>CM035783.1:3201241-3241241 GCA_020466265.1 Siphamia tubifer
CGCTTCATCCACTTATGTTGAACTCAAGCCGTGACTCAGAGACAGCAGGAAGAAGAGTCCTACTGCAGCAGACCATCAAAACTACAACCGTTTGGCAGCACCTAAACGCACCGCTGTGTTGTCTGTAAATGACCATTGTCGTATGAGGATAAAAGAACATCGACAACAGCCAGTGGATAATATGCCTTGAACGTCTCTATGGAAAACTGGTAGACCAGCGGTTTGCAGGACTTGGTCTTAATGTGTCAGATGTTCCAGAAAAATCCTCTGGCATGGTGTGTCAAATGCCTTCACTTGGTATGGAGACACCAGAGTACTGTGGACACTATAAGGCAGGGGTGTCACACTGCGGTCCTCGAGGGCCGGTGTCCTGCATGTTTTAGATGTTTTCCTCTTCCATTACACCTGGAGGCCATTGCATCATTATCAGTCTGATGAGGAGCTGATTATTAACTCTTTAAGTGTCAGCGCTAATGCATTATGAATGGATGATTTAGTTTAAATATTCAGAAAAATTCAACCGTTTTCCTTTTAGTTTTGTGCATGGAAAGGGTGTCAAAACCAAGATTTTTTTTATTTTTATTTTATTTAAACATTTTTTAAAGGCAAAATTAAAATTGCTGAGACCAAATTTCAATACTAGTTTTCTTCTTTCGTAATTTTTTCCCCCTAACTTTTCCACATTATTTGTCATTTTGTAAATATTCATTAGTTTTTGTTGCTCATTTTGTTTATTTTTCTAAATTTTGTTTATTTTTTATTGTAGTATTTTTCTTGATTTTCTGCCATTTGTGTTTTTACTTTGCTCATGTTACCAATTACTTTGTTAGTTCTCAGGAGTTAAAGGGTTAAACTGAATCACATGGAAGAGGGAAATATCTAAAACATGCAGGACACCGGCCCTCGAGGACTGGAGTTTGACACCTGTGCTATAAGGGAATGACAGAAAGCTGAAGAAGAACCCAGTGTTGAACAGACCATGGAGACATCAGGTGTGGCACAGACAGACAACACTGCCCAATCATGGGAAGTCCCAACTGGTGACACTGGTTGACTCCTTTATTTTACAGAAAGACTGAACTACACAATACTCAGATGGTTGTATGAGCCTAGCGTGTAGTTTGACAAAAACAAAGCCAGATGACATGAGTCAGGTTAACACATTTGTCCCATTGAGTAGATAAAAATGTATTACTGGGTCTCAGGAGATGAAACACAAAAATGAAAAGAGAAAAAAACACATTGTTATTTAGTTTTTTCATTTTGGTTTTGGAGACAAATAATGAAGAATGAAATGATAAATGAAAAATGAATGAAACATAGATTCACTTTAAAACAGATAACCCAGGTATTTTATTAAACATTAACCCAAGTAAATCATATATTGCACCAGACTTTCTCCACTGCCCATCCATTCACACATACAGTCGAGTAACCAGAACCATTAGTTTCAGCATCTCCGTGTGAGTCAGGGGAGACCCTCAGGCTGTAACAGGAGGCTCCAGCTTCTTCTCATGGACTATCAGTCTTTAATTTTAGCTTGTGACACAGCGTGGGAGTTTCCTTGTTAAGTAGTAGCACTTGGGAAATCAGTATTTTGCTCTAAGGCTGGGTAATAGCACCTCACTGTCATGTTTAGATGCATCATCACTGGTGGTTTTTACATTAAAAGTGTTTTATGAGCTAAACTCTTTTGTTCCTTTATACCAAGGGTGTCAAACTCATTTCAGTTCAGGGGCCACATTCAGTTAAATTTGATCAGAAGTATATATGTGTATATATATATATATATATATATATATATATATATACATATATATATACATATATATATATATATATATTCGAACACTGAGCTAGGAGCTGTTTCTTAGTCAGTGAGGATGTGGGGTTTCGAAGCAACCATTTCTCCCACATCCTCTGCATGTACCCTCTCTCACTGGGGTTACTAGTAACACTCCATCAGTACCATGTTCTCTGCCCTGCTCCATGAATGTCTTGTTCCAGTAGCCAATTTAACATCAGGGTGTCCTGGTTCCTCAACCCCTAACGCGGACCTTGTTGTCCCGGGCGCCGTCCAAGCCGGTATGACTCTATTTATTGTATCGCTCATCGTGAGGTATAGGCATGTATAGCGTAAAGTGCCTTGCCTAAGGGCACACCTGGGATTCGAACCGGCAACCTTCCACACCAAAGTCAGTGGTGTACTAAGCTATCCAGTCGCTTTTTTATATATATATATTTATTTATTTATTTTAATATATATATATTTTATATATATATATATATATATATATATATATATATATATATATATATATATATATTATTATTATTATTTTTAATTAAAATTAATTAAATTTAAAAAATTAAAAAAAAATAAAATTAAAAAAATAAAATAAAATATATATATATATATATATATATATATATATATATATATATATATATATATATATATATATATATATATATATATATATATATATATATATATATATATTGGTTATCATTATATTATGTCCAAACAAATGTAGCTGTAATTTGCCGGTCAATAAAATGAACAAGAAACTGAAGAAAACAAGTGTAATCTAATATTTTTTTTCCACCATTGTGTATGTGCTTCTGTGAAACCAGTCCCTACAAACAGGATATGGGGATAAAAATTCAAACCAGATGTATATTCATGTTATGACACAAGTTTGAAAGGACTTTGGGTCTATTTTAAAAATAAATATTGAATGAGATAAAAGAGAAACTCAGCCTTTCAATTAACTGAACTGGCAACATGTTCAGGATGTATTTATATTTGTACAAACAAACCTTTAGTTGAACTGGGTATTAAAATCAACAAGAAATTGAAGAAAACAAAGGGGTGGTCGAATATTTTCTTTCCACAACTGTATTTGTATACTTTATTTTACAACCCAAAACCTTTTAGATTAATTGTTTATTCATGGATAGTTGCAAATATTGAAGTTTTTTTGTGCTACTTAGAAAATTGTGAAATCACTCATTTTGATCTATAATGCATTACTTTCATTTTAGACCCATTTTTCAACAGTGATGATCTCATTTAGAACTACATCTGTTTCTGAATGATGGATTTTTGCAGAGACTGTAGGAGAGTGTGAGCAGGATAAGATGCAACAATGGACTGATTCGATCCTGGTCCAAGTGGGTCAGCAGTACGCTCCAGCGCTCGCAGAACAGCAGAGCAGAAGACCCATGGTAATTAAAATACTGCTGGATCTGTCAGAGAGGTGTCTGCTGTGCTCTGGTAGGTGGGTGGTTTGTGTCCACATCTCTTTAAGAAGTTCATCTCCATGTTCTTTATCTTTGGAAAATATCTCCTTCTGCCTCTGGCCAAATCTAATCCTCGTTTCCAAATGGAAAGCAGTCATAACAGCACAGTGAGTAGGAGGTTATTAAAAATTGAAGCATGTCTAATTAAAACTGGGGTGAAAGACTCAAACTGGGTCTACAGATATGTAGACTCATAGAACAGGGAACTAAAGGGATGCTGACCTCAACTGAAAGAAGAGGGAAGATAGAGTAAAGACATTAGCTGCAGGCCTGAAAACATTACTGTTCACTGGAGCTTTGTCTGAAACTCTTAATTGTCTTTTAAATATTTTCATGACTTGTATTTTAATTGTCTTTTAATGCATTTTAATCATTTCAATTTTCATATATGTGACCCACCACCACGAAACCAGGCATAAGTGTGTGTAAATCCAAACAGAGTTATGTGTGTATCTTGGTAGAGTGGAAACTAAGGTTTAAGATGGTGAAAAAATGATGTTTCTATCACAAGTAGAACCAAAGTTATGGTCATTTTAATATCCACATTTGGACATATTTTACAATTTGCATATTTTTAGATATTGTCCGTTAAAGTTTTGGACTGTTTTGGGGTAGGAAGTCCTTAGCAACGCATAATAATTTGTATCCGATTGACACAAATTGTTGACAGATGTTAAAGGACACTCTGATGGACATGTCACAGAAGTTTTATATATTATAATAATAGGACAGAAGTGTGACGTATTATAATCATT
This sequence comes from Siphamia tubifer, assembly GCA_020466265.1. Taxonomy (NCBI): domain Eukaryota; kingdom Metazoa; phylum Chordata; class Actinopteri; order Kurtiformes; family Apogonidae; genus Siphamia; species Siphamia tubifer. Next base: position 3,205,303 of record CM035783.1, read on the forward strand.
TGGCTTACACCATTGGACAGAACATTCAATATAAGCTTTTACCTCGTACCAAACACTTGGGTGTTTACCCACGGAACGGAGATCATTTTGTTCGGCGAAAAGAGGTGGAAGTCGTCTTTGTCTTTGCTCAGCAATACCTGAACTTTTGTCACCGCTTAAATAATTGACTCAATAAACACCTTTATTGATTGGATTTCAATGTAATGACCACAGGAACTGAACATAGAGGTGTTAAGGTACCGTTTTTTGATAAGGTGTAAACACTAATAACAAATCACCTTCCAGCCTAAATTTGGCTGTAGCTCTGAACGGCTCAGCGCGACTTATGCCTGGTTTCGTGGTGGCGGGTCACATATGTTTTATGTAAAGCACCTTGAATTGTCCTGCACACGAAATGTGTTATACAGTACAAATAAATTTACCTTTGCCTTTGCAAGCAGACCACCATCAAAACAAAGGCCACAGTTTGGCTGCACCTAAACACACCGCTGTGTTGTCTGTAAATGACCATTGTCATGTGTGCAGAGAAAATCTGAGGAGAAAAGGCAACATTAGCAACAGCCAGCAGATATTCCTCGAACTTCCCAATGGAAAACGGGTCGACCAACGGCTTCCAGAACTTGGTCATCATATAACGCTTTTCTATGAACGCATACTGAAGGCGTGTACAGTAGATCCATTATTCATTCACTCACACATTCACACTGGGGTGATGGTGAACTACATATGTATTCACAGCTGCTCTGGGGCAAACCCACAGAAGCCAAGCTGTCAATACTTGCCTACAGCTCCTCAGACCACCACTGAACATGCATACACATTCATACAGTAGCAGCACTGGAGGCAAAGGAGGGTGAAGTGTCTGACCAAGGACACAACAGCACATGACGAGGACAGAGGGGCATTCCAACCCTCCAGTTATTGGACAACCCACTCTACCTCTTGAGCCACAGCTGCCCAAAATCTACATGATTAGTAAAATAAATGTAGGAAAATACTTGATTTTCACCCCCCCAAAACACACACACACACACACACACAAAACACAGAGGATGATATTAGTGGTGATAAATGACTTCAGGATGGTTAAAAAAATCATTTGGTAACTGTCTCAAATGTCACACTGGGTCATTTTCACTTCTCCCACTGGTATAGTTTTTGCTTAATACAAAATTTATTTATTTATTTACCATATTTTCCACACTATGATGTGCACTGGACTATAAGGCTCACTGTCACAGAGTGGATTATTTCTGATTTTTTTTTCCATATATAAGATGCACAAGACGATAAGGCGCAACAAGTGAAATGAAAATCATGAGATAAAAAGTCAAAGTTATGGAATTTCACTTAATTATAAAATTGTGGGATCAATAAAGTACTTATATTCTATTTTTCTTAATCTGCTTAATTTTTTTATTTTAGTTTTTTTTTTTAACTATGTGTTTTTTAACTTTGCTGCTGTCTATCTTGGCCAGGACTCCCTTGTAAAAGAGGTTCTTAATCTCAATGGGACATTTCCTGGTTAAATAAATGCCTTGTATATTGTTTATAGCTGGGGATTTTTTTTTTTCAGTTTATGGATTAACCCTTTGTTGGTCAGCTCAACTGTTTGGTAGAGGCAAATTTTAACCCTGATATCTAAAACTAAATTTTAATCCTTTGACACCAAACTTCTTGGGTAGTCTCCCCCTTTTGTAAGAAGCATGTAATGCACAAAAACACCACTGGGTGTCACTGTCAATGATATATTCAGGTCATGATAGTATACACCACCAATGAAGAAGATGGTAACCGTGACAACACCTCTAATATGATCTTTTCTTTTGGACACGAAATTGCAGGCAAGTTCTTTTTTTTTTTACTTTAGTAATTTTTACATAGTCTATTTTACATAAATAATCCTCATCATGTTTTAGAAATACTTTATATTCATGTAGCAATTTTCGAAAACATACTGAACCAAACAGTGGAGATGATCGTAAAGGGTCATGAAACGCTAATGCTAATGCTAATGCTAATCACTAATGATACAAACACAAAGAGTTAACACGTCTAATTTGAACCAAGTCGCAAATGATGTTGATGCGATTGGTGAAGGGGCAATGTTTGAGTTTTAATACTTTAGTTAAATGTAGGTATATATGCTTCATGTTATAATGGGGAGGCTAACTCACGCCCGTCCATGGACGCTTAACTGGCAAAAAATGAAAATGGAGCGAGTCAAGCTAAATTCTGATTCCGTTTGATAAGTGCTCTGAAATTCACATGATAGCGGTTAATGAGAAATGTTTGATGTGGCACAGGCAGACCACCTGTTTTTAATGAGAAACAAACGTGACGTTAGGTTTTATTTGTGCTTTGTAAGAGACTACAATGCGTCGCGTATTTGACGTCACACTCCGCTCAGCTGTGGTGTGGAGTCTGTTGTGACGTCACACGTGCGCCAGGCGTGTAGTCCAAATTATTAACAGGTTTTACTCGCGAGTGAATCAACCGTTGGTTAACAGAAGCAGTTGAAAGGCGTTATCAATAATTATCGTTTATTATGAGGTACAACGTGTGTGAGGTTCATGGCACATGACAAACCAGATACAATTTTAGTATTTTATTTCTCATTGAATATCATTTATTAATTTTCCGATCTCAGGTCCCATCAGCCTCCCAGAAAGTGCGGAAACCTACGCTCCCCATAGTCCCTGTTAGGTGGAAAAAGCAAACAAATCTTTCTTAATTGTTATTTTTGTAGTGTGACCAACAAATAGTTAATATGACTGGACAGAATAGTTATTGCAGTTTGACATCAGCTCTGTATTTCTAAAAACTGTCTTCGTGGTGCTGCCAGGCTCGTGTTCAGTGTTGAACAGGTTTACCGTTAAATTCACTTCATTGTTTCCTAAGATTAAAGCGTAACAAAAATACATAAGGATTAGGAGATTCAGTCTGTGTTGTTTAGAGGTTGTGACATTCACATGGCAGAGACTCAAGAGGACTTTTTCCCCTCTACTGCAATCACATCCTGACATTAACAGGAAGTGACATGCTTGTTAAGACAGTAACAGCAGTCTCCTGAAATCAGTGTTACACCGGCCAGGACAGTATAGTCAAGCTAAAGGGACTATTCAGCATCTAATAAAGCTTCAGTCTGAGAATCCATTAGTGTGTGAAGCATTAACATTGTCATGTTGCTAAATCAAATGTAGGGTTTTAAGACGACGAGGATTTTATAAAGCAGAACTGATCCTTGCACAGACTGAAGAGAACTACATTTAACCTGCTGTTAAATTAGGTGAGCTGACAATCTCACACTAAAACTGTTGATTTTCACACATTTCATTTTCAGTATTACATTTCTGCTTAAATTTCCTTGAAATGCATCTCCTGATTTGCTGTTCCAACTGTGAAGGAGAATGGACACACTTGCGAAATCCAATTAAGGCACGAAATAACCAAGAATCGACAAACTCTATATATGGACATAATTTAAAACCGAATATTTTTTTTAAAAGGAAAAAACCCAGAAAGATCATTATGAATTTGTTCTAAAATATAAAGTGGATTTAAGTTTTATCTGATTTTCCTGGGGTTTATATTGTGCTGAGATTTGTGTTTGTCTTTTATCCTATTTTATCTGCTATGCATATCCATGTTTTGGCCAATGTGTGCTTATCTATTCTGTGTCTGTCTTTATGAAGCACTTGTCAGCACTTACTGGGAAAACTCAATTTCAGATATAGATGATATAAGCTCAAAACTTATAAGTACAGTTTCATGGTGCCAGTGTTTTCACTTACTCATAAAAATCCAGTGGTACTTTTGTGGCTGTTCCCAAATGAATGTACCTCTAGATTTGACCTTCCTTAAGTCATTTATTTAATCCTTTATTATCGTCTATATTTTGCTTTTTTTTCCCTCTATGAAACCAAATCTTCCCAATATGACCTGTAGAGGGCTAGACCACTAAGTTAATAACACTAACGTATAAATAATGCCTGATAATTCTTTGTTTTCAAACTCACCACCCCAAATAACTAATAACTAAGAGAAATTAAAAATGCAAGAGTTTGGGTCTTAGGTTAAAGAATGTTAATATGAACAACCATGAAAAAACAGAAATGTGTTAAATAAAGTAAGTGCAATTTTATGAATTGTCTCGTCATCTGAACCCGCTTTATCCTCACTAGGGTCACGGGGGTCACTGGGGGCCTAATCCAGCTACAATGGGCGAAGGCGGGGTCCACCCTGTATGAGTCTCCAGTTCATCTCAGGGCTGAACATATATAGACAAACAATCACTAGCACATTCAGACTTACGGGTGATTTAGATTAACCAGTTAACCAGTTAACCTATCAGTGCATGTGTTTGGACGGTGGGAGGAAACCGGAGTACCCGGCCAAAACCCACGCGGACACGGGGAGAACATGCAAACTCCACACAGAAAGGTTTGGTGTGGGAATAGAACCAGGGTCCTTCTTGTTGTGAGGCACGAGTGCTAACCACTCCACCACCATGATTTATGAATAATATTCCTAAATGTGTAATTTGTGCTGTACAATTTACAGATCAGAGTGGATCTGGAAATGCACAAAACATTTAGTATCTGGCATCTTGAAATTGCACTTCTTTTAGGACTGGACCCTTTGATGAGGCAGTTTTGGCCCACGAGCCATATGTTTGACACCTGTTGTGTAGATGTTCATTAAATCTTAGATTAAAATTGAGGATTATTTTATCAGCGACTTTTTCAGCAAAGATGTCAATAGACCATAAAAACAAGTGTCCATCCACTCTCACTGACCCAGCTCCATGGGTTTTACTGATGAATCAGTGTTGCAGAAGATGACAGTGTTTCCATGGTAACTACAGAGCCTCTGAAGGTCCAAAAGGGTCATATCTGATGACCATGAAAAGATGACAAGCTGTATTTTACACCAATTGTTTCAACATATTGACATGTCTAATGGATCAACAGATATGAAGCAGTTCAGTTTAGTATGTGGTCTTCAGTGGCTCTTTGCTTCTTTATAGCTTCATTTCATTATATTGGATTTTCGAAAACTGGGCTGTGATGACAATTCTCATTTAGTTTTATTGCAGTTTTAGGAACAGGACACTTTTAGCTTAGCATTACATTTTCTCAACGTACTATACTGTAGCTCTATCAAGTTCTTCAATCTGCTTCGTCAGCCACATAAATAATTTGAGGATTGAGAAATTGGGAAAATTGTTATGGTAAGCTGTTTCACTCCTGAGTATTAGCAACTATTGCCTTGTGGTTTTTAGGCGTATATAACACATACTGTACAATACATTGTTTTTTAAAACCAGGACTCTGTGCTTTGGCTACCGCTATGGTGAGTCAGAAGTGACTATTATCAAAGAAAAGGGCAGAGCTGTACGGTTGCAAAGGCTGATGGGTAAGCTAATGGTTAATGCTACCTTACTGCCACAGCACAATAGGACAATCAAGTACCCTATTATGTGCACTGCATATAAGGTGCACTCATAGAATAGTTTATTTTTGATGGTTTTCATATATAAGGTGCATTAAGTGAAGTCAAAATCATGAGATGAATAGTCAAAATTATGAGGTAAAAACTCTAAGAAAATTAAGATGTCGGGGGAAAAAAACAGGATTCATAAATAAACAGAAGCTCATAACGTTCAGCAAAATTCCTAAAATCTTTAATCATGAAGGTATAATTTAAAGATGGATTCTGGTGGTGCTTATAATGTTCTGTCTTCTTTTACACAGGGACCCCAGAAAAAAAACAGACGAGATGGTGATCCCACCTTTTTTCCTCCAGTGATCTATTTCCACAGTTGAAGGAATAACAGGTGAGAAAAGCTGGACTTTTACTCAGCTGATCTTCTTTCTGGAATCAAAGGGGGTGATGACGCAGCACAGTGTATACTGCGCATGTAGACACAGTAACCATTTTTCCATTGACCCTCAAATAACACAAATATAACTTGCATATTAAAAATGTACCTAATAGAAAAACACAGTTTCAACAAAATCTCAGTTTTTGACTGGCAAGAGCTGGTTTTTCGGGCGTAACACAAATTTTATATTACGCAAAACTGCAACGGAAAGACAGGTGAATTAAAAAAAAAAAAAAAACAGATGGTGATGGACAAAATAAATTAAGTTTAATTTTAAAAGAAACTGCAGTTTGTGTGAACATACCACGAAACAATCATTTTTTAGTTTAATATCAGATAGAGGGATAATAATATAATGATTATATGTGCAAATCAACATGTTTATGGAATTAATTCTCGTATCATCTTGCCATAAATAAATCATTGCATTTGTGGTTTAATGGTAAAACTGTCATTTCACACTTCTGTTTTATTTGACTTTTAGAAAATATTGGTAAAGTTTTGTGCATATATCCAGTGGAAAAGCCACTACTGGCATGGATTCTGGAGCAGCTGCTGTGGCTACATGCCATGGTCCTGCAACTTCATGCCAGGGGTGAAAATGGCGTGTAGCCACAGCACCCAGGGCACGAAGCTACAGAATCCAGGGACATACTACAATGCTTAAGAGTAAAACTATTTTAATGTAGCTTAATGTTTAAAAACATAGACAATCACTCTCACATTCACACCTGTGGGGAATTTTAGATTAACCAATTAACCTGTCAGTGCATGTGTTTGGATGGTGGGAGGAAACTGGAGTACCTGGAGAAAACCCACGGACACACACAGGGAGAACATGTAAACTCCACACAGAAAGGTCTGGTGTGGGAATAGAACCAAGGACCTTCTGTCTGTGAGGCATGAGTGCTAACCGTCCAGTTAATGGCTGTTTTTGGACAATTTTCTACGTTAACTCTTTTCCTTGTAATGAGCCCCAATGGAGAGGTAAAGTCTTAACGAGGGTCACATCCATAAAATGGGAATTGTCATTTTGGTTTTTGGAATGGTGAAAGTGGGCATTACTAGAGATGTCGACATGATATTTGGTGATGGTTGATACCTGTTGTTGGACATTAAAGTGCCTTAGCAAAGTAGTGTAGGGTCATGAGCCAAAAAAGGTTTAAGGTACGAACATCATTGGCTTTTCCTTTGACGTCACTTGGTTCTTTATAGAAATGTGGATACCCCCCATAATACTATTATTTTGCTATTATTATGCTCAAATAAAATAATTGTCCTCTGGTACGTCTCCTCACATGATAAAACAGTCATAAGACCCCACTAATAGAATCTCTATTACAGACAGTTTACTGATAATAATATCTACCTCCTCTAGTCTACTGCAGACGACACATACAGGATCCTTGTCAATTAAAGACACAAGCTGCAAGTCAAGTCTGCGGTTGGTGACCTCTCAACAATTTACATGACCTCATTAGTGACTGAAAAAGAAACTCGTCTCATTAAGTTTGATGTTAATTCATCCAACACTGTACCTTTGCTGGTGCTCCCTCACATGTCCTGTGGATGGCCCTGATGCTACCTGCTGCCGCCACACAGCCTGACACGTACGCCTTACACACAAAATAATCTCCTTTGCTGTTTTTTTTCCCACATACTCGACCTGTCATTTCATATCTTTGCATCATATATACTTTGTGTATTTTTTTTTAATGATCTGTGTATTCTTTCTACGTTCAGAATGTTTTCTTTTTTTTTTTTTTTCAAATAGATACCACAACAGTATTACTCCATTTCCTGGGGATTAACCACACATGATAAATCCATCTGGCTTGTCCATGTAGGTTTTCTTGTTTTAATAAAAAACAAAACAAACAAAGAACATAGATTAAACAGCGCATGTACTGTATGCATACAGTCCCTTTTTTGCACAACGTAGTAACTCACTGAAAATAAATGTGCAAGAAAAGAAATACAGCAATTTTATAAATATAGAGCCCCAAAACACCTCAACAACATATACCAAATGCACCAAATGTAATGAGATGTTTTTAATATATTTGCACAGATATGTTCATATTAAGTAATTATGTCTACCCCATTATCTGCACTTCTTTGCAGGTCATACAACTGCCATTGTAACTAATATACATGCGTTTCACTATTATTGCCTTTGTTTAAAAAGAGATCCTTTCTTTTTGTAATATCTATTTCTAGAAAATAAGTCTTGATTTGTTCAGTTCATAACTCTATTTCTCTACCTTTGTCTTCTTTGATCAAAAACATCACAAATAGTTTGCTACAACATTCCAGTATACTTACTTTACAGGGATCATTTTCCCATTAATGTTTCACTTGGCATTTTAATCATCACAAGGGGAGGACAAGCATTTTGACCTCCAGGAAAAAGGGAGGAGTCTGACATTGGCTACCTCTGCGCTGAGCTACTCGAGGACGGAGGAGGGAGGGGGGCGAACGCAGCAGTTGGGCCGCCTGACATTTTGCAGCATTGACCTGAAAATATTCTGCTGCCTCCTTTTGTTCTTTCTGCCAAGTTGGGGTGAATCAACACCAGAGATTGACTTTCGGAATGAGGTCTGTGCCATGAGTTTCCTCTCTTGCTCCTTGATTTTGCACTGTAAATGGCTCTGAATGGCAAACCCAAGGGACTCGGGGTCCACAGAGGCTCCGTAGACCTCCCAGGTCATCCCTTGCTCGTCCCAGACAACGTCATGGACGCTTTTTCCTTTCTGCTTCCCTGACTGACCATCTTCCTCATCATGTCTCTCTGGTTTGATTTTGTCCTTGCTGGACTTTGTCTCCTTTGTTTTAGTCTTTTCTGCAGCTTTTTGTTTAGCTGTATCAGACTTGGTTGTAGTGTTTGCTGTTGCTGATGTTGGCTTGGTTGTAACAGTAGCCTGAGACAGTGCAGCATTGTTACTGTCAGCAGATCTGGGCTTGGTAGTGCCAGCTGTCTCTGGGGGTGTCCCTGATTTGAAAGTGGAAGCTTCAGCAGTTGCTGTTTTTGCTGCCTTAACTCCAGTTTTATATTGGGAGTTACCTGACTCTCCTGGTTCTTTGTGATTACTGTGTTCAATGTTGATCTGATATACCGGCTGGATATTGCATAGAGCTGATCCTTCTTTCGGCTTGGCTCCGAGCCTGGAGTCTTGCTGCTGGGATAAAACCATGCTGGTATTTTGGTTGGGGCACAACTCGGCCTCAACAGTGAGTTTCTCAGACTTTGGATCGATATTCAGCTGATGGAGGTCCGTGCCGCCATCGACCTGGTAGACAGCCAGGGTCTGTGTGTCCTCCCTGGGGATTGCACCACCACCGCTTGGCCTGCGAGTCATAGTGAAGGGCAGCAGACTTGGACTCGTGCACACAGCCTTACTGCATGTGTTGGCGACAGCTTGGACCTCCATATCATGACACTGCTTAACCGGTGTAGATGACACACATGAGGTCATAGTTGAAGCCTCCCTGTAAAACTTGCAGGGAGGATCTGGCTGCTGCCCTTCAAAGACAGCTGTGTCAGTCTGGACGGGCTCCTCGGCCACCTGCCCTGCTGTCGGCTTGTTTTGCATGGCCTGGGGCTGAGCGAAGGAGTCCTTCTTTGAGGACATTGGCTGATGTTTATCTGAGGAGACTTGCAGATTCTTTGCTGGTTGAAAGTCTTCGTCGGGATGAGTTGAACTTGAATTCTCTTGGTCTTCTTTCTTTGCAAGAGGTGTTTTAGGCGCAGCTGTAGTTTCCGTGGTTTGTTTTGTTTTGTGTGTCTCTTGCGGCGACACCGAGCTTTGTGAGTAACTATGCATATGGTGAAGCTCTTTAGATTCCTGTGGTGCAGCTGTGTCCTTGTTAACATCAGCTGAAACCCCTCCTTTACTCTCATGTTGCGGTGTCACCAAGGTGTTTAGATTTAGATTTTTTGCGGATACATTTTTATTACTGTCCTCTATTACTGTGGCCTTAGCTGATGGCGAGCTACTCCCCAGCACCGTTGGCTTTGCGCATTCATCCTCTGTTGTACCTGATGCTTTTGTTCTGCAGTCATTGGTCGGCTTGTCGACCTTTGGCGCTGCAACATTAGATGGCAAACCGCTCTTACACATTTCCTTTTCATCAACCGAGCTTCTTATCACTCTCACATTAGCATTAGCATCACTCTCCTCACCCCCTCCCTCACCAACACCTTGGCTTTTGAGACACAGGTCTGGCATCTGTTGGTCTCCACCTGCCATGTTCTCAGATTTGTTCTCATTTCCATTGGTTGATGTTGGTGTGTCTGACACAGTACTGCTAACTGCTTCACCTCCTTTCAAAGCAGTTTTTGGGCTATGTGGGATGATGTTAGTGGGAGCAGCAGTCATAGATAGGTTATCCTGTTTGTGGTCTGGAGATGTGAGGGTGGGTTTTGGACAAACCTGAGAGAGCTTGAGGTTGGGCTCTTTAGCCCAGTTGGCATTTGACTCCTTATTACCCAGCGTGTCCACCACAGCCAGCTGAGGCACCATCTGGACTGTCACTGTCCTTTTTGGATTAGTTCCCATGTTGGATTCACTGTTTCAGTCTTTAAATATTGTTGTAATCCAAAGATGAAAACAGATGAACAAAAAGGGGTCAGTCACTGTGCACAATTTCCTAAAGGAAGAAAATAGAAAGTTTGTTTTCACGTATTTTTAATGAAAAACATTCTGATTAGACTAAATTATTTCAGTCTTGCATGACTATTATTGTATCTTTAATCCTAATTCTGATTAAAGAGAAGAGCATTGAGATTACGAGAACGTTCAGTGACGTATGCATATTTAATTATAAGCATAATGATCAAATGAATTACAACAGGATCATGAAAACAGTTCTTTTGGTGTGCTTAAGTGTTGTGATGGAGCTGATGTTTTTTTCTGTCCCTCAAATGCTCTTACACCTGACTTAACTCACTGCAGAATTAACTGACCCCAGTGCAAACTGTAAGTCATTCTGCAAAGCTGCTCATCTTTCCATTTAGATGTTATGCAGCATAGATATGATAATGGAAATGGAAACAAAAAGAAGAGCAGTCTATACATGATGTAGAAGTTCTGTGTCAGACTAAAGCCTACTTTAAACACCTGATGATAAGTAAAGGACAGAATTAAGATATGTAGGCTGACAGTGGTTACAGATAAAGGATATTTTCATTGAAACTGTGAACGTTCCACATTTGGTAAAGTTTTGTGAGATTCACCAGCATTTTCTGGTTTTACTAAATATGAAGAAATATTACATTTCCTACATATGAAAAGAAGAGAGTAATGAATGAAGTTACTGTATTGACACAAAAGTAGTCTGGTTTTAAATCTGTTTAACATTCAGGGTTAGCCAAATGCAATTATATTAATAAAAATGTCATTTGAACTCTACTCAGTTTATCTGGTAGAAAGATTTAAACTTTTGAAAAACGTGTTCTTCATGTTCATATTTTATGTTAAATTAAATTTTTAACACCAGAACATGTACTGCTGGGTGATATCGTGACGATGTAATATACATAATTTGAATTACCACAACATATTTTCACTTTTATCTTTACATTTTGCTTACACGCTCAGCTAAAACTCCAATCTTTTCCTTAAATTTACTTCACATGAATGTTGAAAATAAGCGTAATCTTTAGAATTGACTTTCACTCAGACAATATTTATCACCTTAACTTTTTTCCCCTTCTCCAGATGGCCCAGCCCTTCAGGAGGTCCTTCTAACACAGCGTCATGTTTTTAGATCCTATTTAGAATTTATGCAAGGTCCTATAGTTCCCCAAATCTCTTCATCTCTTCCGTTTGATGAATGACTCCATCTCAGTCTACTTCCTAAAAGTGTAAAAGCATCTGGGCCAGTTCTTGGAGTAATGTGCCAGCACCAGTAGCAGACGTCTGAAATATCTGATCCTTTAGAGTCAGACAAATGAACTGCACTGATCTGGACTTTAATCATTCATAAGAGCCTGTATGTAGAAAGAGAGGTAGAGACAGCAGTTTGTAATTCAGTAAGAGCATCAGTAAGCCATCTCATGGGCATGATGATCGATGATGTGCTGGATTGTACATAACATCAAGTTAATCTCTGAAAATACTTGAGGTTAATCTCAAAAGGCATCATCACAACAGAAAAAAACAACAAAAAAACAGTTTCTTGGTGTGTTTGTGGAACATATCCTTAATAGCCCTCCTGTTGTATTTCTACTACCTGCATGATCCAAAAATAAAATGCATTAATTCTTCACACAGTCTACAATGATAACCTGTAACTGTAGATTTTCTCATGTATTCTGGTTTTAATTGAAGTTACTATAGACCCAGTACAGTTCTGGGTCATGGACAGGTGTAGTCCATTGTGTTGCTCTCTCATTGTCCATCTGCCTGCATGTTGTCAAAGTGCAAATATTTATTCTATATTTATGGAAAGCATACTGACTGAGATATTAAACAATCAAAACGCCCGTGTGTCTGGGCTTTCCCCCCCTTTTTTTTCTCCCTCTTCTTCTTCTTTTTCTTTTTTGCCTGCAGCACTTTGGGAATAACAAGAACAGGGTATGTAGAATATGGATTAATGCACACAAAAAAATTAAATGAATTAAAGTAACGCGCACGAGCTGTTCAGGCCAATTATATATCCATGTCATGCACTGTGTGATCCAGTCCCACCTCAGCAGCACCAAAGGCCATTTATATCTGCTGATTTGATTTGACCTTGCGACGATTTTTAACATCAGACACGAAGGAAAGGGTGTAAAATGTAAAAAAATAAATAAATAAATAAAAATGGGGAGAAAGGCTTACCTTCACACACTCTTTCTAATATCCCGTGCCGTGGGGTGCCGTGTGCGCGTCCGTGTCACCGAGATGAGGCTAAACCCTAGAAATGAATATGGAAAATCTACCCCGTGTCAGTGACATCAAACCACGCCTTCTGTCATAAAATGGGTCTTAGAGGTATCGATCCTTCATTGCAAAAGCGCGAAAACTCAAGCACCAGAACTGACCGATAGTGCGCAATGAGTCACCGCTGCTGGACCGACGGACGCATCCTCTCTGCTCTTCATTAACGTCGCCTCATGCTTGGAAAAAGTGGACCTATCGCAAAATGGACCTATCACTTTCTCATGCTGTGTGTGTGAGTGTGTGTGTGAGCGCACTATCCCGGGCTGAACTGGTCCAGCGCAGGCAACGCGGTGCAGCAGCAGCAAAGATGAATGTATGAATGTGGGATAGGATGGAGGCTGTGCAGTGAGCACACAGCCGCAGGCAGACATCCACAGGAGCCTCACACACATTCCACATCATTACTTACACCTTTAGTATTGTCTCCAAATGCAGCCTTTTCTATTCTGTTCCCAAAAAAGGACAAGATATTTTTTTAATTAAATGCATGTTCTTGTCTGATTGGTTTTTGTGTTTAGTCATTTATGCTACACTTTGCTGTTTTTTTTAAAGGTAGAATCAATAAGATCTGCAATGTAATTTAAAAAAAAAAAAAAAAGGAAAGAAAGGGGGGTACTAATGATTGACTCAAAATAAATGGGAGCAACAAACTTAATAGCTAAATGTAAACCGCATGCATATATGAATATATTAATGGACCTACATCTGGACTGCATATCAGTCTCAATCATTCAATCAATCATTACTTAGACCTTTAGTATTGTCTCCAAATGCGGCCTTTCTATTCTGTTCCCAAAAAAAGGAAAAAAAAATATTGCAATGCATTTTCTTGTGTTATTCAAGGACTGATTGTTTCTTTTTTGTTTTGTAATCATGCTTTAGGCTACAGTTCTGTTTTTAAAGATGGAATCAATATGAGCTTCTATGTAATTTAAAAGAAAGAAAGACAGGTAGCTGACTGTTGTTACAGATGAATGACTCAAAATAAATGGGAACAACAACCTTTTATCTATAAACCAGAGGTCTTCAACCCTGCTCCTCAGGACCCACTGTCCTACATGTTTTACATGTAGTCACCCTGCTCCAACACACCTGATTCAAATGATGAACTCATCATGAAGCTTTACTGAAGCCCGATAATGACCCACTGCTTTGAATCAGATGTGTTGGAGCAGGGTGACATCTACATGTAGAACATGTAGGACAGTGGGTCCTGAGGAGCAGGGTTGAAGACCTCTGATAGAAACTCAATGGATAAATCTAAATCACATAGATAAAAAAATATATATTAATAGACTGAAATCTGGACTGGAAAAACACAAAAATGTGATCGATTAGGTGCAATTTGGAATATTTTTTTAAAACTATTTTTGCTCCCTTGAAGTCGGTATCTTTGAGAAGTCAATTACTTTACATCAGACATTAATGGAACCAGCTCTACTGATACAAACAGTATGTAAAACACTATAGGTGCTGCTGTGAATTCATCTGTGTTTCTCATTTTAAATAGTTTATAAAGCTTAACCTGCTGGATTGTTGAAAGTATCCTGAATGATCCAAATGTGTGCCTTTAAAAAATATGAAGTTCTTCACAAACTAAGCCACATGGATAAGTTAAGGTTAACACACAAAAAATGATACTTAAATTAGTTGTTTTGGTCAAAGAAAATCTTTAAGTTTCACATGCTTCCTACTTCATCATTTACATTTTGTTTTATTTAATAGGTGAACTGAACTAGTTAAATAAAATGCACTTTGTTTTGAGACATTCGACATTGACATTTGATGTATTTTCATGTTAACACAGACCCGGAGAGAATGACATCAACACAACACTCAAGATTCACTAAAATATAGATAGCCTTTTATATTAGGCTGTGTTCTAAAAATGTGTGTCATGTTATAGTCTGGTCTAACCTCTGGCTGTTGTTATAATCTTGGTGCTTTTAGCAGCGTGTGTATTCAAATAAAGCCTTGGTCTGGGATAGGAGTTCCTATTCAAAGGCAGTACATGTGTATGGGGCGGACCTGCTGCCTTTAAAAACCCAGGGGGACTGATTAGGAGAGGAGGTATAGCAAGACTTAATTACAGCAGAGAGCACCACTGAAGAGCAACTCAGGATAGGATGATGTGTGAGTTCAGCTTCAGGGGGAGGGCATGTGTGCACCCAGTGAAGAGGAAGAGACATGGCTGACGAAAGGGAATATGTGTTAAGATGTGTGGTCTGTCGCATCCACCATTTTAAATATTAGCCTAACACCATGTATAGAAAGTGTTACCCACAGCTGTGAACTGGTTATGTCAACATAGAGTAAAGAAGACTCCAAGAAGATACACCAGACACGTGGTTATTATCCTACTGTTTTAGCCTAAATATAAACAGACGAGGGAGCATTTTTACACCTGAAAAAAGAAGGGGGTGGGAAAGGCAGAATGTGGATCTGGCATCATCTTGTGGTAAAACTGGAAAAGGCAAATTGTAAAACTGAGGAGCACAATCCCAAAAACCAGCAGTACACAGACTCGTCAGTAGATGGTGCTGTAACTGTGTTGACGTATTGAATGAGATGTTCAAGGAATTCTGTGAAAGTTAACCGAATTTTTAAGTGTAGCTGTAGGAGTAATTTTTTGCAAAATATACTAAATATATTCTGGTCTAAATGTATGTCTGTCGTACAAAACTATTTTGGTTATAAAAAAAAGAAATGCTGGTGTAAATGTATATTTTTTTAATATTCAGAAGTTTGAACGCCTGTGCTACTATTTGGTCCTGAACGCACCACGGCCAGACTGTTGTCAAGTGAAACGTTGCTAACCTCGTCACACCTCTGTTAGCGTAGCCGTTAACTTGAAGAGAAGTTTGTGTAGTGTTATTTCTTCCACTGGTGTCATTATTTCTGCAAAGGTAAGAACATAGTTAACTTCAGCTTTTAACTCACCTACATATATCCTATTGTTAGCGCCGTAAGGCTAACCTCATCTAGGTGAATGCAGCTAGCTAAAATACAACAATGACAACCTGTTGTCCTAACTCAACCCTGGGCTCAGCTCTCATAAGACTAACAGTTTGTTAAAATAATACATAATAAGCATGCTCATATGGTTTTAACGTAAATACTCACTGGACATATTGCTATTTAAAGTACCCTTGTATCACATTTATTCTTATTTATCAGAAGTTTGCGAGTGACGTTGGTCTGACGTTAGCTTTAGCCATATGCTAGCCGTGACAATGCTGGCTATTCAAATGTTAGCTAGCATTCTCATATTGGCTAGATTTTTAGTTTCACTACATCTGCTGGAGTTTCTGCATGTTTAACGTTACGTGAGTCTTCAGGGTTCCTAACGTTATTATCTTATGGATTAAATAACGTGTTGTATTATAATACACAGTGCAGTAATGTTGTAAATGCACCTAATTGTTTGCATCATCTCACAAACTGCAGTACTACTCATACTGACTTCTTTTGTAATGGTTGGATTTATGTGCTCAGCAGATAGTGATAGAAAAGGGAACTGCGTACATTTACTGAGAATTAGTGTCTCTCCTAAAAGCTGAAGTCCTCACCTGGGACATCACCTTAACATGGTTAATATAAAATAAATGTGCAAAGTGTTAAAATCCATCAATTAGTTTTCCTAGTCACATTTAACCAGATTTCTCCAAATATATGAATATTATGTTTATAATAATAATTATTATTATTTATTGTACTGATGTACCTCTTGTCAGGTCTCCCTCGAAAAACAGATATTGTCACTAAGAACCTCCTGGTTAAATGAAGATGATTTAAAGGAAGAAAAAAAAATATTGAATAGAATAAAACATTTTTGAATAATAGTAAGAATGATTATTATTTCTCGTAATTTCAAAGATATCAGTCTTCATTTGTTTAGCATCTTTCATATAGAATAATACAGCCCCAAGTACTTCACAGATGACTGATAATCTACATTCAGTTCATATACATTATCATAAAATGCGATTTAAAAAATTTAGAAAATCATATACAAACTAAGTTGAATATAATGTTGAGCCAAATAGAATAATACCATTATAAAATCTAATAAGAAAAACGCCAATACACAAAAAGACATGCATAAAAATAGGGAATAACTGCAAATGGGATGGTTGTACAAATTCTTAAAAATAATAAAGCATTGTTTTGTATTGAAAAATGTAAGATATCCTTGTGGGAGATGCACAAACCCCACATATGCATCTCTATAATTAAATAAAAAAAAATACATGTACTTGCAACAGTAGCTTATCACTTTACTTTTGAAGCCACTTGGAGATTTAAAATAGTTACTTGGTAGGCTTACTTTTCCCTTTTGTAGTGCTCCGAGTGTTAAAAATGGTAATTTTTTGGCTTTTTAGTCATTTTACTTTTTCATACTAATCATGTATATCAGTGTATCTTGTTTTATTTGCTTTTAATGTTGCGCATGTATATTCATTCTTTGTCTTATCTTTTTATTATTATTTTTGAAGTCATCGCTGTTATCTTTATGTGTTTTAGAAAATGCTGGGTTATATCTGTCAGTATGTCTACACATCCTTCTTGAGATACTGGCTGAAGTGGTTAATCAGACAAGCAACTGGTAAATGTGAGCTCCAGAGAATATGCTCTGGATACAAACCAGGAGCAACAAGGGCAACAAAAACAGGTGAATTATATACTGTTTAGAATCACAACTCTGGTATATGTTTCTTCAATATAGTGTGTACTAAGCTACTTCTTATTTTCTCTGTTGAAGAATACTCTCTTCAGTCATCAAAGAATCAGGTAAGAATTGTTAAAAATGTTTGGGTTACTCAGTGGGAAGGCATAAGATAGAAGTGGCTCAACAGTTTCAACACAGTGTTGAGTCGTTTTTAGTGATTCAGGAATATCTGAAATATAGCTTTGGAAAACTAAAGTGTTTTTACAGTTTATCATTATTACAATTAAAGGAGTCTGTTGAGTAAAGTGAATATTTCTGTGAATATTAAAAATTTGTACTTAATTTCAGATAAAGATGCTATTATTTAGATGTTTAACCTGGTAAAATAAAGAATCTGAATCTGCATTAATTCTCAGAGCATGTGAATACATACACATAATTTGGCTTTGGTTTTTCGTTGTTCACAACATACAATTTCAATATGAAGCCATCACACTTTAACACATACTTAATATAGACAAACATTTGATGAGACACAGTTGTTTTTATTTTTATTTTTTCAGAATCTACAGCAATGGGTTGAGATTTAGAGTGGATTTATATTGTAATGTATACAGAGTGCAAATTGGAGTTTTTATTTGTACTGAGATCTGGTGTATTAATAATATTTGTTTTAACTTCAACAGAACAGACGAAGAACATGGAGAAGTGAGCGTGATATTAAAGGGATAGTTCAGTATTTTTGACATGAATCTGTATGGGATCACCCACAGTGATTTACCCCTGTGTCCTATGAGCCCAGTTCTGATCTGGTTTTGGTCAAAGAGAAAGTAGTCCCGGCACGTTTCCTGGGGTTAGAAAAATAAAACTTGTTTCTTCTCAAAACAGTAGGTATTGGAATGAGTGATTTATTTACATAACAAAATCATCATGGAACAAAAATTCACACCTCATAATTGCTTGGAGCTACTTTCTCTCAATAGTGATCAATGCACATTGTCACTGCTAACAGCTGCACGGCTGCATGTAGTAGCTGCAAATACTGATGAACAACTGATGAAAGTAGTTTGCTAAGGCACATAGCTGTTAGCAGTGACAACGCTAGCGCATTGATCACTATGGAGTGAAAGTAGCTCCAAGAAATTACGAGATGTGAGTTTTTGTTCCATGACAGTTTTGTTATGTAGATAAATCACTCATTCCAACACCTACTGTTTTGAGAAGAAACAAGTTTTATTTTTCTGACCCCAGGAAACTTGCCGGGACTACTTCCTCTTTGAATAAAACCGGATCAGAACTGGACTCACAGGACACTGTCGGGGGTAAGTCACTGTGGGTGCAGCAGAGTAAAGACGGTGATCCCATACAGATTCATGTCAAAAATACTGAACTGTCCCTTTAAGACATATTCTCAGATGCATGGGGTGTCCAAAAACTTTCTTCCGCCACTGTACAAGCAGTGTTAGTATTGTTGGACTGTCATAAGAGGAAAAATAAGCAGGCACTGTTTAATGCACAGAAGTGACATGTGCTCTGAAAAGACACCAGCTGTCTTTGTTCTGCTGTCCAACTGTATGTGAACGTGTCAGTGGGACTTCTGTCTTCTATTAAAAAAAAAAAGTCTTTCTGAATCACCACAGTCTAACAAAATCTTCACGGTGCTGAAATGGTGAAAGTTTGGAAATATTCTAAGAGCAACAAAGTCATTGTGAAGACGTCATGTTTTGTGTTATCATAATCATAACCCTCAGATTATGTAATGAAGTGTGACGGAAATGCCCTTTGCTTCACTACTGCTCTGTACATTATCTGTAACACTATGGTACATGTGAACAGCAGTAAAATAATGTCTTATGAACAACACGGCATGTCTTTTATCTTCCAAAGCACTTTGGAAACATCAGTGAACTGACTTTTAGTTTTATGATCCGAGCTGAGTGAATGTTTTCCACTGACAAAAGTGCTTGTTCATCCTTTTCATTCACTCTGAGGATCAACCCCTAACCCTAACCCTCAGCCAAACATGCCAATGCTCTTTCTGGTTTCTAAACACAATTTTCACTTTCCTCCTACTGCGTTTTTGTGTTTTGTGTTTCAGGTTTTAAGACGTGCTCTGAAAA
Organism: Siphamia tubifer; assembly: GCA_020466265.1. Taxonomy (NCBI): domain Eukaryota; kingdom Metazoa; phylum Chordata; class Actinopteri; order Kurtiformes; family Apogonidae; genus Siphamia; species Siphamia tubifer. The sequence continues at coordinate 3,224,908 of CM035783.1, forward strand.
CAAGCAAGGATCATTTAGAGCAATGTGTGGATCAAATAATGCAAGAGAAGAGTATCAAACCCCAGAAAGATCCAATGTAAGGTTACCTATTTTATCTGCTGTGTTTCTATTATTGTGTGATCTTTGAATTTTCTGTTGTTTTATTCCTTTTGATTTATTTCGCTCCCTGTTATTTTATTTATTTTTTTAGGTTCAAGGAAAGCCTCTACGTATGTCTGCTACAGATTACAGGATACAGTTCTCTGTATGTATCTGTGGAAGACTTAAGAAAGGAGGTTTTCAGTTCTGATAACCCTGAACACGAGGCCATGCTTATGAAGGTACACCTTTTTCTTCAGCCATGCATTATTGAAGCAGCTGCTCCACAGCCTCCAAAGTCCTACACATAATATTTCATGGAACTGTCTTTAGCTTTTGCTACATTTCCACCAGTACCAATCAGGGTTTTAATCGTTAACGAAAACAAATGAAGTGATTCGAATTATTCTAAATACAAAATGTATTTAGCAGAAAAAAGAATATCTTACTGAAACTGTATTGTGTGCTTAAAAAAGTAACTTACTCGTGTACACATCGTGGATAAAATTCCTTTAGTTTTAGTTTTAGTCAATGTAGGATTGATAGGTTAAACCTAAGCAACCCCCCAGCCACCACCACCTGCTATAGAGAATGTCTACACCATAGTGTACATATGTTTGTGTGTCTGCTCAAAGACCCACCCCAACCTGAACCCTTTGAATAGGATGGGCAGGAAGATAAAAGATATGAAAAAACAAATACTTAAATTAAAACTAACCATTTAGAGAAAAATGACAACATTAACTTGTGTAACACTGTTTGTGTCTCAAACATAGACATATCACGCTATAACTCAATACTGAATTTATTATTATAATATTACACGCACTGATTATGAAAATTCTCAATATTGCAAAAGGTCAAAGGTCAAGGTTGCATTTAGCAGAAAGGTCCAAATCACATTGGTGTTAATTCAAGAACGGGTTGTCATAGAAACTTGAGATTGGCACAAAATAGGGGCGAGATCAGGCGTTCTTTGAATACTTGTTGTATCAGTCTGTTGTGGTGAAGAAGAAGTTAAGATGAAAGGTGAAGCTTTAAATTTAACACTCACCTATGGTCAATTGTTTGACTATTCAGTATAATATTGTATTTTTCAGTGTCAGTATAAATGTGCAGAATGTCAATGCTTGAACCAGTGCTTGTCTTTTTCAGCTTTGGGACCTTTTAATGCCGACGGTCAAACTGGAATCAAGGATAACTAAGCAATGGGGCGACATTGGATTCCAGGGAGATGACCCCAAGACTGACTTTAGAGGAATGGGCATGCTGGGACTTATTAACCTTGTGTGAGTACTTTAAATGAATCTGGTCTCCAACACAATATCCTTGTAATAACACGAATGATATCTTTGATCTCTTTGGGACATGATTGGTTGTGTTTCTTTTTTTCTCCTTAATTTGTTCAGTATTTCGTCCTGTTTAACCATTAAACCTGGTAGAGTATACAGCAGCACTTCACTGACCCCTGTCAATAATTTATCTGTTCAGCTGTGCACATGTTTACTTTCACTTTACTAATAAATGAACCACTGCCAAAATTTTGAGACTTTTTAGAAAGACTATTCAAAATGTATTTACACTTTATTAAAGGCAGTTGTAGCTGGGAATGGTGTTTATTAAAACATTAGGTTTACACAAACATAATGACTGTCGCTGTATTTTTTGTTGGCAAGCGTGCATTTTTTAAATTAATGGGTTAATGTGAAATTATAGTCACTAAGCAATTGTCACCAATCTTTTTGGAGTTATGACCATTTATAATCACACAACCTTGATTTAGAACTTTTAAGGTCACTTAAGGTCAAAGGTCATGACACAGTTTTGAAGCACAAACCTGGTTTCATATCTGTCAACAATAGTAAGTGTAAGTTTTTCTGTTATAGTCCATTTTAGTCTTTTAGGTATTGACACAGTGACCCTTGACCTCTCTCAAAATCTATGCGCACAAGATAAAGAACTGAAAGACAAACATTTTGGGGATCATTGGGAGTCTCTAATATGAATAGTTAAAATGTTTTATCCAAAATTAAATTTTGACCTTTGACCTAGAGTCTTCACATTTGTCCTTCAAGGTTCTGCTGTCCATGAACTTCAACAGTGAGACCAAAAAGAATCTATATGCAAAACTATATTTACAGGAATGAAAAGGAAATTCCAGATTTTTCCTGAACTTGACCTTTGACCTACATTCACCAACATTTTATTGGATCTATTCTGGATCACCCTGCATCTTTCTTTAAAAAAATTAATGGAAATTACTGCAGTAGTTTTAGTGTGAAGTTGCTGACAAACAAACAGACAAAAAAAGCCTTACCTCCCAATCCATGTATCATTCATTCTTTCGTTTTTCAACTGCCAATGAAAAACAAAAAAAATAATGAAAAGTTTTTTTAATCTGACACCAAAAACAAATATATGTCTGGTTTTTTATATTTATATTTTAGTTTCAGATCAAAAATATGAAATTGAAAAACGGGCCACTTGATCGAATTAGATTTTTGTATTTAATTGTTTGTATTTACGTGACCTGGAAGTTCTGTGCAGCAGTTCAGATAGCTATTTCATTTATCAATAATATTTTTATTAATCACGCTTTGGTGCCAACACTGCTCGCAGTCAGGAAAGCGAGAAGTCGGAGCAGGAACAGAAGAATGTTGACTTTTGGAAGTCAGTCAGAATGAATGAAGTTTATTTGACAGAATTAGATTAATGTTAAATGGTGATAGCTTAGGTTTAGCTAGCGAGCTAGTTTTAGTTGACACTTGGATGAAATTGTGATTTGACTGTCACTCTGTTTTAATGTAGACTCCACTGTTGTGTAGTTTATTTTTTCTATTGTAAAGCTCTCTGTGGCTGCTGCCTGACATGGTTGAACCATATATTAATAAAGTTTGATTTAAACTTAATTCATTCTGACTGATTTTCAAAAGTGAATATTCTCCTGTTCCTGCCCATCAGGAGATCCAAACTGCTGCATATAGAACTTAAGGGTCACGTAAATACAATTACATATAAAAATAAAATTCAGTCAAGTGACCCATTTTTCCATTTCATATTTTTGATCTGACGCAAAAATGGAAATAGAAAAAACGAAGCATATATTAGCTTTTCGTGTTGAATTAAGAAAACAAAAATAATCTACCTGTTTTCTATTATTTTGTTTTTCATTGGCAGTTGAAAAACGAAAGAACGAATGGCACCCAAAGCACTTCACGTCATTGATCCATTATTCATTTACTCACACTTGCACAAACTGGTGATGGTAAATGACATATTAGATTATTAATAAATATATTACTTTGTTACAGGTTTTTCAGTGAAAACTTCACAGAGGAAGCTCGTCAGGTCTTATCCCATGCAAACCATCCTAAACTTGGGTAAGAAATATATTCATACAAGGCACAATAACAACTCTGTATGTTTGAAGAACCATTAAATCAGTGATTTTCAACTTTTTTTTTGGCTTGTGATCCCATTTTAATGTCACAAATTTCTGGTGACCCCTTCATATTCAAAATTTTGTCTTTTTTTTTTTTTTTTTGCTAAAATTGTTTTGATCATTTAATAGTGTGCTATACTACGTTGCAGATGCATCTTAATTTCAGATGAAGTTTAGTTTGTATAATGTACATTATTATGGACGGAGGCAGAAAATCCAAATGTAGATTACTGTACAAAGGAATAATATTATTTTCCTTGGTTCAGGATATGTACAGTCAGTTCAGCTTGTATTTACAAGACTGATATTTAACAAACAATAACACAAACAATAACACAAACTATGAATTATGAAAGCGCTGCAGCATCTGAAACTGACTGCAATGAACACATGACAGATAAATGGTGCCACAGCGCTTCAGTTGTCACGTCTGTTATGGATTTGAATTGTTTCTCTCAACTCTTCATGTAGTTACAGTATTTTCTGGACGATAAGATGCTACTTTTTTCATATGTTTTGAAACTATAGGCGTTCTAAGTTGAAGGATATTGATCTTTTTATCCAGGAAGGAAACCGTGCTGCTGCACATAAGCATAGCATCAATGAATGTATGGTGAGATGTTGCAGTGGGAGGAGCTTATGCAAAAGTAAAAAAAAATAATAATAATAATTCAGAGGACATAAAAGCAGGTGGTCTGAAAATACTGGGGGGGGTTTTTCCCTCTTGATTCTGTTCCGTTTTAATCAGCAAAGTTGCTGCCGTGTTAAAAGACACTATTAGGAAAAAAAATCTGTTCAGGTACAAACGTGTACCTGAACATTTACATCCTTCTGTACATGCAGTAAATATATGATTTTTCAACATATATATCTGCGGCTTATATACAGGTGCAGCTTATGCCCTATTACCTGTGGACCACTGGTAATTCAGAATAATTATGGAGAATATCTGAGTTCTTGGTCCAGTGCTAATGCGCCATGTCTGTGATTTGCTCAGTAATATTCCCACCGCAAATTACCGACTGTGTTTGGGTGAAAAACACAGGTACAGCGATAATTGAAGTCCCCTGTGAATGCGTATGTCTGTGTTTGTCATTTCAATTGCACGCTTCATGTCTTTTTTTGGAGTGTTTCTGTTACATTCATTTAGTAGCAGCGTCACGCTGCTGTCGGGTGGGGAGGGACATGAGGGCCTTCAACACCACTTGCGGTTTTTATTATTATTATTATTATTATTATTAATAATAAAATTTAGTTAGAATGTTTTTGTTTGTTTTTCATTTTACCATTTGGTTGTTAAAAGTCTAATAAATCACTTCTCGAAATAAAATGTGCAGTGAAGTGTCATTGGTTTACACCGCCACGCCTGCCCCCCGCTGAAATATCCTAGAGGAAGCTCTGAAGAACATATGGTCAGGCCAACTCACATGTACACTAATATTTATAACCATCTGAAGTTGTCTCTATAGATTCAGTCGACTGTTTGTGAGAGGGAAAGTCTGTGCTGAGAACTGCACATTCACTTCCATTATAATCTAGAGACAGTTTTCATCTGCTCCGACCCCGCTCTTATTTTGAGGGCGTGGAGCAAAAACAGACTGCATCCCTATCAATGCTATTTTGGACACAGTGTTGTTCTTATGCATACTTTGTTTTCATACTACCTTAGATAAAACAGGATGTTGTGACCTTACGACATATCCGCTCATAATGTCTGGAATTTACGTGAATTACAGACTTTTTTTTTATTCTGTCCGAATGCGCCACACAATAATAGAGGTACAGGGGTAACTGCGAATTACCAGTGGTCCACAGATAATCCTTATCTTGCACGAATAGTCCAGAAAATACAGTATTAGTGAGGTGTTTTATTTTTTTAATAATTTATTAGGAATTCCAACACTGCATTAAATACGGTCAAATCTGATTGAAGTAGTGGTCGTTGTCTTGCTGCTAATTGTTTTGGGCTCACATAACCTCCTATTCCATGTATCAAAGGTATTCATACGCCATAGTTGGAATCAACTTGACTGAAATGGCCTACAGCCTCCTGAAGAGCGGTGCTTTGAAACCCCATTTTTACAACACAGTCCCGGGAACGCCTGAGCTCCAACATTTCCATCAGCTTTACTGTGAGTTAAAACTACCAGAAAGTTAATTCGTGTTTTATACAGAGTCTCTAAATGTCCGTCTGTCTCCGTCTTAGGTTTCCTGGCATACGAATTCGATAAATTCTGGCAGTCGGAAGAACCCGAAAGCATCATGCACTTCAATCAGTACAGAGAAAAGTTCCACAACATTGTCAAGACACAATTACAGGAACCTGACGTGTCCCTCATATTGACTAAGGCCTGATGCTGTTCGGGAGACCCTCCCCTCCCCCCCTGTGATCCCCTCTGAAGGAAGCAGTGCTGCTGAAGATGGCGATACATTTATTAAAATAGAAATCCTGTATTTATTTTTTTTGGCCCTTTTTTTTAAATGGTTGTAAATCCTGTACCAGTTATTTTTGACAAAGGTTTGAAGTGGAGCACAAACGTACCAACCTATACCTCAAAAGTGACCATTCCAGTAGTTTCAGCCTATTTATATGAAGGAGAAACGAAGAGGACGGAAGAAATGGTGACTTCTGTGAGTGTTTCCACACTTTGAATGAAAAAGACAGTTGAAGAAATGTGTGTAACTACCATATTTAACTGCCTGGTTTGTATTTATAGTGCGTGTGCGTGTGTGTGTGTGTGTGTGTGTGTGTGTGTGTGTGCACTCTCACATTCGTCCTGCTCAGGAATTTAATATTTACGTCCAGAGAGCATGGCTAAAACTTAACGTTACAAATAATTTTCTTTGTAGTGCTCTCATCCAAAAATGTCTGCATGGTTGCATGTCCCACAAATAACAATAAGACCATCTGTAATAAGAACCGTTCGACTAAACTACACATCTGAAGACCAATGACATTTTCATGACTTGATTTTATGCTTTTGCGGACGATTTAGTATGTACGAAATAACAGTTAATAAACACATTTTGATGTTTCAGATCTATTTAAAGTTGCACTACATTTTTTTTTTAATTTAAAGTATCTGCTCCAGATGTTAAATGTGCTAAATCTTACATAATTTAATATATAAATCAGAAGACAAATGTGACCCTGCAGCACAAAACCAGTCACTTGGGTCAAATGTAATAAATTCAGATTTTATATTTATCTTAAAGTTAATTAAAAATGTTTACATGACACTAATTCAACCAATCAGAGGCCGTTTGTCAATATCGCCATAGCAACAAAGGATTTAGTTTAGTGGAGAAGGCTTTGGTTCAAATATCTAAAATCATCCAAAGTCCAATCAGTTCTGCTTCTCATTACTTGACATGAGAAATGTCCTCCAGACACCCATGAAAAGTTTGGCTTTTTTAAATGTTAAATAATTGCCTCTTCTTGGAAACATCATAATGCAATAGTTTTTTCAGATGCATTTTTCAAATTTTTATGAAATGTCCTTTGCAGTGGACAACCTTTTTTTTTTTTTTTTTTTTAAATGTTTTTAAATTTTCAATAAAGCTGTGAATGTCTTGTCCACTACATAAGGAAAAACAATACATTGCTGAGTCTCAGGATGATGTGGAATTTCTAAACCAGATATTTTTCAAGTTATTGTGTTAATGCGTAGGATATTATCTGGTGATGGTTGGACCAAAAATATAATATCCCCTAAACTCTAGTTTTATTCAGGGCTATAATTAAACATAATAAAAAAACAAGAAGACACAGAGTGTAAAACAGGTAAAATATATTTAAGATTTATATAAACATGTTTAACAATTTATTATGTATTGCACTGGCGCACTGGCTCAATATGTTAAAAATGTTCTATTGGCAGATGAAAACTATCTTAAAGTGTTTGTACCCATCAGTCCCACTGTACTTAGAATGGACTCATTATGACAAAGAACATGTTTTGGGTTTCACACCCTGGATTTAATTTAAAACTGGCTCAATAAAAGGCATAATTATGTCTAGAAAATAATTTTGTTCCACATTCAGTGATGCATGACAAAGTAGTAATATTCAGTATCTCCAAAATGGATGCTTTTTAGGCTGATAATGTCTGTAAAACTAAGTATTTACATCTTTTATAGTAATAGTTACCTAATTTACTGAATATAAAGTTCTATTCTTTCCATTCCCCACTTCTGTCATTTTTAACCCTTCCTAGTTTTCCTTTAAATTAAACATCTTGTCATTCTCATAGATTCTAAAGCTTAATATGTTTTATGTATAAATATAGTGTCATTAACATATATCAGTCAATAAAATCTACAAGGTGGGTAAGAATGTTATTTTAGATTTTAAAAGTCAAACCTAATGACTTTGCAACATGATATTCCAATGAGTTTAGGTCAAAGGTCATGTTTGGTTATAATATAGAGCTGTATATGTATTAAAGACACTAAGTACTGTGTCTGTGTGTATATGTATGTATATATATATATATATATAGATATAGATATAGAGATATAGATATACATATAAGGGGGGTTTACGAACATGGGCTGTTGTAAAAGGTTGTGGGTGTTTTTTTGGTTTGTATTACCCTCATATAATAATATCTGCACAACCTTAAGGGGCAACTACTGGAGTGACGCTACAGCCCCAAATTTAAAATGGACACCATTGAACATGAAGGAATATCAACTTTTGAAGTAATCTGCCTACAAGGTCGTGTAAAAAATATAATTCTCAGCTATCCTGGGTCGAGATTTTGATATTTGATGTCCCTTTGATGAATAGACAAAGTTCTAGTTGTAAAATCTAAATGATCAGATAAAAACTGATATAAGTTTGGATTTACTGAAGTACTCTACCTCTTTTTTTTCTTCCAGAAATGTTTTGTCCATGTCAGGGGGGACATGACTGAAAATAGTTTGACCACCACTGGTCTATGTCAAAGGTCGATAATTATCCAGTCGCTGGTTTGTAAGGTTGTTCACCTGGATGATGTTCCTGAAAGTCTAACCTTTCCAAAAATACACCACGACCTTCTACAACACAAAAATGACCTTTGGCTCACTAGCTAAAATAACATCAGAACTTTAATGTGATTTTTAGGGAATATTGCAGGTGTATAGTTTAGATCAGGGGTGTCAAACTGTGGCCCTTGAGGGCCGGTGTCCTGCATGTTTTAGATGTTTCCCTCTTCCATTCCACCTGGAGGTCATTACATCATTATCAGTCTGATGAGGAGCTGATTATTAAACGTCCTCACATGGAAGAGGGAAACACTTAAAACATGCAGGACATGACATGCCCTCGAGGACTGGAGTTTGACACCTGTGGTTTAGATAGATGGAGAAAATAAAGATATGGGATCATTCTTGTAAGTCTGTGAAAGTCCCATTTAGGGACAGAAAGGAAACCCTTATAAATATAAAGTCTAGACTGTTCCTTTGAAACCTAGAGTCAAACACAAATGTCCTAAATTCCTTTTTCAACAAAGGATTATTTCTTTGCTGCTGCAGAACATGAATACTGTCAAATAAATGTGGATTTTGTTTCTTCATGGGCGTTGTGACCAGAGGTGTTGACGTTTGAAGAGTCCCACAGTTGTTGAAACAGGACTTTCAGTTAGTGGCCTCCGCCCTTTTCTTGGTGACCATCATCGCCCTCTTGATTTGCTCAAAGGACACAAACATGACGACGTTCCAGGATCCCAACCTCAGAAATGAAGGTACAAATCTACAGGAAAAAGGAAAAGTAGACGACTGTGTCAATAAGAGATTAAAAAAAAAAAAAACAGCAATAATCTATCAATTTTATGTCAATGTAAAATACCAAAAAAAATCTATTGAATGTGCGACAGTCAAATAAATTATCGCAACTGAGTTTAATATTTACCTCTGGCATGTGGGAGTACTTCTAAAACTAACGTAAGACCTTAAAGCCTACTGTTGCAAATATACAACATACCAAAAACACTATATTATATGTGCTTTAGTCAAATTAGTTCTTTCCACTTAATTTAAGATTTACTTCAGGCATTGGGGAAGACTTCTAAAACTTCACTTAACCTCTTAATGCTGACTGTCGCAAATATGCAACATACCAAAAACACTATATTGTATGTGTTATATTCTAATAAATTGTCTCCATTTAATTTAGTATCTACTTGTGGCATGGGAGAACACTTATAAAATATACATTAACCCCTTAACACCTACTGTTGCAAATATGCAACATACCAAATCTGTATTAAATGTGCTATAGTCAAATTAATTTTATCCACTGAATTTAATATCTACCCAAATGCGGCCCGTTAACTGGCCCACATGAGGTCAGTGGTAAATTAAAAGTCAATGCAAATATATAACATGCAGCTTTTATTTTGAAAGATCTGCTAAATGAACGTTTGTTTGTTTTTTCCACACTGAGCATAAGGCTTATGTACCATATATCAGTCTATTTATGTCAGCTACAGTAACACCAAAAAAATGAAAGAAAAATGTATTAAGAATGCAGAGATTTTAACAAAACATGAACTTCTAAGGATTTCTTTATTGAAATCAGAAAAGAAACTGAGATACACAAACAAATCTGCAGTTAGGGTTTTTTATGTAAAGTTAATATCGAGTTATATAAAACCATTTTCACAAATGTTTGTGTCAATATTCATTAAATATTCTGGGCTTTATATTTTCATTGTATTGTTTCATTTCTGTTTTTTTTTTAAGAGATATAGATGAATTGATCCGGCCCTTAATAACTGTCAACATATGTCATGTGGCCTCATAGGAAAATTAATTGCCCACCCATGCCCTAATGCCTACTGTTGCAAATATGAAACATACCTTAAAAAAAAAAAAAAATCTAATGAATGTGCTATAGTCGAGTTACTTTTTTCCACTGAATTTGATATTTAGTTCTAGCATGGAGGAACACTTATGAAACAACTGGCATGAAGGAAGACTTGGAAAACTTCCAGTTTTCTAAAGCTGTGTTTCCATTACTCTTGGAAATTTGCAAAATGTAAACATTGCTATAAAAATTGGAAATGGAAACACCTGAATTTTGAAATATCACAGCTTTAACCAGAGGTAAACTAACATGTCTGCTGCTGTAGTTGTGTCGTTCTCCTGAGATATGAACATATTTTTACTAATATCTGCGTCAAATCAGAGAAGTGCTACGCATCCACCGATTACTCCATGTTTATGTAAATAGTGATTTTTTTTTTTTATGTGTGTTTTATGGAGAAAATGATCATTACACATTGTGACAATATCAAACTTTATACAACAGTTAAAGTTAAAAACTGTTAATTACATCAAAGGTACTACAGTTGTGTACTTCTTTCATAAATACCACTATTCATTCATTCATTCATTATCTGAACCCGCTTTATCCACACTAGGGTCACAGGGGTCACTGGGGGCCTAATCCAGCTACAATGGGCGAAGGCGGGGTACACCCTGTATGAGTCTCCAGTTCATCTCAGGGCTGAACATATATAGACAAACAATCACTCTCACATTCACACCTATGGACAATTTTAGATTAACCAATTAACCTATCAGTGCATGTGTTTGGATGGTGGGAGGAAACCGGAGTGCCCGGCGAAAACCCACGCGGACACGGGGAGGACATGCAAACTCCACACAGAAAGGTCTGGTACGGGATTCGAACTAGGGTCCTTCTTGCTGTGAGGCACGAGTGCTAACCACTGCACCACCGTGCTAACCACTGCACCACCGTGCTAACCACTGCACCACCGTGCTAACCACTGCACCACCGTGCTAACCACTGCACCACCGTGCTAACCACTGCACCACCGTGCTAACCACTGCACCACCGTGCTAACCACTGCACCACCGCGCTAACCACTGCACCACCGCGCTAACCACTGCACCACCGCGCTAACCACTGCACCACCGCGCTAACCACTGCACCACCGCGCTAACCACTGCACCACCGCGCTAACCACTGCACCACCGCGCTAACCACTGCACCACCGCGCTAACCACTGCACCACCGTGCCGCCCTAAATACCACTATTTTTTTTTTAAATGATTCACATTGTATTCTGGGAAATTTCTCCTACCCCCCCGTTTGGAGTCTGCCTCTGGAACATCTCTGTTTGAAGGGTATAAAGCCCTACCCTCTACCTCTACACGTGGACGTGCAAAATGGAGGGTCAGGTGTGTAATGAGATCTTCCCTCATGCCAGTTGTGTATTTTGGAGACAAGCATGTGAATGTGTGCAGCAGTGGTAGAGGTTACCCTTTGTAAAAAGCTGTGGGTCCTTCTTTGGTCATCATGGTCCAGGCACAGTTGATGGCACTTTTGTACTGACCCGGTGGTGAGTTCATGTACCTAGTTTTCACCACATCCACCGGGGAGGCGATGACCGTGGTGACGAAACCTGCACCGAACGCAGACACGAAGTGACACGGCAGATTGTCTGTGGACAGAGTTGGAGACGGTTGGTCCCAGATAGTGAGAGAATGAAGAGCAGGAACAGGAAGGCCTTTGTTCTCTGCTCGTCAGTAAAGAATCCCACCTCAGCACATTATGTAATCACATCAACGGAACAATTTAGATATATGATAAAAATCTGATAAGTGTATTTATGGCAGTCGTGACAGAAAAATACAGTGTGTTCTGTAGCAGCGTGTGTTGTTATCAGGTGTGTTTCGGTCACCTGACATCAGGTTGTGTTTCAGAATGGCCTCTTTGATCAGGTCATATGTCACCAGCTCTGTGCAGTTCACCAACGCATTCCTTGTGATGTTAGGTAGTGTGCCTAGACACATGGAAACACAGAGCTACAATAAACATGAAGGGTTTTTTTTATTGTGTTTCTGAACACAAGGTGCTTGATGTTTTTCCAAAATAAAATTCCAGACTTTTTCCAAACTGATTTTTTTTTTCCAAAAAAAACCTTGACTTAAAGCTGTACAGTATAAAGTGTTTGAGCATCGACGTCACAATGTACGTGTGCACAATAATCACACCACAACTCCTGAAAGGTTTTTTTCATTTATTTGTATCTATTTTTATTTTATTTTTTATTTATTTCATTTAATATTCTTAGTATTTATTTTGCTTAATTTATTTTTATTCATATGTATTTATTTAGTTTTATTGTTGTTATTTTTTCCATTGTATACATTTGTTTTCATTTAATTTTTAATTAATTTATTTTATTCTTTTATTTTTTACATATTTCTTTATTTGTTATTTTTTTCATTAATTTGTATATATATAAATTGTATTATTTTATTATTTTTCTCCTTGAATGAAACAATACTTATTTAACCAGGTCAAATCAGTAAATTTTCCATTTTCTAATTTTCCAAATCATGTATCGGGTCTGGTACCTGAAAGATAACCTGAAAACCATGTAGGGACGGATAAGATAAAAATTACACCAATTTTCACAGGTAAAACTAAATGGAATGCAGACAGGTAGTGGCAAGGATGTGAAAAATAAGAAATGATTTGTCCCTTAAATTATACCAGATATTGAAATGAACGATAAGAAAACAAGAGGTGGTCTAATAATTTTTTCCATCACTGCACATATTGGTAAGAGTTAATTTTTCCCCTGTTATCAATAAAACAAACAGAATTATTGACATGACATTGAACTTCTTAAACCTAACTTCCTGACCTTTCCAGAGTCCCCGTAAGCCCTCGTTCTGGAAGATGAGTTTGTAGGCCTGCATGGTGCCGTTGTACCGTCGAGCCACACCGTCCAGGTTCATCTGGGCCTGGAATCGAACCTTGACCACATCGGTGGGTTGTGCAAACGACACGGCCATGGCGCCTGTAGTGCAGCCAGCCAGGATACGGATCAGAATTCCAGGATCTGGGAAAAAACGACACAACAAAAAGAACCCAGTAAGAAACATTTAAATATTTGACTTGAAATATTTGGTTTAATTGGAAACAGCAAAAGGCAACAGTTTTTCTAGGGCTGTCACATGACTACAATTTTTAATCAGATTAATTTGAATTAATTGTGTTTAATCATGATCAAAACACTTCATGTCTCTTGACTGTTTTGTCTCAGAGGGGAAGTTTTTCCATTTAAATTCAAAAGACTTTATTTATCCTGAAGGGCAATTTAAAGGTGTCATTCTGCTGAAAACCACTTTTCCACTTTTCTCCTTTTGAAATCTGATGAGTCACCCAGAGTTACTATAGTGATGAGTCACCCAGAGTTACCATGGTGATGGGTCACCCAGAGTTACCATGGTGATGGGTCACCCAGAGTTACCATGGTGATGGGTCACCCAGAGTTACCATGGCGATGGGTCACCCAGAGTTACCATGGCGATGGGTCACCCAGAGTTACCATGGTGATGGGTCACCCAGAGTTACAACACATGCTGTGTTTGCTGCAGGTGTGTCGCCTCCACTGATAGGTTTAGTTTGAATGTAGCAACACTTACTGTCTTTGCCCCCAGTGTAGAAGTTTTTGACATTATCGTACAGGCCGATTCTGATGGAAGCGAAACACAGTTGTCTCTGCAGCCCGGCCACCAGCCCGTTATACAAAGACTTGGGACCTTCTGTCCGGATCATGGTACTGATGGTCCCGAACACGCCTCTGTAGCGGATGTTTTTGGTGGCGTCCGTCGCCTTCTCCCCCTGGATCTGGAGTCACACATTGTATGTAGAGTTAAAACTAAAGGCAGAATACCTTTAGACTGAACTGCACAGTGGGGACAATTGATTTTTGGCCAAAGTCAAACTGTTGAGTCAATAAATACCAACATCACACTGTGTTTGTGCCTTGAAAAGAATGTCATGGAAACAGGGGACTGAAATGTTCCCGATGAGCTGATGATTTGAATAAACGTGAAAACATGGAACGATGCTGCACTGAGGAAAAAAATAAAACTGTATTTTTCTCATTTCTACTCCAAATATCTGATCATAATGGACTAAAGAGGAACTTTTCAGTGAGATATAAGAGCTGATTTATTTTGTATTTTTTTTGTAATTCAAGTTTTCATTAATTTCTTTTACAACTTGTATTTTGAACAGACAGCATTAGACAGTACATTTATTTTACATTATACAGTTTATTTGGACCAATAACATAAAACAACAAAACTGATTTTCAGATAATAAATCTGGGAAATCTTATTTCAAGAAATCTGACTAAGATCATTTAAACTTTTTTTTTTTTTTTTTATAAATAATACAAATTATTGGGGCGGTCATGGCTCAGATGGCAAAGCGGGTCATCCACTAACTGAAGGGTTGGTGGTTTGAATCCTACTCTGTCATAGTCAGTCTGTTGTGTCCTTGGGCAAAGACACTTCACCCTCCAGTGTCACTCACACTGTACATATCCACAGTTGCCCTGGGGCAGAAACCGTTTTGACCACCACCACCAGAGAGTGCATGTGAGAGTGAATGAATAATGGGTCACAAATGTGAAGCGCTTTGAGTGGCAAAAAAAACACTATATGAATCCAATCCATTATTATTATTATTATTATTATTATTATTATTATTATTATTATTATTATTATTATTATTATTATTATTATTATTATTATTATTATTATTATTATTATTATTATTATTATTTTGCTTTGCAAAAATACACTTTTTTACAGTGGTATTATTGTTTCACAAGTGAGACATTAGGAATAGACAGTATCATACTTTGTCAGTGGGTATTATAAAATGTGTATATTTGAAATACTTTACATGGAAAAGAGAAAAATAAATAAGATATTTGGACTACAAATGAAAAATATATACTTTGTAAGATTTAGATTTTTTTACAGTGTGCATGTATAATGACACCCAGAGTCATTCTGTGCTGTAGATGGGTTAATTGCGTTACAATTTTTAATCAGATTAATCATTAGATGGAATAATCTGTGTTACCATGATCATTTTGACAACCCTACTAAAAAGCAGTTCTTTATATCTCACTGAAAAGTTCCTCTTTAGATGATTGTCTGATTTTAAGTCTGATGAGATATTTGGAGTAGAAATGAGAAAAATACACATGGTAGGATTTGGAGTTTTCAGTGTTAATTATTTTATTTTTAAAGTTTGTTTTACAAGTGAGACATTAGGAATATACAGTATCATAGTTTGTCGGTGGGTATTATAATATTTGTATATATGAAATACATATAACCTACGAAAAAGAAAAAGTACATGAGATATTTGGATTAGAAATTAGAAAAATTCACTTGTGAAATTTAGGTTTTTTTTTTACAGTGTGGGTTTATTTTATTTTTAATTTGTTTCACAAGTGAGACATTAGGAATATACAGTATCATACTTTGTCAGTGGGTATTTTAAAATTTGTTTATATGAAATACTTTACAGGGAAAGGAGAAAAATAAATGATATATTTGGACTCGAAATGAAAAAAATACACTTAGTAGGATTTTGTATTTTTAAACTGTGTGTGTGTGTGTGTGTGTGTGTGTGTCCACAGAGACATATCATGCTATAACTCAATGAATACTGTAGATATCACCATGAAATTACATGGACATATACATATAACTAATGTGCATCAGATGCAATGATCCATTTGAGTAAAGGTCAAAGATTAAGGTCACAATTAACTAAAACGTCAAAATCACATTATCTGTCCATTATCAAGGACAGAGGGTCACAGAATGAAGATTTCTACAATTGTCATTATGGGTGTCATCACCTACGACCAATAGTTTTTGAGACCTCTGGAGGTCAAAGGTGACATGTCGCAAAATGAACTTCTGTTTGTGTGTCAAACATAGACATATCAGGCTGTAACTTAATCAATACTGGATA
>CM035783.1:3246241-3456241 GCA_020466265.1 Siphamia tubifer
GGTACCTGAACCAGTCCACCCTCCCTACTCTCTCTACACTGATGTTGGGGCAGCTCTCTCAACAGTGTCCATGTAGGGAGCCATGGATGACAGGACCTGTCGTGACTCGCCTGTGCCCTGTGCTGACCTGTGACCCCGGACCTCCTCCCTCGACCTGTCTGGTGGATGGACCCCCCCCCCCCTCCCCCTTCATCTATAGTCTGTTCTTCAGTTGATTCTCCTCAATTATTTCTTCTTTTTCCCACTGGGTTTTAAAGGTTTTTCTTACTGAGAAGGAGGGTCTAAGGACAGGGGATGCTTGGGACGTTTTATCTATTTCTGTAGTTGATTGTGTTTTTGTAAAGCTCTGTGAGACAACTTTGTTGTGATTTGGGGCTTTATAAATAAAACTGAAAGAAAATTAAAATTGAAATGTTAATGTCAGAGTGCTCAGTCCGTTTTGATTTCCTGAAGTCTATTAGGATTTTTTTTTTTTTTAATGTATA
The DNA here is from genome assembly GCA_020466265.1 of Siphamia tubifer. NCBI lineage: Eukaryota > Metazoa > Chordata > Actinopteri > Kurtiformes > Apogonidae > Siphamia > Siphamia tubifer. The sequence continues at coordinate 3,246,727 of CM035783.1, forward strand.
AATCCAGATTGTTATTGTAACATCATTGCGTCAAGTGCTGGACCTGGTCTCTGTAGACTGTCTCGTTGTTATGGATCAGTCCTATAATAGCTGTGTCATCAGCAAACTTAACGATGGTGTTTGTGGGATGGATGGCTGAGTAAAGGAAGGGGCTGAGAACACATCCCTGTGGTGTTCCAGAGTCAGAGTGGATGAGGTGTGGGGTCCCATCTTGACCCTTTGTGGTCTATCTTTTTAAGAAGTCCAGGACTCATGTGCACAGTGAGCTGCTCAGTCCCAGGTTGTTCAGTTTTGTGACAAGTTTATGTGGGTTATTGTGTTGGATGCTGAACTGAAGTCGACAAACAACATTCTAACATATGAGGTGACAGTTGAATATGGTTATTATTTCTACAGATTATTTGTTTTTACAGCTGTAACTGAAGGAAGGTGTTTGACATGTAGTCGACTGTCCAGGTCTTTTTTATGTTGTTGTTATGGTTTTATAACTTGTTTTTTATCTTTGTTTTTATCTTGTTTTTAATAATTGTTGGGGGGTTTTTTATCAAATTTTGGAAAGTACCTTGTGCAGCTTTTGGTGTTGTAAGGTACTATATAAATAAATAAATAACATTTGATTGATTGATTGAATAATTAATAGATAGTAAACAACAATTTCAAAAACATGGACCTGTTGGACCAGTGGATGATGATTAAACAGGCAGGGTTAACAGTACAAATATAAAAAAATAATAAAATGGTTGTGTTTCATTTCAGGGACTACAGAGACAGCGCAGGCCCTGATTAATTTCAGGGCCAACAATTAAGGGATGTCCCATTTCTAAGTCACAAATAGGCTTTAACACTTAGTTTTGATGGTTAAGGGAGGAGTTGGAATTGGTTCTAAATCACCCATAGGTGTGAATGTGACAGTGATTGTTTGTCTATATATGTTCAGTCCTGAGATGAACTGGAGACTCATACAGGGTGTACCCCACCTTCACCTATTGTAGCTGGATTAGACCCCCAGTGACCCCTGTGACCCTAGTGAGGATAAAGTGGGTTCAGATGATGAGATGAGGTGTTTATTTTAGCTGTTACTTCATAATATGATTTAAAACTTTACGAGCGACAACATTTGATATGCAAAACTCAACTAAAGATAATAACAGTGAGGATTCAACATTGTTTTCATGTCGTCCATGGATTACATCCCATTTTTACCCCACCCCCAAAGGAGACAGGGGTATTTGTTTGTTTGTTTGTTTGTTAGCAGGTTTACACAAAAACTACTAGACTAATTTCCATGAAATTTTCAGAAAACGTGCAAAGTAGTCCAGAATAGAGCCCATGAAATTTTAGTGAATGTAGGTCAAAGGTCACAGTCACCAAAAATGTGTTTTCACATTGATAAGAGATGGAGCTAATCAGGTAAAATGTGTGCAAGAGGTTTTGTATGTATTTCTACAATTAAAATCCTTCAGAATTCTGTAAATTGATGGAGAATGGGTTGACATTGATTGACGATTGGATTGAACCAAATCTTTCTCTGTCCCATTCAGCACACACACACACACACACACACACACACACACACACACACACACACACACACACACACACACACACACACACACACACACAGGCTGTGATTGATTAATCATTGGTGGCTTTGAAATGCGTCTGAGAGCAGATACAGAGTTTGCTGAGAGTCATGTTTTGTGTGAGCTGTGATTGGTCAATCTGTACCACAGCCCTCATGTGTTTGGAGAGAGGCCTTAAAAGCAGCTCATGTTAAACACAACTCTGACCCAGGAGTGTTTCAATGCACTCTTGTTTTTGTAATTTTTTTGTGATTTTTTTTTAAGGGTCGGTTCAGTATTCAAGGAGTCAAGGATTCTTTGTTGTCATTCCAGCACATGTTAAACATGAGACGAAAAGAAATGTTTCCCCTGGTCCCGATATAAAAATCTATGCATAAGAATGTACATCTAGACTAAGGCAATTTTTTAATAAAAAGTATATAAATAAATAAATAAATAAAAACAACAGTGTTATTGTTTGGGGATAGATTTGTCTCAAAAATATTTGTAAATGCACAGAAGGTATAAATAGTCAGTGGTTTATACATGTGTTTTGATATTCACAAATGTAAATTTAATATTTGTATCTTGTATTTTGATCTTTTCAAATAAATGTGTACTCGTAAATATACTGGTTTTCATTTCCAAAACAAAAATGCATTTGTAAAATTGGAAATTTTGTTTGTGAAATGTGACCCTCATTTGTAGATCAGAAATTACACGCATTCACCTTTTTGCTCTGTGGCGTATTTTTTGAGACATTGTATCAGACAGAGCCACAAATATCCTATAATTCACATACACAGTCACATCCACTAGATGGCAGCGTTACCATAGCAACTGACACTGGAGGCAACAAGCAGGAGCTTTCCTGTAATCCACCATAGACTCAGGTACAGATCTACCACACCAGACTAGACCTGGGTACAGATCTACCAGACTAGACCAGACCCAGGTACAGATCTACCAGACTAGACCAGACCCAGGTACAGATCTACCAGACTAGACCAGACCCAGGTACAGATCTACCAGACTAGACCAGAACCAGGTACAGGTCTACCAGACTAGACCAGACCCAGGTACAGGTCTACCAGACTAGACCAGACCCAGGTACAGGTCTACCATACCAGACTAGACCAGATTGTCAGTTGCTCCAAAAAGGGACATTTTGGACCATGTTCAAACGTGTTTAAAAAGTGGTCTTGATCATTATTTATGTCCTTCTACACGTTTCCAGAGGTGTTTCAAGTTGTTTTTAGCCTTTTTTACAAAACTCATCAGCACCCCTTGGTGTTCAAAGGGTCAGGCAGGTCAAGCGCTTTGAGCACCATGAAGGTGGAAAAGCGCTATATAAATGCAGTCCATTTACCATTTACTTTTTTATGTGCCCCAAAACCGAACTTTTGAACCATCTCTCAAATCAGTTTAAAAGTGTCTCGACACGTATCTGGAGGTGTTTCAAGGTGACACGACATAGGTTACATAAGATAAAAAAAAACAAAAACAACTTTCTTCTTAATAAAACTACTTCATTTGGAGACAAATTAATCAATACTGGATATATGACTGACAAATATACATATAATGAAATTATCAATATTGCAAAAGGTCAAAGGTCAAGGTCACATTTAGCAGAAAGGTCAAAATCACATTATCAGGTTGTCATAGAAACCTGAAATTGGCACAAAATAGGGGCGACATTAGACATCCTCTGAATACTTTTAGAATTTTAGATTGATGTCAAATAATTTTAACTGCCTCGTGTAATTTTTCCATTTGACAAATTCATCCATGATTGGGGCCAGATTGGACCCATATGCGGGCTGGGTTTGGGCCCCAGGCTTTATGTTTGACACCTGTGGTCTAAACCTGACCTTTACATCCTCATCTCACACCATCTACGCTTCAATTATTTCATAGTGGCCTGTGTAGGTCACAAATGATAAATGCGTGGTCCCAAAGGGCAGCTTGTAAAGGTTAATTCATGGTGAATAAAGAGCAGTGAGTGGATGAGAGCAGAGCAGACACAGAGGCTCAGGACGGATAGAGTTTCTGCCGGTAACAGATCTGTTTGACCGCCATGGGTTCGGTTTCTCTTCCCCTGTGACTACACTTCAACACACGCAACAACCTCACCGGCAGAAGTCATCCAGTGTTTGGATTATGCTTTATTTTTCTGACTTTCCTTCAGAATAAACTCATGTTTATTGCCCAGCGTGCACCGCGGTCGTTGCCCGGTGTCGTGTGTCCGTCCTCGGGGCACCATGGGCCCGTAAGATGCCTTCACTGTGGAAGCGGATAACCTTCTCTGTGGCCTCGGTCCTCTGTGTCGGTTCTGTGGTTCTGTTAGTGGTGGCCCTGTCCACGGAGCGGTGGGTAACAGGGCAGATCCTGTGTAAAACTGGGGCAGAAATAGTCAACGCATCCCACCCTGAGTTAGAGCAGTTCACTGGAGATATTTACTACGGACTGTTCCAGGGAGGGAAAAGCAAGAAGTGTGGACTGGGCAAGAGGAGAAGCAAGATCTACAGTAAGATCACAACTGGAGAACACATACACTGTTATTAAAGTAATGCATTAACTCTATACCTGATCTATTATTAGAGACTAGTAGAAAAAAATACAGTAAAACATCATCTATATAACACATAGACTATCATAATAAAAATCTGTAAGATCACACTACACAATAATAATTATCTATAGATTTATCAGGAAAAGGAAATGTAGTATATTTACTGCAAACATCTTATTTAGAAATTAGAATTAAATATGTATTTTAAAAAGTTGTTCAAATTGTCTCAAATTCACCATAATACTACTACTACTACTACTACTAATAATAATAATAATAATAATAATTAGACACCTTTCAAGGTCACCACACAGCATTTTTAAACTAAAATAAAACATGTTTAAAATTACACACACACACACACACACACACACACACACATATATATATATATATATATATATATATATATATATATATATATATATATATATATATATATATAACCTCACAGTTAACAGATCTTCATGTCTTATCATAACCCATAAAGATCCAGTGTGATATTTGTGACAATTCCAAAATGAATGGTTTATTTACACTTACTGTAATATTAACTTCTGTATTTTGTATTGTTATTGTTGGGGGGGGGTTCCCAGTAAAAATCTGTTATTTTCTGACATTTAATTTACTGATCATGTAGATGTTCATCAAAGCTCAGAGTGAAGTGAGGAATTTATATCAATAATAGAAAAAACTGAAGAAAATGTGGCTTTTTCAGCTAAATATAGCATTAACTGAACATAAAAAGAAGTGTCCGTCCACTGGCATTAATCCAACTCAATGGGTTTTATTGGTGAATCAGTGTTGTAGAAGATGACAGTGTTTCCATGGTAACTACGGATTCTGTCAATGTCAAAATGAGTCATATCTGATGACCGTGAAACAGAATAGAATAGAAATACTTTATTATTCCCATAATTGGGAAATTTAAAACAATTATAGTGTATTTTACACCAGTTATTTGCATAGATTAGCAGATGAACGTGGATTAAATAGTTTATATCAATTTTAACATTTAGTAGATGGTGGTTGTTTATATATTTATGGGTTAAAAAATACAATGTCATGCATTTCTGATAATATCACACTGATCATTAATATATAGGGTTGTTTTTCTTCTCTGTGTGTCTGTGTAGTTTTTCCAAAGCTTGTGCGGACGTTGAACGGTGGTCTTCACATGATGGTGATCCTCTTCCTGCTGGTGGCGATGGGCTTTGCCACCGTCAGTCTGTCCTTCTGTATTTATAATGCTCGAAAGGTTCCCTACCAGAGCATCAAAGGCCACAAAGGACTCTACCTGTGGAACTGCATTGCTGGTAATAATAATAATAATAATAATAAGAATAATAATAATAATAATAATAATAATAATAATAATAAAGCTTTTATTGTTTTATTATTTACATCAGTACTACCAAATTATGGGTGCTGCTCTACTGGGTAAATTTTAAATATAAATATTAATAAATTAAATAAATACAAAATAATGAAAAACAACATAAAATCAGTGCAGACAGGATGAAGGTGCTAGCAGTTGAGTTCAAGAGATGATATGACGTAACACTGGTCTACAAGTTCTTTTTTGTAACCCCACCCTCCAAAGGGGAGAGGGGTTTTATTTTTGTGTCACTTTGTCTGTCTGTCTGTTTGACTGTCCGTAGCTTTACACAAAAACTACTGGACCAGTTTCAATGAAAGTTTCAGGACAGGTGCAAGGTGGTCTAAAATAGATCCCATTAAATTTTGGTGAATGTAGGTCAAAGGTCACAGTCACAGTTGTCAAAAATGTGTTTTCAGAATAATAAAAGATAGGTCACATGTGTGCAAAGGGGGGCGGGCTTTGTTGTGTCTGGCACCATATGTTGTTGTTATTGTTTGTTTTTCACTCAAAGTGAAATGAGACCATTTATTTATTTATTTATTTATTTATTAACTCGTTTAGTTCATTAGATGCACTTTCTTTTCATATCAGTATTTATTTAATCTGTTTTTAACCCTGCTTGTTTTAGATGTTCCTCTTTTCTAACACACCAGACGGTCATTATCATTCTTCTGTAGAGATGGATGAGAGGTTTATCATTTGAATCAGGTGTGTTGGGAGGGGGTTACATCTAAAACATGCAGGATAGTAGCTCTAGAAGACTATGATTAGCCTTAGATGCATGACCTAACATGACCTACACTTTGACATAAGTTTGCTCAAAAATAGAATGAATGTGTTTTATGCTGTAAAAAAAAAAATAATAAAATCTCAATACACTAGAAAATCAATTTCTAAAAAAGTGGTGAAAAAAGAAAATACATGTTACATGTGTTGCTTGAATTAAGCAAAATTTGAAAAAATCTGCCAATGGAACAAGAACACATTATCTTGATAAGATTTCTTTAAATAATATTTTCCAAATATATTGTCTAAAACACACCTGAATAAAATGATAAACCTCTCATCAAGCTCTGCAGAAAACTGATAATGATCGTCAGGTGTGTTGGAAGACGGATAAAACATCCAGGATAGTAGCTGTGGAGGACCAGGATTATTATTTAGAAACCTCCTTCTTCCATCACACCTGGAAGACATGACATGATTATCAGACGGCTGCAGAACCTGATCATTAACTGAACCAGGTGTGATGGAAGAGGACAATGTCCAAAACATGCAGTCTGTCTGTCTGTCAGTGTCTGTCAGTTTGTCTGCCTGTCTGTCTGCCTGTCCGTCTGTCTGTCTCTGTCTGTTTCTGTCAGTTTGTCTGTCTGTCTCTGTCTGTCTACCTGCCTGTCTGTCTCTGTCTGTTTCTGTCAGTTTGTCTGTCTGTCAGTTTGTCTGCCTGTCTGTCTGTCTGTCTGTCTCTGTCAGTTTGTCTGCCTGTCTGTCTGCCTGTCCGCCTGTCTGTCTCTGTCTGTTTCTGTCAGTTTGTCTGTCTGTCTCTGTCTGTCTACCTGCTTGTCTGTCTGTCAGTTTGTCTGCCTGTCTGTTTCTGTCAGTTTGTCTGTCTGTCTCTGTCTGTCTACCTGCCTGTCTGTCTGTATGCCTGTTTGTCTGTCTGTTTGTCTCTGTCTGTCTGTCTGCCTGTCTGTCTGTTTCTGTCAGTTTGTCTGTCTGTCAGTCTGTCTGTCTGTCTGTCTGCCTGTCAGTTTGTCTGTCTGTCTGTCAGTTTTTCTGTCTGCCTGTCTGTCTGTCTCTGTCTGTTTGTCAGTTTGTCTGTCTGTCAGTTTGTCTGTCTGCCTGTCAGTTTGTCTGCCTGTCTGTCTCTGTCTGTCTACCTGCCTGTCTGTCTGTCAGTTTGTCTGCCTGTCTGTCTACCTGCCTGTCTGTCTGTCAGTTTGTCTGTCTGTCATCTCATCTCTTTCCATACATTCATTTTTTTCTACTTTTCTCTCCAGCCTTTTTCTCGTCCCTTGCGGTTCTTTGTTTCCTCGCAGCTAAGAAGCATCATAATCTAACTGAGCGAGTGGCCAACTATGGGGAGAACCTGTTTGTCCTGGTCATCCTGTCCGACAGCCTGGACATGTCCTTCTGGCTCGGCGTGGCCAGCATCGGGACTCATTTCGCCGTGTGCGGAGTGGTCGCCATGAGTCGTATCAAACTGCCCAAACCTGAGGTGAAAAAGCCTGAGGAGCCCACCATCACTGCCCTGGACATGCTCTACTGAACTAACACTCACACAGCTGCACATAGGTTTTATACGTTCAGCTACAGATGGACGAGGAAAGAGCAGATGTCTGACTGAAGCCACAGGACGACACAGACTATGTTCACTGTAGCTCAGACCTGACATCAGTAGGTGTTTGTTTGATGCAGGCACTGAATGATGTTCACTCAAAAAACTGTAAAAACTGAAGTAAAATAAATGTATTTCTGGACATTTACTAAAAGCCCGTAAATGTAATAATGTTCCCACAAATGTAACAGCAGTCGCCTACTAATTTCTAACATTTCATTCTTTATCTGAACCCGCTTTATCCTCACTAGGGTCACTGGGGGCCTAATCCAGCTACAATGGGTGAAGGCGGGGTACACCCTGTATGAGACGCCAGTTCATCTCAGGGCTGAACATATATAGACAAACAATCACTCTCACATTCACACCTATGGACAATTTTAGATTAACCAATTAACCTATCAGTGCATGTGTTTGGATGGTGGGAGGAAACGAACATTATAAACTTCAAATGTGATTAAAAAAAAGTGCAACTTTTAACATAATAATCCCAAAAATGTAGTAATAGTCCTTTTTCATAACTTCAGTATTTCGTACTGGAAAAACGCAATCGTAGTGTAACCCTGCTTCCGCACCAATCATTTTTTTATGGACAGTAAAACAAAGTCAGAGTATGGTAACTGCAGTTGTGTCTTTCTGCCGTGGTTTCATGGTTTTGAAAGTTATGCTGATACTAAGCCACGCCCTTCTACTTCTGGTCCATGGGTGCTTAGACCAACTACTGTATTTCATATTAGCTTAAGCATATTATGGGGGTATAATGGAGTTTCCCCCCATCCCACCATTATTTCACTATGTCATAGGATATGGCCCACTGCAGTAAGTGGACCTTCTGAACCACCACCAACAGTGGTGACTGTGAGCTGTTATTTATCCAAACGCATCAGAATTAATGTGTAAAATTAAGTATCTTCTGGGCTTGAAACAAGACATTTAATGACTGTAGTTTTTCTAATGCCTCACCTGTTCATGAGTGCATTTTAGTCAGTTCTCCAGAACCTATCAAAACCATAGGTATAGATCTTTTATCCAAAAGTACATTCTATTACCTCACTAAAAGTTCCTCTTTAGGTGATTATCTATAATTGAATGTTTTATGAGATATTTGGAACAACTGACTGACCACAAATTCCATTCAGACTTGATATAATCACTCAAATATGGGATCCTTGTTCATATTGTTCTTTTCAATGTGAGATTTTTTTGTTCTTTTAATGTGTGTGGACACATAACTGTGACAAACATTAGACATAAAACTACAAAGCAGAAGAGTTCACATATTTCCATATTATTAAGACAAAGTTTTAATCAAGTTCTTCCTTTTAGTCGTCTCTAAAATGATGCCAAGCAGACATGGAGTCCACTGTTGGAGGACAGTTTGGACTATTCCTCCTCCTCCTGATACAAAGGGAACATGACTGGATCAGGTGGATTACACACTGACGCTCCTCATTGAGCTCTGCCAACATGACGTCAAAAGTCGATGCTCACCTGGAGTCTTTCACACAGAGGAGGCTAACATCCAATGGCTGTCTTTCAGTCTTTGTATTTGATGATAAATGACATGTTTCTGCTCCAGAGATTCCTTTTTTGATTGATGGACCTTTAGGCTTTGTGACTGAAAACAATAAGAACAAACCCTCTGGGCATCTTGTGCTACATATAAACTCTGTCTATAGCTGGAGATGATGTTATTGATGTAAATATATGAACATTTTTCATTGTATGTATGTAATATTGTCAACAATGCTACATTCATGTTCAAGAATGCTCATCACATCCTTTTTGTAGGATTTAAAGTCAGTCTTTTGCAGAAATGTTATCATCACCTTTTGGGTTTAACTGCATTTTATTAAACGTCATTTCTAAAAAGTCATCAAACATCATGCAGCCAGTGTATAAAGTGTTTTTCACCATTAAATCCTGTTTATGTTCAGTCAGTCATGCTTTATATTAATTTGACTGCATGTCTCCAAGAGAATAAATATAACATCTCTGGGAAATTTACTTTTACTGTATATAAGATAACAATTAAACATTACTCAAAGCATTTGTTTTTCCTTTCTGGTCTTAGACACTTTAATGCCTCATGTGGCTTGTTTTTCTCAATTCCAAGACTACTGTTTTACTAAAGTTAAACAAATAATTTGACAAACTCAGAGGTGATAAGCAATTAAAATATGAAATGTTTGTACAAACAACTTTTATTGTGATTTTTAATATTTCTATTATTTGTTATAGTTTATAATTTAAAAAAAATAATTTGTTGCACAGTCTAAACTCTGCTCATATATATATATATATATATATATATATATATATATATATATATATATATATATATATATATATATATATATATATATATATATATATATATATATATATATATATATATATATATATATATATATATATATATATATAACCTCACAGTTAACAGATCTTCATGTCCTATCATAACCCATAAAGACCCAGTGTGATATTTGTGACAATTCTAAAATGAATGGTTTATTCACACTTACTGTAATATTAACTTCTGTATCTTGTGTTGTTATTGTTGGGGGGTTTTTTTCCCCAGTAAAAATCTGTTATTTTCTGACATTTAATTTACTGATCATGTAGATGTTCATGAAAGCTCAGAGTGAAGTGAGGAATTTATTATTTATTTATTTTAATACGCCACTCTCAGCCGCTGGGAGGCGACAAAACCCTGTTTATGTCTGTTTGGTGACGTCATAATAAAGCGACAGTGTCAGGCCGGTGGGTGGAGGTCGACAAGGCTGGATTTTTACACATGTATGTCCTTTAAATATCTGTATTAACAGTCTGTTCTTTTTTGTAATTGTAGAAGAGATGACAGTGTTTCTTTTGAGGAGAGTTTTGCCTTTAGTGAGGCGGGAAAACTGCTGCAGGTCCTTTTCTGTTTCACTGAATCAACGGAGCGACAGAAAAGTGAGTAACTAGTTTGACTGGAGCTCACTGACATTTACGCAAACATGACAACGCCACAATTTCTCCATTTTCCCACGATTTAATCATTTAATGTGCGTTAAACATTTTGGGTGAAGCCATATCCTGTGTACAACCCATTTTCAAATGTGTAAAATCTGTATTATACTTGTAATGTATTTATTATTATACATTTAAAGTAAAAAATGGAGATTATCATATCAACTCCAGATTCATATTTAACAGTTCATGACTTGGATTAAATTGTCCTGAACAAGATCAGTATTATTTAAAACGTGTTTGTCTGGTTTTTTTTATTTGTTTGTTTGTTTATTTTTTTACGTCTTCATCACATCAGTCAATATCTAAACCAAAAATCTATACTTAAACATAGTTTTAAATCAGTTTTTTACCGTGTGTGTGTGTGTGTGTGTGTGTGTGTGTGTGTGTGTGTGTGTGTGTGTGTGTGTGAGAACATTTGTCCAGATGAGCAACATTTTGTGGGTATTTTTCTGTTTTAATTTGTCCTATAAAGTAGAATTAACTTTCCTATCAATTCTAGATTCATACTTAACCCTTCAGATCTGGACTACATTTTCCCGGAAAGGTTAAATATTACCTAAAACATGTTTTTTCTTTATTTTACATTTAAACTGCATCAGTCAAGATCCAGACAAAAAACTGTACTCAAAAGTAACCTAGGTTATAACAAGGTTTTTTGAATATCACAGAATCTCATAGTTTTAAATCAGTTTAGCACCGTGTGTGTCTCTGTGTGTGTGTGTGTGTGTGTGTGTGTGTGTGTGTGTGTGTGTGTGTGTGTGTGTGTGTGTGTGTGTGTCTGTGTGTGTGTGTGTGTGTGTGTGTGTGTGTGTGTGTTGTTAACATTTGTCCAGCTGAACAGCAGTTTGTGGGTATTTTTCTGATCCATCTTCTCTTGTTTTAACGTGTCTTCTGCAGGGTTTGGTGTTGGGAGTCTTTGAGAATGAAGGAGAGCAGGGCAGTTTTCATCTGACAGAAGCAGCAGCAGGGTTTGACAAAACTCTATCTGGGAAACTCTCTGAGCTGCTGAAAATGTGAGTCTTATGTGTGTGTTTTAGTGTTTAATATGTCTAGTCAGGAGTGTACAAAAAAAGCATTGACCATTTTTTCCAAGATGCAAAAAAGAAGAAAAAACTAATATATAGAGAAATAACAGAAATCATCCACCCCATACAAGTGTTGTTTTTTTTTAGTTAATGCCTTAATATGACCTATTATGCCCTATGACTGTTTTTAAAACTTACTTCAATTTACTGCTTACTTGACGCATGTTACAAGTAATACATCTTAAGCAACTGCTGCATATTACACATAAAAATGTATAAATAATAATTAAAAATGAAAGCGTAGTAGTTACTTGTGAAGTCAGAAAAACATTAAGCCATTTCAAAGTCCCCAGTTTCTTTTTCTGTTTTCATATCAAGATGGAGTTTTACCAAGTCCCAACTCTAAGGGAACAGAGTGTAAAGAACTTTTTACTCAATATTTGACTTTAAATATCAATCTGGCATAACGTTCCAAACAGTAGATTTCAGATAGTCTGTGTTATTTGAGTTTAATGTCTAATTTTTTTTCTGTACTTTTCCCAGATCTGGACCTGCTCTCAAAAAAGGCAAAAGCAGAATATTTTATGGAATTCACAAGGTAAAAAATGTGTAAGAGGATATTTAAAACTTCAGTCAAACTGGCAGGTTAATGCTCTCCTGTGTCTTCTGCAGGACTTCCCTTGTGTTGCTGTAGTTGGACTGGGGAAGAACAATGCGGCTGTGTGTGGAGCAGAAAACTGGGATTCCAGCAAAGAAAACATCAGACAGGCTGTATCAGGTTAGACACAGAACTCCTGCTTATCATCACTAAGAACTATGGTCTTTTGAAACACTGTTTTCCAGACCTTAAAGTCTTAATAATAAAGACTTATTTCCTGATCACGTGCTGTTGTGTCCTTGGGTAAGACACTTCACCCTCCTTGGCTCTGGTGTCACTCACACTGGTGTATGGATGTGTATGAAAGTTTGGTGGTGGTCAGAGGGGCTGTAGGCACAAAATGTCTGCCACTCTTCTGCCAGTCTACCCCAGGGCAACTGTGACTACATATGTAGTTTACCACCACCAGAGGGAGGATGTGAGAGTGGATGAATAATGGATCTACTGTGTGCATGCTTTGAATATGTATTCTATAGAAAAGCACTCTATAAATGTAATCCATTATTACGATTATTTTAAATAAAGTATTGCAGGAAAATCCTTCTAGTAGAATGTTAGCGTATGCTGAAATCACTGTGAAATGAGAAATAGGAAATGATTCATGCTGACAGTATTTCTGTAGTTCCTAATGTGGTTCATAATTTCCCAGCTCTGGCTAAGGGACGGAGTGACGGAGACGATGTTATGTTTTTCTCTTGCACCTCCCTGAGGTTATAGAACGTATCGGGCACTTCCGCCCACATTGGGTACCTAGAGTTTTTCTTCTATGGTTGTTTCCAGTTGTTCCTCTCCGAATCGTCGCAGCTCTGTTGTCATTTGGTTACGCCCGCCCTCTGTCTCTATACTTCACTGTGATTCGTCGGCCAGTTTCAGGGAAATCTATGCAAAAGTTACATTGAGGATTACTAGACAGTCTCTGGTAGGGGCACTGAGCACGGCTAGGCTAATGAAAATGAACTTTTCTAATAAACATGTCTGGTGCAATCTCAACCAATGATGTAGACCGCAGGTGTCAAACATAAGACCCGGGGGCCAAATCCGGCCCACCTAAGGGTCCAATCTGGCCCTTTGATTGAATTTATGAAATGCACAAATTACATTAAGTTATAAATCATTTTAGTTCATGGTTCATATTCCGACCAATTCAGTCCCATAATAATCTATACAAAATGTCATTTGTAAATGTACTGTTTTTTCATTTAGAGACACTAAAACAAAGTATAATTTCTCAAAAAAATCTCAATAATCAGAATAAATATGAAAAATTGGAAGTGTCTTAAGAAAAATAAGTAGAATTTTAATAATATTCCACCTATTACTGAATATTTAGTGTATCTGTAGCTCCACATTGATCTGTTAGTTAGAATATATCTGTGTAAATGATCAACTAAAGTCTAATATTGTTTGTTTTCAAAATATAATTGAACTTTTTTCACTCTAAAACAGAGAGAAAAGTTTGGAGTTGACGTAATTTATATATTATTATGGATTTTTTTTTTTTTTTTTCCTGCTTCGGCCCACTTCAGATCAAATTTAGCTGAATGTGGCCCCTGAACTAAAATGAGTTTGACACCCCTGATGTAGACAGTAGACACAAACGTATAGTAGTACATCAAGTCAAGGTCTTGGTGAGGAAACATATTGGTTTGGAAAAGATTTTGGAAAAACAGCCTGACTGTGAACTGTGTGGATGATCTGCTGATAGCTGGTCATGTTTTGGTGTGTGTCCAGTTGGCTGCCGGTTACTGCAGGACCTGGAGGTGAACGACGTGGAGGTGGACGGCTGCGGCGATGCCCAGTCGGCTGCAGAAGGTGCAGTTCTGGGTTTGTTTGAATATGACCACCTTAAATCCAAGAAGAAGACAATAGTGACGACACAGCTTCATGGAAGGTAGACGGAATAAAAGTGAGTCCTGGGTAAATAAAGATGTGTGTGGCTGTTTACTATTATATGTGTGTGTGTTATTATCCTTAGTGCTGACTCCGCTGGGTGGGAGAAAGGTGTCCTGTACGCCGAAGGCCAGAACCTGGCACGGCTGCTCATGGAAGCTCCAGCCAATCACATGACTCCTACAGCCTTTGCCAGAATTATTGAGGAGAAACTAGCACGTCATGCTGAAGGCGTCACAATTCATAAGAGGTTGGTTTAACACAGAGTGTAGCAGCCTTTGGCATTGATGACACAGTGTAGAGCTCGACTGGTGCAAATCTTTATTTATCATTGTGCATCGTGAAACTAAAAAGACAACATTGTTCTATAAGTTTTACAATTAAAAAAAAAAAAAAAAAAAAATCAGCCCTTAACGGTACAGTCAAACATAAAACACATTACTTCTAGTTTAGAATTATACTGTAGCAGGTACCACCATCATTGTTTTTTTTTTCTTGAAATGGAAAGGAGCAAACGCTACAAGCAACAATGAAATTATACCTGATGTAGAACTGAAGTCACTTTTTAAGGAATGTGAACTAGAAATGCTCATAATGCTCACAATTGAAGTTAAGACTTAAAGATGAATGGAGGCTGATAATGTACTGCATCACATTTCAAGGTAAGGAGATATTTAGACAATGCACATTAGCGTAGTTGGTAAATTTCATCTGTTGTGAGTATATTGCTTTGTCGTTGGCAGGTCCCAGGACTGGATCCAGAAGCAGGAGATGGGAGCGTTCCTCAGTGTGTCCAAAGGTTCAGAGGAGCCTCCTGTGTTTCTGGAGCTTCATTACAACGGCTCACCTGACGCAACAAGTGCTCCACTTGTCTTAGTTGGCAAAGGCATCACCTTTGACAGGTAGATCAGAATAAATAAAATACATGGTTAGTAAGTGACCAGACTCATCTGTTACCTGTCCTCCTGTCTTGTCTTGTCTGTGTTTGGTGAAAGCGGTGGCATTTCTCTGAAGCCGTCGCTTTCTATGGACGCCATGAGAGCAGACATGGGAGGAGCAGCCACTGTGTGTGCCTCTGTCGTCACAGCAGCCGCTCTCAAACTGCCCGTCAACATTATCGGTGAGTTTCTAATAGGTGACACTTTTTTGACACTTGTTAACCCCATGAAAATAAACTGTAAAATACAATTACTGTATTTTCTGTTCTATAAGGCACAGTTAAGTTTTGAGTTTTCTCCAAAAACCACAGTGCACCTTCTATATGGATTAATTCTGGTTGTGCTTAGTGACTTGGAATTTTGACTTTTTATCTCAGAAATTTTGACTTTTTATCTCATAATTAGTTTTTTTATTTCATGATTTTAACTTCGCTTAATGTGCCTTATAGTCCAGTGTGCCTTATATATATATATATATATATATATATATATATATATATATATAACCATTCATTGACCATGCACCTTATAAGTGTGGAAAATACAGTATTTGTTGTTAGTCAGAAAAAGCATGCAAACCAATTCTACTTGTAAAGCAAGTAAAGAGAACTAAATATTTTAAGTTGTATTTTAGGAACTAAAACAAGAAAATATGTATATAAAAGAGAACAATTGTAGAGTAACTGTCCACGGTAGTGTGTATGAGCAAGACTTTAAAAGTTATAGTGGACATTGCAATTTGACCTTTAAGCCTCAGAATGTCTTATAATAATTAGAGAATATGAAGTTTGTGTTAGATGAATTTGACACACTTTTAAATGTATTTTTGGAGGAACTGGCATCGACCACTACTTGGAACAAATGCAAAACATGAAATACAGTTTGTCAGAGCACAACCAACCTGTTATGATGAGATGTGTGGAGTGATACGACATCTTTTCTCTGCACAAAAAGTCTCCTTTTTGAAGGAATGAGATGAAATTATTTGATTTAACAGTCATAAATAGTAGTTCGTTGTTCTAAAAATAAGGTCTTAATTGTCATTAAAATGTCTTAAATCGAATTTTCAAAAGTCTTAAAAATTTGGTGTGTGTGTGTTATATATTCAAAATTTCAAAGTTTTGCTTCTTGATGCAAATGGTTCATGAATGTTGCACCAACTGGACCAAAAAGTCATGTTCTATTTAAAATAAACAGTTGGTCAAACTGCCTCCAGGTAATTCATCTGCTGTTTTTTTTTTTTCCTTTTCAATTTTGGTTCATTGTCAGCTTGGTCTGAAATTTAATTGTCTTAAAAAGTCTTGAATTTACTTTCCCTGAGCTGTAGGAACCCTGATACAAATATGAAATAGTTCTTACATTATATTAAAAAATAGATTCAATTCAAGCTGTTGAAAGCCTGTGAATGCAAAGTGTCTATAAAACAGATCCTCAACCTTTGTTCTTTTAATATTTTACAGGATTGAGTTTAAATCCTAGTGGATCTCATCTGTCTCTTTCCATTCTTTAAAATTCAATCAGGTCTGGCTCCGCTTTGTGAGAACATGCCCAGTGGAAAAGCCACTAAACCTGGAGACGTGGTCAAGGCCAAGAATGGAAAAACAATCCAGGTGAGAGGAACCGCAAAACGATGCTCTGGTACCGTCTGCGTTTACGTGTTTTCTATAACTTTGTGGAAAATTAAAGTGAACAGGTTGGAGTTGTCTGGTCAGAAATATTTTTAGTAAAGACAAAATGTATCCTTTGGTTCATTATGATGACTGTGTGAAAAGATGAAAAACTCGAACAGATAAATAAACAACAACTAGAAATCCTGAAATCCACTGGAGACCAACTGCTTGGCTCAGATGCTGCACTTTATTTATTATTTTTATTTATTTATTTTATCTCGGTCAAAATACAAAACAAAAAAAACAAGCACAAGGCAGGTAGACACATTTTCACACATAATGAATATACTGCTTGACCGAAAAGGTTTAGGGCTGAAGCCGAAGCTTATTTAAACCACCATTACCAATACCTTACTGCAATATGTTCTGCAGGAAAAAAACAAAAACAAAACAACAACAACAAAGATCAAATACCCACAATGCAAGAGTCAAATACAAAAACAACTGTCCAAATAAAAGTCCCTTTTTTTTCCTTTTTTTTTTCCCTTTTCCCTTTTCTCCCCCCCTCCCTTTTTCTCTCTCTCCCTCCCACCTTCTCTACTTTCTCTTTTCCTTTTCTCTCTTCCTCTCTCCCCCTCTTCTTACTTTTACTTCCTTTATCCTAGTTTTACTTTTCATTCGTTTTTCTTCCATTCTCACTCATGCATACGCATAAATATACACGTATATATACACAAACATACACATATATAGAAAAAGATAAACAGAAATAGATTACAGAACAAACAAAAATAGTAAATTGATTAGTCAATCATTCAGTTAGTTAGTAGTAGGAGTAGTAATAATAATAATAATAATGATAATAATAATAATAATAAAAATAATAATAAGACAGTTTAGTTGTGAGTTTGTGTAAGGTTTAAATGGGTTATCCAGAGTAAAAATAAGTTTAGTTAATTTTTTAAATGATGATGAGGACATACATATAGTTGACATCAAACTCACACCATTTTCATGTACGTTGACAAATTTCGATTTTGCTGTTTTGAGCCAAACTGTCATGGAACGCTCTTTTTAAACTAACTCTTCTAAAGTTCTAAACAACATCACACTTACATGGTAGTAAGTAGAGGGTCCCTAAAGACAAACCCAAGTGTCCTGAGGTCTTCATGTCCTCAAATAGTGTCCACAGTTACTGATGTCAAGCCAGTACCCTTCTGGATGCAGGAGAAAGTCCGTAATTGCAGATTGTCGATTGCAGAGTGCAGTTAGACGCTCTGGAAATTCATGATATTGTTGCATTCTTTTTTGAAAACAACAACTTGTTAGTAGGTTAAGCTTTGCTGTTGCATACAGCTTCATTTACAATTCTAATGAAATACTGGACTATGTTTTTAAAAAAGAAGGCAACGAAATCGTGAATTTCCAGAGCGTGTAACTCTGCACTCGACAATCGACTATTTCAGGCTTCTTCCTAAAGACGGCTCCTGCATCCAGAAAGGTACTGAGTTCTCACTGATGTTGTCTGATCAGCGCCTGCTGGTGATTCCTGGTTCTAAGCTAAGATCCAAAGGAGACTGCGCCTTTGACGTTGTGGCTCCCACTCCCACTTAAGATCTGTGAACATTTTTAAAAAGCAGCTAAAGACCCATCTGTCTAAACTGGCCTTTGTTTGAATTGTTGTTTTTATCGTTGTACGTCTGTCTAACTGTTTTTATGTTGTTTCCTGCTTTTACTCTATGTTTTATGCCTTGTTGTTTTATACTATTTTATGCCTCTGTTCCTTTTGTAAAGCACTTTGACTTTTATGCTCTTGAAAGGTGCTGTATAGATAAAGATTATTATGATTGAGATCAGTAACTCTGGACACACTATCTGACAACATGAAGACCTCAGGACACTTGGGTTTGCCTTTAGGGACCCTCTACTTACTACTACATAAGTGTGATATTGTTTAGAACTTTAGAAGAGTTAGTCTAAAAATAGCATTTTGTGTTGGTGAAAAAGACATGCCCGAATCACTTCCATGCTAACACAGTTTGGCTGTGTTAGCATCCAAATGGTGTGATTGTGTTGTCAACTATATATATATATATATATATATATATATATATATATATATATATATATATATATATATATATATATATATATATATATATATATATATATATATATATATATATGTACTCCCAGTCATCTAAAAATTTAGCTAAAATGAATTTTACTCCAGATAATCTCTTTAAGTTTTATACTGGTTGGGAACACTGTGTTAGATTATGTGTTTGATGTGCGCAGTTTTCCATGTCTTCAAAAGAAAAGCTGTTGTTGTTGTGTCTGTATACAGGTTGATAATACAGACGCAGAAGGCAGACTCATCCTGGCTGATGCGCTGTGTTACGGACACACCTTCAACCCCAGAGCTATTGTCAATGTTGCTACACTTACAGGTGGGATTAACTGAAGAAGTCAAGTTGATGCTAAAAACGACTGTTTTATAAATGCATAACATTTACATATAGTTGTTTTGTATTGTTGTTTTTCATGTTATATGTGTGTACATTGTTTCATCTCTAATAACTCTAATGGAATAATGCACAGATAAGTGACAACATAACATCCTCAGGCTGCAACATCCATCCACATGATCCTTCAATTTTAAAGTAACTGCAGACATGACATATTATTTAACATAAGTATAAAACCTTGTATCAGAGATAATTTTATCCACAAACAGAATTTTGAAGATATCATGTTGGTCCAAACTGCTGCTGCTGGGAACCACCGGATATCTACATGAATGTAATAACTTGAAAAACATTCAGTTTAGAAATTCCTTATTTTCAATATAAATTAATATAAATTAATAAGAAGAACTGATTAAATTTTGAACAATTTACCATTTCTAGATTACCCACAAGGGGCATCACTAAAGACTCTTTTGTTCATATCTGGAACTATTTGTCTGATTCAATTAAATTTTATTTGATTGACTTCAAATCAAGAGCAAATGAAAGGTCATGACCTGAGGAAGCCTCACACCACGGCATCATTAAGGACTGGGTGTGTTCTGGGATATACCCCGAGCTGTGGCTTCCGATGATGTCAGCCTAGTTCCTGAAGCTTTCATTAACAGTTCAAATGACAAAAACATTAAAGTAAGCCTCCTTAATCTATGTGTCATTAATTTTTCAAAATAAAACCAAAAATAAGTCAACAAAACAACTTGTTTCTTCATTATTTGTTTCCAAAACCAAAATAAAAAAACAGAGAGTGATGTTTGTTCAGTTTTCCTTTTTGTGTTTAAATTAATAATATGTTTTTAAAAATTAATAATGGCTGTTTCCCTTTTTATCTAATTTTGACCTAATGCAAATTGAGTAAACCATAAATGAATCTTAACAACCGAAAGAAACATGTCCACTGGACTGAAGATCATTATGATCATTATGGTATAATATGACAGGTGTTAGAGTGACCCTCTTAGTTTCCCCAAATGGGACATAGGTTTCCATCTTTGTAACTGCGGGTCACAGTCATTTCCAGTTTACTCAACTTGCTTCAGGTCAAAATTGGATAAAACAGAAAACGGCCGTTATCCGATGTTTCCATTATTCATTTAAACACAAAAAGGAAAACTGGAAAAATGCATCATTATCCATTTTTTCATTTTGGTTTTGAAGATGAATAATGATAAAATGACTTGTTTCATTGTCTTATTTTTGGTTTTATTTTGAAAAATTAATGAATGAATGATACACAGATAATCCTTTCTTCACTTGAAGGTGCCATGGATGTAGCTCTGGGTTCAGCAGCAGCTGGAGTGTTTACGAATTCTGACTGGCTCTGGCAGCAGCTGCACAAGGTACTGAGTGTAAAACACACACACACACACCAGCCATTGGGTAGTGAGTGTAAGCATTATATATATATATATATATATATATATATATATATATATATATATATATATATATATATATATATTATAAATAATAAATACATAAAAAAAAGTAAACACATCTTCAAACCTTTGAAAAACACGTTTTGCTTTGCATCTGCTTTATGGGGACTTCCAGAAAAAAACAAATTAATATATTTATAAGGCCACATCATTTCTATTTCACTAGTGGGGACCTACATTTATATTTAACCCTCATGAGGACCTGAATTTTGGTCCCCATGGTGTGACTGTGTAAACATATCAATGTCCCCATAAAGATAGGAATACAAGCGCACACACACGTCAGACATGTCAGAGCTGCTGCGTTGACCAGTCGTGTGTATTTGTCTGCAGGCCAGTGTTGTGACAGGTGACAGAGTGTGGCGAATGCCTCTGTTCCAGCACTACACCAGACAGGTGACTGACAGCCAGCTGGCTGACCTCAACAACATTGGGAAGTACAGCCGGTGTGTATCTCTTGGACTCAGTGACTGTCTACTACAGGCACCATAGATGTTGTATAGTCATTAGTAGCTGCTCATGGCTTTATTTGTCTTGTATGTGTCATGGTCTTTTTGTAGTTCTGGTGGTGCGTGTACAGCAGCTGCTTTCCTCAGAGAGTTTGTCACAGCTCCTCACTGGGCACATCTGGATATCGCTGGGGTGATGAGCAACAAAGATGAAGTTCCATATCTGAGAAAAGGCATGTCTGGACGACCAACACGTACACTAGTGGAGTTTGCTACTGGTCTGGTCCATAATGACTGAAGGCTGGACACACAATCAGATTATATGAAATACTGTTTGAACACAAGGACAAAACTTAACTCACAAATTATCATCAGTTATCGCATTTTTAAAAATCAATGTGTTGAAGATGAAGTAAAAAAAACAAAAAACTGAAAGTTTTTCCAAGTTAGAACATTTTTCCCTTTATTCCAGATTGTTTTGTAATTATTATAAAACCAGCTAAACAGCATTGTTACTATAGTTTACAATATTGATATATTGTATCATTAATAAAATATCAATCTTTATTTGTGTTTCTTCTCTTCCTTGTTTCTTTCCATATTTGTGTATATATATGTATGTTAACCGAATGAAACTAGAAAAGCCCTCTGAGAGCGCAAACCTCCGCCAAAGTAGACACCCCCCACCCCCCCGGATCACCACCAAAATGAAATCAGTTCTTCCTGTTCACATTTCCAACATATCCTGAAAATTTAATCAAAATCCATCCATAAGCTTTCGAGTTATCGTGAACATAAAACAGATAAACGCCGGCAAAAACATAACCTCCTTGGTGGAGGTAATTATAGTGCTGTAACTTTGTAACTGAAAATAAACTAACTAAATACAAATATCAAAATTAGTGTAAATGACTCTTCAAAATAACTAATACAAAGATTCAAAACAGAAACAGTTCAACAACTGCAGCAAAGTCCACAAATGACCATGTGCCATCATGGGGTGGGGCTGACCTGTCTATCGTGGGGTGGGGCTCGCTGGCAGCAGACTGTGTTGGAAGTCCCATGTGATTTCTCCAAGAAGCAATTTCCATCAAACCTTGAAAGGACAGGAGATTTATCCTTATGTCTCCCAGATGGACCTGGAACCTCACTTTTATCTTACTTGCCTATGAAAAATGAAGACGGTAATTATTTGAGACTAAATACATAGCACTATATTGCTATAAGATGAATTCAGGTTATTGGGGAAGTGAAGAAGGGGTAGGATTAAATAAGCTTATGCTTCATCCTACTCCTTTTTGGACATGTCATTGTGTAGTATTATTATTGTTGTTATTATTATTGTTGTATTGATAATTGTTGCATTCTGCACATGTTTGAAATAAATCATTCAAATCAAATCAAATCAAATCAAATATCTACATTTGTCCAAAAATAAATAGATAAATGTAGTTCAAATATGTAAAAATATGTTTCAGTAATATTGAATATTATTACTATTGCCCACAAAGTTGGAATAACGTTTTTCCTTCTCATGAAGTGACTGTCATAATGTCTTTTATTATTTAAATAAAAAGGGAATAAATCTGCAAAACCTCATTGATCCATTGTTTGTAAACTTACCTACTCATGTGTAGAAAATGATCATGAGAAATTAGGCTGAAAAAATACAACTTTATAGTCAACAATGTGTGATATGTGTTTGCATGTGTATATTGTAAAATGACGAATATTATTATTTGATAAACGGAAAACACCAAGGAATAAAATCGTAGTCATACACTGAGTGGATGTCCATCTGAAATAACGGCTCCTCTTCTGACCCGACAAGACCTGTTTGCGCATGCGCTGAACAGCTAGCACAACATTCCGATCAAG
Organism: Siphamia tubifer; assembly: GCA_020466265.1. Taxonomy (NCBI): domain Eukaryota; kingdom Metazoa; phylum Chordata; class Actinopteri; order Kurtiformes; family Apogonidae; genus Siphamia; species Siphamia tubifer. The sequence continues at coordinate 3,270,010 of CM035783.1, forward strand.
ATGGCGTCGTCCATGGGAGGAATGTTTCCTGGTCAGCAGCCTCCTGCTCAGCATCCCGTTGGTGGTCCCGGTGGACCGGGCCAGCAAGGCTTTGCAAGTACCGCGAACAGAGGGCAGGGAAACAACACGTTGGTGGATGAACTGGAGGCTTCATTTGAGGTTTGAGTCTTATCCAGCTGGTGTCAGCTTTATGGTGCTAGCTGTTGTTAGCTAACTTTGGCTGAACTACGTTTACAGTTATTGGGTCTCATATGGGTGTTGTTATATTCAAGTGGCTTTTAGAGGTCCGACATTTAAGACATCTTTTAAAATAATAATTTAATTTAGAAAATAATACCGTCTTCTATTGGCACAGACGTTGCTTGAATTAAAGATGTAGTGCTAAGTAGCTAGCAGATCATTAGCAAGCTTTGTAACATCAGAAGTTAACGCATCACCTGACTGCAGTCCTATTTTAAAATTAGATATCCTTTTATTTCTCCCACAATGGAGAATTTTCAATATTGTTTTTTCCGTAGACAATGGTATAATTTCACTACACACAGTCTCTGTATTAAATAAAGTAGCTGTTATACTAAATACAGTGATAGATAGAACGTGTGACCTGCAAATAAGATGAGAACATCCCCAGAGCATGGAATAAAACATGCATTTCAGATGTTTCAATCAGAACCTTTTCTGTTTACAACTTTTATAATTAAGATAAGAAGTTTGTTTACAATTTTTAGAATTAAGATAAGAAGTTTGTTTCCCTACTAATGCTTCTCAATTTAATCGACAAAAGTTTGCCTCCAAACCTAAATAATCCAATCCGCATGAACACCGCGTTCCATAAATTCCTGTACGTGTAAACATTCAGACAATAGTCCTTTTATCAGAGCAGATAGTTTACCTGAAATATACTGGTTCAATCCTTGACAGTGTGACAGCTTTCTGCTTTTCATTATAAGTCCATTATTGTTGTTATAGACCTGGTATTTTCACAATGACTTGTTTAAAGGTCAAAAAGACAATAATACAATTGAATAAGTGAAGATGATAGCTTGCAGGTTACTCCATGGAATTTATTTCAATTATTTATTTAAAATTATTTCAACAGGTTACATTTTGATGAGCCATTTGCCAAGATTTTATGGGAATAGAATAAATACATAACCTTACTATAATTCTTTGCATCATAAAAACAGCCTATTAATAAGCACACGTGTAAACAGTTCAGACTTCTAAATAATAAGTAACTTTACAACTATATTTTAAGGAAGTGCATCAGACATTTTTGTTAGATGTTAAGGATAAGAACATAATGGGTCTTTTTTAGAAACACTGTCTTTAAGGTTAACCTCTTTGTTTACAAGAAAACACACAAGGCACCCTCAGGGGTTTTCCTGGTTCTAAATTTGTCAGAGTTGGCATCAGTATGTACTGGATATTTTAGGAAATGACTGGGTGACATGAAAGGATATTGACATTAAAATATTTTTGGTAACTGGCTTAACTGTAATCAAATAGGCATTCATGAGCATAGCTATGAGCAAAATGAGAGAATATATGAGAAAGTTAATGAGTTCATAGATTTCCTGATTATCTTATATACAACAGTGGAGGTGAATATAGCAAATCACTGCATACAGAGCATTCTTTGTACACTAGGAAATCAATATTTCATGTTAATTAATACTGTTTTCCCCTTTGTAATGCAGTACACAAGAAAATCATTGCAAGTTTCTGCATCTAATGGTAAAAACTCATTTATTTTTGCTTTCATTCTCCAGGCCTGTTTTGCATCCTTGGTAAGTCAAGACTATGTTAATGGCACTGACCAAGAGGAGATCAGAACAGGTAGGTACACTCTCATGAGATTCTATATTGTGTGTAATAAAAAGAAGATTGTCAAATTATTGGGAAGTAGAGCCTGACTGATTATAACGTATCGCTGAGTAATCATGGATCAATCATGATGAAGTGCTAACCCCCAACTCCACTTTGAAAATTTACTGCTACCCCCCACCCCAGTCAGTGTGCTTCCTGTGTACCTCACAATTTCATTATGGAGACATGTCTGAACTCTGGATATGAATTTCCTCTGCCAAAGAGGTTATGTTTTTGCTGACGTTTGTCTGTCTGTCTGTGTACAACATAAGTCGAAAATTTATCGATGAAATTTGTAGGATGTGGTGGTAATGGGGAGATCAGCAAATGATTAGATTTTGGTGGTGGGGGGAAGGTGTCTGCCTTTGCGGAGGTCTGCGCTCTGAGTGCTTTTCTAGTTTAAGTATTTTTTCCCCTTACATTTTAAAGAATGATTTCCTTAACAATTTTCATGCCTCTACTTATAAAATATAGACTTGCATCTTTTCCCAACAGTCTGCTCTCCCCAGTATAAAAACTACCATATCTACAACCCATGCTTCTCCACAGGTCACATACTAGTTTAATTTAGAGGCAGCCGTGTCTCAGTTGGTAGAGCTGGTCATCCAATAACCAAAGGGTTGGTGGTTTGAATCCTAGTCAGACTGTTGTGTCCTTGGGCAAAGACACTTCACCCTCCTTGCCTCCAGTGTCACTCACACTGGTGTATGAATAGTTATCAAAACAAAATCTGGATCAGTTAGGAATGCTGCAAAAAAAACAACACAGCTTTGACGATCCCAAAATCATATCTGAAATGGTGATTTTTCAATCCAAAGTGATAGATTATTCAGCCCTATATTGATAAATATATCAGATATCTGCTTTTTTATTCCCCAGTCTTGGCAGTGACCCCAAAAATAGCATATTGGTCAGGCTCTATTGGAAAGTTGACTGTGAACATTATAGATCCATCATTTTGGACCTATTGATCTCGGATCATGTCAAATTTTCTTGCATCGAAACCAGATTCTCAGTGTTTCATGTGTTTATGTGTTAATTACAGGTGTAGACCAGTGTATACAAAAGTTCCTGGATGTGGCTCGACAAACCGAGTGCTTCTTCTTGCAGAAACGGCTTCAGTTATCTGTGCAAAAGCCAGAACAGGTGGTGAAAGAGGTAACACAACTTTATACTATATTTATGTAAACACAACTTGTACAAACATAAATGTAGAGTGTAGTCGGCCATGTTTTTACTTCTCCTTTAATCACTTCATAAGTTTATGTTTAAGAACTCTAAATCCCTTGATGAGTTAATTGCTAATGCTTTGAATTAGTGACAAAGAGCTCAGATATTATTTGTTTATACGCCCTCTCCTGTTCTTTCTTTGTTTTTCACTTCAGGATGTGTCAGAATTGCGCAATGAGCTCCAGAGGAAAGAGATGCTGGTTCAGAAACACTTGTCCAAACTGCATCACTGGCAACAAGTGCTGGAGGATGTGAGTGTTCAGCACCGTAAACCCTCAGACCTCCCTCCTCCTGGACCCCTGACCTTCCTGGAGCAGGCCTCAGCCAGTTTGCCTCCTGCCCCTTTAAAACCAAACTAACACGGAAAAGTCACATTTGTACAAGAAAAGCCCCGAAAATTACGTTGGGTCACTGTTACGATGAATTCAGACTATCAACAGTCTGTGGGAGTGATGAAGAAGAGGTTTGTAGGCTCGTAATGTAATAGTTGATCCTCTTGGTACAAATCTTTTGACATTGAAACGACGTCGTTGAAGTAAAGACCGAAACATTAAAGTTCACACACCCACAATGAAACAAATGGAACTTGCTGTAAAGCTCGGGGGGGGCTTTCATTTATTTAATGTTTTCATTATTTGTGTAAATATTTCTAACTTTTTTTTTTTTTTTTTTTTTACTGTATTTCAAAAATAAAACTGTTAATCTTTTCAGTCTTGGTTCTACTGTATGAAGAATTAATACACAGACTATTCCAATTGTGAGATGAAACTACTCTTTGGGAGGGAACTGCTGGGGTGGCGTCACATAATATTTGCGGAAACATAAAAAGTCTATTTTCAATTATACACACAATATGCGTTAAATATTTTGGATTTCTAACTGTTGTTTTTGCCTGTTTGTAAATGTGTGTGTGTGTGTATATATATATATATATATATATATATATATATATATATATATATATATATATATATATATACACACACACACACACACATTTACAAACTGTAAACAGTCTCTTAAGATAAAAAAGAAAATGTAAAGATGTGATGAAAACACACAAGACCTAATAGGCTTCTATAGGCAAAATACATTTAGTTTAGCCTCCATCTCACGAAATACACAAATGTATTTTTGTTTTAAGTTATGAACGTACATCTTCTATTAATACACAAGATAAATTAATACTAGAACTGGTATTTTTGGTCGTGGTAATTTGTGAAGGTTACACGATTTGATTTAATTTAATATTTATTTCAGACAATAGATAATGGTTGTCTTGTGACATTCCTTATTAGAACAATAGTACCGTTCTTCATATTTATTATGACAGACAAAATAAAAATAAATAAAAAACTTTGGTAATGAACCAAACTATTTTTGCAAAAATGTGCAGCCTGGTCTTCAAAGATGTGCTGTAACTTCTGCTCATGGTCCAATGCATAGATTTCATTAACCTATAAAAACCCAGTGTTACTTTTATGACTGTTCCCAAATTAATTGTTGTCTACTTAACTTGCTTAAATGATTTAGTAATATTTATCATATTATCCTCTGTATTTTGCATTTTCAGTGTAAATAATACAGTATATTTACTTTCCTTTATTCAGTTTAGATGTTCATTAAAACTCAGTAAATTCAAAGGTTATTATATCAAAACAGAAAACTGAAGAAAAAGTGACTTTTACAGCAAACATATCAAAGTCTAAACATAAACAGAGTGGGTCCATCCACTGTCATTGATCCAATTCCATGGGTTTTACAGGTGAATCAATGTTATAGAAGACGACAGTGTTTCCATGGTAACTATGGAGCCTCTGATCAGCATGAACACATGACAAACTGAATTTTACACCAATTATTTACATAGATTGAGAGGATGAGAGGATCAACAAGTATTATAGACAGTATAAATTAGTAAATGTTTTTGGTTGCCACTGGTGATTTGGGTCTTTATGGGTTAAAATAGTAAAAAAAAAACATCCAAATATGTCCATCTGAAATGAATGAGGCATTTTCAAATTGCTACCATTCCCACAGGAGTGAACATATAACACACCACTGATAGGAATATTTTGCAGCCTCGTACAAAGAATATGTGTGACGTTTGGTAACGATATCATGTTCTGTTTTCACACGCTGTGATCGACCAAACCTCAAACGCACACATGGGGAACAGAATGCTGACAGCTGATTGGCTGGACTCATTTGCACTTGGACAGATAAGAGTTTAGAAGCTGATTTGTGGGTTTGTTTTTGGAAACTGTGAACAACTCTTCAGATTTCTCACATTTCTGGGAATTCAGCAGCAATGTATATATCAAATTGTTGGTTTAAACCCCTCCCTCCATCCCTGCCTTGCTTTTGAGCAATTAGTGTTTTAAAAAATGTCCCTCATGATGCCTTTTTACCCCGCCACCCCCTAAAAGGATAGGGGTATTTTTTGAGTCAGTCTGTCTGTAAACAGCTTTACACAAAAACTGCTGGACCAATTTCTATGAAATTTTCAGTAAAGGTAGAATGGAATGGAATGGAATGGAATAGCCTTTATGGTCATTGGTTTCACAATGAAATTTGAATTTACACTCTCATATTTGCATAAAAAATATTGCTCAGTAAAAGTCATGGTGTATGATGGTAGTGAATATTGCACCAATATTATCCAGTTAATTTGCACAGGCTTAGGTATAATTAAAAATTCCACAGTAAAAAGTATGGTGTGTGATGATAATTAATATTGGACAGTAGAAATCACAAGAATAAAGGGTAACACTTTATAATACTTACACACATTCCACTATGTATTAACCATTTGTTACCCATGTGTAAATGTTTATTAATGTATTATTTATACACAATTTATCATAAAGCATTTGTTAACACGGCTACAAATGGTTTCTTCATGATAAATTGTATCAGAATAAACCATTAACAAATAGGTAACAAATGGTTAATACATAGTGAATTGTGTGTAGGTATGTTACAGAATAAAAATAAAGGATATTGCTCCAGGTCGGAGAGCATTTGTGGGGATTATAAAGTTTATTTATGCTTATTTAAGGGGGTGGTCCAGAATAGATCCCATTACATTTTGGTGAATGTAGGTCAAAGGTCACAGTCACCAAAAATATGTTTTCACAATGATAAGACATAGGTCACATCAGGTCAAATGTGTTTAAAGGGGGCGGGGTTTGTTGTGCCGAGCACCACTTGTTGTGGAACTGGTCTAGTCTTGGTTGTGACATGGTCTTGGTCACTGAGCTTTGCCTTGGATAATAAACTATAAAACAAAACAGATATTTTATTCAGGATAGAAGAGCTCATGTCATCTTACAGACACTTAAAAACATGCATTGAATGACTAGAGACTGAGCTGCCTGACATTCTGTTGTCTCTAATGCGTTCAGTGTGTTCACACCATCACAGACTTGTTCTCCCAGATTCACAGCTCTTTACTGTCCACTGACAGAACACACACAAACCTTCACAGATGGGCCTCTGGGACAGAGCTGCTGCGAAACCAGGGTCTGTGCCCCTGACTGACATCAACTGATGTGTGGACATTTACAGTATTTTATCAATAGTCAATAGTCTAATTACCCCAACTGGCAAAGGGTTGGACAAGTGTTACCCCGCCCTCTGAAGGGGTGGGGGAGGGGTATTGTTTTTGAGTCTGTTTGTTACAGGGGCGTCACAGTCATTTAAAATGTGGGGGTGTTATGGGTGTGGCACGTCTGTCATCAGGTAAATTAACCAACAATGATCCATTAATGGTTAAAATTTTATATTAAAAAAGTAATATATGGATAAAAATAATAACAAAATGTGGTTTTCCTCAATTAAACATTTATTCCAAGAAGAGCCAAAGTTTTGACAAAAATACAATAAAAATAAAAACCTGCCCCTCCCGACCCCGACTCAAAACATCCAAAAGTGCTCCTCCTACTGTCAGTTAATTATCTTAGGGTATATGTCACAAAGCAAGACATAGTTTAGTTAAGTTAGTTTAACCCTTGTGCGGTCCTTCGGATCAAAGAGACCCGGTGGTTCACAAATGTACCTTTTTATACATACTGTAGGATGCCATTGCTTACTACTGAAAACAGTAATATATCGTTGGGGGGTGGGGTGATGAGTCTATGGAACTGAACTTTGGAACCTGGGTTTTTAAGACCCGATTGTAGGACACAGCCAGTGTGCCTTTTACGAAGGACCGCACAAGGGTTAACAACGGAAACATTTCTCATTACTTACTGACTGATGACCGCAAAGACGAGCTGTTTACATTTGGCCCGAGGACTGAGGTGCACTTCATTTCCTTATGCTGGTGTACCGCCAGGGCGGGTAAAGGGTTTAAACCATAGATACTGTAACGACCACAATGTTATTGTTTAGTGTGATTAACCGAAAGTGACCGTTTATCCTGCAATAAAAATTAGCTGAGACCAACTCAGCGTCCGTTTCCTGGATCCAGTGGAACGATACAATATATAACCTCAGGAAAAAGTGGGGTTATGAAATCATCTGGTTGTAGAAGTGGGGGTGTCGAAACACCCCCACGGGTGCGACACCCATGGTTTGCTTGTTTGTTTGTCTGTAAGCAGCTTTATGTAAAAACTACTAGACCAAATTTCATAATATTTTCAGAAAAGTTGGACCCAGAAAAGATCCCATCAAATTTTGGTGAATGTAGGTCAAAGGTCACCAAAAATGTGTTTTCACAATGATAACAGATAGTAGCGTAGCTGTGCTATCCCCATTCATTACATGTATCTAGTGGTGCTTCATAGTCAGGGGAGGCGGGGCTAAAATATTGTTTTTCAAATCCTCTGTATGCAATAGGACGGTACTACAACCAATCAGTGTAATCTTTAGGATGACGTAGTTAGACGCCGGAAAGTAGACGCAGGAGTACGGAGAAAGTTAGGAATGACTAAAGAAGATGGTGGATTATGGAGCTGAACAACTGATAGACAGACAGACAGATAGACAGGCAGACAGATAGACAGGCCGGCCGGCTATTCGGTCGGTCGGTAGATAGGCTTATTGATCTAAATATCAATAGTATTGATACCAAGGTGAGTATTAGTATCAGATCAATGCTGGTGTGATGAACTTGATATTTTTGTTGGAGTTTTTCTTCTATATTTCCATCAAATGACTTGAATTTCCTCAGAGTTAATGTGAGCACAGTCTGTGTGTCTGTAAACAGTGTAGTGACCCCCCCCCAAATAGAGTCAGAGCACAGACTGAGAGCAGCTTGTGATGGTGGAAAGAAAGAAAAGTGTGAGGTTTATTTAGCTGCCTGGGAAAACATATTAATTTAATTTAAAATCTTTGAATGTTATTATTTTTATATTGCACAATTGTTTTCTTTTGTACTTAGTTAATTAAAAAAAACTTTATTTGCCTAAAATATATGTCCTGTGTTTTATCACAGTTCATTAATTCAATTAATCTGCCAAAATAAGGGAAATACTACTACTACTACTACTACTACTACTACTACTACTACTACTACTACTACTAATAATAATAATAATAATAATAATAATAATAATAATAATAATAATAATAATAATAATAATGGGAGAGTTTTTATAGACTTTGTGTGTGTAAAGAATGTGAATTCTAACATATGAATATTTACATGAACCCACACAATAAAAGCAATACAATAAATACCCATAAATAATCCAATGTGAACATTAACATGTTTCATGTTTTAAAGCAAAGAGAAAATTCTTTGAAATGTGAATTATATATATATATATTTTAAAAAATAATGGAATCCATAATGAACAATGGGAGAGTTTTATAGATTTTGTGTCTATAACAAACTAAATGACTGTAACACCTCTTTTTGGTGTTGTGCTATAAAATTTGTTTGGTTGATATGTTGGACCCTCTCTACTTTTCTTTGGATAATTTATGACAGACACTGCCTGCTGAAAAAGCTTGCCTTTTAATTGTTTTTGTTTTTTATGTTTATTTATTCATATTCATATTCAGAATATTTATGGGCTTTGTCATAAAAGAGCAACCAAACTTCATTGGAGCATCCATAAATCCAGTGCAAAAACCCCACACGTAAAAAAAATAAAAAATAATAACAACCAAATAAATGAAATAGATCACCATAAATAACCAAATGTGAACATCAACATGTTTCATATTTTAAAAAATAATGATAATTCAATAAAAATGTGAATTATATATATTTTTTAAAATAATGGAATCCAAATGAATCATTGTGTGCAGGTTTATTGTGCCTGTGTGTGTGTTTTTGTCAGTTTTTTTTCTTTCCTGCGGTCAGTCTTCCACAGATAGAGGGAGACAGTGCATTCTTCAGGGACGCCTTGGCTGCTCACAGGTCCGTCTTTACAGTCTGGTCCTTGTTTGTGCCTTTTAATCAGCGCTTGGAAAATAACAGGTAGCCTTATCTGTCTGTCCGTCCGTCTGTCCGTACCCACATCCACCCCAGGAGGGCACACCGGGTGCTGGAGAGTGGGGGGGAGGTTGGACATAAAAGCTCCACCGAAGCCCGTGTGACGCGTCAGGGTTGGCTGCGGCTGTGCGCGGGTCTCAGGCCGGGAGGAGAGGCGGTGCGCTGGGGTTGGACAGCCGGGGTTAGTCCGTCTGTGTGTGTGTGTGTGTGTGTGTGTGTGTGTGTAGCAGAGCCAGGCTGCTGCTGCTGCTGCTGCTGGGGCTTTAATGGGGCTGCCGTCAGCACGTCTCACCGCCCCTGGACAGATGATCACCGTGATTCACGCCGGACTTTAACGCGCTCCAGACGGCGGTGTGGATATGGAATGGTGCATGCAGCTGGGCCAAGTTTCCAGCCTCTGAAAAACAACACAACCATGGACAGTCATCCTCTGTAAGTGAAAAAATACCCTGTCTGTCTATGTGTGTGTGTGTGTGTGTGTGTGTGTGTGACTGATGGTGCCGCATTGACAGAGACAGCGGCCAGCCGGTGTGGCCCCTCACTGACCGGGGGTACCAGAAGACCCACACCCGAGGATCCAGGGCGCATCCAGCCCTGTCTGCTGCACCGCAATGCCCCCAAGCAAGGCGACACGACCATCCCCATACTGTGTTTGTAGGGTTTTGTTTGTGATGGCACAGGGTTTGTGTGTGTGTGTGTGTGGGTGTGTGTTAGTGACAGAAAACACGCGCCACGTGATTTTCCTGAGCTGCATAATAATAAGTGTTTGGTTTGGGTTTTTTTTTTCCCAGAGCTTGTCTATGAAACAGGGTAAATGTTGCAGATGGGGTTTATTATTTACGATCTGTCTGCGGATTCTTCTGTTTTAGTCTGTTTCCCATGTGGGCCCCCCATAAGGGTTTTTTTTTAATTCCATTTGGGCTGCATGGAAGGAAGGGTCCCATGTGAGTTTGTCTACAGTACAGTTTCCATGGTGCCCACACATGTGTTTGCCCATATCAGAATTTAAAATCAGAATGCATTTATGTGATTGGACCAAGTACAACACGGAATTGAGGTAGAACGCTCAGGTTCAGTGTAAGAATTTACAGACAGATGATGAATATCAGAAAAACAATCACACATATTAGAAAAACAGCCACAGATATCAGTAAAACAACAACAAAATCAGCAAAACAGCCACATATCTAAGTAAAATGCAATCATTTACATTAAAAATAAAACAAATCAAATGAAGATCTTTGTAAAAACAGAATTTAAGGATTGCAAATTATATATATGAAAGATAAATATCATGGGATAATAGTGTGAAAAGTAAACGATATCAGATATTCTGATACAGGCAAACACATGTGGTCACCATGGAAACCGTAGACAAACCCAATTGGGATCCTTATACACAGCCCAAATGTGACCATTCTGGGGCCCACATGGATATGCTGCCTGGGAAAGGTTCCATGTGGGTTTGTCCATAGTTTCCATGGTGACCACACATGTGTTTAACCATATCACAATTTAAAATCAGAAGAATTTACAGACGATGAATATCAGCAAAACAATAACACATATTAGAAAAACAGCTACAAATATCAGTAAAACATCAAAACATATCACAAAACAGCCACAAATATCAGTAAAATGCAGTTACTTCATGAAAAAATAAAAAGTATTACAAATTAAGATCTTTGTAAAACAGAAGTTAAGTATTGCAAATGATATGAAAGTTAAATATCGTGGGATAATTGTGTGAAGAGTAAACAATATGAGATATTCTGATACACATATGTGGTCACCATGGAAACTGTAGACAAACCCACTTGGGATCCTTATATGCAGCCCTAATGTGACCCTTCTGGGGCCCACATGGACATGCTGGCTGGGAAAAGTTCCATGTGGGTTTGTCCATGGTTTCCATGGTGACCACACATGTGTTTAACCATACCAGTATCAGTCTTTTTGTCATTGTACCAAATATAATAACATTGAGGTAAAGCCCTCGGGTTCAATGCAACAATTTAAACAGACAATAAATATGTTTTTTGTTTTTTTATGAAAAATTTGTGAGTTATCCTAATTTTTCCATTACCTGTTAGAGGTAAGGAACACCATCACACTAAATATTGCTAGAATAGTAAGTAGTGGAAATAGTAATGAAATATTGACTGTGCTTGTTAGGATTATTTTGGTTTTCTGCCATCTTTAGCCTAGCCTAGCCTAGCCTAGCCTAGCCGTGCTATCCCTATTCATTCCATGTATGGGTCTAGTGGTGCTTCATAGTCAGAGGAGGCGGGGCTAAAAGGTTGTTTTTCAAATCCTCTGTATGCATTAGGAAGGTACTACAACCAATCAGTGTAATCTTTAGGATGACGTAGTTAGAGCGCCGGTGAGTTGACGGAGGAGTTTGGAGAAAGTTAGGAATGACTAAACAAAATGGTGGATTATGGAGCTGAACGACTGTTGTCACTTCTGTAAAAATAATTTAAAGATTGTTGACGTTTACTCACATTCTTCACTCATCTTTGATAAAAGGAAATCTACACCCATTTATGGTTGTTTACGGTTGTTTCTCTCTGAATCGCTGTAGCATCACTTTGTTAAGCTCTAACTCTTCACTGTGATTGGTCGACCAGTTTCAGGGAAATTTAGCCAAAAGTTACATTGAGCGAAACTAGACTACTATGGTAGCACATTAGATTTACTGATGCTAAACTAATCTTTTGGATAATTAAACATGTATCAGGTCAGAACAACTGCTGTTCCTGACAAATGAACAGAACAAGAGTGTTCATTTGCAATACTTTGTTTTGCTGAAGTTTAAGTTTATTTTATTTTTTAAAAGGGACACATAAACATTAACTGTTGTGCAGAAGGAGAGATGCCTGTACCAGGTTTTAGCAGTTCCTGCTAATTTCCACCTGTAGTCCCTTTGGGAGGTTGATGTAATAACATAAAATATAAATAAAATATACATAGAGACAGCACCAGTTTGTATCAATGAAACACTTTGTGACGGCAGGACCAGTAAAATAGACATGGATAAGTTAAAAAAAATAATAATAAGTGGGCCGTTTACTGATATTTATTGTTGTTTTCGGGAGCACAGTGGTGCAGTTGTTGGCACTGGTGTCTCACAAACAGAAGGGCCGTGGTTCTATTCCCACACCAGATCTTTCTGTGTGGAGTTTTCATGTTCTCTCTGTGTCTGGGTGGGTTTTCTCCAGATTGTCTCGTTTCTTTCCTCCATCCAAAGACATGCACTGATAGGGCAGGTTTCCTTTGAAAAAGAGGTAATTGATCTCATTGGGACACATCTAGGTAAATAAAGGTTAAATAAAACTTTTATTGATATTTATTTGTCTGTACATTTATATACTGACCCTGAAAGCTTGGTTTCATTGTACTTGGTACAACAATAATAATGAAAATAAAGAGATTCTGATTCTGACTTTGATATGGGCAAACATGTGGTCACAATGGAAACTGGACAAACCCACATGGGACCCATATGTGCAGCCCAAATATGAGCCTTCTGGGGCCCACATGGACTGGCTGGTGTGGGTTGTTTCTCGAAGACAGGGGTGTCAAACTCATATTAGTTCAGAGGCAACATTCTGAAGTGGGCCAGAGCAATAAAAAACAAAACAAAATAGTATTATATAAATAATGTCAACTCCAAAAATGTTTTCTCTGTTTTAGAGCGAAAAAAGTACAATTACATTATGAAAATAAACAATATTAGGCTTTAATTTATCATTTACACATATACATTCTAACTTACAGATACACAAAACATTTAGTAATAAGTGAAATGTTATAATTCTACTTTTACTTTTATTGACATTTTTTGTAAATTATACTTTGTTTTAGTTTCACAAAATTTTTAAAAAGTATATTTACAAAGAAAATGTGCAAAATGTGAATATTTCTAGGTTATTATGAGACTAAATTGGTCTGAATGTGGACCATGAACTAAACTTAGTGACTTATAAGTTAGTGTTATTTTTGCATTTCATAAAGTAAGTAATACTTTATTTGTCTCAATTTGGGCAAGTGTTTTGCAGTGGCAGTATTTCTACACAGCACTCAAACACACACACACACATTGCACATAACCCACAAGGCATCCCAAAACACACAATTATTTTAAAACAATAAATAGGAAAGGAATATAAGTTTTAATTAGTATTCAGAGAATGTCTAATCTCACCCCTATTTTGTGCCAATGGCAAGTTTCTATGACAACCTGTTCTTGAATTAGAGCCAATAATGTGATTTTGACCTTTCTGTCTGACCTTTGACCCTTTGCCATATTGATAATTTTGTTATATGTATATATGCATCAGTGCATGTAATATAATGATAATATATCCAGTATTGATGAAGTTATAGCATGATATGTCTATTCTTGACACACACACAAACAGTGTCACAGAAGTTAATTTTGCCACATGTCACCTTTGACCCCCAAAGATCTCAAAAACTATTGGTCGTAGGTGATAACACCACCTATGAGAATAGTATAAATCTGAAAGTTCTGTGACCCTCTGTTCTTGAGTTATAACCTATAATGTGATTTTGACCTTTTAGTTAATTGTGACCTTTGACCTTTACTTAAATGGATCGTTGTGTCTGATGCACATTAGCTATATGTATATGTCCATTTAATTTCATGGTGATATCTCAAGTATTCATTGAGTCATAGTGTGATATGTCTCTGTGGACACACACACACACGCACACACACACACTGTGATAACAATAATCACAATAATCTCTCCCAACCAATCTTAGGTGAGATTAAAAACATACAAGGTATACAGTATAAATTCATCCAAAGGGCCAGATTAAACCCTTATATGGACCAGATTTGGCCCCCGGGCCTTATGTTTGACACCTATGCTCTAAGAAATGGCAGAAATGTGGAAAAACTATGTGGAATTTCTCAGATGAACCCAAAAGTGAGGCCTCACGTCTGACTATGATCGATCCTCCATCTATCACCGCGCTGTGAAAGTCATGTTAGTCCAGGAAACACAAACAGAGCAGTTTGATCCACTGCTACTTTTGTAGTTGTTTCCAAATGAATTTTTCCTCTATTTCAGCTTCATGAAGTGATTTTTCACCATTGATTATGTAAACGGTGAATCATATAATCATGATTAAATATTCATGTTTAATCTATATTGATTGCATTTCATTTTTCATGGCCAAACAGAAGCTGGGTGACGCATTAGCTTAGTGCTAAAACAATCCCTGACTAACGTATGCTTCACATTAATGTGGTATTTTAAGATGGAAGTGCTTCAATGGGGAAAAAAAAAACACAACTCCATCTTGCAAAGTGTGTAAAACACTTCATGTCAGTCGGCTGTCCTGTTTCTGATTTTTATTTTATTTTTGTACTCACATTTCCCACTTAATACACAAAAAAAGAAAAAAAATGTGGAGAAAAAAATGCTTAAAATCCACTAAAATTCCTAAAAAAAACCCAAACAAACAAAAAAAGTAATGAAAAATCCAAAAGATTTGATATATTGGGTCAAAACACAGTAATGTCCCATCAGAGACAGAGACAATTTGACAGATTAGTGTTACTGAATGACCTGTATTTTTAGTTTTAAAATAATTCTTCCTTTAATTGAGCTATAATGGATTATGCAAAACAAGATGATAGTTGATCCACATTAATTATAATATTACCTTCTGTGTATAAGTCATGTATTTTTCTCCATTTAAACTCTGAACGTCAAAATGGATCATATTATGATCATGTAAAGCCAAAAAACTGTTTTTACACCAAGTATTTACATATATTGATAGGATTAATGGATCAACAGGTATTAAACAGTTTAGATCAGTGGCTGTTTGGGTGTTTAAGGGTTCAGATCAATCTGTCTGTGATTCAATACACAGCAAATAAATATTGTTGCATCTTCACATGGACTGTTTCAACATTTATTATTACCTGCAGTCGCATATGTAGAGGCTCAGTCACGTCTTTCTACTTCCAATCCATAGGTGCTTAGCTCGCAAAAAATGTGAATGGGAGTGAATGAGTCAAGCTAAATTCTGATTCAGTTTGACAAGTGTTCTGACATTCACATATGATAGTGTTTAATAATAAATATTTAATGTGTCATAGACAGACCACCTGTTTATGATGACGTTAGGTTTTATGTGGGTTTAGTAAGAGACTACAATGAGTGGAGGATGTGACGTCACACTCCACTCAGCTGTAGAGTCTGTGGTGACGTCACATGTTCTCCAGGTGTGTAGTTTAAATTATTAACAGGTTTTACTCACTAATGAATCAGCCGTTCGTTAACAGAAGCAGATGAAACACATCAATAATTATCATTTATTATGAGGAACAACATGTGGGTGATTCAGGTCACATGACAAACCAGATACCATTTTAACATTTTATTTCCCATTGAATATCATTCATTAATTTTCAGATCTCAGGCCCCATGAGCCTCCTGGAAGGGGCGGAGACTTAAGCTCCTCGTAAACCTGCTCTGTGCTTTTATTCTGAAAATACCTCCAAACCCAAACCAAACACTACAAGAGTCTGTCATGTAAACGGTTGCATCTTTTTGGCACAGAATCAGGGGGCGTGGCTCATTTGGTAGAGCGGGTCATCAAGTAACTGAAGGGTTGGTGGTTCAAATCCCGCTCTGTCCAAGTCAGTCTGTTGTGTCTCATACTGGTGAATGAGTGTTTGGTGGTCAGAGGGGTCGTAGGCACACTTCTGTTAGTCTGTCCCGGGGCAACTGTGGATACAAATGTAGTTTACCACCACCAGAGGGAGAGTGTGAGAGTGAATGAATAATGGGTCACTAATGTAAAGCGCTTTGATATAAATCTATACAAATCTAATCCATCACTGTTAGAGTCAGTATGACTCACCTCTATATTTAAACACCACAAACTCACAACATAAACCTACCGTATCTGTGGGTACAAATACAGCTGCTAATATTCACTGGTGTCATAAATTCGATGATGGTTTCTGAAACACTGTTCAGTTAAATTTATTTCAAACTCATCAAAAGATCAGTCAAAATGTCAACATTTTTTTCTTGCATTTGAAAATGAGTGGGAAGAAGTAAAACACCCACACCAGACCTTTCTGTGTGGAGTTTACATGTTCTCCTGGTGTCTGTGTGGGTTTTCTCCAGGTACTCTGGCTCCTCCCACCATCCAAACACATGCACTGATAGGTTAACTGGTTAACTGGTTAATCTAAATCACCCATCGGTGTGAATGTGGCAGTGATTTTTTTGTCTATATATGTTCAGCCCAATTAGAGATTGTAACCCGCCTTCACCCATTGTAGCTGAATTCGGCCCCCGCGACCCTAGTGAGGACAAAGCGGGTTCAGATGACGACACTTTATATTTACTACAAATACAGTATTTAATATTAATATCTCATAATCATGATAGTTTGTATTAATTTATCCCAATAAATCCTTATTTTATGCATCCTTCTACATTATAACTGAATTTTCACATATTCATATAATATTCTTTATTTTGTCATTATACAAATGTTATACATTCTTTTAAATGCAAAAATGTTAAATGATGTGCTCTTGTGAACACTAAAATGAGAATGTTTGTAATGTTTCCATGTTACGTATGTAGCTTTTATTCCATCTCTGTGCACAATGTGGGTCTCAAGGACAACGAGATGTTTTTCCACAGTTTGTTATTGTATGTGAAGGACTGTTATCGAACTACAACATCAATATATCAGCTCACACTCTGCTCTTCTTTTAACATGGAGAGAAGCGCAGTATAATGCAATGGTATGTTATGAAGTGTACCGTTACACAGACTAAGCACGTAATCATAACATCAAACTACACCAGCTCTTATACAACAGCTCAGTATTCAATTCTACCTTCATGTGGATTATAAAGTGAAAGCAGTTATTTTATATAAAGTACATGAATGGCTGAACTGGTCTGAAATATGTTTGTAGTAACATGTTTAAATCAGTGGTTGTTAATGTTTATGAGCTCATGACCTAATTTTAATGTCCCAAAACCAGACATTCAAATTGAACTCCATTTACTAAATAATTTGTTTATATTTTATTTTATTTTTTTTAATTTTTTTTTTTTTTACAAAAATCTATGTTTTTGATCATGTTATAGATTGTTGTTCTGTGCAGTTGTCTGACTATACAATAGTTTACTATATTTTGGTTACAAATAAATGTTAATTTTAGATGACATATGAGCTATATCATAAAAATTAAACTGCTCTAAGATTTTTTGACAGTATCTGCTTCAGACATTAAATGTGCTAAATATTACATACTTTAATAATCACCAAAAAAAAAAAGAAGACACAAAAGTGCTGCTTAGTTCATGTTTTTAATATATATGATGGTGTGTTATTCCACATATATGCTGGTTTATTCCACTACAAAGAACCTGTAAAGTGAATGGATCATAATGTGCAGACAGTGTTTGGAAGTAGATCTTCTTCTTCTACCTCTTCCTCCTCCTCCACCACAAAAATAAATACGGGGGGGGGGGGGTCACTGCCCCCCTAGGGACAAGTCTTGCCCCCCTGAGAAATGCCCTGTCCATCCAAAGAAAACTGGCCACGATTTATGACCTCTGTCTGTGTCTTGTATTGATAGATAAATGCTGGTGGTAGTTTTAAAAAAAAAAAAGTGCAGTGGTACCTCAACTTCTGAAATTTATTTGTTCCAGAAGTGTTTTTGTACCGTGAATTTTTCGTAAATAGTCGCATTTTACATGTAAAAGGGCTGATTGGTTCCAAGGCCCCCAATACTGCCCCCTAAACCCTTTAAAAATGATAAAATTATACATATTTTGGATGAAATATGTGTTAAAAGTTAAAAACTGTCTTCCAGTTGGTTCATTTGAATGGGGGGGGGCGTGTCAGTCCTCCTCCATTCAACTAACAAGCACAGCGCTGTTTCTGTTCTAGCTCTGCTGTAGTAATCGTATGTTGTATACCTTTAATTTTATTGACAGCTTGCTGTTGGTTGCATGCATCATACAAGTTCTACATTTATTTACAAAAACAACAACAAAAAATTTTTGAAAAAAATTCACACTGTTTACAAAATTGTCATGTTTTATGCTGGTGTGACCATATTTTGATTACGAAATTGTATTATTATTATTATTATTATTATTATTACTGGACTATTAGGCCTAGTAATTGTAGTAGTGGTTTTCCACAGATTTTTCAGGTATTGAAAAATCCCCCCCCCCCCTCAGCTGAGCTAACTGCCCACGCACATGACATGACTGCCCACCCACATGACATTCGGGTCACACCTCTGATACCAAATAAGTCCCACATTAGCACAATCTACCTTATGTTCTCAGAATGTGTTGCTGGAAATGGTTCTCAGTTGTTCAGAGGTTTTAAGTCTCTACAGTAGCTAACAGTCAAGAACCCAAATTTGTGTTGGATTCAACTTGAAAAATGGCTCTTAATTAACCCTTTAACTTTCCACTCAATTTTGCCTAAAGTTCTTAATAAAGTAAATTTAATTCAGTTCTTGAACCATTTTGATAACATGCAATTGGTGTTTGATTATATTATAAATGAAAACTGGGATATTGGAGGCGGGTCTTGTTAAATGATGCGACAGATAAAATATTTGTGGATATTTATTGATGTTTTGGACTATATTTGGACACATTTTTTTGTTTGTTTTGGATGTGTTTGTTGGAATATGGTTCCTCTGTGGGTCATTATGAGACATAAAGGTTCATATGTGCTGTTTGTCATTTGTCATATACACTGTGGTTATTTTATCTGAAAATGGTTTATATCTTCCGATGTGTGAGAATCTCTGTTGTTAATCTACATTAGGTCATGGTTTGATTAACATTTTTGAGTGACTACAATGCGGCCTATATACGTGGACCCTTGTGAATTTCAAGGGTTAAGAGATTATATTTAAAAAAGTGTCTATAATTTAGACCATAAATGATTTGTAAATGTTCACTTAATTGTATAGGCTGGGTGTTGCTTTATAATTTTTTTATGCGTATGTGTGACTTGTGTGTTGATGTCATTCTCAGGTGCACTAGACTTTGTCCACACACTCTGGACAAAGAAGATGGAGTTGAGAGGCAAGGTCCTGTCACTCTGAACCCCCGGCACATGAGGAAAGCCTTTAAAGTCATGAATGAGCTTCGCAGGTGATGAAAACTGTCTATTTAACTGTTTTCATTTGTTTATTATTTAATCTTCTTTCTTTTTTAATACATAGAAATATTCGGTAACGCTTTATACCTACACATAATTCACTTTGTATTTACTATTTATTACATATTAATGTTTGTTCGTTATGTATTAACCATTTGTTAACTATTTGTTAATGGTTTATAATAAACAATGTGTTTGTTCTTCTTTTCTATAAACAGATCATTTGTAGCTGTGTGAACAAATGCTTTATGATAAATACTGTATAAGCAATACATTAATAAACATTAACAAATGGGTAAGAAATGGTTAATACATAGTGGAATGTGTGTAGGTATTATAGAGTGTTATTATTCATGTTAGTTATGAAGTCTGAAAAGTTGATGAACATAAGGTTGAATGAAATGAATGCCCACAAAAATCAAAAGCAGTTAATTAAAGTTAGTTAAATTCTTTAAAAGTTATGGTAAAATATAATTGTTGATTAGAGGCTTGTGTTATTTTCTAAAGCTGTTTATTATTATTATTATTATTATTATTATTATTATTATTATTATTATTATTATTATTATTATTATTATTATTATTATTATTATTATTATTATTATTATTAAGCATCACTTATAAATCTCATCGTCCCATAGAGGGTTAATCATCATAAAAATGTGATTCAACAGAAATTTTAGTTTCAAATTTACCCCCAGTGTTATATTATGAAAGCATGTTTTTATTACCTTGACCTTTGACCTACATTTACCAAAATTGAACCTCACACCTTTCCTGAAAATTTCATGGAAAATTGGTCCAGTAGTTTTTGTGTAAATTAACAAGCAAACAGAAAAAAAAAAAACCAAAAAAAAAAGCCTTGCCTCCCTTTTGGGGTAAAAAAAAAAATGGAAACAATGCAAATAACGCCGCCAGAACATTAACCTCAGACATTTGTGTTGGTTTTCAGCCAGAGTCTGTTGTGTGACGTGACCATCGTGGCAGAGGATGTGGAGATCGCAGCTCACAGAGTGGTCCTGGCTGCTGGGAGCCCTTACTTTCATGCCATGTTCACAGGTAAAAGGGCTTGGTGTTAGTGTGTGTCGTGCTGCGTGGCTCCAGCCTCCTAACCTGTGATGGATTGTTAATGTGTGTGTGTGTGTGTGTGTGTGTGTGTGTGTGTGTGTGTGTGTGTGTGTGTGTGTGTGTGTGTGTGTGTGTGTGTGTGCCTTCAGGGGAGATGGCAGAGAGCAGAGCCAAGCGAGTGAGGATAAAGGAGATGGATGGGTGGACTCTGGGCCTGCTGGTGGATTACATCTACACAGCAGAGATCCAGGTCACAGAGGACAATGTCCAGGTAAAAACACACACAGGGAACACCTGCATCATGTCATCTCTTGGAGAAAATCAATTATTCAACATTAAATCACTTTATCATGAAGGCTTTATAAGGCATTTTGGAATCAAAGAAAATGATTTAAACCAAACTAATCAATGATAGAATAGAATAGAATAAAATAGAATAGAATAAAATAGAATAGATAGGTTTGCTAACAGTCCCTCGTGCTTTCAGGTCCAGGTCCATTAGCAGGTCTTTGGATATTTTTCTTTTCTTACATTTCTTCATACTTGTCCTTGCTGGGATTGAACATTGCGACAAATGGATGGTGTTTTGGTGGGTAAACAGTAGTTTACACCAGTGTGAAACAATAACATATATTTATTTTATTAATATTTTAAATATTTCAAGATCACAATTTAGGACTAAAATAATACAAATATAACTAACATAAATTAAAAAAAAATTATATTATTAGTAGTAGTAGAGAGAGTGGGAGAGCGAGAGAGAGCGAGAGAGAGCGAGAGAGAGCGAGAGAGAGCGAGAGAGAGCGAGAGAGAGAGAGAGAGAGAGAGAGAGAGAGAGAGAGAGAGAGAGAGAGAGAGAGAGAGCCAACAGCTTCGTTTACTGCAATGGTTCCGTTTGTTTCACAGTAATGGCAGAACTTGGAGCCCCTCAAAAGTTCCCGGAAGTTAGCAAAAGCTAACTGTTAGCAAAAGCTAACTGTTAGCAAAAGCTAACTGTTAGCAGAAGCTAACTGTTAGCAGAAGCTAACTGTTAGCAGAAGCTAACTGTTAGCAGAAGCTAACTGTTAGCAGAAGCTAACTGTTAGCAGAAGCTAACTGTTAGCAGAAGCTAACTGTTAGCAGAAGCTAACTGTTAGCAGAAGCTAACTGTTAGCAGAAGCTAACTGTTAGCAGAAGCTAACTGTTAGCAGAAGCTAACTGTTAGCAGAAGCTAACTGTTAGCAGAAGCTAACTGTTAGCAGAAGCTAACTGTTAGCAGAAGCTAACTGTTAGCAGAAGCTAACTGTTAGCAGAAGCTAACTGTTAGCAGAAGCTAACTGCTGCTCAGTGTATTTCAATGGAGAGAGCATGTTGTTCCAGGTAAAACATTTAAAAATGACATGTTCATATCAGTAGAGCATCATTATTAAATTTATACGAATAATTAATTACGTTAGCGTATTTTCTCCGTCTAGATTATAGAATTTAGACAATGTTAATAGGTAAACATTTAGGCTAACACACTGGATAACGATAACAAGCTGTGACTGAGTGAAAGAAGTCAATATAAATGTGTATTTATGCTTGGATGTAAGTAACCTGGCTGAATGAAATGACTGCTGTGTCTAAAAAGTCATGTGACCTACTGCCAATAGATCAGACCTTTTTGTGTACTGCAGTTTCAAAAGTTCAACATTTGTATCTAGACATTTCTTATTTTATTTGATGAATTAGATCATATAAGTAATGATATATTATTTATGGTATACAGTATTTATATAACCAATATGTTATTATATAATTTCTATTTGATTCAAGTAACCAGGCTGAATAAAATGACCCCCCCCCCCCACACACACACACAAATAAATTAATAAATAAATAAAAAAACAGGTGGTGGCCTGGTCTAAGAAAAAATGCCAGGCCTGAAAAATTGTCCCAGTCCAGCCCTGTTTTAATGCGATATATCACAAATATATGGAGTGTCCAAAACATTTTTCCACCACTGTATGTCCTAATTTACCAAAACGCATACACACTGTTTTTATTTTATTTTTTTAAACTCAGTCTCGTGATAGCTCCAGTTATTCTGCACAGAGAAGCATTAATAATAGAAATAAAGTTCCATTCCCTGCAGAAGAAAGAAAATGTGATTTGCACATTCTGCTTTTTAAATGAAGAAGAGGCCACCTGGTATGACTAAACACTTTTGAGCTTTGTTTGATGTTGTGCGTCAGATTTGCAGTCGTGAATGTCGTGATCTGAACAGTGACGTCAGTGTTGACTGGATGACTGTCATAAGGTTTATCTAAAATTATCTAAAGTGGGAGTAGAAATGTCATTTATTTCGCGTTTGACCTAATGACTGGGGTCACAGATGTATTGGCTGGTGTTGTCAGAGGACAGAGCTGCTCCTGTTGGTGCCATAGACACACATCTGTTTCTGACTGAATCTGTCTATGTTTTGTGAGCTTAGGTTTAAGTGGTTTTAATCCTTATTCACATAAAAGCCTGTTTATATGTGCACATAAAAACATATTACTGTAAGAGATAAAGGGATTACATTTGTTTTTGTGTGAACATGGATGTTACAGTCACAGATGGCTGATGAATTAATGAATAATCATATTTCTTTGCTGAATATCACTGCAAAAATCTAAATATGACCAAGTGTATTTTTCTCATTTCTGGTCCAAATATCTCATCACGTTTAAAATAACATTTAACCACCTAAAGAATGACACTGGTCTACAAGTAAAATGCATTCAGAATAAAACTAATGTGTTAATGATGAAGAAAACTCAAGTCTTAAATGCTGCTTTGGCTCAAATTTCCAAGATAAGTCTGGGATCAAAATGTGAAATTCTTAGAATGAACAAGAGAATATGTTTTAGTCCAAAGGAATATTGGTGTCAGATCTACTTCAAACACTGTCTGCACATTATGACTCATTAACTTTACAGGTTCCTTCTACTGGAATATTTACTAATCCATTGTATATATGTACATAAATATGTGGAATAACACACCATTATATTTTATTTTTTACATGTAGACCAGTGTTATCAGTGTATGCATTCCACATAGTGTATCCATAGTACTAGCGTATCCATAGTACTAGTGTATCCATAGTACTAGTGTATCCATAGTACTAGTGTATCCATAGTACTAGTGTATCCATAGTACTAGTGTATCCATAGTACTAGTGTATCCATAGTACTAGTGTATCCATAGTCATGACATTTCCATCGTAGTGGTGTTTCCACAGTGCTAGCCTAGTACTGTGGATATGCTCATAGATATGCTAGTACTACTCATGTATCTAACTTATCCATAGCACATAGAAAGATGTGGGAGCTGAAAGCTCTTCAGAGCTGGCCGGGTGTATGGAGAATCGGGAGGATTGGAGACTCCGATGGAAGCTCGTCTGAGGACGACTGAGAGAGAGACTGCAGTATCCGCAGTACTAGTGTATCCATAGTACTAGTGTGTCCATTTTAGTACTAGCGTATCCAGAGTACTGCAGTACCCTCAGTACTGCAGTATCCAGCTCATGCAGGGTACTTTGGGCTCCACAGGCGTTGCTGCCTGCGGCCGGTTTGCTCCAGCTGACGGAGGTGAAGAAGGCTTGTTGCGAGTTCTTGAGTTCACAGCTTCATCCGTCCAACTGTCTGGGAATCCGAGCCTTCGCTGACCTCCACGCCTGCTCACAGCTGCTCACACAGGCCAACAGCTACGCAGGTCTGTGTGTGTGTGTGTGTGTGTGTGTGTGCTTGTATTCCTATCTTTATGGGAACATTGATATGTTTACACAGTCACAGGTCCCCACAAGAGTTAAATATAAATAAAGGTCCCCACTAGTAAAATAGAAATGATATGGCCCTATACCAGGCATGGGCAAACCATTCCCAAAGGGCCGGTGTGGCTGCAGGTTTTTGTTCCAACCAAGCAGCAGTAGCACACCAGACTGGATTGTAATTAAGTTGTAATTAAGGCAAACTGAGGTAAAAGTGTAGTTAAACTTTCTTTAGAAAATACAAGATGTGCATGTTATGTGGATTTTCAAGGAAACATTGTTGATGATTATAATATAATTTTCCTTTTTTTTCCACTATTATCATTTAACTGATCCGGCCCATAATGGGGTGAAAGTGGCCCCTGAACTAAAATGACTTTGACACCCCTGCTCTAGCACCTTAAGTTTGTATTTAAAAGCATTCAAGGAGATCAGTTCAGTCAGTTTACAATGTTTTATTAACATATTCCATGTTTGAGGAGCAGATGACCTTTGACCCAGACAGGGACAAACAGTCATTTGATCTCAAACAATAAGAATCTACATTATTTTTTATTATTATTATTATTATTATTATTATTATTATTATTAAACGACAGTTGCTTTGTAAAGGGAAACTTCCTAACGTACACGAGGCTCTCCTTCATATTCTACTGTTTTATTATAACTTCAGTTGAAGCACATGTGGATGATTTTCTGTTTCTGTTTGTAGAACAACATTTCACTGAAGTGGTTGGAAGTGAAGAGTTTCTCAATTTGGGAATGGAGCAAGTGTCCAGTCTGATCGCCAGCGACAAGCTCACCATCCCCACAGAGGAGAAGGTATACACACACACACACACACACACACATTTTGACTCTGTTCCCACTGCTGGTAAAAGTTCAATACCATATACAGATGAAGAAAAAAAATCACACTGCTCTACAATTTGTTTTATAAAGTATCTGCTTCAGACATTAAATTCGCTAAATCTTACATACTTTAATAAGATGAATCAGCAAATAAATGACTTTAGTTCTGGTTAGTTCATGTTTTTATTATATATGATGGTGTGTTATTCCACATATATCCTGGTTTATGTACATGTATACAATGGACTAGTAAATATTACACTAGAAAGAACCTGTAAAGTGAATGGATCATAAGCTGTTAGCTTGCTAGTTAGCATTAGCAACTGTTAGCTCATTAGATAACTATTTATTTATAACTATTTATTATTTATTATCTATTTCCAAATCACTCACTGTTCTGTTACTTGAAAGCAATAAATATGAATGTTTTAAATATGTTTCAGCAATTAATAACGTAAGGATAATTGAATACATTCACATTTGAATCAATAAGATATTATTAGCAACACTTGAATGAGAAATATATGTTGGTTTATGTACATGTAAACAATGGATTAGTAAATATTCCACTAGAAAGAATGTGTGTCATAATCTGCAGACAGTGTTTTGAAGTAGATCTGACACCAATATTCATTTGGACTAAAACATATTTTCTTGTTCATTCTAAGAATTTCACATTTGGACCCCAGACTTATCTTGGAAACTTGAGCCAAACCAGCATTTAAGACTTAAGTTTTCTTTATCACTAACATCTGTTTGTTTTTTTTTAATTATGAGATAAAAAGTCAAAATTATGAGATAAAAAGTTATAAATATGATATAATAAATGCATAATTTTGAGATGTGTAAAAACTATGTAAATTACTTGAGTATTCTTTATCAGTAACACACCAAGTGCATAATTATGAGAGAAAAAGTAAAGATTTTGAGATTAAAAAGTGAAAAAGATGAACTAAAAACTTATATGAACAAATGTAGGCAGTAAAAGTAAAAAGATTCCAGAAAAATAAATACTGAAGTAAAGTACAGATACATAAAGTCTATTTAAGTGCAGTAACAAAATACTTTTAGAAGTCAGTTATTTCTCACTTCTACTTCCAAATCTGATCTGAATCAGACACTTGAATCTGATCTTTACAAAGTGACCAGAGTGTGAACAGACAGATCAGGATTAATTTACACCGTCAGAGTTCATGTCAAATGTTCAGATGAGCTCAAACGTTCACAATAATGTCACCACCTGCCAAGTACAAATGTAGGAGCTTCTTTTGATTTAATTACAGACCATTGTTTCCTGGGTTTAACACCTTTTACTAAAAGGAAATGAAGGAAATGACTTGATTTTCCACAATGTTTAATGAGGTTAATATAAGATAAGTTTGTTTAGCATTAGCTCAGCCACGACCATGAGACATGGATCGTCATGGCAACGGCCCGGTCGTAAACTACTGGATTCAACACATCCGCTCAGAATCCATTGAGTCATGTCACAACTCCTCCATCTACTAATCATATACTGTCTGTGATAGGACCAGCGCAGACACATACAGTATGGGAGACAAAAAAAAAGACTAAATTAAAAATAGATAAATGTATAAATAAATACTTAAATGAATAAATGATGATAAATGAATTAATGAAAAAAATAAAGGCTTACGTTTTGTGTTTTTATTTTAAAATGTATTTATTGCTTTTTAAAATGTATATATTTATTTAATTCAAAGCAGCAACAGTCATACTTGAGATTAGAGTAAGGAACGGCCATTTAATTTATATATATTTTTCAATTGACAGAATGGACACAGAAATACATAAATAAATGTGGAAATACGTAAGTAAATAAATGCACACAAATAAATAAATAAATAAATCAGGAAAGGCAATAATATATGTAGAACTAAGTATATAAATAAATCAATTAATTTTAAAAAGCATTCAAAATTGGAGGAAATAAAGAACCTATTATCAATTATTTATTTATACATTTGTTTCTGCATTTATTAATTTATTTGTAATTTACTGTAGTCATTTTTTTGGCTCACATAATACAGATACTACACATATTTATTAGGGCTGTCAAAATGAAGACATTAACGCATATGAATCCATCATCACGATTAATCTGATTTTCAGCTTCAACATGTTGAAGCTGTCAAGATTTTTTTGTTTTCTCTGAGCTCAGTAGTAACATTTAGAACCAGACAGTCTGTTCATCCAGTCTCATGTCTGTGTTAATTTTGCAGGTTTTCGAGGCAGTGATCGCTTGGGTCAACCACGACAAGGACGTTCGTCAGGAACACTTGGCTCATCTGATGGAACACGTCCGCCTGCCACTTCTGTCCAGAGAATACCTGGTGCAGGTAGGAGGAGTTAATTGTGACCTTGAACTTTGACCTTTACTCAAATGGTTCATTGCATCTGATGCACATTAGCTATATGTATATGACCATGTAATTTCATGGTGATATCTACACTATTTATTGAGTTATAGTATGATATGTCTCTGCGGACACACACACACACACACACACACACACATCTACACACACACACACTGAAGGTGATTACAATAATCTCCCCCATTAAAATGTTGGGTGAGATTAAACATTGTAGAACAGTGGAATCATCTGCATCCAGTTGCATTAGTTCAGTGGTTCCCAAATCCGGTCCTCGTGGCCCAGTGTCCTGCATGTTTTAGATATTTCCTTCTTCTATAACACTTAGTTCAGTTATTGATCAGCTCTTCAGAAGCCTGATAATGATGTAATGGCTTCCAGGTGTGATGGAGGAGGGAGATATTTTATTTATTTATTTTTAATTGTACATTTTTTAAATTAAATGTATATATTTAAATTTTGTATTTGTAATATTTTTTATTGTTTTATTTTTTTATTATTTTTAGATTTAAATATTTTTTTTAAAAATATAATTTATTTTTTAATTTATTTGTTCATTGTAATTTTTTTTCAATTGTTGTTTTTTTTTATTTAATCAATGTTTTAAATAAATTTGTATTTGTAAAAGTATTTATTTATGGGTTTGTTTAAAAAATACATTTATTTATAGTTTTTTTTTCTTTATTTTTTTTTTTATCATTTTACAGATTTTTTCTTTATTTTTTTAAATGGAAGAAAAGGGAGATATCTAAAACATGCAGAACACTGGGCCATGAGGACCGGATTTGAAAACCACTGCATTAGTTCCTGCATCATTTGTCTGTATCTGTGCTTCTCTGTAAGAACCTAACCCTGGTTAAATCCTATTTCTTCTTGTGCTTGTGTTAGCGAGTAGAGGAGGAGTCTCTGATTAAGAACAGCAGTGCATGTAAAGACTACCTGATAGAGGCCATGAAGTATCACCTGCTGCCAGCGGACCAGAGGGCTCTGATGAAGACGGCACGTACACGCATGAGGACCCCAGCCTGCTGCCCCAAGGTCAACTAAACACCACAAACCTTCCTCCTAACAGACATGCTCTTAACTAAATGACTACATTCTGCACTTCATTATATAACTATCGGTGCTGTGGTGGTGTGTAGGTAATGGTTGTGGTCGGAGGCCAGGCTCCAAAGGCCATCCGAAGTGTTGAATGTTACGACTTTGAGGAGCAGCGGTGGTACCAAGTAGCTGAACTGCCAACCAGGAGATGCAGAGCAGGTAGGAATTGATAAAAGAAACTTTAATTCTACATCTAGTGCTTTCATCTGACATCCCTAACTTAATTGTGTGTTTAAAAATACACTAAAATGCTATAAGAATACAGTAAAATGCACTATGAATAAATAAATAAATAAATTAATTAATTAATAATTAATTAATTAAAATACACAAAAAATACACAAAAATGCAATAAGAATAGAGTGAAATGCATTAAAGATACATTACAGTGCTCTTAAAAATACACTAAAATGCACAGGCTAGAGTAAAATGCACTAGAATTACACTAAAATACAATAGAATTACACTCAAATTTACAAAGAATATAGTAAAATGCACTAAAAAATACACTAAAATGTGTGTAAAAAATACAGTAAAATACACCAAGAATACAGTTAAATGAACTAAAAATACACTAAAATGAACAGGCGAGAGTAAAACGCACCAAGAATATAGTAAAATGTTCTAAAAATACACTGAAATCTGGTTTAAAATATGCTAACATTCACAAAGAATAGAGTAAAATGCACTAAAAATATACTAAAGTGTGCTTAAAAACACACTAAAATGCACAGGCTAGAGTAAAATACACCAAGAATAAGGTTAAATGCACTAAAAATATACTAAAGTTGAGGGGTTCCCATTTATTAGATTTTTTTCGGTCATTTATCTGTTGTGATTGCATCTTTCAACTCGCCATATATTTTTGATTATTACGCTTATTTTATCAGTTAGTAGAAGTTTCAGTTTTTCTCTTCATCAGCTCCTTCTTTTTCTTTGTATCATAAAAATATGACCAGTTACAACTTAGCTTACAGATGCCACTTCGCTCCTAGAATTAAATTAATAGCACTGGTAGTGAATTAATGATAACAATAATGACAACAATAACAACAACAATCAAAACAACAATAACACATAAATCGGCATGAATAATTAATCAAATAAATAATCATAAGAAGGGAAAATACAATACAATAATAATACAAATCCTAATATAATGCATTTTAAAGGAAATTGGGTTTTCTTGAATTAAGCAAAAAATATAAATTATGTCATAAAGATGTACTTCCTTCCACTCCTTTTCGTATATGCAAATGAAGCCATGTTTTTTGTTTTTCATGTACATGTTCTTTTTTGTCTTGTTTGTTTCACTAGTGGGGACAGATTAGGATTGTTTTGTTAGTTGCATATTTTAAAGTTTTAAGTTGAACTGAATTTTGACACACCTAGTTTTTAAAAAATATATTTATATTTAAATTAAGACATTAAGGGGTTAATTTTGTCTATTTAAAAATCATTTCATATAAATCTACATTTTAAGTAAAAAAAAAATGCAGTAATTTTGGTAAAATAGGACAAATATGTGACTTTAGAAAAAACCCATAATAGTTGATTATTTATCGTTTGTAATGTGTGTGTTTTTATGGGAGCTCAGTGTGTATTTGTGTTTCTCTGCAGGTGTGGTGTACGTGGCTGGTTGTGTATATGCAGTCGGTGGTTTTAATGGTTCTTTACGAGTTCGGACGGTTGATTGTTACGACCCAATGATGGACCGTTGGACCAGCGTGAGCAGCATGCAGGACCGTCGGTCCACGCTCGGAGCCTCGGTGCTTAATGGACTCCTGTACGCCGTGGGAGGCTTCGATGGCAGCACAGGTGACGTAGTGACACTGTGTTCATGTTAGCGCTGGATCTAAATGTTAAAATGCTCCTCAAGGTGGCACACTGTTTTTTTGTTTTTTTTTTACTACTATTGTTATTGTTTTTGTTATTGCATGAATCAAAAAATGGTTGAAGGACGGGGAGATCTATGATTGAAAGAAACAGACATAGCGACAGAACTACAACTGTCCAGTAACGATAAATGTTAAGACTGTCTGTTTAATGACAGACGCCAGACAATAGGAGTTTAACAGTTTTTCATATTTGTGATGAGTTATTTGGACTAGAAATAAGAAAAATACACTTGTTAATATTTAGATGTTTTTCTAGTGTTGGTTGGACTTGATGTTTTTTGTTTCTCTGTGTGTGTTTGTGTGCAGGTTTGTCGACAGTGGAGGCGTATAATTCAAAGACAGATGAATGGTTCCATGTTTTACCCATGAGCACCCGACGTAGCAGCGTGGGAGTGGGCGTCGTTAATGGTGAATTTAACTCCCAGTTCACAGGCAGAAATTAGAAACACATTGAGAAAAAAAAAAAGAAATACTTCACAATATCACACGGTAGTCCTGACAACAGGCAAAAACTATATCACTCTTTCATACGGTTGTGTTTATATTAAATGTTCTGCTTAAATAACAGAAAATGAAACATGCTTTAAAAGATATTTTCTAAATTCCAAAAAAATATAATATTTTTTATTTATAGGTGTCTTTCTTTTGTCCTACTAAACTACAAAAAGGACAAATTTCTTACCTATTTACAAGTACCCAAAATATAAACTAAATGTCTAAAAAAATATATGGAAAATGCATTTATGACAAATGCTACTAAGCCATAATTTCCCAATTGTGGGATCAATAAAGTACTTCTATTCTAATCTGTTGTATAACTATATTTTTCTTCAGTGTTAAATTGTGAATTGTCATGAGCACCACTAATCCTTAATGATTTATTAAAACCTGATGAAGATTAAACATGCAAATAACACTTCTCTACAGTTTTTTATAAAGTATCTGCTTCAGACATTAAATGTGTTAAATCTTATACACTTTAATCAGACGAATCAGAAAACAAATGACTTTAGTTAATGTTTTTAATATATATGTTGGTTTATGTACACATATACAATGGATTGTTAAAATGTTTTTATTGGTTTTTAAGAACCTTAATGGTTTTAGATCTGCTTTTAACATATGAGTCCTCTGGTACCCTCTGGTGCTCAGGTATTAAAAGCTTTTAATTGTCCCTAGGGTTCACACAAAACACTAGTGAGGCCTCATTCAGTTTTTATTTTCCTAAACTATGGAACAGTCGACCTGAGGGTCTGAGGTCCGCTGCCAGTGTTCATGTTTTTAAGGGTGAACTGAAAACTTTAGCTTTTAGTTAAATTTTTACTTTTAACATTATTTCATTCTGCTATTTCATGTATTTTCTTTTCTTTTATTACTATTATTATTTTTTTTATTTTTAATTTTTAAATCCTTTAACTTGTTCTTACAACTGTGTGATGATGGGGGGGTGGGGGGGTCTGATGTAAAGACTTCACTAATGTGAAGCGCTTTGGGTGCCCTGAAAAGCGCTATATAAATATAATCTATTATTATTATGATGATGATGATGATGATGATGATGATGATGATGATGATGATGATTATTATTATTATAAAGCACTCTGTTTTACATGCACTGTGTATGAAAAGTGTTATATAAAGTTTGTTTGATTGATTGTTAATATTCCACTAGAAAGAACCTGTAAAGTGAATGGATCATAATGTGCAGACAGTGTTTGACACTAAAAACTATTCTCTTGTTCATTCTAATAATTTTACATTTTGACTCCAGATTTATCTTGGAAACTTGAGCCAAACAGCATTTAAGACTTGAGTTTTCTTTATCACTAACACATGTGGTCAAATTTATTTAGTTTTATTCCGGAAGCATTTGACATGTAGACCATTAACACTGATATATGAGGGAATAATGACATTATTAAGGAAGGAAGGTAGGTTGAACAATGAAGAGAATGCTTAAAAATAATTAAAAATAAATAAATAAATAAAATACACACTGAAAAACTAAAGGTGTAAAAAAATATTCCAAAACTGAACATGAATTTTTCATGAATAACGGATTGATTTTGTATGTTTCTTAGGGATCTTATATGCAGTTGGAGGTTATGATGGAGCAACGAGGCAATGTCTGAGCACAGTAGAAGCTTATAACCCAAAAAGTAACACCTGGAGCTACATCGCAGAGATGGGCACGAGGCGAAGTGGAGCAGGTCAGTGGACATTTATTAAAAATAATATACACTGTCCTCTTCAGACCCAGGAAACTACAAGTTTTTGACTGTTTTATTTTAAACAATGACCTTTTTTCAAACACTTTTTTTTTTTCAAATGCATTAAAAACAATCAAGGAATGTCCTTTGCAGTGGACAACATTTTGAAAATATTTTTTTTGTCGAAGTCTTGTCCCCAAAAGACTAAAATTCACAAAAACTAAACCATTGTGATCAAAGACAATGACCGTGTGACCGTGTGGTCCCCAGGTGTGGGTGTGTTAAAAGGTTTACTGTACGCTGTGGGGGGGCACGACGGCCCGTTGGTGAGGAAGAGCTGTGAAGTTTACGACCCGGCCTCCAACAGCTGGCGACAGGTGGCGGACATGAACATGTGTCGACGCAACGCAGGTGAGGTGGACGACAGGTGGAGGAAGTGTGTGTGGGACGTGTCTCTGTCTGCAGGTCTTCATTATTGTCTTCACTGTGTTGTTTTCAGGTGTGTGTTCTGTAAATAATGTACTATATGTGGTGGGAGGAGACGACGGCAGCTGCAATTTAGCTTCTGTGGAGTTTTATAACCCCAACTCAGACAAGTGGACACTACTACCAACGTGCATGAGCACAGGACGCAGTTATGCAGGTGTGTATTTGTACACAACTTCACTTTCACTGTTAATACGTTGGCACGAAACACCAAAATGACATATGGATAGGACTGGATAAGAGTTGTTTCATCCTATTCCCTTTAGAACCGAAGTTCTTTTCTTATTATTATTACTAATAATAATAATAATAATAATGATTATATAATATATTGAGCCTTTTTTTTCATTTGGTCCAAATCGTCTTCTATAGTAACATATTTTAATCACATGTAAGAGGTAAAAAAACCCTGACATTTCAATGCATATATGTTTTGTCAGAATATTTATTGTCATCAAATAAAACAGTCTTTAGAATTACTAAAGTTTTTTGGTTTTGTAAAAGAGAATAATACAAAAAGGCTATAAAAAAAAGTTACGTGCTGCAACACAATATTTATGCGTCAACTGGTTATAATGCACCAAATGCACAACACACTCTGCTATTAGGAAGTTGGGAAAAATCAGGTTGTTTAATTCACAGGTGATTCATCTTGAAGATAAAGTACCAGTTTTTGGTCGACATCATCCTTTCTGTCGCCAAAAATAACTCTGTACACCTGGCGTTGCTTTTGTTTTTGCTCCTCATATGCTATTTTGGTATTTTCCTCTTGTTCCTCTCTCATTTTCATGTTGTGTCTCATGTGTAACTCCATTTATTGATAAACTGATTGAGAATGATAGTAACTGATGGTTTGCTGTGCATGTAGAAGCTACATGTTACTCACCAGCAATAACCTGTGTTTTCTCTCCCAGCTGGTCTGACTTATATTAAGTATATTTATATTAGGGCTGTGACGAGTAATTGAGTTAATCACGATTAAATATTTATTTTTTTAATCACGATTCACTGTGATTAGAGTTCCCAAGCATTTCATCATTTTACAAACACATATTATTGTCCACTGTTGCCTTTGTGGGGGACATGGAAATGCTGTCTGTCTATGCGTCCATCCAGGAACACTATATTCTCAATACGTTTTGACAGCTTTGATGAAGGATTCCATCCAAATTCACACCACACATGCCTCTAATGAAGACCTTGCTGAAGTTCGA
The DNA here is from genome assembly GCA_020466265.1 of Siphamia tubifer. Classification (NCBI taxonomy): domain Eukaryota; kingdom Metazoa; phylum Chordata; class Actinopteri; order Kurtiformes; family Apogonidae; genus Siphamia; species Siphamia tubifer. Next base: position 3,304,768 of record CM035783.1, read on the forward strand.
TGATACTTTTTGACATGTTTTTTGTCACTTGTGGGACGGTGAACACAAGACCTTCAGACCAACAGCAGGATATTTTTTACACCACAGTGTCGCTTTATGATAAAGAAGGCAAACAAATCTTTTGTATCAACCTATTTTTAGGAGCTGCTTTAAGCTTTCTTTATTATTATTTTCTTTATGTTTTCCCTCCATTCATCATATCTGATTATGGTAGATGTTAGTGTCTGTAACACTACTGGTTTATTTTTAATTTTTTTAAACATTGTACAAACCAAGTCTGTTTGTTTTTCTACATTGATAACAGTATTACAGTGAATTTCAATGAAACTGTGCAATTAAACTGTGATTAATCATGAATTAACTATGGCTTTTATGTGATTAATCATGATTAAATATTTAAATCGATTGACAGCATTAATATATATATATATATATATATATATATATATATATATATATATATATATATATATAAAATTACATTTACTTCTCTTAAGACATTTCCGGTGACTCTTATTTATTCACATGTTTTGTAAATGGGATATTGTGTTAAAATAAAGATTTTCATGTAATTTTATTGTGTTTTTTTTGCAGCTTTACTCCTTATCTTCTGTTCTTTTTTCTTTCTGCAGGTGTGACTGTGATTGACAAGCCCTTATGACTGCTCCTGAGTCCTGACACTTATTCGGAGCAGTACGAATGCTCCTGCTGAATACTGATCTGGGATCTGTCTACGATGCCAATGAATCAATGTTGGGCAGCATTAGCACAACGGGCACTGACGAAGATGAAGAAAATGACACGAATGTTGTTGATGATGATGATGAAGATTTTTGCACTTACTGAAGGGGGGGGCTGAAACAAAGGGGGGGCGATTGTACGGGTGTTTTAATCCTCCTGGCAGGACTGCACAGGCCACAGGGCAAAGCAGTTTGAAGCACGGCTGTAGTGCCATTGAAATGCTACTGATACGAAGCTACTAGAACTGCAAAGTTACTTTAACATTAGTAACGTTAACACCACTGAGGAGAACCACTGATCTGTGGGAGACAAAGGCAGAGAAGGACCATAACTGGACTAAATCCTTTGTTTCTCCTTTTCTATTTACCTGAATGTGTGTGCGTGCATGTGCGCGTGCGTGCGTGCGTGTGTGTGTGTGTGTGTGTGTGTGCGTGTGCTTGCATATAAAGGTGCTCATCGCTTGCACATATGTGAGCATGTGTGTTCGTGTGTGCTGTGTGCATCTCAGTCTCAGTGTGGTGACGCCTGGTCTGACGCCGCATGAACGCACTCTGTCTGACCTCTGACCTTTACAGTGTTGCAGTGTGGCTGGTTCAAGAGTGCCTGAATGTCAAACTATTCCCTTCTTCCTGCTCTTCTTTTATCTTTGTTAACGCCTCTAGTACTGTTAGCGGACAGAGCTTCAGCCGGACTCTGCCGTTGTTCCGGTGATAATGACGTACCTTTTTGAGAACGTGGTGGCGTTTGCTGCATGATTATAGACAATGAGAAACGGTTTTCGGAAGATGATTACGTACGTTTATTCTGGAAGACAAACAGACTCTTGCTAGACTATTAACTCTTCTGGTTATAAGGAGAAGCTTCATTTTGCCAAATGCAGTGACAGACAGACAGACAGACAGAGGGAGATGCTGTCGGAGCTGAAAACAGTGTTGTGCATCAGTGCTTTACTGTCACCTGGCAGCCAATTCTGCTGTGGTTACCTCTGTTAACCAGAAAGACAGCCTGAACTTGATGCATGGTCCCACAGTCCTGGCTCTAACCTCTTATCCTGAAACCGTACCCTGTTGTCTCTTGGTGTAGCGACCCTGTTAACTACTGCACACCCTGACATACTATGAATGTGCCAATTTTAATATGTCTCTTTATTTCCAACTGTCTCTCTTTATGACATTACTAATGTGTTTTCTCCTTCTGCAAAGTGACCAAACCTACTCAAATTTTTCTTTTTTTCTCCAGCCCCCCCTCCCCTTCCTCCTATATTGAAAATTGCTATAGTAACTGGTATCGCTGTTTCTCGTCAGTGTATTGAGGAATGTCATGTAGGCTAATGACTATGAAACGTTTCATTACTTGTTTTATATTATCATTAATAAATATGCTTCTTGTATTTAAAGCTGTGAAATGATATACTCTGTTTTTAAAACTTTGCCAAATCAGTAAAATGATGAAATGGAATGAGCTGTGTGTGATATTTGAATGCTTTTTTCCCCTCCTTTTTTTCTCCTATAAATGTTTACTCAATGGTCCAAATGAAAGAAAGTATAAGGTATTGAATCTGTGCATTCCATTTTCAATTTAAAACAAAAAAACAGAATGAAAAATGGATAAAAGTCCATTTTCTGATTTAATGGTCAAATTAAAAATGTGGAAAAACGGTCATCCAATGTTGCTATTTTTTTATATATATAGTTAAGTTTTCCTTGTTATTAAGGAAAAAAAGACAAATGGAGACATGGCTGGACTGGAGGACGAAAAACACACAGATTTAACTTCAACAGTTTGAGATGCTCTCAGATGTCTGTAAAAAGACTGTGTACCAGACTCCAGCTGAGGTTAAAGGAGAAGGACCTGGAGCAGAGAAGAAGAAGACAAAGGCCACAGCCTCCAGAGACATGATCTGCTCCGAACTGGAAGTCTGTCTTTATTTATCTGTCGCTTATAAAGTTATCACAGAAAATCCTGATGGTTGTACGAAGAGATAGAAATGTGCTAAATCTCGCATACTTAATAAGTTGAATCAGAAAACAAAAGGAGTTAGTGCATATATATATATATATATATATATATATATATATATATATATATATATATATATATATATATATATAGGCATACTGGGCATTTGCCTGGTGGCCTACTCTCTTTTTTAACGACGTGAACAAGATTAATAATTTAAGATATGGCTATAGGGAGCCTAAGTGACGCAATTCTATTTCCGGTCGATTTCCGGGCAATAAAAAATGAACGCGAGTCAATGGAGGGATAAAAGTAATTTTCTGGTCCCGTTTGAAATGTGCTACGGTTTTCACATATGATGTTTGTGAATTTTAAAGATACACTTTCACATTGAGAAAGCACTCACTTTGGACAGGCATCAAAAGTTACGTTAGGTTTTATGTCAGAGTAAGTAATGGACTACAACGTTCGTCTCACAAATATGACGTCACCACCAAGCTTCACCATCAAACTATTTGAAAATGGCTGTGACTTTGGCGAGCTTCACCGACGAAGGCAAGAGCATCAAACGTGGAGAAAACCACTTTAAATCGGGGCATGTGGAAAGTGGCAGCTACTCCGGGGGAGAGATAGTTGGTCGAGTGAGAGCCAGCATGCGGGACAAGCTCTCGTCAGCCGGGAAGCGGTAGAGGGAACATGTGGAAATGGTGTTGTGATTACACCGAGGCACAAAGCACACAGGCATTTTCAAATGAAAAATAGAAAAGGCGGTATACGGTTTAGAAAAGTTTGCAGGAAAAGATTCTGCTGTGACGTCAGCTATGCGACGTCTGATATGTAGTCCAAACAGAGTCCAAATAATGACATATTTTTACACGCTAATAAATCACAAAACACGTATCAAAGAAACTCCAAACGCACATCATTGGTTATGATTTTAATTGAAGTACAGCAAATGTGTGATTCAGGGCATAAAGTAAAGTGGACCAGAAAATAATTATTTTCTCCTCATCCACTCTCATGTAAAATTTTTCCGAATTTAGGCCCAGTGGACCGACCGGAAGGGGCGGAGACTTAGGCTCCCTATAGGAGGATAGCTGTATGTAAAGCCTCCTATTGGTGCATAGACTGGTAGCTCGGCCAATTGGTCATGATTGATGTGTGCTGGACCAGTGAGGTGAGGGCAGGCCAATTACAGCACTCAGTTTGGGCTCACAATTTGGAGAGAGAGAGAGAGGTGACGATGGTTCAGTTTTTTCACAGCAATGGCAGAACATGGAAACCTTACTGTCGCCAGATGGTATCACGATACCATCAAGGACCCTCCCACAACCAATCCGTTTTCAAATGAGGGGTCTTATCTAAAATCCTTGCATGTGATTAGATGAAGAATCTGTCCGTCATCTTGACTGACGCACCGCTTCATCCACTTATGTTGAACTCAAGCCGTGACTCAGAGACAGCAGGAAGAAGAGTCCTACTGCAGCAGACCATCAAAACTACGACCGTTTGGCAGCACCTAAACGCACCGCTGTGTTGTCTGTAAATGACCATTGTCGTATGTACAGGGAAAATCTGAGGATAAAAGGCAACGTCGACAACATCTCTTGAACTTCCCTATGGAAAACTGGTAGACCAGCGGTTAGCAGGACTTGGTCTTAACGTGTTCCAGAAAAATCCTCTGGCATGTGTGTCAAATGCCTTCACTTGGTATGGAGACACCAGAGTACTGTGGACACTATAAGGGAATGACAGAAAGCTGAAGAGGAACCCAGTGTTGAACAGACCATGGAGACATCAGGTGTGGCACAGACAGACAACACTGCCCAATCATGGGAAGTCCCAACTGGTGACACTGGTTGACTCCGTTATTTTAGAGAAAGACTGAACTACACAATACTCAGATGGTTGTATGAGCCTAGCGTGTAGTTTGACGAAAACACAGCCAGATGACGTGAGTCAGGTTAGGAACATGGAACCCCTCAAACGTTAGCAAAAGTGAACTGTTAGCAATAGCGGACTGTTAGCAAAAGCGAACTGTTAGCAAAAGCGAACTGTTAGCAAAAGCGAACTGTTAGCAAAAGCGAACTGTTAGCAAAAGCGAACTGTTAGCAAAAGCGAACTGTTAGCAAAAGCGAACTGTTAGCAAAAGCGAACTGTTAGCAAAAGCGAACTGTTAGCAAAAGCGAACTGTTAGCAAAAGCGAACTGTTAGCAAAAGCGAACTGTTAGCAAAAGCGAACTGTTAGCAAAAGCGAACTGTTAGCAAAAGCGAACTGTTAGCAAAAGCGAACTGTTAGCAAAAGCGAACTGTTAGCAAAAGCGAACTGTTAGCAAAAGCGAACTGTTAGCAAAAGCGAACTGTTAGCAAAAGCGAACTGGCTCAATGATTTCAATGGAGAACATGTACGTTAGCGTATTTTCTCCGTCTAGATTATAGGATTTAGAGAATGTTAATAGGTAAAAGTTTAGGCTGGGATACTGGATAACGATAACACGCAGTGACTGAGTGAGAGAAGTATATATAAATTTTTATTTATACTTCGAAATAAGTAACCAGGCTGAATGAATGACTGCTGTCTAAAAAGTCATGTGACCTACTGCCAATAAGTCAGACATCTCCATCTATTGGTCTTTTTGTGTATTGCAGTTTCAAAAGTTAAACCTTTGTATCTTGACATTTCTTATTTTATACAATGAATTGGATCATACATGTAATGATATATTATTTATGGTATACATATTTATATATGTGTTATTATATAATTTCTATTTATACTTGATTTAAGTAACCAGGCTGAATGAAATGCCCCCCATTTGGTCTTAGTAAAAATAAAATGGCCTGAAAAATTGTCCCAGTCCAGCCCTGATGATGGTTTGTTATTCCACATATATTGGTTATGTACATGTATACAATGTATTAGTAAATATTCCCCTAGAAAGAACCTGTAAAGTGAATGGATCATAATGTGCAGACAGTGTTTTGAAGTAGATGTGAGACCAATATTCCTTTGGAGTAAATCATATTCTCTTGTTCAAGAATTTTACATTTTGACCCAAGACTTATTTTGGGAACTTTAGTCAAGCAGCATTTACGATTTGAGTTTTCTTAATAACATACATATGGTAAAATTGTATTCTTTTTTTAATCCCAGAAGCATTTTTATTGTATTAAAGACGACCAAAAATTAACAAAATAATTAAGAATATGAACAAAAATGATCCACAAAATGGATCAAAGCAAATGTGTACAATAAGAATATAGTACTTAAACAAAATGAACAAAATAATCACAAAAATTAACAAAATATTAAGACTTATTTTGGAAACTTTAGTCAAGCAGCATTTAAGACTTGACTTTTCTTTATCAGTAACACACGTGGTACATTTTATCATGTGATTTTATTGTGAATAACTTAGGTAATCTACCACACGAGAAGAGGAAAATGTCATCTATATCCTTTATTATTACTACTAACAGGAGCAAATGAAGCCAAAATTCAGAAATGATTATGACACGGAAAGGCTGACACTGTCATTAGGACTCACTGCTGTTTTATTCCTTTTACTTGTAGACCAGTGTTTCATTCCTCAGTGTTTGAGTTGCCCTTTAAACATTTATTTAAATGTGATGTATTGTTTTATTCCTCCGACCACCCCACATTTCTCTCCTTCAGTCAGTTTTTCTGTGTTCCTGATGTGTTACTGTTATGAAAGCCTCCGCGGGTTCCGATTGGCTACTGTTGTGGAAACCCTCAGTCTCACTATCATCGCTCCATCCCGCCGACCAATCGGCGACGCCGCTCGTCCCTCTGACGTCAATCTCCTCGGCGCTCAGCCAATCAGATCGTCGGGTCTGGCTGTACTTCACCGGTTCGTCCGCCTCCTCGTCAGGTAGACGGAGCACAGCAGCGAAAGGTGAGAGTCTGAAGCTGTCAAAGGCCAGAAATTCAACGTTTAGCTGATGTTTTAGCTACAATAACAAAAGTTTAGCGGTGTTTAAAGCTAACGAGCCAAGTTTATGAAACTGTTTTAAGATCCCGGATGTCAAATTCAGTCGGAAATGTTGGTGACACATTTAAATATTTTAAAGCAGGCTTTTTTTCCTTCGTGTCAGTGAATTAACAGTCATGTAAGTGTTAATATTTTGTATTTATGACATTTAGGGATGTGTTAGTTGTTAAAACGTGTTAGTAACTGCGTGTTGACTTGGTAAATATACATCTATAAAGCAGTATGAGTGATACACTCTGCCTACATCTAAATATTTATTATTTTTACTTTTTTAACAATAACTATTCATTAAGTTATCATTTGTTGCACATAATGAGACTATAACTAATTTTACACAAAATGCGTGTTTTAAATAAATATCATTCAGGCAGAATTTTGATATTGGAGATGTGATATGTATATATATATATATATGTGTGTGTGTATGTATATACAATTAATCATGCTCTGACATAGATCTGTGGTGCCTTTATTGCTCTAATATTATAGATAAATGTGCATTTTACATCCTTTAAGCCACAGGTGTCAAACATAAGGCCCAGGGGCCAAATCTGGCCCTTCAAAGAGTCCAATCTGGCCCGTAGGAGGAATTACACTGAATATATTAACAATCAGTGTTGTAAAATTCATTCATTCATTCATTTAATTCAAGTTACATATACTCGACAATTAGATCTCAATTGAGTCAGAGCAGTAAAATGTTATGATAATAACCTAAAATAATTAAAACAGGAAATTTTTATCCTTCTTTTAGTGTTTAAAAATTGCATGAAAAGCTTTATATTAATAAAGTTATCTTTTTACAAAAATTTAAATAGCCATTTGAAATGTAAAAAATTTGATTATTGCCAATATTCTGCCTGTCAATAAATGTTTTGTGTATTTAGAATTCTGATATTAGTTGTAATTAAGGCAAACTGAGTTAAAATATAGTTATCATTTCTTAAGATAATACAAGTTGTGCATGTTATTTGGATTTTCAAGGAAACGTTGAACTCTATGTATGTACTCCCAATCATCTATAAAATGAGGTAAACCTTTATTTACTCCAAATAATCCCTTTAATAACCACCGTTACTCCCTTCAGACCATTCCTTTACTCTACATGACAATAACATTTAAGTTCTTCCTCTAACCTGATGTCTGTGTTTTTCCGGTCTTTGACCCAGACCAACACCAGTCTCTTTGCATCGACCATCATGGCAGTGAACGGCTCAGCAGACATTTTGGGGTCTGCCTACCTCGCAGTGGAGTATGTAGATGCAGCTCTGCCGGCCAACCCCCTCCAGCCGTCACTCAAACAGGCCTGGGGCTCCATGTTGGATAACTACACCAAGTTTCAGATCGCCACCTGGGGGTCGCTCATCGTACACGAGCTGGTCTACTTCCTCCTCTGCCTGCCTGGTTTCCTCTTCCAGTTCCTGCCTTTTATGCAGAAATACAAGATCCAGAAGGTATGTATGTGTGCGTCATTGTTAGCTGTAATTGATTAATTTAAAAAAATTGTGAAAACATTTTGCAGTGTAAAAGAATGTTTGAAGAAAAGCGTCTGACTGAACAAAAGTAGGTAACTAAGTAATGACATATTACTGTGGTTAAAGGTGGTAAATGCTAAGCAGGAGGTTGTTGGTGTAAACTAATATTAGGGAAGTTACTTTCTTTGATCTTGATTGAAACTGAACTCAGTGAATTAATCTGAAATGCAATCTGTTGAGAACTGAGGGAAGAGTAGTGATTTTAGTGAACAACTGGAAAAATAAAGTTGTAAACAAATTGTTTACAAAGGCAAATTTCAACAAACAAAGTGAAAAATTTTGTGCTTAGATCTAATGAATCAATCAGAATTGAAATCTGTTAAGAAATGAGGGAGTAGAAGCCATTTGAGTGAATTGTGGACGACGATGATGGACTGATGACGGATGAAGCCCGATGGCGTCCGGATGAGCTAATGATTAATATATTAGTGTCACTTTTACATTTCACAAATTCATCCAAAGTACCAGACTTGAGCCTTTGGTGGGCCAGATTTGGCCCCCAGGCCTTATGTTTGACACCTGTGCTCTGAACAGTGTGGGTGTCATGAGTGGGAGTGGGTGTGGGGTCAGAGTGTGTTCAGGCTGGTCTGTATTCTGTGATGTGAGGATGTGTTCCTGTAATGTTTTGTATTGTTTTTATATTGTTTTATTTTATTTATTTTTTTGTATTGTTTTTATATTGTTTAATTTTTTATTGTTTTTATATTGTTTTACATATTTTTGTATTGTTTTATATATTTTTGTATTATTTTTATATTGTTTCATTTTTTATTGTTTTTATATTGTTTTATATTTTTTGTATTGTTTTTTATTGCTGTAGTGTACTGTTTTAATATGAAGGGGGTGGAATTTAAAAGCAATGCTTCTTCCTCTTCCATCTTCTTGTCAAACCATGTGTTGTTTTTTTGGCTGTCTAGTTGTCATTTAATGTTTGCAGGTTTAAAATGTAACATGTAATATTGATGAGAATTTTAACTTTCACAGTTGAAGCTGTCTCATATTAAACTATTTCTTCGTACATTCAGGATAAACCAGAAACCTGGGAGAAGCAGTGGAGATGTTTCAAGATGCTGCTGTTCAATCATTTCTTCATCCAGCTTCCGTTGATCTGTGGGACCTACTACTTTACCGAATACTTCAACATCCCCTACGACTGGGACTCCATACCGCGCTGGTCAGTGTTGAGCACACACTGAAACACACTCAAAAACACAAGACACCAGATAAGATGTTTAAGGAGCAAAAGTAACCATGACTGTCCTGAAGGCCCTGCTCTGTCTGTGTTCTCTGTCAGGCCTTATGTTTTGGGTCAATGCTTGGGCTGTGCCATTGTTGAAGACACCTGGCACTACTTTCTCCATCGTCTGCTGCACCACCGCAGGATCTATAAATACATCCACAAGGTCCATCATGAATTCACTGTGAGTAAAACACACAGGTAGTTGCTCATTAACAGACTGGACTCACATGAATGCACACTAGAACATGACATGGGAGTGGATTTTTACTCCTGTCCCATTAAACTCCCAGAGAAAAAAAAAGCATCCCATCCCATTTCCAGTCCATAGTAAAAAAATAAATAAAAAAAAATCCCATCATGTCCCACTCCTGTAGAACTGACCCATCCTGCTCCCACTCAAAATTACTCCTGTTTTTTTTTTAATAATACACAATTTTGTGTGTGTGTGTGGGGGGGGGTTCATAACTGTTTACTGGTCACTTTTACTTATTTTTAGCCTCGCTGCGCTATCACTATTCATTCAGGGTTCCTGGAAATTCTTGAAAAGTCTTAAAAGGCATTGAATTCATTGTTTTAAAAATAAGGCCTTAATTGGCATTAAAATGTCTTGAATAGAATTTTCAAAAGTCTTAAAAATGTGGACACATTAGTCAGATTTATGTTAGTTTGAAATAAAAAGTATTTGGTAACATTTAGGCTGTTTATATTACAAAAATAATTTAGGGTGAGTAGAAAATGTGGGCACATCATTGTGTGGGTGTAATATTCCTTTAACTATACTGAGTTTATTACAAGTCTGTGTTTATATGGTGTGTGTGTTTATATGGTGTGTGTGTGTGTTATATATTACAAATGTCAAAGTTCTGCTTCTTGATCCAAATGCTTCATGAATATAGCATCAACTGGACCAAAAAGTCATGTTCTATTTAAAATAAACAGTTGGTAAAACTGCCCCCGATAGTTCATCTGCTGTTTTTTTCCGTTCAATTTTGGTTCAATGTCAGTTTGGTCTCATATTTAATTTCAATAAAAAAAAAGTCTTTAAAAATCTTGAATTTAACTTGTCCTAAGCTGTAGGAACCCTGTCATTCCATGTATGGGTCTAGTGGTGCTTCATAGTCAGAGGAGGCGGGGCTAAAAGGTTGTCTTTCAAATCCCTCTGTATGCAATAGGACGGTACTACAACCAATCAGTGTAATCTTTAGGATGACGTACTTAGAGCTCTGGAAAGTTGACAGAGGAGTTCAGAGAAAGTTAGGAATGACTAAACAAAATGGTGGATTATGGAGCTGAACCACTGTGGTTGCTTCTGTAAAAAATAATTTAAAGATTGTTGATGTTTTGTCATATTCTTCACTCATCTTTGATGAAAGGAAATCTACACCTGTTGTTGTTCTTCTATCAATGTTTCCGGTTGTTTCTCTCTGAATTGCTGCAGCATCACTTTGTTAGGCCCGCCCTCTGACTCTATACTTCACCGTGATTGGTCGGCCAGTTTCAGGGAAATCTTGCCAAAAGTTACATTGAGCGAAACTAGACTACTACGGTAGCACATTAGATTTGCTAGGGAAGTGTAGCACGGCTAGGCTAACTTATTTTATACATAATGAAAAAAAAAACGGACAGTATGTCCCTAAAGTCCCCCATGTCCCTCAGTTCTCAGCGGGTTTTACTTTATACGTGTCCCTATTGAGACCACTTGTCTCATCAACTTCTGAAGTATTTCAGACTTTCTTCTGAGTTCCATGAGTCTGACTGATGCATCATTACTTCTTACTTCATGTTGTCGTTCTAGCTTAATTGCTTCGTCTCCAGCTCCAGTCAGTAATGTACATGTAATGTAATGTACATTTAACACATCTGAAAATCATCATCTATTAATAAGGGATGGGACATGATTTTCAAAATATTTTAATATTTGTGACACGCTTGAATATAGAATACTAATTTCTAATGCTTCATTACTTGTATTACATTTCATTGGACAGAATGTCATATTGACTTTCACTGTACGGTGGTCGACAGGGGTAAGTAAACGCACCACATCGACAAAACGCTGCAAAAACAAGAAAGATGCACAACCAAAAAAATTACCCCCATCTGGCAAAGTTAGCGAGCGCGTACGTCTGTGTGCCCGCAACGTCTGTGCCGTCAGAGCGCATGTTTTCGGCAGCTGGATTAATAGTGAACAGGCTGCGCACACGCCTCCACCCTGAACATGTCAATATATTATTTATTGTTTTTTTTTAATACAAACCTGGCATAGATTCATATGACTATTGTTGTTAAATCTGTTCAACATTGTAGTTGAAATCAGCCGTTTCATCTGGTTCTGCCACGACCGTTAAATGAAATCTAGCGTTGGCTGCTGTTATTGTGATTTCCAAATTAAAAGCCTGACTTGTTTCATGCAGAAGATGAGATGAATTTCTCTGGGAAGATCAACATGCTCTTGTGTCATTTTTAATATTCTTGTTAATCTCACCCAACATTGGATGGGAGAGATTATTGTAATCTGTGTGTGTGTGTGTGTGTGTGTGTGTGTCTGTGTGTCTGACTGTGTGTGTGTCTGTGTCTGTGTGTCTGTGTGTCTGTGTGTGTGTCTGTGTCTGTGTGTCCGTGTGTGTGTGTGTCTGTGTGTCTCTGTGTCCGCAGAGACATTATTGGCTCTAATTCCAGTACGGGTTAGTGAATACTTGTTTATTCAGTCAACATTTGTACCTCTGTTACTCCTTCTGTCATCACATGTGTGTTTGGGGATGGGGGTGCACATCAGTGGGGGGGTGTTGGGGTCATGGAAACACTTTTGATATTCAAATAATTTCTAGCAAATTTCGAATAGTGTTTTGGACCAAAAGTCACATCCCTATTATTAATTTTGGTCCTACTCTCGTTAATTTTTATTCCCGTCTCAATCACAAGATTGATAGACTTGACTCCCATCCAGTGGGAATCGCATAACCTGCGGGAAATCCAAACAAATGCCATCCTCTAGTGTGTGTGCGCACACACACACACACGATAACAACGTCCTCTCTGTCGTCCATCAGGCTCCTTTTGGAATGCAGGCCGAGTACGCCCACCCTGCAGAGACCATCATCCTCGGAGCTGGGTTCTTCATCGGCATCATGATCTTCTGTAACCATGTGTTCTTCCTCTGGGCCTGGGTGTCCTTCAGACTACTGGAGACCATCGATGTCCACAGGTAGAAGGCACTAAAGTGCATTTGTCATTGAAATGTCAGTTGTTCTGCACATGTACAAATGACAAACTGATAGACTGAGGCAGAAATGGTTAAGATTGGACTTGGTTTTATTAACACATCAACTTGTTGATGTTATTCACATTATAGATGTAAACATTATCACAATGTAATTTTACTATTTTCACTGTTTATATTTTACTTGTTTGGTCCATTTCAGATCATATTGGTCTGAATGTGGAACTGAACTAAAATGAGTTTGACACCCCTGGAATAGGACATGGATTTGTAGTTAGAATTCTGCTGTAATTTGACAAGTCGACCACTAGAGGGACACAGAAAACCTGACATGTGACTGTCCTACAGCAGGGGTTTTCAAAGTGTAGGCTCCCCTAAAAGAACTGAAGAGCAGCTGTGCCCCCTTCCAACTTTATCTTTATTTTATTTTAAACATGTTTACTTTAATATCTATATATCTATCTTATTTAAACACATTTTAACATCTTTGTGTGTTCTCCACATCTTTTTGAATAAATGTTTATATCTGTCTGGTTTTTTTAACACTTTCCCCCATATTTTAAAGGGATAGTTCAGTATTTTTCACATTAATCTGTATGTCATCAGTGTTTTTACTCTGGTGCACCCACAGTGACTTACCCCCAACAGTGTCCTGTGAGTCCAGTTCTGGTCCAGTTTTGGTCAAAGCAAAAGGTTTCCTGGGGTCAACAAAATAAAACGTGTTACTTCTCAAAACAGTATGTGTTTGAATTAGTTATTTATTTACATAACAAAACTGTCACGGAACAAAAACTCACACCTCGTAATTGCTTGGAGTTACTTTCTAAACCGGGCCAGAACTGGGCTCACAGGACACTGTCGGTGGGTAAGTCACTGTGGGTGCACCAGAGTAAAGACATCAACGACAAACAAATGCATGTGAAAAATACTGAACTATCCCTTTAAAATCTTTGTTTGTTTTTTACTCTTTTTTTAAAAACAAATGTTAACATCTATGTCTGTTTTTAATGTCTCTTTTAACACATTTTAACATTGTAGTGTATTTTCCACATCTTTTTAAATATTTTTTTTTACATCTGTGTAGGTTTTTTTAATACTTTCCCCCCATATTTTAACAATTTTGTGTATATTTACTCTTTTTTTTTTTTTTCTTAAACAAATTTGTACTCTTTTCAGTGGCTTTTGTATATTTTCAAGAGAACATACCTGCACATCAGCTAATGACAGACTTCTGCATCATTATTTCTTTCCCTCAGTGGCTACGACATCCCTCTGAACCCGCTCCACCTCATCCCATTCTATGCCGGTACCCGGTTCCATGACTTCCACCACATGAACTTCGTTGGTAACTATGCCTCCACCTTTACCTGGTGGGACAAGCTTTTTAAAACGGACAATCAGTACAACAAATACATGCAGAAGCCAGGAGACAAGAAGCAGCAGTAAATGACTGACACGTGTGTTGTTGTTTTTAATCAGAAGGGCACTGGGTCAAACAAAGATTGAAAGTGTCAGCCCTGAAGACACTGTTTCTCCACCATTACACTCAAAGAAAGTGTCTTTTATGGGTGAATCCATCTAACTGTGAACCAGCTGTGACCTCAGTACTAACCCTGTGCCTTTTTGTCTCCTGTCAACAGCTGCTTGATGAATAAAAAGCCTCAATATCCTCATTTTGATTTGTTGCTTTGTCATGGAATGAAAACTTGTACTGCACGTGTTGTGAAATACTGGTTTTCCTCTATGTCTCAGCACTTAAAGGTGTCGTTCTGCTGAAAACTACTTTTCCATGCTCCTTTTGGAATCTGATGGGTCACCCTGAGTTACCATGGTGATGGGTCACCCTGAGTTACCATGGTGATGGGTCACCCTGAGTTACCATGGTGATGGGTCACCCTGAGTTACCAACACATGCTGTGTTTGCTGCAGGTGTGTCCCCTCCACTGATGGATTTACCATCATTCATAGAAAACAACAGAGAAACCAGACACTCAGCAAAAGTCTGTCCACTACACGTCATGTGGACATTGGTGTCACCCACGTGGGGTTAAGCCCGTCCCCCCTATTGCAGCAAATCTGAAGTAGCATTAGCGTCTACAAGAGAAGACGGCGCTACAGTAGCTGCTGCACAAACTTGGAAAGAGCAAACTGGTTCATGTGCTCTCTGTGGAAATAAAGCCTTGTTTTTTTTCCCCCTGCACATTTTCAAAATAAGCAGTTGCACGAAACCTAGCTGGATGTTACTCTGGGATGATAAACACACACAGAGCCAGAGGGGAGCGGGAAGTGTTCCTTCACGTATTCATTCTCTGAGCCAATCAGAGACGCCTCATCACTGCGTCATGGACATGTATGAGGAATGAGCAGAACACTGTTTCACCTCAAGTCATTTTTCTAAGCTCCAAAAACAGCTGGAAACAAAACAGCTGTTTGGGGGGTTTTTATAGAATCAACACACAATGCATTCAATAACAATAGAGAACACAGCAATATTAATGAAATAACCATGGAATGACACCTTTAAATGCTTTCTGTCCTGTTAAAGTGAGTCAGACTGATACACGTTTTACTGCAGTTCATTGGAAACTGCAGGTTTGTTTGACAGAAACATGTCCTTTTAACTGAGAAGGAATCAGCACTTACAGGTTTTTTTTCATCTTATTTTGAGTATAAATGCTGTTTTGATATTGCACAAATGACCTCCTTCAGAAGTATTTTTTTTGTTTGTCATTTTTGAATAAAAAATCTATGAACAAATAACCAGGTGTTTGTTTTACATGCTTTTTAAGGCAGTATTTTACTTTGATATAATACACCATTGAACTTCTTGAGTTCTCTTAAATAGAGGATGTAACAGAGAGCAGCAATCCCCCCATTTTTTAATTTACTTTATTGTTATGTTTTATTGTTATTCTCTCTCTCTCTCTCTCTGTCTCTGTCTCTGTCTCTGTCTCTCTCTTCCCCCCCCCCCCCCCTCTCTCTCTCTCTCTCTCTTTCCCTTTCTCTCTCTCTCTCTCTCTCTCTCACCCGTGTTGACGTTAGTATTTATTATTTTAGTTTTGGGCTGGACACCGTGGGCAGTACTGTTTTTTAGGTAAGTGTCAGTTTTAGGACAGTTCCTGGGGTTGGACTGGGGGACAGTTAGTTCTTCCTTCACTCTTTTTTTTCCTCTTTATGACCTAGTTTAAGACCTGCGGGTTTTTGTTTGTTTGTTTGTTTTGGAGTTGTTGTTTTTTTTAAAGAAAATACACTGTGCAGATTTAAAGTTGTTAGTGGTTTCGTCCCTTTAATGTTTTCGGTCCATTTTGAGGAAGGAAAGTTTTTGTGGCCGTAACACTGGAAGATGAAATCACTCCGCGTTGCCTTTTGTTTATAAGCTTTTATTTTATAATATCCGCCCGTAAATGTATTGACTTTTATCTGCTACGTGTCGTTAACTAGTCCGTTATTTTCCAGACAGAAGTGAAACCTAGTGAACCTCACTGATTTTTCTGGGACACATTTGTGTAGTGTTTAAACCATGAAGATCTTAAATAAACAAGAACTACAAATTGCTGAACAAATCTTGCTGAAACACACACCCAGGAGTTTGATGGTAAGTGTCAATCTATTTGCAGTGCATTATGTGTCAGCTTTTTACATCTTTTAATATTAAAGTAACTGTGTTTGTAGGTCTATGGTTACATACATACATTAAACAGGAACAAACCCATCCATATGGAGGTGGTGGTTGATACGTGGCCTGATTTCAAGGTTATTATTTGCAGACCTGACCCACAGGTGAGTTCTCAACCCAGTACACAAACACAATTGCCAGATATTACAGTTATTTATGTAAAAGCTGTGGTTGTTTCTCTATTTATTGAGCAGAACAAAATGACTGAGGGGAATCTGAGGGTGGTGTCCTATTACTGCATGGATCAGCAGATTTTAAGGAAAATGCTCACAGAAGAAGACATTGTTGATTTTAGCACCACTTTTTATCTTAAAGGTAGGGTTTACTCTTATGGAAAAATATGTCTCTAAAACTGTGGTTAATGACAAAGTGACAAATGTGCTTTTGAGTGAATAATTAAAACATATAGTTGATGTATTAGGTTCATTCTTACAACCTTTTCATGTGGTGTCAAAGTCCTGTCAAGCCATCAGAATGATATCTAACCAATATTAAACCAATTGTTTCCTCCTAAATCAGTGTTTCTCAACCCTGGTCCTGCAGGAACACATGTATCCATCTCCAAACACACCCTAATTTAAATGATCAGCTGATCATCAAGCTCTGCAGAAGACTGATAATGAGCCTCAGATGTGTTGAAAGAGGAAAACGTAACATGCAGGATAGTGTTCCCCCAGGACCAGGGTTGACAAATGCTGCACTAGATTTAATATTTTAAGAATTTTTATTGGACCAGAAGGATGTGGAACTTTACTTATTGTTCAGATTGTATGTATTGGTAAAATTCCTTCACAGTAACTACCTATACTAAATTTTAAACTACGGTTTAGGCCTTTGTCATATTAATAAATGACCCTAAAGGGATAGTGATATAAAAAATACTGATTATTTTAAATATCACTTTCCTAAAATAACTGTCTGGGCCTTTTTTTTTAATTCAGGAAAAATGTCTTTGCTGGAAATTAACTAATTGCATGATTTAAGGGACAATAGCCATTTTTGTTGAAAATTGGCGTGGGTAATTTATTTTATGAAGGTGACGATATATTTCAGTGAGTTAAAATAGCATTAACATTTTGCAGATGTTTGGATTTGAACTGTAATCATGTTTAACCATTGCAGTTATTAAACACAGCCTTGGCTCTTATATCATTAGAAATCACAATTATCTACGTTCAACACTTAACATGAAATCATAAAATACTTCCAGGAACTTTTGATGGACTCCATGTTCTGCCATTGGTGTGAAAAAACTGAACCATTGCAGGAAACACAGATGTCACCACTCACACTCTCTATCTCTCTCTCTCTCTCTCTCTCTCTCTCTCTCTCTCTCTCTCTCTCTCTCTCTCTCTCTCTCTCTCTCTCTCTCTCTCTCTCTCTCTCTCTCTCTCTCTCTGCCTTCACCTCATTGGTCCAGCACACATCAATCATGACCAATGGGCTGAGCTACCAGTCTATGAACCAATAGGAGGCTTTATATATGTTAAATTATTATTATATTTTACATAAAAACAAAAACAACATAGGCCAGCAGGCCTCGCAGACCATTGGGCAAATACCCACTATGTCTTATTATCAGTCCAGTGGTTCACACTATGATCTGTAAACAGTAATAAATACTGTTTTTATTCTGTCATAGGGTGTGATGTATCTACTGCTGACGTGATTAAAGAAGTGTTATCTGAAAAAGGAGTCAACGGTAGGAGTATGGGGTTTGTCCATCTTCTGTATTTACCAGATTGCAGCTCTTTGATCCATCCAGCAGTTGACAGGTATACTCAGTAAAATAGTGTTCACCTATTACACTAAATGTGATATATGTTCTACTTCCAGATTGACTTGTGCTTCTGATCATTACAGCACATTTTACACATGGTGTCAAATGTTTGGAAACGCATTGTCTTTTAGTTTTATAGAGACACATACATATTCCTATTTATATACAACAAACTAAGTCATTTAATGATCAAACGTATATAAACTTACAGACATTGGTATGAAAAGGATAATATTCATCATGCCTTCACTTTGGGTAATAACAGTCGACTATAAATGAAATATACAAAGCTATGTCATGTACCAGTTTTCTGTTTACAATGGTTTGGGAGAACATGTTATTTCATTAAATACCTGTAGGTTAAATATCTTGTGTACTATGATTAAGTACAACAATACATGAAAAACAATGGAAAACAGTTTTGATAGTTGAGTATTAATATGTGTGGGAGCTATTTAGTATTTCAGTATTTTCTTTCTAATCAATTAAATACATTTATTATTTGTCTTTGTTTTCCTTTAGTTAAGTTGCAGCTATGTTTTTTTATTTTGAAAGGTGACAGGCACTGTGGGTGCACAGCTGAGTTTACTTACCTGATGAGCACACTCAGGTGGAGGAGCACCAGGCAGGGCATATGGTTTTTCACCAGTAGGTCAGGGAGATAGGAAAATGACATTTTTTGTAATACTAAGATCTGTCCAATAAAAATCATTCAAATGAAGCTGCCTGATGGGACATTGGCCTTTTTTCCCTGATCTCTGTGTAGGATCTGCTTACCTGGTGCCGTTTAGTGGCCTTTGAAATTAAGTTTTATTGTTTGTGTAAATTAGCCACTACAATACGGGTCAGTATTTAAGACATGACGACTTTTCTACATTGTTGAGAAACATCCAACCTTGTGTTAGAGTTAGTTAGTTAGTGGTAAAACAGCTGGATGTTGTCGATCATGATCGACAGTTAAATCACACCGACATGACCTTGATTCTTTTGAACTGTGCTGAGATAAATGATTACCATGTCAGAAAATAATTGACCTGAACCTCAACTGTTTCAGCTGAATGTTTAAAGAACTAACTGTCCACATATCAAAGTCTCAGTGTGCAACATGAATAAACAGTGATTAAAAAAAAACAAGTAAAAATATATGAAAACTTTTAGAAAACGACTAAAATATTAAAACCAATATACCAATGTCTGTACATAATCAGTCTTCATAAAAATGTAGTTAAATAAATTGTACTTCTGGCTCTTACCCAAGCTTTGAAATTATATTCAACATTTGTTACTGTGTGCTGATGTTGAGGGAAGTTCTATACATTATAGTTCTATTACTGAGCCCTAGTTTAACATCTGGACTTAAATATTGGCATCTGGTCAAAGTGTAACTTAAATTGATCTTTATTCTACAGTGAGCTTCAATCAAGGATTTCGTCACTTAACCTCTCTCATGTGGATTTGGTGAATAAAAGTTTGACGTATGAAGGAACAGACCAGATGTCTGCATTTATTACAAACCTTATTAGCAACTCCCCCTCATGCTGTATCACTGATGACCAGGGTCAGCCAGTATCCTGGGTACTACTGCGTGATAACTGTGCTATGGGGATGTTATACACTGTCCCAGAGCACAGAGGAAAAGGATACGCTAAAGTGGTCATCTATACGATGGTCAAGAAGCTCCAGGCTGAGGGCTTCCCAGTGTTCTGTATCGTTGCCGAGAACAACCTGATATCCTACGGGCTCTTTAAGAGTTTGGGCTTCGTTGACAGTCCTTTCAGGCCACATCTTCTTGCCATTAACTATTGACTTTTACATTTACAGGTGATTCAATGATCTTTTGAATGAAATGTAATGTAATTGTATTCGGATGAAATTAATTGTTTTTTGTATATATGTCTATGTTTAGTACTTCAGTTATTGATTATTGGTATTGTTATTATTTTATTATTATCATCATTTTTGTACTATGCACTAGAAGATGAATTTAGGTTATTGAGGAAGTGAAGAAGGGGTAGGATTAAATAAGCTTATGCTTCATCCTACTCCTTTTCGGACATGTCATTATTATTATTATTATTGCTGTATTGATTATTGTTGCACTTTGCACATGTTCGCAAATAAATTATTCAAATCAAAAAATCAAATCAAACTGATGAAATGTGGATATGTTCATTATGTAAAGGAAATTAAAATGTCTTAATGCACTTTGAATAATCTTTTTTTTCTTGTTTTTAAGCATTCTTACTAATTTTTTGAGTGTATTACAGAAAAATTGTTCAATAAAATCAAAGGGTATAATTGTTACTTGCCCATTCTTGTCTTTTTTTCCTGATGTCTACAATTCAATGCCAAAGCAACACATGCATTAGTCAGCCACTGTTAATAATTGGACTACACACCTGGCGCCACAAACTCCACAGCTGAGCGGAGTGTGACGTCACACACGCGACGCATTGTAGTCTCTTACTAAGCCCACATAAAACCTAACCTTGCTTCCTATCAAAAACGGGTGGTCTGTCTATGACACATCAAATATTTCTTATTTACTGCTATCATATGTGGATTTTCAGAGCACCTGTGAAACGGAATCAGAATTTAGCTTGACTCGCTCCATTTACTCCAATTGACTGAGCCTCCCCATTGAGCTGATGAAGATATAGATAAATGTATTGCTCATATTGGGGATTAAAAATAGCTTATATTTTCACCCCACAAACATCACAAATCACGTTTGACATTAAATACATAACTAAAATACACTTTATATGCCCTTTTTTAAATTAGGGTCTAAACTCTTGACTGTCAACTTGCAAACTCAACTCTCTTTCGCCACCTAGTGGATCGGTGACAAGATGCTCCTCTCAATAAACCAACCTCTGAACACCTGCACATAAAATAGAACTAATACTTACACCCCCCTATTATTCTCTATTTTATATTCAACATGGTTCTTCTGTATACATAATCGAGGCTTATGTAATTTCTTTATTATTATTTTATTATGATTATTATTAATAATAATAATAATAATAATAATAATAATAATAATAATAATAATAATAATAATAATAATTGAACACAATAGTTGTGGTGTGGAGTCTGTGGTGACGTCACATGTGAGCCAGGCGTAGTCCAAGTACACTGCATTTGTGTACGTTACACTGACTTTTAACTCCACTTTCTTCACCAGTTTGCACCTGAGAGGGTTTTCAGAAACACTCTGAACATCCAAATGGGCTTCTGCACGTTCGGTAGGAATTACCCTCGGAAAATGGTGGATTGTCTGTCAGTGGATATAAACATCTCAGGTAAACAGCAAAGAAAATATATAAGAATGAAAACACTTATAATGAAAGTATAATTATTGATATTTTATATTTGGAAATGATATATTTATAAATCCGTCTAGATATTTAACACGGAACTTTTCACAAATGAGACACCGCGTTTCTTTCTTGAGAAATTGCACCATCTGTAGTCACTTCTGTGGAACTGTAGTGCGTGATGACGTCATGACATGTGACGCAGATGTCAGTCTCCCTGGCAGCAGCCGAGATCGTTTGGCGAAGATGGCGGACTCGCTGTCGTCAAGTCTGGGAGAAGAGAAGGAGAAAGAGGATCGAGAGAAGGACAGAAAGGCGACTAAAACAGAGAAGAAAGACAAGGATGGACTCATGGAGACGTCTGGGTTTAATAACAAAAACGGCGGCGGCAAAAGCAAGAAACGCAGCCTCTCAGGTGAGAGCTAGCCTCGTTTACACAAACCAAAGACCTCCAGTTTGACAGCGTTAGCTTCCTGCTAAAGTGAATGTTGTACTTTGCTAGCAAACCACCTGCAGTTATATATTGATATTTTATCGTGTGCTTGGTAAAAGGTGACAATAAAGAAGCCCCCAGCCGCTGTTGCAGGCATTTGAGTTTGTGCAGCTTTAGGCGTCCGTGCCAGTCTGCACAGGAGCCGTAACGTGAGCCCCTTCCTCAGCTGCTGATGGTTGTACACATATGTGCAGAAGATTTAAGAGAAATGCATAACTTTTGACCGGTAACATGCTTCTGGACAGCGACTTGGCACGGTAGCATACAGTAATGCAGAAGCTGCAATAAACTAGGTTGTTCCTCTAAAGGGAAGATAAGGAAAAGGCTGTACTGTTGTGTGTTATGATGTAATAACGCATAGATTTCACAGTAACTTAACTTGCTTAATCATATTTCAAGTGTACTTCAGCATGTTTTTGGTCTGTATGTTCAGAACATTAAGTTCATATAAAATAGTCAAGTATGGTTATGAGTGAACCTGAACTGCACAAAACCTGGATATGTAGCCCATTCGATGTCTTACAGATTGAATAAGTGAGATAAAAGTTAATAGAATCTAACTATACTATAACTGCATGATAATGCCCAAGGGCTTGGATGAGTTGTTTGACAAGTAATGAGTAGATGTCTTGATAACATTTTTTTGGCAAGTGACTTCTCTTTGTAGAAGAAATGCTCTAACCAACTGTAGTTAAACTGTGCAATGAATCAACAATGCAGCTTATAGTGATTTGCTATAGTGTGAATTACCTGCAGCATGTAAGTGTACAGTTGTTATTGTCACTGAATGTGACAGGGAAGTAGAAGTGGCAATAATCACAAAGCAAATAATTATTTTGACACTGGTTTGGATGAAGAGTTAATATGTCATGATTTACTCTGTCTGTATGTGTTGTCATAGACCTGTCCCTGGTAAGGTTTATAACTACAGAGCTTACCAGAGGATACTTCCTGGAACACAATGAGGCCAAATACACAGAGCGCAGAGAGAGGGTCTACACCTGTCTCCGCATCCCTAAGGAGTTGGAGAAGGTAAGGCTTCAAAAACAAGCAACTCTTCAAATATAACTGCATGGATACAAAAACATTTCACATATGTTTCCTCTAATCTCTTTATCTGTCTTTAGCTGATGACATTTGGCTTTTTCCTGTGTCTGGATGCCTTTCTGTACGTGTTCACCCTGTTACCCCTCAGGGTATTGCTGGCTCTTTTGCGGCTCCTCACAGTTCCATGCTGTGGCCTGAGGTATGACACACAAATATGTACAAAGTTCCTCATAAACCCTCTAGCTACAATAAAGTCAGTGTCAAGGTAATTCAGAAAGTGATTTATAAACACACCTTGGTCATAGTTGTTGTAAGTAAACATGTGAAAAAATAGGAAACTATGAATCGTGTCTTAGCCTATCAGCAGTTTTGTGCTCAAGATTTTCCAAGCAGGTTAAAACCATGCATCTGTAATCACAACAACTGCTCCCCAAACACTTTCACAGTATAGAACACATGAGCAACACATGAATCCTGATCCATTGCCAAGTTACCACAGCCCAACAAGGTTATGTAAAACCGTTACTTGTGTTGCAAATTTCCATAAATGGAAATAAAAGCTACAAGGATGATTTCCAGGTAGGTCAGTGTTCAGGTCAGTGTTCTCTAGTCTGGGAACTGGCTGCATATCTTTTATTTGCTCTGGCAGGTCAGTCTGGCACCAGTTCAAACTGATATCTGCTCTGACTTGATCAGGCTCTGCTAATTTATGGAGCTGGTTTCATGTAGGTTGATACAATGGCCTGCAAGTTTCCAAGTCAATCATTTGCCTCCGTAAGTGTACAAATTAGAATTAAAGGAGTATTTTGTTATCTGAGAATTATTCTGTTATTTTTCGTGCCAGTGTCCTCTGGCTCTGACCTGAGTCTTGACTTTTGTTGTTCAAATATTTACTAGAATGAGCACTAATTCTTTTAAGGTCGTGTTGCTACACTTTAAACACACGACATGTCATTTCAGCTCCTTTCTTGAATGCCTTCGAGTTATTCAGAGCAGATTATTTGTTTAAATCTCAAATGCACATTTTTGGTGTCGGATTATCATTCAAGGTTGTGGTGAAAATTGTGTGCATTATTATGAAACAAAGTCAAACTAAATTGACAAATTGTAGCATTTTGTAGTTTTACTTGCATACAGATTTTTTCAAAGATAAAATTGAGATTTGTTGCAAGAAACAAAGGTGTAATACAGGGGTCTGCAACCCTGGCCCTAGAGCCCTTTACCCTATATGTCTTAGATGTTTCCCTCTTCCAGCGCACCTGACTGTCATTATCAAACTTCTGCAGAGCTGGATGATTGGCTGATCATATGAATCAGGTGTGTTGGAAAAGGGAAAAACATCTTCAAGATTGTGGCTCTCAAGGACCAGGGTTGAGGACCCCTGGCGTAATACATTTTTCAACCTCTAGAGGGCAGTAGAGTGATATCTGATTTCTCACTAATCAGATTGCAACTGACTGGACCCCCCCACCCACCTTTGGTTTGTTTTTTTTCTTCTTCAAATGGGCGATGAACATTTATTTCCCCGCCCCTCTGAAAGGGGAGAGGGGTCTTATTTTCGGTTTTATTTATATTTTTGTCTGTCTTATGTTTCTGTTTGTCAGTAACTTTACACAAAAACTACTGGACCAATTTCCATTAAATTTTCAGGAAAAGTTAGTCATTAAATTTAGCTAAATATTGGTCAAAGGTCACAGTCACCAAAATGTGTTTTCATAATAATAAGAGTTAAGTAAAATTAGGTAACACCATGAAGAGCCATTTGAATCCGTTGTCTATGGAAAAGAAAACACTGGGAGCCGCTCATCATCTTTAAAAATCTCAGTGAATGTATCCCAAACCCTAACTTTTTTGTTTCTAAGTTTACGGAGCTTCCAGTCTTCCAACTTGACTTTCTCTCTTGCTCCCTTTATACTGTAGGATAATGACGACGTATGTCACCTTCACAGACGTTAATGAAGCGTATTTACCAGGTTATTTTAATGTTTATTTCAAATGATATATGACCCGACTGACCTCAACCCGAATATCATTACAAATATTTTTTAATGACCCATAACTGCGGATGACCGCAGGTAACCACAGGCACTCGCTCAGTTTGGGTCAGCCTGTGCATCACTGGAATATACATATAGCTAATGCACATCAGATGCAATGATCCAGTTGAGTAAAGGTCAAAGGTCAAGGTTACAATTAAGTGAAAGGTCAAAATCATATTATTGGTTATAACTCAAGAACGGAGGGTTCCAGAACTTTCAAAACCAGTACCAAATGATTCGTGTTATCACCTATGACCAATAGTTTTTGAGATCTCTGGAGGTCAATGGTGACATGTTGCAAAATTAACTTGTGTAACACTGTTTGTGTGTCAAGCATAGACATATCATGCTATAACTTAATCAATACTGGATATATTATCATAATATTACAGGCACTGACGCATATATACATATAAGGAAATGATCAATATTGCAAGAGGTCAAAGGTCAAGGTTGCATTTAACAGAAAGGTCAAAATCACATTATTGGCTCTAATTCAAGAACAGGTTGTCATAGAAACTACAGATTGGCACAAAATAACGGTGAGATTAGGTATTCTCTGAATACTAGTTTGTTTTTTGTGTTTCAGTGGCTCTCGCCTCCTTCAGCCAGCCCAGGTGTGTGATGTACTGAAAGGCTTCATTATGGTGCTGTGTTACTCTATGATGAGTTATGTCGATTACTCCATGATGTACCACCTCATCCGGGGGCAGTCCGTCATCAAACTCTACATCATTTACAACATGTTAGAGGTACTTAACCTAATATAAACCTCATGTTTAGAATGTCAACAATGTCACACACCCAACCAACAAATCATAATACTTTGTTGCGTTGTCAGGTGGCGGATCGTCTGTTCTCATCTTTTGGCCAGGACATCCTGGATGCCCTTTACTGGACAGCTACTGAACCAAAGGAGAAGAAGAGGGCACACATAGGAGTGATCCCTCACTTCCTCATGGCTGTGCTCTATGTCTGTATCCTCACTCAAACTGGGTGGTTTTGATTAATCTTTGCGCTACTGTGCACCTCTCAAAGGGGCTGAGCGACATAAATAACAAAAAGAAATCCTATTACTACTGTTCTGGCACCATTTGTGATCATGATAGAAAAAAGGACAAAGGAGAAAATGGCTCTTTTGGACTTAATTTTCTCCAGAGTACAACAAGAGAACAGGATTGGGTGATGTGACTTATGCTATGGTCGTCACCACACAGCCATTTTCTCTTATTTTTGGAAACTATGGTTAGTCAATTGGGGCATGTTTATAGCATCATTGGGCTTCATTTTGAATGGGATGCTGTTTTTAACAAGAAGAAAAGATATAAGATATATTTTCATTTAGATTATATGACTCGTCAGCCACTCTACTATAAACACAGGTACAAAACCATATTTACAGCTAAAATTTGAGTAATTGATTAATCATTTAAGGGTCTTATCTTATTGATGTGGAATAGAATAGATCCTTATGGTCACTGTCACAGGAACAATAATCAGTTTAGCAGCTCAGTTCAATTTAGCAGCACAACACTTTGTACTGTACAAGAAAACTATTCTACAGAGTTTTTAGAGTAAAAGTAGGAATGTACAAGGCTGCATAATAAAATATTAATACACATATACTACAAAAGTACTACTAGAATTTCTGAAATGAACAAACTATACTAAAGAAGCATGCAACATTAGTGCTATACTACAGGCAAGAGGTATAAGGTGCACGTGTTGTGGTTAATGTACTGAGGTAGAGTGAATATTGTGTCTTACTCTTGAAAGAAGAGATTATTCTGTTTAGGGGGGCACATATTTTAGCACTTGTGGGTAAAAATTGTGCTTGAGATTGAATTGATCTTTTCAGTTTATATATAATTTATGTTTCAGGCCATTGATCAAGCAGAACAGACAGTCTAATGATATGATGATGATGACTATCCCACACTAAGGATAGAATTAAACCAAATGTCACATACTGGACAGTCCAAGCTTTTCCTCAGTGTATTGCTATCCAGTTCTCCATGCCATCCTCATCATGGTTCAGGCCACCACTCTGAATGTAGCCTTCAACTCCCACAACAAGTCTCTGCTCACCATTATGATGTCAAACAACGTGAGTATAACTGTACTAAACTGTGGCTGTGTTCCAATATTCGCACTCACTGCCTTGTGTTTAGGTACGGAGGGCGTCACATTTATAATTGCGGGGAATTTAAGTGCACTACAAATTCCCGGATTACGACCTCAAAAGCCGCCGTTTAAGTGTGGAGTTATGTACACTTTTCGTACTCAACGGCCGCCATATTGTCTGCGTGTTACCTACGTGGCGGAAGTGACGTGAGAAACTGCCCGCGAATTCACAAGATAAAAACATGGCGGGTGTAGCGAACCAAGTGACCCCTACAAACAACAGATGTGAGTTCTCATGAGGGGCGTGGGAAAATAATCGAGCCCCATATGTATCAGGATTTTTTACGATTTAAAAAAAATATTTTTTTGCTAAAACAAAAACGATCTTTCGGCGTCGTATTCCGCTTATAGCAGCCTCAGCAAAGAAGCCCAGACCTCCCTCTCCCCAGCTACCTCAGCCAGCTCCTCCAGGGGAATCCCGATGCGTTCCCAGGCCAGCCGAGAGATATAACCCCTCCAGCGTGTCCTGGGTCGACCCCGAGGTCTCTCCCCGGATGGACATGCCCGATTTTCCATGTGTAAATGATCCATTTTAAGCCGAGTGGGGGAAAACTCGCGCTTGTCTCCAACAGAGGGCAAACATTTTTTCTTCGACTATCTATGACGTTATATCCGTTCTCAGAAAAAATAAAAAACAGAATGGAGGACAACTGGCAAAAGTACGCCGAGATAAAACTCCCACATCATATTTTAAGTCTAAAGTGTGGAAACATTTTGGATTTTGAAAGGAAAAACAGAGCTGGACACGAGGAGGCATATTTTTAAAATCTGTAACGCACACATTCAGCTTTGTCACTCTTCTGTGTCTGTGCGTAGATCGTGGTGGAGCGTCACATGTGGACAGAGGATGTCCATATGTCCAAACTGTAGCAGGTGTTTTTCTGTCTTTTCAAACTTTGTCTTTTACTGTGGAAACACCACAAACGTTACCACACACATAGCAAGACACCATCCTGCGGTAAAAGCAGAGCAGGAACAGCTAAATAAGATAAAGAAATACTGGAGAAAATAGATTTTATATTCTACATTTGTTTGCCTCTTTTACATGCACTCCAGGCTTTGAAATGAGAGTTTAAGTTCACTTTATTATGAAGTATTTTAATTTAAAGGCTCCTATTTGTATTGTGTGCAGATTAAATATAGTAGTTTACTTCCCAAAATCTGGTTCAAATATATTACTGCTGAATACATCTGAACTCACTGCTCCTGATATGATCTATAGGCATCATCATTCTGCTTTTTCACGTGGTCTGTGTTAAAAAAGCAAGCAAAAAATCTGGAATATCAAGGAATCGCAATTTAAATTGAATTGGCACCTAAAAAAAATCGGAAAAGAATCGAATCGGCATAAAAAAACATATCGTCCCAGCACTAGTTCTTATGCTTACAATGTTAAAACAATGGTTTGTATTGAAAGTTGTGTCTAAAATACATTTTACAATAGCATCTATTTTGGTAAGAAAAAAAGATGTATGTTTTGCGGTTTCTCATGCAATTTCCAGTAAGAGCGGCAGGCAGAATCAGATCCAGTATTGGAATTGGAACAGCACTAACCATCTAAAAAATACGCACTTAATAAGTATGGAAAGTGTACTGTGTGTAAGTGCACTCATGACAGTGTGCGTATTGGAACACAGCATTGGTGAACAACACAGCAGCTCCTTTCTGGCCATAACACCGTGATTTTCTTCCAGTTTGTCGAGATCAAAGGAAGTGTGTTCAAGAAGTTTGAGAAGAACAACCTTTTCCAGATGTCAAACAGCGGTAAGTGATTAATGATGTGAGGGGATCTCCCTCAAACCCCCCCCCCAAAAAAACCTGTTCTTTAGAGCTATCAGCCTTTCAGTGTTTTGTACCTTGATGTTTAAACTTTGTGGTTTAGTCCAAGGTAAATTTATGGAATCAGGCACAGTCACAGTGAGGATAAAGTAGGTTAATCCTGGATTGATTTGTTTGTTTCACACAGACATAAAAGAGAGGTTCACCAACTATATCCTCCTACTCATCGTCTGTCTGAGAAACATGGAGCAGTTTTCCTGGAACCCAGGTAAATGCAGCACCACAGTGATGCACAAACGAACATACCGTGACATAATATATGCAGCCGTTGTATGGTTGTGACACATGCAAATGTACATCACAGGTCCACCCTCTCACTATAGCTGAAAAGTCACATACTCCCCACATCTTCCGGAGCATAAGACACACTTAAAAGACTTAAATTTTATATATTAAATAAAAACAAAACACAGTGCACTTTATAATCCAGAGTGCCTTGTATATAGATTAATTCTGGTTGTGTTTCGTGACTTGGAGTTTTGACTTGTCTCATAAGTTGTACTTTTTATGTCATAATTTTGACTTTTTGTCTAATTGTTTTGACTTTTTACCTCAATAATTTTGACTTCACTTGATGCACCTTATAGTCCAGTGCACCTTATAGTGTGGAAAACACAGTTTCTAACATTACACTAAATATTTGAATAAAAATGACACTGATGATTCTGCCATGTTTGTTTTTTAGACCACTTGTGGGTGCTGTTTCCAGATGTAGTTATGGTGATAGCCTCAGAAGTTGCCGTGGACGTTGTCAAGCATGCCTTCATCACCAAATTTAACGATATTAGTGCTGATGTAAGTGCTTTATTCACTGCTTTTCACAGATATGACTCGCTTGTTTTGCATTGAGTGTGTTAAGTGTGGAAATTAATTTTTTTTAAAAAGTTTTTTAAAAGACATACAACCACAAAAAGCTAATAAAAATTGGAATACATGTTTGTTAATTTCTTTGCTTATTTTGAACATTTACAGAATACATGCAACTTAACTCATTGACTGCCAAAGACATATATGTCTGTCTTTTTGCAATGTATTCTGAATATAGCTGCTTGTCAATGAGTTAAAAAATCCCAAATCATTTATCTACACTCGAAAAGGAGTGGGTAGAAAAAATGAATAAATGTTGGCTCAATATTTCACTGTTTGTTTTAAATCAACATCCTTTGATTTAAGTTACCTCAATTTGTTTTCATTTTTTAACAAATGGTGATGCCTAATAATGATCCATTTGACAACATACTCCACCCAGTTGCCAAAATTGTAACGTACAGTTGAATGGTCAAGAAACAATTCGTTTTTTAACATAGCATTGTTCAAACATCAGAACGGACATTTTATCGCAAAAGGCTAAAGTGTTTTTCCTTTTTTTTTCCCCTTTTTTTTAAAAAAAAACAACAAAAAACTCTGTCCTACTTCAGTTGTTCTTTTTCTGTTTCCCACACACACTCACTCTTTGACTCCACACCGTTTACACCATCAGTGCATTGTCGGTCAATGCAGCCGTTTCGTTTCTATTTTGCTCTGACTTTTTTCTCTTCCCATGATATTTTATTTTTGCCTTTGAGCTCCTTCAAAGAAACCACCATGTAACTGCAGTTATCTAACAGAAACCACCTCAACAGGAAGGGATTAACCCCTTTATCTTCAGACTGTCAAACCCAATCACACAAACCTTCCTCACACACAGATTTCAAGCAGTGTAATCCATGTCCACTCATCTTTACCTTTACTGTAACTGCACATAATAACTCATTTTATAACTCTGACACTCATTCTGTCTACGTACTTAAACCTATTTGATGTTACTTCTGTGGCTGACAGCATTTGTGTCCCTTTTTTTTTTTTTTTTTTTTAGGTATATGGTGAATATCGAGCAAGCCTTGCATTTGACCTTGTCAGCAGTCGCCAGAAAAATGTGAGTAAAATCAGTTCCTCACTCAGTTCTGCAGTGTTACATCCTCTGGTGCTATTGGTTCCTATTCAGAATAATGTGGTTTCACTTAAAGGTGTTAATCTGAAGAGTTTACAAGACTCTAAAGCTTAAATTGTAGCAGAGCATACAACATGTCCAAATTTAAAAATACAATCATATTTTAGCAGCTTTCTCCTCTTGGTCCAAATAAAAAGACTAAATATAATTGACCCGATGTAATTTAATGCCACTGTGGTGGAGAGAAGACATTTTTCTAAGGGTCCCTAACCAACCACAGAGTCAATCCACCGTCACCCCCCGCGGGGGACATAGAAATACTGTTCGTCAGTTCCGGAACAGTTTACTCTCAATAAATTTTGACAGCTTTGATGGAGGATCACCAAATTCACACCACACATGCCTGCCATTGAAGGGCCTTGTTCAAGTTTGATGATGACTCATAGTTTTTGACACATTTTTGTCATTTGTGCGACAGTGAACACAAGGCCTCCAGGCCAACAGCAGGATATTTTTCAACCTCGATTCACTCGGATCTAAAACAGTCCCACAGAAGGAGGCAGAATTGTAACCGGTGGTCTCTCAGCTCACACAGTATCACATGTGTGTCGTGTGTGTTTTTCTGGTCCCTGTAACTCATTGAATTGAATTTATTTGACTATTCTTGAAATAAAACATATAACAGCAGCCTGTGCCATAGACCATATAAAATGAACAAGACGGTCAGAGATAACACTAAAAAGCCCAGGCTTATTTCCATTGTGGTCCCTATAGTGCAGGAGACGGGGGCAAGTGGCAACAATTCATGCATTCATTCATACATGTACATACATACTGTCAAACATTCTATAAGAATAAATAAAACATTGCATTACAATTCCCAGTATACATGATCAATACCAGTTGCCTATGGACTTATATTGCTGTTTAAACCATCTGTTCAAATTTTGTTTAAAGCCGCCTATACCTCTAATAATTTTAAGTGGACCAGGTATCCTGTTCCACAGAGTAGTGCCAGCATAAAAAAAAAGACTCTTTACCCATATTTGTTTTAACTCTAGGTGATACTAACACTCTGAAAGATGATGTTTCTTTCGATTGGTTTGATTTATAAATATTTAGATTCAGCTGCTGCTGAAGATCTGGGGTCCTCGAGTTTATTTGTGCTACAGTGTGGTTGATGTTGATGCGGACTGATGAATGGAACGGTGTACGAAGTGAAACAATGGATTATTGATGCATTACGAGATGATGTGTTAAATGTGTCCACAGGCTTATACAGACTACAGCGACTCAGTTTCCAGAAGAATGGGTTTCATCCCCCTTCCCTTAGCTTTGCTGGTCAGTTTATCAATATGATTATCCATTGCAATTTATTTATTTATTGTTGAATTTCCCAGTGTTTTTGTTGTGTATAAATCCGATGGCATGTTTATTTTATATTTAATTTTTGTTGTTGTTGTAGTTGATCAGAGTTGTAACCAGCTCAGTGAAGATCCAGGGCTCACTCTCCTTTATGTGTGTGCTGCTGTTTTACTTGGGGTAACTATCAAACTGAACTGCCAGTAATCAACTTTCTCTGCGCCTACGTTTGGTGCTCATGTTGACTTCTGTGTGTGTGTTCTTTTGCAAACAGCATGATCACTCTGAAGGTGCTCAACAGCATCGTTTTGCTGGGAACATCTTGCGTGTTTGTCAAAGAGGCCAACATGGAAGAAAAGCTCTTCGACCCCCCGCCGTCTGTCGCCTCGAGCCGCGCAAACTCCAGAGCTCACCGAAACAAACACGTCCACGTGTCGGGACACCAAGGTAAGACGCAGCCTCTCATTCTCTCACTTTCTAAACTGGGGGAATTGTACGTCATACGTGGGTGTTTTTTTTATTATTTATTTCTTCTTCGTCACTTCCAGAACCCATGCCGGCTGACAGAGTAGGAATATCACTGGCTTCTGTCAACCCTCCTCTGTCCAAAACGGCGGAGAGCTCCACTCCCCCGCTCCCCAAAAGTGACTCAGACACATTTCTCACTACGCCCGACGAAGACAATGATGACAAAATTATCAACGCCGACACAGGACTGGAAGAGGAGGGGCTTAAACACAGAACACCTAAAAAAGACTTGCTGGAGATAGACCGCTTCACCATCTGCGGCAACCGGATAGACTGAACACCGCAGTAAGTGTTGGGACAGCACGGCATGATTCAGGGATCAGATGCGGGTCACGGAGCATGCTCAGACTGGACTTGTACTCGTTGCACCTGACCCCTGGAGTATTTATTATTTATTTATTACTGACAAAACCAGCCAAGGAATAAAGCTGTCAATACAAGCGTCAAGAGACCACGTCACATGGCTCCAGTTGGTTCCGTTTCCGGCCTCTGAACCAGGTATACTCTCAGGATGGGACGTGGTTGTCATGGCAACGGCCCGGACAGCTGGTGGGGGACAGACACTGGTATGCGTAGTCGTATGCGGATGTAAAGAGAGAAACCAAACTGGGATACATGACATGTACAAAGTGTTTTCATTGGAGGCTTTACAGCTGGACTGTGCGAAGTGTGTGTTCAAAAGCACAATCATGTATAGCCAGGATTTGTTTTTAGAAAGAACAAAAAGTTAAGTTTTTAGATTTATTTTTTTTCCAACGTCTCAAGACTTCTGATATTTGAAATGAAGTTTTTTTTTTTTTTTTTTTTTTTTTTTTTTTAAAGGAATATTTCAGATCTTTTTTCTAAACTCAGCCATGTTCAGATCTAGAATAATGACTCACAACAACATTACATGATCACACACTGAAATCTCCAAAGTCATTATCTGGACACTCACACCAAACACACTTTTAAATGGATTCTTGCTTAAAATTTTATCACTGACATCAAGCTCAGAGCTGAAATCTAATACTGTTAATGTGGCTGCAGTAACGGATACAGTCCGGTTACATAGGACTTGATGGCAGCTTGTCCCACAGCTGACACGAACCTCCTTGAGGTAAATCTAGAGCAGGGGTGTCAAACTCATTTTAGTTCAGGGGCCACATTCAGCCCAATATGATCTAAAGTGGGCCGGACCAGTCAAATAAATAAATAAAAGAATAAGAACTTATAAATGATATCAATTCCATAATTTTCTCTGTTTTTGAGTAAAAAAAAAAAGAAGCAAATTCCATAATAAAAATGTTTTCATCTATGGACTATACTCAAATATAATATAAATAAATACAAATAACCTGAAAATTAATGAGAAAAACAAGTGCAACTTTAACAATATTACACCTTATTTTGTCATTTATACATCTTTACATCACAGTGGATCAACAAATACACAATAAATGACAAGCAGAATATATATATATATATATATATATATATATATATATATATATATATATATATATATATAGTATTTAAGTTATTAATTTTTTATGAAACACATGGTACTGGTGCAAACATATACATTCATTGTGAGGAGACCCTTTAAGGATGTATGAAATCCAAAACTAAACTCTCACCTCAAACATAACACATAGAATATAAAAAGAAAATAAATAAGTAAATTAAACTAAATAGAAAATATTCTCATATATAAGTCTAAAACACATCCCATACTGACAGTTCATCAGTCATCTCACCCTTCAGTCTATTCAACATACACTCATATGAAGCTGTTTCCACCATCTTGTCTGTCCATTCCTTCACGATGGGAATATTGATCAAATTCCACATTTCTCTTAAGACATTTCAGTTTGATATTTGTTAAGGTTTTTCCACATATTTTTGTCATACCTGGAAACATTTTTGTGTAATTTCACCTTTTTTTTTTTTACACGACAACACAGAGGAAAAAATATCATTTATATTATTTATAGGTTATGATGATAGTATTTAACTGGTCTGATCCACTAAAATGATTTGTACGCCTTTGTTAATATTTTCAGTGTAAATTTTGCCTTTCACAAATCCATTCCAGGGGCCGGATTGGACCTTCTGACGAGCCGGGCTTGGCCCCCGGGCCTTATGTTTGACACCTGTGATCTAGAGGCTGTAGGGAGATGCCATTGTAAGCGCTGCAAAAACTGATAACTGTGTGACTTCTGAGGCTGGTGAAGATCAAATACAGTATAAAACCAAGTACAGAGCTGTCGAGGAATGGTCTGATAATGGAAATTTTATTTTTTATTTTTAGAAACGCGTCTCTTGCCAAGTAATTTCTACTGCAACCCTTCTGCTGATCATGATGGAAGAGGAAACCCAAACTTTCCAGCAGTCACAAAGTAGCTCTAAAGTCAGCTAGTATGATGAATGAAGTTAGAGCATGATACAGTTTGATCACATAATGTTACGATCAAAAGTCCAGAGGAGACACAGACCAGTTGTAGTTCCATAATTCACACAGGCTTTAACATGGATAAAGGGGTCATATTTTGCTTAACCCACTTTTATTACCTCCAAGAAGGAGCTTATATTTTACCTCGCATTTGTTTTTCTCCGTTTGTTTTTCAGCAAGATAACTACAAAGGTTATGGACGAATTTTGATTAAAATTTCAGAGATGATTGATAATGCGTCAAGGAAGAAATCATTAAATGTTGAGCTATAAAGGTCAAAGGTCACAGTGAAGGTCAACTGTTAAAACACATGTGGTGATATCTCAGAATCCAGATCAGATAGTATCACACATTTTCAGACATTAGATGAGATAACACAGATAGGCTCCATGACGTCACGTTTTGACGTCAAGCGAATGGTATATTTGCAACATTCATTACCTTTACCTTAACGCAGGTTATTGACACATTTTGTTTCATCCGATAATATCTTGTGCCTCATATTTAACATTAGATCTAAGATGTGAAATTTGGTCGTTGTGCGACGTCACATAACGTCAGAGTGACGTCATATATGGTCGAATATTCAAATGGACATATCTGAAAAACGGGACAGAGGATTTCTTTGAATCTTTTTAAACCCTCTAAGGGATTGTTAATGACCAATAAAATAAATCGTTAGTGAACACGGAACACTAGTTTATAAATGAGTTACGAACATCCAGATCCAAACCTTGGCAGACTGGTGCTGCTTCGCGGTGGTCTCTGAGTGATCTAGTTAGTCTTTGGTTCATTTATTTGTCTTTTTGGACCCTAATAGTTCCAAAAGTTTTAATTTAAACCTTCCAGATGCTACAAAAGTCTTTATATATTAATTCTGGCAAAACTTTATATATTTTTACAACTGCTTCAATTCAATTCATTTTTTTTTAAATTTTTTATACCAAGTTGCATCAGGACATTTGCACATATAAGGTCAAGACAAAGTACGACAAATGTTAGTCAGCAGCAGTGATTGTAGAAAAAAAATGAAAATATGTCCAAATTTCAAGTAGATTACCTAAAATGTTACATTCTTAGATTTGTATTTTTTTTTTATTGTATTTACAAACCCAAGTGGTTGAACGGCCAACAACCTGGAGGGTGTTTGGTGTGAAATGGCTTAAATTTGCGTTTAAAGAGCCAGCCCTCAAAACAATTTTTCTGGTGTCATTCCTCAGAAATAGGCTTGAAGATGGAACTGTGAAGTTGAATTAATGAATAATTCAGAGCCCAGCGTAGCATTTACTGCTTATGTACACCACAGGGAAATGTTCTAAAATGCATAATTCCATTTTTAAAAAAAAGAAGCAAAATATCACTCCTTTAAACTTTGGTCCAGATATATATATTTTTTTCTTAGACATGGTTAACATTGGATTCCATTGTCCTGCGCTAACAACACGGTGGTAACTGTGGAACTTCATGTGCTGTGAAAGACAGTCAATTTGGTTTTGTAGATGGAAAAAGAGCCACAGTTTTGCGCCTGTCAGGAGTCCTGCCAGGTGAATGTAGAGATGGATCTAGATCAGGCATGTCCAAACTATTCCACAAAGCTCCAGGTTTTTGTTCCAACCAACCAAGAGTACACAGTTTGACCAATCAACTCTCTGAAGACTGAGAGCAATAGGAAGGTTTCAGTCATGTAACCATGATGTCGCGATTTCAGCTGGAGGACAGGAAATAACTATAGAGAATGTTGCTATGGAGGAAACCATTGAAGAGAGTGCTGATCGTACTGATTTAGATCCGGTGTCAAAACACAGATGCATACATTTAGTTAAAAAAAAATTAAATGGACGTGACCCATATCTTATGAAAGTTAATGAGTTTCTGACAGAACCCAAAAATTTGCCAACAATGGAGGCTGTGGATATTACTACCTACCTGGTCCTGTGGACGTCCTACTACACCAGCAGCAGATGAAAGACGAAAAGTTTGGAGACATAGAACTTTTTTGTCAGCGGGTGGGTCCACAACCTCGGTACCAATAATTATCATTTGGTCTTCGAGTGTTTTATTTGTAAATTTGCGACGTCAAGATAGCCTACTAAACTAACCCGCCTCTAGTGGCAAAAAATATTTTTACCTGAATTGTTGGTCAAGCGATGCTCCATAGACCCTCCGCCAGGACTGGTAAAATTTTACCGGCCCAATCACTGCACTTGTGTCGCGAGATTGTGAGGGACATGCTTTGACCGGGCCTTGAGTTAGGCCTGTCCTCTCAGGTGTTGTGTCTTCATACGGAATGGTCCTGTAAGAACTTTGCGAAGATCATATCACGTCAGTTGCTATGGTAACGTCATTAATAAAAAGTGCCAAAACAAAGCAGCAGCAGAGGAGGAAATCACAACCAGATGAGACATGGACACTCTTCTTGTCCATTCTATCTTCTTCTTTTTGCTGTTCTTCTACATCGTTGTGTGGTAAACTTCCTCCAGCAACTACTCTTGAGTTGTTTATCACAATCTGATCACGTCATTTACGACAACCAACCTCTGCGACTTCTGCCCAGCAACTTTACCGGGCCACTGTCGAGTACCTACCCTCGAGCAGGAACTCCGTTGGTTTCTGTAGAAGTTCTGATAGGCGGCCCTGTCGGAACAAGCCTTGTTTTCGCCGACGCTCGTGTGTTTCCGCTCAGCTTTGTGAGCTCATACAAGGGTCTGATCAAGCAGCGTAGACATTCTGTTGTCTCTGGCCAAATCATGGATGGACCAATCAGGATCACTGGCTGTGATTCTAACAGTTATGATGTACACTCTTGACACAGTAGCTTTGAAAAGCATGGTGGTTAGCATGGAGACTGAACTCTGCTTCGATTTTGCAATTTCAACGGTGTTGTCGAAACTACCGCATATTGATTCTTTAAAAGATGAACAGAGAACAGGTTTGAAAGAATTTATTGGTGGTAAGGATGTTATGGCTCTTTTACCAACCGGGTATGATAAGAGCTTCTACTTCTATCATCTACGTTACATGCTGCTTTGGATGTGATTGGTTGAAGTAGTACATCATTCAAAATGACAAGTACCTGGTTTCTCCAATCAGGGCCAATGATTTTGATTGACAACCCCGCCTTAACAAAGAGAAGTAATGGTGCTTTCCCAGATGGAAGAAGCATCCGTACATCTGGCGTGAGATAGGATATGTCACAACAGCTCAGTCAGTGGAAACGGGCACATGCCGTGAAGTTCGTCTAAAATGCACGGATGTTCCGATAGTGGAAACGGGTCCATTGACTAATGTGTTGACTGCTGCTTGGTTGGAACAAAACCCTGGAGCCACATCGGCCTTTTGTAGAATAGTTTGGCCTGATCTAAAGTAATGGATGTTACATTGCATTTATGAACATTAGTGCTGAAAATTCCACTGTCCCTCTTGATTTATGCCGTTCTCACTATTACAAAAAAAAAAACCTTACTCGCAAGCAAAAAGCCTAATTTAAAACACTCTTGTCAGTCTGAACATCGCCATATAAATGTGTCTGAAGTACATTTTTGCATGAGTGCATCGTCTTCAGTCGCCATCCTCACTGCTCTGACAGGTATATTTACCTTTTTGCTCTGGAGGTTTAAGTAAAGTCATGCCATTTGTGTTGATATTGTTACTTCGAAGCACTGAGATAGGACCATGTTGTATTGTTCTGACACGTATTTATTTTGAAGTGAAGTCCAAGTCAGAATGGCATAAACTGCTTAATTTTTGTGAGGATTTTTTGCTTTGTTTTTTAAATGTGTTTTTTTTCCTAAGCTTTTTGAATATGCTTCGCTTGTTTCTTCACCCTTCATTCACAGGTATCACTTGTAAAGATGGAGAACGAAAAATCAAATGAAAAACCAACATAATGCTGCCTCTACATCAGTTCTCTTTTGGTATTGGTTTTCTGTGTACTCTACTGAAAGGAGGAACATATAAAGGTAGATTTGTTTCTTTATTATTCAATCAAAAGTAAAGTTGCCTTAACCCATAAAGACCCAAAGAGCCACTGGGGACACAAACCATCTACAGATATAAACCGTTTCGTTCCTGTTGAGACATTGATCCTATCAATCCATGTAAATAATTAGTGTAAAGTACAGTTTATCATCTTTTTATGGTCCTCAGATATGACCCATTTGAACATTCAGAGGCTCCATAGCTACCGTGGAAAACTGAATAATGAAGAAACAAATCTACCTTCATATAAACACTTCTCTTTAAAAAGATACTCGATCATTTGTTTTGATGTTATGAGTCGAGAATCTTATCGACTAAGATTTTATCTCCCATATTCGGCTGTTTGGTGGAGACCTTAGGGCAGGGCGGGGGGGTCCTTGTCCTGGTCCTCATGGATTGGTATTCTGTATGTTTTAGATGTGCCCCTCTTCCAACCCTCTTGATTCAAATGATAAGCCTATCGTCAATCTCAGCAGAAGCCTGAAAACAACCATCAGATGTGCTGGAAGAGGGAAATGTCTAAAACACAGGCGTCAAACAAATCTGGTCCATAGGATGAATAACAGTGAAAATATTAACATTGTAATGAAAATTATTTTAATTCAGCTTGTACATATAGAATAATTAGACCTTGGTTTGGATCAGACCAGTAAAATATAATTATTACCTATAAATAATGAAAACTGCAGATTTTAATGTAAAAAAAGTCAAATTACATGAAAGTTCTTATATTACAAAAAAATACTTTGACAGAAATCTGAATAAATATGAACCACCTGAAATAAGTGTAATTATATAAATATTCTGCCCATTTCTAAATGTTTTGTGAATTTGTAATTGAAATGTCAGTTGTTCTACACATCTGCAAATGACAAACTGAGGCAGAAAATGGTTAAAATTGCACTTGTTTTTCTTACGACATTTCAAGTTGTTGGTGTTCACATTTTGAGGGAAACATTATAGATGTAAACATTATCATAATGTAACTTATTTTTTTATAACTATTTTTTCTGTTATTATTTTACTAGTCTGGTCCTGTTTCAGATCATATTAGGCTGAATGTGGGCCGAGTTTGACACCTCTGATCTAAAACATGCAGGATAGAGGTCTTTGAGGACCAGGGGTCTGTTTCATAAAGCAGGTTTAATGAAAACTCTTGAGTTTTTTAACCCTGAAAACTTCTCATTTCAAGGTTAACAGACTCAGTTTTCATTAAACCTGCTTTGTGAAACAGACCCCAGGATTGGACTCTCAAGCTTAAGGTTATGTTTACGGTCCACTCCTGTCAGATTTTTCCTTTTACACGTCACTATCTGGCAGGTGATCGTAAGCACAAAACAGGCACATAGAATATGTTTATATTGGATATTGTGATTCTGTTGAAATTTCTTGGTGAGCTTGGTCTCTGATTTTTTTTTTTTTTTTTTTTTGTGGAGTTTAACAGTGCAAGTTCAGCATCCTTTGTCATACTGTAAACTAATATGTCATATCATTACAGATGAAGTGCAAAGGTAAAAAAAAAAACATCTGCCCTCAACCAGGTGTTGGTTTTGATGATTGAGACTTTTTCTAAAAGCTTCTGTATCTACAGTCGTGGAAAGAATTATTAGACCGCACCTTGTTTTCTTCAATTTCTTGCTAATTTTAATACCTGATACAACTAAAGGTGCATTTTTCTGGACCAATATAATGATAATAACAAAAATAGCTCATAATAGTTACATTTCAGAGCTGATATCAATTCATTTTCCATATTTTTTTGATAATAACCAAAATTCTGTTTTTACATAAATAGCTATGGCATTATAGTGACAAAAAAAGTGTTTTTATTTATTCCATGTTTCCTTTTCTGTATGTTTTAGTCAAATGACATACACGAGATAAAAATGGATTGCATGGGCATTGTTTTTTTTTTAATGACTTTTGGTGGATTGATCACTTTTTTCCATGACTGTATAGTTTTAGATGATGTTGGCAGTTGAATATGTTGTTTGACTACACCATCATATGTCCAGAAATCCAATCCCTGCTCGTCCCTGTCA
Organism: Siphamia tubifer; assembly: GCA_020466265.1. NCBI lineage: Eukaryota > Metazoa > Chordata > Actinopteri > Kurtiformes > Apogonidae > Siphamia > Siphamia tubifer. The sequence goes on from CM035783.1 coordinate 3,346,131, forward strand.
TGTAGCCACTGAGCTAAACATTCACTTTATACCTGGTGATTTTTCAAGACCCAAGAATGCCTTTTAACTCAACTACTTGCCACTTTCTAATTCATACAAAGGTGGAAGCCAGAAAAGAAAGACTGTAAGGTTTACACTCTTTCTCTCAGTTCTTAGATTCATAGTATTTTTTGTTTGTTTGTTTTTTTTGCATTGATTTTTATTTTTAAGCCAAAGGCTGCTTAGTTCTATGATTCATGTGTAATAATAGTATTACATTAGAGGCACGAGCTAAAGTCTAAAGTCTGATTTTAACCCATAAAGACCCAAACATCCACTGTTGGCCAACATCTCAAAATGTTTAATACTGATCAATCCAATAATCCTATCAATACATGTAAATATTTTGTGTAAAATGCAGTTTTTAATCTTTTCATGGTTCAGATATGACCCTTTTAGACCTTCAGGGACTCTGTAGTTACCATGAAAACACAGTCCAACATTGATTCACCAGTAAAACCTATGGAGTTGCATCAGTGACAGTAGATGGACACTGGATTCATGTTCAGTTATTGGATTTGCTTAAAAAAAATTTTTTTTCATTATTACCTCCACGAAGGAGGTTATGTTTTACCTTGCTTTTTGTTTGTCTGTTTATTAGTTTGTTTGTCAGCAAGATAACTCAAAATGTTATGGATGGATTTTTTGATGAAACTTTCACAGATGATTGATAACGTGTCAAGGAAGAAACCATTAAATTTTGAGCTATAAAGGTCAAAGGTCAAGGTCACAGTGAAGGTGAACATCTAAAACACGTCACTGGTGATATCTCAGAATCCAGACCAGGTAGCACCAGGTGTCTTTTTTTCATTCACTTCGTCTGACCTTCAGACATTAGATGAGATAACACCAGAACACATGTTTACAAATAAGTTACATCCAGAACCAAACCTTGGCAGACTGGTGCTGCTTCATAAAGGTCTGCGCTCTCAGAGTTCTCTAGTTAGTCTCTGTTTTATAATAACCCTCCAGTTTAATCTGAGTTTTTATGAAGATCTACATGATCAGTAAATTAAATATAAGAAAATGTTTGATTTTGACTGAAAAACGGTCAAATACAAAGGATAATATTACAATAAATGGTGATAAAACATATAATAAAAGATTAAATGGAGAGAAAAAAGATAATTGAATGTTACACTGGGTCTTTATGGGTCAAGAGAGGACCGTCGACATCCCATAAAAGACGAGTGGATGCCTCATGATTGTATGTGTGTGTTGTGAGTGTGATGATTTGAAGTGCATGAATGGAGCTCAATCTACCTAAAGGTGTACGACGTGTACAAAACACGTCATTGTTTTTATTGTTCATGTACGACCCATCTGCATATTGCATCTCTTACATGGATGATGGAGAATAAAACACAATTTTGCTTTATAAGCCTTTGCGTAGTGTGATTTCGCTGCCTCACAGTTGTGTGTTTGTGTGTCTGTGTGTGAAAGCTGGAGTTCAGTGGCGAATGTTTCACTGAAAGGACTCAGTACGGACTCTGTTCACAGGGCAAACACTGCACTCCACTGTTCCCCCTGAATGCTTATTTGGAAAGGATTCTGTCATCACACATATTCAGACACAGGATGGCTGTGGGGGTTTGTTAACTGATGAAATATGCAACACCAGATACATAATTTGTGTTTCTATTATTGTCTATAGACACATTTTACTTCCATATTTTACCTGTAAATGCACATGTGAGAAGATCAGAGAGGAAGCGATAGAGCACTTCCACTTCAAAGACTTCAAAGCTATTTCCCAAGACTTACACAACTTGTGTAACAGGCTAATGTTACTTTTTAACTGAATTGGATTTAGCCTTTTTGAACTTAAACCTTCTGTATTTCACCCTACACTTTGTACAGTCACTGACCTGCCTCCAGTTCATACAGAGACCCTCTGTGATTGTTAGTCTGAGCCTCCTGGTAAACAGACACTGTGACACTGCCTGGCATAGTCTTCAGCTGAGCAGGTGTGATAGTGGACACACACACACACACACACACACACAAACACACATACACACATATACATACATACTCATTTCCATGTCTCATAAGGACCAAATTTGTAATCAAGTAGCCATTGGGTATGTGTGTAAACTTAATAATAATAAAGTTTAATATAACTTTTGTATTCATTCATTTTTTGAAATTTCATTTTAAAGAATATAATTATTTCTTTATTTTATTTTTTTTAATTATTTTTATTGTATTTATTCATTCATTTTTATTTTGTAAAATTTTTAATAAAATAAAATGATTATAAAAAATGTAATGTAATTTTCAAAAACGGAAAGAATTAATGAATTAATACAATAACAATAATTAAAATAAATATAAATGAAATAATTCTAAAAAATAAATAAAATAAAAAGTAAACATGAATAAATACAATGACAATAATTAAAGTATATATAATTATTAAAAAAATATTTAAATAAAAATAAATAAAATGAATGAATAAATACAATAACAATAACAGAATTTAAAAAAAACTAAAAATTTAAATACATAAAAATAAATCCTTTTTTGTTTTTTAAGTAAACACATCTTCAAACATTAGAAAAATACATGTTTCCCTCGTGCTTTATGGGGACAAAGTAATGTATTTATAGGGCCACATCATTTCTATTTTACTAGTGGGGACTTTTATTTATAGTTAACCCTCGTGGGGACTTGAATTTTGGTCCCCATGGCACGACTGTGTAAACATATCAATGTCCCCATAAATATAGGAATACAAACAAACACACACATATTTTCCATTGTCTCATGAGGACCAAGTTTGTAATCAAGTAGCCTTTGGGTAGTGAGTGTAAACACATTTTAAAATAAAATAAAAATAATGATAAAAATTTGAAATGTTTTTTTAATGGCAGACAGTGTTTTGAAGTAAAACAAACACTCTTTGAGTAAAATACTGCTTTTCTCATTAATTATTATAGAATTTAAATTTTTAACCTAAAATTAAAATAGTCAACCAAGACCTTTGATCGAATGATTGTTATTAATGGACAAAATTTGGAAAAGTTCCAGTATTTTATTCTGTTTGCTTAAGTATTGAATAAGAAAATCTACAGGACAATACCCATATATGAATTAAATTTAGAATACACTAAAACCAATTGTATTCAGTTATATTTTAAATTGCTAACGTGCGCCTGTTTTTGTGTATGGACCTAGTTTCTGTCATGAGTAAAGCTTGAATGAATGAATGAATGAACGATACAGAAAAAAAATCACCAAATATGGAGCTCAAATTTTTCACTCTTACTGATTTAAATACTCCCAGTGTCCCACAGCAGCAGAACAGGTTAATAAATGACTGATGAGTAAGTGGTGTCCTCGTGCTGTTCAACAGTATTTATCCACGCAATGAGGTGACACTGGATTGGATCCATTCCTCCGCGCGCCGCAGATGCGCCAGGCAGGCTTTCGGCGTGCACGAGCGTTCTTGAGCTTCCCGTGCCCGCGAGATTAGGGTCCTCGCGTCGCAGCCAGCCGGTGAGAGTGAAGGCACGAGAGAAAGCGCACATCCTGGCCGAGCGTCGACGGAGGGAGCCCACCTGAAGATGTGTGTGAAGAGTGTGTACCGGGGAACCGGCAGGAGTTAGGGCGGCCTGAGCCTCCACCTGTGGATGGTAACTCTTCAACTTCCCCCCCCTCACGGACCGTTGTTCTCCTCTGCTGTGGGGATAAGCACCGACAGGGACAGGTGTCCGCTAACGTCACCGCACGCGCCCCCCCTCTCCAACCCCCCGCGAGGCTGTCTGAGGACCGGGCTGAGGAGTTTACCTTTATAACAGTTTTTTTTAAGTTGTTTTCTTTTTTTTTGTACAAACTTTGACTTTTTTCTGAGCCATGTTGTGGACGAGTTGGCTCGTCCTGCTGCTCTGCTGGGCGGCCACAGGGGACGAGCTACAGGCGGATGAAAGGAGCGGAGCCCCGGTGGAGGTCCGGGCGGACACCCGTAGACAGCGGAACCCTCCGCCGGTGGAGCCGCTGGACTTTGGTTTTGTACCCGCAGCCGTTTATGACACCCATGCTTATTACGAACCGGGGCCCGTAGGGATCCTCTTCCATATGGTGCATGCATTTCTCTACGTGATTCAACCTAACACCTTCCCCAAAGGTGAGATTACTGCCCCCCCACCCCCCCACCCCACCCCATTCCCTACCTATAAATTGATTCTTTTATTTATTGTTTTGGCCATGCACCTAAATAACTTAAGCCTTGAAGGGTAACATGACATCAGAATACAGCTCCAGTGGCCACATTTATTTACCAAGTTATGTCTTTAACAGCTCCAGTTCTATTCTGTCTGAGGCACTTCCACTTTCACCCCAGTATCTGTTTTATTTACTTACTTAACTCTCACTGTTAATGAGGAATTCTACCTCCTACAGGTGTTTTAACTGTGTCACATAGAGATTAATCAGAGAGATTTATCAGACACTTGGAAGAGATATTAAAAAGTGAATGTATTAATCCTGAGCTGAAATATTGTGACTGCCACATTTATCCTGTACTATGTGTGTATATATATATATATATATATATATATATATATATATATATATATGCAAAGAAGAAGAAAATCATCTTTATGTCAGATTTCACTTTCCAAATGTGAGACCCTTGAATGAACTGATCACTGGGCTTTTCCACACTGGAAACATAAGCTGTGTCAAAGGTCATGCTAAGGCTTAACTTGACTTGGTGCTGTCACACACCAATAGTAATGTTCCACTACTATATTTTTATTGTATTTGTTAACCATTGTATATTAATTAAGACAATCTACAGGATCATTAATATCTGAAGGCAATACATTACTGTTGTCTGTATTCTGTTATATTTTTAATTATCCATGTGTTTTTCTAAACAAAGTCATTTCCACATGAAACTGATATACCTGCACGAATTCACCTGAAAATTAAATGTGTGACGCTTAACATTGAATGGGAACCCTGAACTGATTTAATAGTTTTCTCAAAGTGGACAGTTTAGTCTTTATGTGGCTCACTTAAGGGTGGGGGGTGTCATCTAATGACTGAAAGATCCTGTCCATGTGTCATAGTGTCCTTGGGTAAGACCCTGTCCTTGGGTAAGACCTTTAACCCTAAATTGCTCCCAGTCGGACCTGGCAGTGCTTTGCATGGTACCAGGCATCCATTGCTGTATGAGTGTGTGAATGAATGGGTGAATGTGAGGCTGTGTCAAGTATTTTGGGCACCATGGAAGTGTGTAAATGTGCTATATATGTGCAATCCATTTACCATTTACTTTAAAACATCCCATTAATGTTTCCATGCACCTGTGGATGATGGTCTCTGTGTAATGCTGTTATTGTCATTTAGGTTGGATTTGTTGGGCTACGTAGTGTCACAGAATTAAAGTAAACAACAAAGTCTGAAAACTTCGGAGTTGTGGCAGCGTGGAGATGTTATTTTCTCATGGGTGCTGTTTCTGACTTCCTACTCATAGAGGTAAAATGTGTATTGTAACTTTATTGTCAGACTTCAGGGTCCACATTTGAGTAAAATGACACTTGGTCAAATGATAAGTAGGATTGCTTATAAGCACTGCAACATTAAGGAGGGGACTAAAAGGTCAGGTTTGTCACATGACTCATACATTTATACTGCCCTGTGGTCTCTTGCCCTAGTGGTGTAGTCCAGTAACCCAGTGATGGATATAGAACTACATACATCTTCAGGGGGTTTGTTTGTGTGTTGTATATACAATAGAGTGGTCACGTTGGAGGATGACTCACTGCAATAGGATTGGAGGTCTTAAGTTGCTGCCATTTTTGTGCCCAGGGTTAGGGACGCTGGCTGGGTAATCAATTAGCAGATCAGCGATTAGAGGAGGCTTTCTCAGTCACCTGCATCAGTGCATAATACCTTAATCCAATGGACCATATGCTGCATCTTCTAGGGACTTTCCAGTATGATTCACTGTCACACACAGGTAGACCACCCAGATATCAAACATTCTAAGAGCACGTACTGTACTAAGGTCATGCAAAATCATGCATCTTCTACTTTAATATATAAAAAAGTGTGCTTTATTTTAAGGCAAACTTTCACTTTATGTCTACATTTAGCCCATGTAATCACCTGTCTATTTATGAACCCTGTACTACTGTGTACACTTAAAAATAAACCCATGTTAAGCAGGTAGTAGCTAAATTAAACATTAAAAACCATCAGGCCAAACAAAATAGCACTGGTGGAAATAGTAAAATAAAATATTACATTATTCTTGTACTTCACTACTTAGAAATAAGTGTTCATTGATAAAAGTATTTTTTTCACATTATTTACAGTAAGTAAATGTTATTTATTTTGCACTTTTCACACATAAAATCAGTGCTGTACAGTTTAGCATGAAATGTATATAAAAGCTTAATATAAAATAAATAAAATGTGAGATAGATAAAAACACAATAAAAATGCCCCCTCCCAAAAAAGCCCATAAAACTTGTGCTAAATGCGTACCTAAAAAGATAAGTTTTAAACTCCTTCTTAAAGGAGTCAATCAACTTAATGCTTCATAGAGTAACAGGCGTGAAGCACAGGCTTGTAAAGAACGCTCTCCTCAGGTTCTGAAGTGGGTGTGTGGAACCATCAAGACCACCAACCACACATCAACCATCTGCTTTTCCTACATTTGAGAATTAATACGGTTGTTCAACACTAGTGTTCAATCTTATAATTCCTAATAGGTCTTTATTATTTTAGGTTAGGACTTATTAAAATAACTTGAAGGTAATACTGACATTTTATTCATCATGATATGAGCATGTGCGATAAGCGGATCACAAAAGACCTGCCATAAAGGTGATGAATATGAAAAAATAATTCAATGTACACAAGTTGTCCATTAAAGGGATAGTTCAGTATTTTTCACATTAATCTGTATGTCATCACCATCTTTACTCTGGTGCACCCATAGTGACTTACCCCCCCCCCCACCCCCCAAGTCACTATGGATGCACCAGAGTAAAGATGGTGATGACATACAGATTAATGTGAAAAATACTGAACTATCCCTTTAACACTCATTAAATATCTGTCCAATCAGATGCAGGTTTAGGTAACCATCACTTTATTTATTTAATCACATTTCCATCACAGTACTGAACCATGTAATTGGACACTGAAGATGTTCCTCTTACCATTTAAAGGTATTATAGATTCAACTTTGGCTAACAGAAATTTTGTTTTTTCAAATCATGCTCAATTCATGATGATGCAGAGACAAAAAAGTCTACAACTATGACACTTAATAACAAAGAAGAGATTGACCAACTGTATTTTTTACAGGTCAACATAGTGGAGATCATTTGGAGCAAGAAAAGACCACTTAACATTTTATTTATTTGTTTGTTTGTTTGTTTGCAAGGTTCTGAATGGTGGTGCAGTGGTTAGCACTCATGTCTCATAGACAGAAGGTTCCTGGTTTGACTCCAACACCTGACCTTTCTGTGTGGAGTTTGTATGTTCTCCCAGTGTCTGTGTGGGTTCAATCCAGTTTCCTCCCACCACCCAAATATATGCACTGATAAGTTTATTTAGTTTATTCAGTCATCCAAATAATAAACTATACAGTACATACCACCAGGGGCGGGCCTGGGTGGGCAGGCTGTCAAGCTGTGCCCACCCAATCACAAGCTCAGAAACAGAATTCTAGACTGATTTTCGTTGCCTCATCATACTGAAATGTTGATCAGTATCCTTAATATAGTTATTTATTTGTAAATGTCAATGGAAATAAACTATGTATATTTAATTATTTGTGTTTATTTTTATTTTTTAATTCAGTTTCATTTCCAGAAATGAAACTGAACCCACCCCGACTTCATTTAGGCCCGTCTAAGAATAGCCGTCTAGATCCACCACTGCATACCACTACTTTATCCAAATCTTAGGTTTAGGTTTAGGTCAGGCATGGGCATCCAAGCTGCAGCACACCAGACATGATTCAATTAATCAACTGATCTCATTCTTCAGAGACTTGATTGGTCAAACTGTGAACTGATGGTTGGTTGAAATAAAAACCTGCAGCCACACTGGCCCTTTATGGAATAGTTTGCCCATATCTGGTTTAGGCTGAAGTTAAATACTTATTATGTTTAACTCTATTAACAAACATAAAGAGAAAAAAAACAAATAACAAAAAAAAAAAACAATCAGATCATGATGCATAACAAAACGACAACAAAAAAACATACAAAACAAAGGCTAAAGTACTACTTCAAATTCATAAAAAATAACAGATTTTAGCAGACACTTTATATTATTTCTGTATTAATAACTATTTACATAAAAAAAACTAATGGATTGGTTAATCAAAATTGCCCATAGGTGTGAATGTGAGAGTGATTGTTTGTCTCTATATGTTCAGCCCTGCGATGAACTGGAGACTCATACAGGGTCTGGATTACGTCCCCAGTGACCCCTGTGACCCTAGTGAGGATAAATCAGTTTCAGAAGATGAGTGAATGAATCCTGAATGAACCTGTAGATAACTGAAGAAATCAAACCATAAGCCAAATGTAAAATTAAATAATACTGCATTTGAAAATGAGGATCAAACCAGCAGAAACATTTTCAGTAATTCTAGATGCAATTTTATTGATTTCCGAGTCAAGTTCTACTGATACTGATGGTAGAACGGTTCTGCTCCACCACCTCAGTAATATCTAACAATAATATATAACACAAAGGAAGTAGATTTGTTTGATGTGTTGCTTCTACTTGGCTAAAAGAATACTAACTGAATGTACAAAATGAAGATAACCTGTCTATAAAGGATGTTACATTAAAGGTCTTTCCTGCTTTTATGTTAAATGTCAGTTGGATATGAATTAGATTATTGTATCCTGTAGCACTACATACAGTCAAGGGTTAATGCGTCGGCCATTTGTAATGAGCTCCCTCTGTGGAGAAAGGTGGAGTTTAGGATTAATGTTCAGGTTAAGTAATGATGAAAAGGAGGCAAACATGATGCTGAAACAATATATAATACATATTTATGTTGAGGCTGATATTGTTTTTTTTTCTTGAATCAGTATCGGCCGATATGGTCTGTTGAAATTTCCCCTGCCATGATTTACTGACAAAGTTTACTGTACTTGCCTGTTCTTGGAGATACTGCTGATCACATTGGGAAAAAACAAACAAATTTTTTTGGGGTGTATTTATTAGATTAATTGTCACATTTTGTTTTATAATAATAATAATAATCAACTTTGTTTGTATCAGATCTTTCATACAAGGATTATAGCGCAAAGTGCTTCATATTGATTAAAAGAATACAAGTTCATAAATGGCTTAAGACAGAGGTAAAAACTGAAATGAAAGTGAAGGAAAATAACAATTTGCATGTGCAATAAGTGATTATATATAATTATAAAAGCTACAAAGTGGAAGAAAATAAGTAGATAAAGTAATAAAGTAAATGCTAAGTAAATAATGATTTTTCATTTGACAGGGGGAAAACATCATTATTAGCTCTAAATATCAGGAAAAGAAAACGATGAGAGCCACTTGTCATCTTTAAAAATTCTCAGTGAATGTGTCCCAAACCTTACTTTTTTTGTTTGTATGTTCCCAGAGCTTCCATTCTCCCAACTTGACTTTTTCTCTTGCTCCTTCCATACCTTCCGATGCTGTACATCACCCTCAGGGAAATTCAGTTAATAAAGTGCATTTACCAGGTTATTTTAATGTCTGTTAGAAAGCCCACACAGTTTAATTGTTTGTTTGATTGTTTAATTATATTTATTCAGGAGCAACTCATTTTCCGTAAGTTTTCAAATATCCCACGCTATTGAACGCACCAGTGATGTTATGACGGTTAAGAACGTACCTCTGTGTTGATAAGTAACTTTGCCAAGACCGCCATCTTTTTCTCTTTATTCATATACTCCTGGTTTATTACTGTGTGTAAATGCCACATGGTGACATGAAAAACACAGTACAGTTCGGATAAAAATTATCGTGGTGTGTTGTTAATCTGTGCATATATGAACGCTGTTTAGCGCTAGTGTGTTGTTGAAGCTAATACGGTAATAAGCTAACTGTCACCTGCTTTCCGTGAGGTGATTTGTGTATTCCATGACTCATATGATTAATCTGAGTGACTCATCCAGTCGTCTACGGTCCTAGTTAATTTATTGTTGTATGTATGATATTTGTTATACTGAGTGTTGCTATATGTTATTACAGACAGCAGTGAATAAATTGTCAATGAGGACATCTGTATAGGGAGCCTAAGTGACGTGATTCTATTTCCGGTCGATTTCCAGGGCAATGGGACCTAAGTGCCATAAAAAATGAACGCGAGTCAATGGAGGGATAAAAGTAATTTTCTGGTCCCGTTTGAAATGTGTTACGGTTTTCACATATGATGTCTGTGAATTTTAAAGATCCATTTTCACATTGAGAAAGCACTCACTTTGGACAGGCATCAAAAGTTACGTTAGGTTTTATGTGAGAGTAAGTAATGGACTATAACGTTCGTCTCACAAATATGACGTCACCACCAAGCTTCACCATCAAACTCTTTGAAAATGGCTGTGACTTTGGCAAGCTTCACCTCCTTCTTTCAGGACGAAGGCAAGAGCATCAAACGTGGAGAAAACCACTTTAAATCGGGGCATGTGGAAAGTGGCAGCTACTCCGGGGGAGAGATAGTTGGTCGAGTGAGAGCCAGCATGCGGGACAAGCTCTCGTCAGCCGGGAAGCGGTAGAGGGAACATGTGGAAATGGTGTTGTGATTACACCGGGGCACAAAGTACACAGGCATTTTCAAATGAAAAATAGAAAAGGTGGTATACGGTTTAGAAAAGTTTGCAGGGAAAGATTCTGCTGTGACGTCAGCTATGCGACGTCTGATATGTAGTCCGAATAATTACATATTTTTACACGCTAATAAATCACAACACGTATCAAAGAAACTCCAAACGCACATAATTAGTTATGATTTTAATTGAAGTACAGCACATGTGTGATTCAGGACATAAAGTAAAGTGGAGCACAAAATAATTATTTTCTCCTCATCCACTCTCATGTTACATTTTTCCGAACTTGGGCCCAGTGGACCGACCGGAAGGGGCGGAGACTTAGGCTCCATATAAACTAGATAAATCCCGAGACAACCACGCGCTCTCCATTTTATGTCTATCTCAAACAACCGCAACCCAAATATAATTAAAAATGTTTTCCAATGACCCGTAACTGCGGCACCCGCTCACTTCCGGTCAGCCCGCGCATCACTACATACCTGTCAATCAGTTACTTTACATATTACTAACCAATGCACTTGTTTCCTGCTGCGTTTACGGTGAAGAGGCATTTTCAGTGAGTGAGGAGGCAGTGTCTTATCCCTCTGATACACACAGGGTAGATTAGAGGATTAGCATCCACAGGGCTAATGCTAACATTGCAGAGCTGCTGCTACCACTACTACAGATGGTATTGTCACACACACACACACACACACACACACACACACACACACACAAAAGTGGGTCATAGTCGTAGTATTTGTCTGTTTGACTTAATTACTATGATTGTGAGTAGATAGGTTGTTTATGAGGAATCAAGTTTCTTAAGTCAGATCCTCAAGACAAACACAAGATGATTTATCTGGAGTTACTCTTCCAAAAGGCTTACTTTATTTGTTTGTGCTTCAGATTTGCATAAGTAACCCAATTCAGGACGCATAAATCTGTACATATCTGTCGGTTTATGTAAAAATGCCCTTACATCTGTGCTTATTTCACTTAAATTCTCAACAATCTGGGATGTCTGAGACATCTGCTCAATCCTGAAATATAGCCCAAGAATATAGAAAAGACACTCTACTGTATGTAATCCTCTTTAGGTGTTTTCACAGGTCAGTGTGCATTTATACTTATTTTTAGCTTCTGAGGTGTTGAAAATGACTCCTAGTAGTATTGTATAACACTGAGTTAAATGTACTGTACCGTTAGAGGATTTGAGATGCTGCATAACTACACACTCACAAACATCCCATGTCTTAATGCTGACATAATACGCATAACACTATATGTTCATTAGTGACTGATCAATATGGATTTTTTTGGGTGTTATTTATTTAACATCAGCCTTTGCCGGTAACCAATACAGGCCACAGATATTTTGATGCTAATAATGATTTTTTTTTTTTTTAATTTATCAAATGAAAACAATTGTCATAAAATCTTCTTTAATTACAATTAGGAATTATAAATAGTGACAGTTGAACTAATAAATATGACTAAGCATACACCTTCTGTTTATTACTTTTCCCTTTTCTTTCCCTTTTTATTCCCCTTTTCTTATTTTTTCTTTCCTTGTTCCTTTTTTCTTCCCTTGTCTCTCCTTTTTCATCCCCCTCCTTTTCTTTTTCCCCTTCATTTTCTACCATTTTCTCCATTAAAAAAATCATTTACCTTCACCTGTCAGTAAATCACGGCAGGAAAAAGAGCATGTCAGTCAATGCAATAGGCCAATACCGATACAAGAAAAAAATCGGCCTATCATTAATGTTCACAGTATGTTATGGATTTTGACTAAATTCTGAATTATTTCAAAACGTTGAGACAGAAAATGGATTTTTTTCTGTATGTGTTCACAGAATGATTCAGTTCATAGGAAAGAGGGGTGAACGTTTTTCAGGGACAAATGTCTGTTTAATATTTACTATATTTGTGAACTATTGGAGCAGGCTGTTTGATTCACATTTCAAAGATTAGAAATGGTCTAACATCTGTAAATATTTCTGTAGTTGAACTGATAATATCCAGTGGAAACACATTACAATCTTTAAATCAGGGGTGTCAAACTCATTTTAGTTCAGGGGCCACATTCAGCCCAATATGATCTAAAGTGGGCCGGACCAGTCAAATAATATAAATAAAAGAATAAGAACTTATAAATGATGTCAACACCAAAATGTTCTTTGTTTTTGAGTAAAAAAAAAAAAAAGAAGCAAATTCCATAATGAAAATGTTTTCATCTATGAACTGTACTCGAACTTAACATGAATAAATACAAACAACCTGAAAATTAATGAGAAAAATAAGTGTGACTATAACAATATTACACCTTATTTTGTAATTTATAAATCTGCGTCACAACTCAGATCACAGTGGATCAACAAATACTCACATTTAATAAATGACGAGCAGAATTTTTGTATTTAAGTTTTTATTATTTTTAATGAAACACATGGTACTGATGCAAACGTATACATTCATTGTGACGAGACCCTTTAAAGATGTATGAAATCCAAAACCAAACTAACTCTCACCTTAAACATAAAACATAGAATTTAAAAAGAAAATGAGAATAAATAAGTAAATTAAACTAAATAGAAAATGTTCTCATATGAGTCTAAAACACATCCCATACTGACAGTTCATCAGTCATCTCACCTTCAGTCTATTCAACATACACTCATATGAAGATGTTTCCACCGTCTCGTCCGTCCATTCCTTCACGATGGGAATATTGATCAAATTCCACATATTTTTCTTAAGACATTTCACGTTCATATTTGTGAAGATTTTTCACAAATTTTTGTCATAAATATATATTTTTTTGTATAATTTAACCTTTTTTCTTACTTTATAACAGAGGAAAAAATAGCTTTTATATTATTTATAGGTTATGATGATAGTATTTTACTGGTCTGATCCACTAAAATGATTTGAACGCCTTTGTTAATATTTTCAGTGTCATTTTTGCCTTTCACAAATCCATTCCAGGGGCTGGATTTGGACCCCAGGCCTCATGTTTGACACCTGTGTTCTAAATCATCAAAAACCTCTTTTATAGTGACCTGGTATATTACCATGTGACCTTTGGTCATGCTTGGTGTTTTTGAACTGAACTGACCCTGTTTCTGTAAAAAGTCAAGGAAATATGAAGAAATAATTGAAATGTCATTAAAAAAGTTTCATCCTCAGCCTTTACAAACAGATTTTGTGTAACTTTGACTTCACCTTATTCTAATTTTTTTTTGCATTTATCATAGTATTTAACCTCATCTAATCACTTCTCACTGATTTTATATATTTTATAAATGTGTACATGCTTTCTCTCCCTATATATATATATATATATATATATATATATATATATATATATATATATATATATATATATATATATATATATATATATATATATAAACTGCTTCTATTATTTATTATACTGTACATGTTATGTTCTATGATATAACCTACTTTTGCAGTTTCCATAAGTAGTTTTTTTTTATTTTATTCCTCATAATACTCAGAAATAAATATACATATTTGTCTTTTTTCTGGTCTCAATGTGTGTTTGGTTGGTCAGTTATCTCTCAGAACAAAATCACTGGAGTGTTTGCCCATATTTACATGTTACACTAAGAGGTTATTGTTGTTGTTTGTTTTTTTTGTTTTTTTTTACAGTTGCCAAAGACGGTTTGATTGGTTGATTATTTTCAGCCTAGACATGGTTTAATTTATTTAGTCTAAATGTCATGTTTACTCCTTTCTGTTACAGATTAAAATGAATTAACTAAACTTATTAAAAGGACTAAAAGAATCCAGTTTTCTCAGTTTCAGTGTGTGGCTACTGCACTGGACTTTTGCATTTCATGTTTCATGTCGTGCTTATCCTCTTGTTCCTTTCGTTTGCGGTACCTTCCTCTTATTCTGGGTCACTGATCTAAGCTGTCTAAGCTTAACTGCCCTACAGGCTAATGCTAACTAAGTAGCTGAGAAACAACAGGTGGCATCAACACAACTCAGATGTTCTCATATGCTGCATCTGCAAAGAACAGGTTTTCACCTTCCATGACCACTGTCCATAGACCACCAGCTCTTTAATCACTCATTTACAATAACAAAGATCTTAAACTAAGGGATGAAGCTGCTGTTGAGACTGAGAGGATTACTCATATGACTACAGTAGATCCCCAGATGACACTTTTTACTGAACACACTTTTTCCCTTTCAGTGGTGGGAGAAACAAAACTGATGATTTCTAAGGTATGTTTATATAGTGATAACGAAAACCGAAAACGCAAAAGTGGCGTCTTGTCTTGAGTTTTTCATCCGCGTTTAGACGAGTGTTTTCAGCAGGAAATCCTTGTTTATACGAAGACGCAACAGTATGCGAAATAGAATTGGATAGTCCTGCCAGGCCACTAGGTGGTACTGAGATAGACGGCCGACACGTCCTTGTCTGTTTTTGACATATGTAATTGTCAACCCCTGTCTGTTTGGCTATGGTATGTGTACAATAGCTGAAATGACTCCTGTACATTTACTAGAGCTGCTAATGCTAATGCTAATGCTAGTGCAGCTGGAAGAACTGTGGGATCCAGGTTGTCCCACATGTTTGTTGCTTTACCTGCCTACACATTTCAGGCGACCCCATGTGGGGTCATGACCCCAAGGTTGGAAAAAAACTGACTTAACCTTTAAACTACATACATTTTCTAAAATGTTAAAGAACTTTTGAACATTTAAACCTATCGATACATTAACCTCATTTAGACAAAAGATTTCAGCTCAGACCTCTGACACTATGGGGACCAAAATTCATGTTCTCACAAGGGTTTATTATTTAAAAAAAATTATTTATTTATTTATTCATTCATTTGTATTAATTTTTTTAATTTAATTTTCTATTTTTTATACTATGTCTTTTATCATATTTATTTTTTATTTAGATATATTTTATTATTATTTATAATTATTTTACATTTTATTAAAAAAAAAAAAAAGAATGTGTTTACACTCATTACCCAACAGCTACTTGATTACAAACATGGTCCTCATAAGATGTGTGTGTGTGTGCGTGTGTGTGTGCTTGTATTTTTCTCTTTGTGGGAACATTGATATGTTTACAGTCACACCATGGGGAACTCTGACACTATGGGGACCAAAATTCAGGTCCCCACGAGGGTTCAATATAAATAAAGGTCCCCACTAGTAAAATAGAAATGATGTGGCCTTATAAATATATTAATTTGTTTTCTCTGGAAGTCCTCACAATGCATGTTGGAAACGGATGCAAAGCGAAACATGTATTTTTCAAGTATGACTGTGTTTATTTTTATGTATTTTTAAAACTATTTTATGTATTTTTATTTTTTTTTATTCGTTAAATTAGTTTTATTGTTATTATTATTTATCCATTCAGTTTTTCTTCAATAAATTAAATTTTCAAATTATTATTATTTTAATTTTAAAAAGATTTGTTTACACTCACTGTTACTTGATAATTATAACATGGTCCTCATGAGACATGTAAACATGTGTGTGTGTGTCAGTGTTCACCTGCTGAGTAACAGTTTGGGTGAGTCAGTGTGCAGGTAGCTTAGCTTAGCTGGCTGACCTACATACTGTAAGCACACAGACAGCTGGACTCAAATGGAGTCTTCAAGCCTCACTGTTCACTTCCAGAAAAAAAAACACACAAATGTTTAATTCACTTCATGACGAAACGGTGACACTACTATTAACACTGTTCTTCATAATCTGTGTTTTATGTAATATTTCTGTCTATAATTAGTCGGCTCCATCATAATTTTTTAACAAGCAAATATTGTCTTTTTTTCCTCTTGGATTTATCTGACAGTTTTAGTTCCTTTGGTCTCCCTCTGTAGTATAACCATGCATGTTAAAATCATTATTCTTATTATATTGGCTATTATAACACTTGTATCATTATTATGTATGTTCTATCTTATTTTAATAATCAAGCTTTTTTTTGTTTTATGAAATGATGATGATAATGATCTGATAAAAATCAAATCAAATCAAAAGTACAACCTCTTTACTTACATTGATTGTGAACATTGTTCACCTCAAAATGGGATTTCTGCATGAACTGAAACAGCAGCGATAGAAGAGTAAAGTTGTGCAGATATCACAATTTGGCTAAAAAAACTATTATTATACTATTGTACTACTATTAGAACTAGACTATTTGAATCTGTGTCATTCGTTTTTCAAAATAAGACAACGAAACAACAACTCGTTTGTTCATTATGTGTTTCCAAAACAAAAATAAAAAAAACAGATAATGATGCGTTTTTTTCAGTTTTTGATTTTTTAATTAATAATGGAAAAACGGATTACGGCCGTTTTCCGTTTTATCCAACATTGACCTGAAGCAAGTTGAATAAACCGGAAATGACCTTTGACCCACAGTGACAAAGATGTAAACCTGGGAGCTTAAGTCTCCGCCCTTTCCGGTCGGTCATCTGGGCTGACGTCACGGCAGAATCTTTCCCTGCAAACTTTTCTAAACCGTATACCGCCTTTTCTATTTTTCACTGCTTCCCGGCTGACGAGAGCTTGTCCCGCATGCTGGCTCTCACTCGACCAACTATCTCTCCCCCGGAGTAGCTGCCACTTTCCACATGCCCCGATTTAAAGTGGTTTTCTCCACGTTTGATGCTCTTGCCTTCGTCCTGAAAGAAGGAGGTGAAGCTCGCCAAAGTCACAGCCATTTTCAAAGAGTTTGATGGTGAATCTTGGCGGTGACGTCATATTTGTGAGACGAACGTTGTAGTCCATTACTTACTCTCACATAAAACCTAACGTAACTTTTGATGCCTGTCTAAAGTGAGTGTTTTCTCAATGTGAAAATGTATCTTTAAAATTCACAAACATCATATGTTAAAACCGTAGCACATTTCAAACGGGACCAGAACATTTATTTTATCCCTCCATTGACTCGCGTTCATTTTTTATGGCACTTTTTTAAATTAAATAAGTTACACACGCCTCGATGAGGTATACAGAAGAAGCACGTTGAACATAAAATATAACATAATACAGGGGGGGAGGAAGAATACTGTAAGGCACAATAAAATTAGAGGAATTAGTTACAGCAAATCAGCGATGATTTTTTTATGGCACTTAGGTCCCATTGCTCGGAAATCGACCGGAAATAGAATCGCGTCACTTAGGCTCCCTATTTGGGGAAATTAAGAGAGTCACCCTAAGACATGAAGATATGACAGCGGAGAAAATTGGTGTCATATCATATCTTAATGATCGGAAAAACATATCAATCAAAAAGCCGATCACGTGACGTAAATTACTAGCGACCATTTTGAAACTGACAAACATGCTGCAGTGTACAGAGCATCTGGTCTGGACTGTTTCTGTACTTTTTAACGTATAGAATTTATAATAGTCTTATTTCTTTGAACGATACACCCTCTGCTAGATGAAAGGTAAGGAAATGTAAAATTCCTTCCATGATCAGCAATCGGCAGATCAGGTTTTTTGTGACCAGTATCGGTGATTGGGCTAAAAAATGCTGATCAGTACATCACTACTATTTCCCCCAAACTCATGAAAAATGGACTGTTTAGAGCCATAGTTTATAGGACAGTGATGCAAAAGAAACACGGTCATCATAAAGAATAAACTACCCAACAGTATAATAATAATAAAATAATAATATGGACCATTTTACAGCTCAGTTGTACTTTCCTTCTTCTGCTTTTCATTTTTCCAGTATTGTAAAAGTAAAGTTTTGTTTTTTTTTTTTTTAAATGGTAGTCATCATTTACTTCCACCTCTGGAATTTCTTTAATTCTTATTATGTTCTGTTTTTTTCCCCCAGATCTCATAGTAAAAGTTATCCAACAAAACATGGGTGGAATCAAAATTGAGGAATGGAGAAAGGTATGTAAACTGAAAAATGATGTTGCACTTATTACAGACAGTCGGGTGTACACTAGTGTGCAAAAGTTTTTGGCGGCCTTTAATGTTGTTTTTGTAATGCTGAAGTTGATTGATTTTTTTTTTAAGCATTGACATAATACATATATACAAGCACAACAAAACTACTAAAACTACTTGAGGCACATGATGAGACTAAGAACTAAGAAATGTTTAAATGATTCAATATCATCACATTTGAATATGTTGTGCTTTTTTTTTTTTTGCAGTAATTTGACCAGTATTTTCATTTGTCTCATTGTGTTGCCTTCACTTACATCTGTAAAATTGGCTTTTGGCTTCATTTGAACATTTTTTTATTTTCCTATTTAACGTTTATTTAATAACCAGGAAATGTCCCATTGAGATTAAGAACCTCTTTTATAAGGGAGTCCTGGCCAAGACAAGCAGCAGTAATGCAACCCATAGTTACATGAATACACAGTTCAAACATATATACAACACACACGTTTGACAATAAACAGTTGGTTAAAAAACAAACTATATATATATATATATATATATATATGTTTTTTTCCTGTGACACTGATTGTGTTCTGTTTGTTTTCCTTTTGCCATGGCGTCCACAAACGTCTGTGTGCATGTGTGTTACAGCCAGAAAACGTCGTCCTGTTACTACAGGTAAACACTTCTCCACAAACCACCTTCATTTAATCTACAGTTCTGCTTAAAAGGTCACAAGGGGTCATGAAGGTTGATGGTGTGAGTTGTTTCTCTGCAGTGGATCTACTACGAGGCTGGGTTCCTAATATGTTCAACCATCGGGATCCTGTTCATCGTCCTGATCCCTCTCATCGGAACATGTTTCTGTGTGTGTCGATGCTGTGAGAACTGTGGAGGGGAGATGCACCAGCGACAGAGGAAGAACACGGACTGTCAGAGAGGCTTCTACACTGCCTCACTCATCACTACCTCCATCTTCATCATGTGAGTTAGTATTTCATCTTCTTCAGCTTAACCTCCTGACACCACTTTCAGGAACAAGACTTTCACAGCTTTATTGAAAAGAAAAAAAATCTAATGTTTACTGCAAAGACATTCCTTAAAAGTGTTAAAATCATCTAAAAAAAACTATTGCATTAGATTAGATTAGGGAACTTTATTATCCCTCTGAGGGGCAATTATTTGTAGAGCCAGCAGAGAAGACTATAATACTATAACCTCGCCCCTTCCTACCTCTGACCTCCTACAAATTGTCGCTCCATCCCATATCCTCAGATCTTCTTCCTCTCTCCACCTCACAGTTCCCACTGCCTGTCTTTGTGACCAGAACCTTCAGCTGTTCTGCTCCTCAACTCCGTAACTCTGCCTCTGTCCAACTTTAAATCCAAACTCAAAACACATCTTTTTAGACTTACATACCCTCTCTAACTGCTTCACATGGTCCCCCCTCCTTATTACCTCCACCAGGGAGGTTTTAAATTCAGGTCCATTTGTCTGTCTGTCTGTCAGCAGGATTACACAAAAAGTTCTGAATGGATTTTGATGACACTTTCAGTAATGATAGATAATGGGTCAAGGAAGAACCCATTAGATTTTGAGCAATGAAGGTTAAAGGTCAACAGCTAACAGCTTTTTTTTCATTCACATCCTCTCACCTTCAGACATCAGATGGGTCAACACCTATGGCTCCATCACGTCACATTTTGACGTCATATCAAGCCTTGGCAGAGGTCTGCTGTCTCCGACTGCCTTGTTTATTATATTTATATTTTTTATCTTGCTACAGTCCTGTCACATTCCTCCTTATTTTGTGTATTTTATATTGTTTTTTATTGTTTTTGTTATATTGTTTGTATCTTGTTACATCCTTGTACAGTGACCTTGGGTGTCCTGAAAGGAGCTTTGAAATAACATTATTATTATTATTATTATTATTATTATTATTATTATTATTATTACTGTACTACACAAAACAAAAATAAAACATAAATGCACAATAATATGTGGGACTGATCAAAGCAGGTTACTGATGAAACCATTTGAGGAGGGAAGAAATGATTATAAAAGTCTATTGGTCCTGCACCTCAGTGCTGCGTCACAGCGACCAGAGGGGATCAGCCTGAAGTCCTTATGCAGAGGGTGACGGGGATCAGCCAGGACAGCTTTGGCTTTCTCTGTGGCCCTAGTTTTGTACAAAATGGAAAGCTCGTCCAGGCTGACCCTGGAATTTTCCCACACCTCTTAACGATACTACTGAGCCTGTTCTTGTCTTTTATAGTGAAGGACCTGAACCAACAAATAAAAGAAAAAGTTAAAACAGATTCAATAAAACAAGAATAAACCATTTTCATAAAAAAGTATCAACATTAAAACTTCTAAACTTCTGATAAAAATATATACACTGGTGAGTCTGCACAGATTGCATCAGTATTTTCCTCAAAAGACAATTTATTATCAGTAATAATACCCAGATATTTGTATTGATGTGCATTGTGCCATTAAAAAAAAGCAGTTATTTAACGTAAAAAAAAATAAAAGTAAATACATGTACTTTCATGGGTAAAATAATATCCATAGATGCATAATCCAAATGTATGTTCATGTTTGTTTTTTTTAGTTTTTGTTAAATCCATTTGAAAATTAATTCAGTATCAAACAAGTCCCAATGTTCTACTTCCCTTTTAGTGGAACATTGGGACTTGTCTAAAACTGTGGCGGTCAACAGACAAACACTGGTAAAAACATAACCTCCAGGTAATCTAGAATATTTTAAGATATCAATTCTTTGATCTGTGGCAAATTTATGTGCATCATACTTGTCTTCTCCTTAGTGAAGTTAACATAACAATATGAAGAAATCAAATGAGAAAGTCTAAAAAGAATAATCTAGAATGAAGACGTTTGCAGTGACACCTGCTACACTGTCCTGCAAAGCAAAAAGTAACTGCACAGACGCCAAACTGAGAAAAATGACCTGAAAGTTCTGTTGTTGTTTAGTGCCAGTAGTTGTAGGTTAATTATTGGACATGAGGCAGTTGCACCTTTTATATTTGAAAAACCTTCATAAAAACCATTCATTGACAGTGCGCCTTATAGTGCAGACATTTTATTTATTTATCATCAAACTTATTACTGATTTAGTTTTGTTTCCAGACAATAATGCATAACACTGTTCATATATCACAAAACATCTATCATTTTTTTTGGTGAATTTGTGCATACCTTTGTTGTGCTAACACAGTTATGTTTAGTGCATTTAGTTTTAATTTGATATTTGTGACACATGCACATATAGAGCAGGACATGTTGTGTAGTCCAGTGTACCTGAGGACAGGTGCAGGGTCAGAGAAATCTGATCCAATCTGTGCAGGACAGTTGGGTGTTAGTGATATCACTTGGCCGACTGTGAGAGGGCCCTCTGTCTCACTGAGTGCTTTCACATCACAAACATGCATGCTCACACACACTCAAAAACACACACACACACACACACACACACACACACACACAAAGTGGCAGTTTGGAAATATTATCTGATCAACATTTGTAGTTCTTATTCGTTTCCATTGTGTTAAAGAACAGGTTTCCTCTCTCCATCCATCTGTGTTATTGAAGTTTAACCCTTCAGATATTTATAATTTCTTTCTTTCTTTATTATTATTATTATTATTATTATTTATTTTTGATTTCATCTTTGCCCAGTACTTGTTCTGGTTGTTGTTGCTATCCCGGTTGATATTTTCCTGTTAGTTTTTTTAGCCTTTGTCCCCTGCACCCTCACCCCTCTCTCTCTCTCTCTCTCTCTCTCGCTCTTTCTTTCTCTCTCTCTCTCTCTCTCTCTCTCTCTCTTTCTCTCTCTTTCTCTTTCTCTTTCTCTCTCCCCCCCCCCCCTCTCCCTCTCTCTCTGTCTCTCTCTCTCTCTGTCTCTCTCTCTCTGTTTCTCGCTCTCTCTGGTTTAATTAGAACCCATAATAAAGAAAATTGAAAGAGAAAAAAAATTAATGTCTCAATGATGAGACAGAATAAAGTCTCTTACAGTGAGACAATTCTGAGGCAAAAAAAAAAATCAGAATAGTTTTCCTTTAGTTCCTGACACATTATTCTTAAATTATCCTCAAATAAGTGAGTTTCACCACAGCAGTGAGTGGTATAAATCTATATAGTGGTGCTGCCCTCTGCTGGTCACCAGTTGGTACTGTAGCTAAGTTTGTACTGATGCTGGTTGTGTTGGTGTGTTCCAGTGTGGGTGTGCTCATTGCTTATGCTGCCAACCATAACGTCAGTGCCCAGATCAAGAGTACGCGACGCTTCATCAACACCAACATGAGAGACCTGAGGACCTTTGCAAACAACACACCTGCAGTATGTATTAAACAAACACACATTTAACAAGCGTGGGAGGTATTTTTAGGTGAAATGGAAACACTATATGAATGAATGAATCCTCTTATTGAGCACTTATGGCTTCTGAAAGGATTAGTCAAGATACTTATTTAAGGGATAATGTATTGCTCACGTGTTACTATCAGAAAAATAAGTCCCGACAGGGTCGAAGGGAAATACTTTTCGATAGTCACTCGTGGGCAATACATTATCCCACTTATTCTACGGGTTATTACATCTTATTACTGTCACTACTCTAACAGACTGGATAAAATAGCTGTTACAACGTAGCGGATATGTACTTTAAAAGTGGCTGAACTACCTGCGGAGTGATACGGTACCGTGAATCTGAAGTGACAAAACCTGTTGCGATTGGTAGCGGGCGTTAACTGTGCAGTGGGCAGTTATTTTATTTTATTTTTTTGTCTACATTTGTTCTCATTGTTTAACACCACACAGAGGGAGTCAACATTGTTTGAGATCAATGCATTTTTTAGTCTTGCAGCCAAATATTTTAATATTTAGTGCATGTGTGTGACCATCAGCAGTCCTCCCTGAAAGCTGAGCAGACATCCTTTATTAGAACTCTCTATTATAAACCAGGGAGGGCAGTGCTACACCTCAGTGATGTGTGGTGGAAACAAAGACTGGACAGGACGTACGGGGACAGAAATTAACAGGCGGTGCTATTGCAGTTAAAGATTGTAAGGTGGTGTTTTATTCCCAACTACTAACTGTTCATCAATAAAAATAAATAAAGAAATTGAAAAAAGGAGAAGAAAACCAAAACAGCACAAAAGAAAAACAGATTCAATAAATAAATAATTAAAGAAAACGGTAGTGAGCACCATAATTGTGGATGACTTGATAGCAGGCTGTTATTGAAAAAAATCCGCCCGCTGAAGGCTGGGAACGTCAAACTTTCACTCAATTTTGCCTAAAATTCTTAATAAAATCAAATGAATGCTGTTCTTGAATCATTTTAATAACATCCAATTGGTGTTTGATTATATTATAAATGAAAATATTCAGATTAAAAGTGGGATATTGGAGGTGGGTCCTGTTAAATGATGCAATAGCCATTTGTGGGTATTTATTAATGTGTTTTGAACTACATATGGTCTCCATTTGGACATTTTTTTGTGTTTGTCTTGGATGTTTTTGTTGGACTATGACTGCATTTGTTAGAACATGGTTCCTCTGTGAATAATTATGAGACATAAAGGTTCAGATCAGCTGTTTGACATTTGTATTTTGAACAAATGAGTGATTGTACCTGCTGTTGGTTATTTTATCAGAAAGTGCTTTATATCTTCTAATATGTGAAAATCTCTGGTCATGTGACATTTGGGACAGGTTTGGGTGGCTTAACATTTTTGAGTGACTACTTCCAGCTAGTGTTGTCAAAAAATCGATTTTAGATACTAAATCGATATTGACCCTTGGTATCTAATTAGATATTAAGTTGCTGGAAAATCGATTTTTGTTTTTATGTCGCGTCACCGCTTTTTTGTAGCGGGTAACGTTAAGAATTCTAAACAGGCATCAACGCGGTCAGCTCTGGCACAGCCGTAATGCCGGCGTGTAAGTTAAAGTCTCTTTTTTTCTCCAGCTGCCTCTGACAGCACACGGGATGACGCCAGTGCGACCACAGACCTATACACTATTTCTATAGGTCTGTGATTGGACCATCCGATGCAACTTTGCTTTTAAAGGCCTCGATATAGTCGAACGTTTATGCGCGGGCGGCAGCCAGGCGGTAGCGCATAGTATCACGTTACCACCACGGAGGCCACCGTGAGCATGTCAGCCTATCATTTTTGACGTGCGCGCTGCTAGTCCCGCAAGGGGTCCGCGGTGGTCACATGATGCAATACGCTGCCGCCCGCGCACATAATGCTCGACCATAAAGAGTCTTGCAGTTAGCACTGCAGAAGGACTTGAGCAAAAAGATAGGCCTACCTTAACTTACCAAGAGATAGACATGCATTTATTCTGCACCCGCACTCACTACCTTTTTTTTAACAGTCCATGGAGGACATTTTAAAAGGAATCCCTCACATCTCCAGTATCGAAATATCGAAATATAAATATCCTTAGTATCGGTATCGAGTTGGAAATTTTAGTATCGTGACAACCCTACTTCCAGCCCATACTGTATGTAGGCCCTTAGAAGTGTAAAGGGTTAACTTGAACATTTGTTTCTTTTCCTGTTGCAGCAAATTGAATACCTGACGGTGCAGTACGCCACAGCCAAGAACAAAGTCCTGTCAGATCTGGACAGTAAGCACAACCTCAAAATCAAGTGGTTCTCACATTTTGTGTTTCATATATGTGTGTGACTATGACGCACTACCGTCAATCTGTCTGTGTTTCCTGACAGACATCGGACCTTTGTTGGGCGGAAGGATCCACAGTCAGCTGGAGAAACAGGTGGTTCCTTCATTAGACACCGCTCTGCGAATGGCAGGAGGTAATACACACTCTAACTTAAAATAGCACACATGCACTATTTTATGCCCATGATTTGAGGAATATATGCAATAAATCAAATGCTAGAATAAGCCAACATTACTAATACATTTGCTAAGGTTCTGTGTTATGATAAAAATAAAGGGGTGTTTTTTGTTGTTATAGTTTGATTAATAAACAGTACTGTGTAAAAGTCTTAGACTACTTTTGGCTCTGTTGTTTTTGCAGGGTTGCACACAACATACGTATTGATTTACCAGTTTCTTTAACAAAATGGAGGAATGTGAAGAACACACACAAAATAAGATATCTCTGTATTACAGGGTGCTTTACATTTTTGAAACTCTTATTTTCCAGACCTTGAAAAGTCTGGAATTATGTGTGAAAGTCTTAATGAAGTATGGAAACAGTTTATCTCATAGTCTAATTTGAGAGTATGCTAAAAGGCACATAACCTTGCAACATCAGAAATACACGAGGAGAGCATTAAAATAAAAAGGATGTGATTTTACTGCTGGAATGAGTCTAATGGAACTTGTTTGTTTGATATCCATGAACTTTTGTAATGTTTATATGTTTTGAAAATATTTCTGTCAGTAAAATATAATTTACTGTGAATTATTCCTGCATTCATTTATACATTTCTTAAAATAAACTTTTCTACAACATACAACAGGTATAATATGAACCAAAAGATGAGGCACACAAGTGTAAAAGTGCATAAAGTCAAGGCCTTGGGGGGGTTAAAAGGAAAGCACCCTGTATTAATACTGAGTAATACACATATAGTGGTAGCTAAAGACCTTAGCACAACACTGTCCTAAATAATAAGGTGCTGACTCACTTTTTTTATTTTTCTCGTTTTATGTAGAACTTTTATTCATAATTAAAGGGATAGTTCACTCTAATGCACCCACAGTGACTTACCCCCCAAAGTGTCCTGTGAGACCTGTTCTGGTCCGGTTTTGGTCAAAGTGAAAGTAGTCCCGGCAGGTTTCCTGGGCTCAACAAAGTAAAACGTGTTTGTTCTCAGGACAGTATGTGTTCGAATGAGTGACTTATTTACCTAACAAAACCGTCACAGAACAAAAACTCACACCTCATATTTGCTTGGAGCTACTTTCTCTCAATAGTGATCAATGTGCTAGCGTTGTCACTGCTAACAGCTGTGCCCCTGCACGTAGCAGCCGCTAACACTGACCAACAACTGATGAAAGTAATTTGCTAAAGTGCACAGCTGTTAGCTTTGACCAAAACCAGACCACAACTGGGCTCACAGGACACTGTGGGGGGGGGGCACTGTGGGTGCACCAGAGTAAAGACACTGATGACAAATACAGAACTATCCCTTTAAGAATGAAAGA
Source organism: Siphamia tubifer (assembly GCA_020466265.1). Taxonomy (NCBI): domain Eukaryota; kingdom Metazoa; phylum Chordata; class Actinopteri; order Kurtiformes; family Apogonidae; genus Siphamia; species Siphamia tubifer. The sequence continues at coordinate 3,373,105 of CM035783.1, forward strand.
ACATGTAATGAATGTGTAAAACACTTTCAAGTTACAGTTGTTACCAAAGTAAATGAAGGCATCAAATGTGAATATTATACAATTGCATTAAATTTGTAAAACCTCCAAGAAGAGGAAGTGACTTAAAGTATTTTATTTATATATATATATATATATATATATATATATATATATATATATATATATATATATATATATATATATATATATATATATATATATATATATAAGTATAAGAAAGTTTGTGTACATTTACCTAAACCTGACACAGTTACACTCACACATTCTAACCAGCAACAAGTGTTTTTTCTATCTTATTATTATTATTATTATTATTATTATTATTATTATCACTGAAAAGTTAAATATCTTTTTACTTGGGTATATGTGATGTTTATTTATGACGATAATTTTTGAAGCATGACATGTTCTGTGTTTCCTCTCCGTGCGTATTACATTATTTGTCTTTTTTTATTGAATTCTTAAATTGGTAGTAGAGCTTTGTCATTGGGCAGTTTGGATGGTTAACCATACCTGAAATCATAGAGCTGCTGTATTTGTGCCACATAGAAGAATATAAGGGATAACTAAAATGAATAAAATATTGTTATAAAGCGTATGATTCATAATGAAATGGAACAAGTTGGATCAGATAATTAATAATATAGTATAATGTGAAATAACAGATGCAATTTAACATTATTTTGTTTTGGTTTGCCTCAATTACAATTTACATTATAATTACAAATACACAATTTAGTAACAGGCAGAATAATGGTAAAATTACACTTCTCTTAAAACACTTCCAGTTGTTCAGGTTATTCATATTTTTTTCTAAAGATAGTTTGTTAATATAAAGATTTTTCCTGTAATTTGACGTTTGTTTTTTACACCAAAGCAAAGATAAAAAATCTTCCGTTTTCATTATTTATAGGTAATCATGATCATATTTTACTGGTCTGGCCCAATTAAACTCCAATTGTTCTGCATGTGGAACCTAAATTAAAATGATTTTTGCAACATTTATTGTTAATATCATCCTATGGGTCAGATTAGATCATTTTGTGGGCACCTTTACCATAGATATTGATCGGAAGAAATTAAGTGATTTTAATTATGAAGAAAACGTGGACAATGTTATTTTAACATCAGCTGTTTTTATCATTATATTTCCCCCAAAACAAAGTATTATTAGTTGTACCAGGTAATAAAATGAACACAAAATTGAAGAAAACAAGGGGTGGTCTAATAATTTTTTCCACAACCATATAACCTTACAGCAGCTCATGGTTTTCTTGTGTATGCGGCTTTCTCTGTTGTGCACTGTTTTTTTTTCTCCTGAATGCTGAAGGCACCGTTTTTAAAGAGCGTTCCTTTCCTTTTAAAGTCTCATTTTCCTCTCTCACTCCCTGACTCTTTTCACCAAAAGCAAAAGTTGAGAGTGCCATCAAAGGTAATGAGAGCCGATCAGGATTCAGTGTTCAAGTGCTCGTGACCCAGTGTCGGTGGATCCCATCTGTTCCATGATCCTGTAGATACTGATCCTGAACCCTCACCTGTTGTGGTTTTTGGCTTTGTGTTGTGGACCCGTGATGAGGTGACTCAGCCTTTTTCAGTGGTGGAAGAAATATTTAGTTGCTAAAAAAAAGTACACAGTGAGAAAATACTCCACTACAAGTACAAGTATACTGCAAAAATAAACATCTTACCAAGTATTTTTTATTATATCTAGCCAAAATATCTCATCACACTTAAAATAAGACGTAATCAAGTAAAAAGTAACTTTTCATATCTTACGTCAGAACAAATCCTTCACAAGTAAACAAAATCCCTTGTTGCTAGGACGATGTCAGAAAAAAATTATAGATTTGTACAATCTATACATCATATATATATATATATATATATATATATATATATATATATATATATATATATATATATATGTATATATATATATATATGTATATATATATATATATATATATATATATATGTATATATATGTATGTATGTATATATGTGTGTGTGTGTAATATTGGATGGAAAAGAGTCATTTAAGAAGTGACTAAAGTGACTTTGTGGTTTATGAGAACATGGTAATTTGACATTTTGAATATTTATTTTGACTAAACAAATGTATAGTCGTGGACACAATGATTAGACCATCAAAAACAATCAAGTACTGACTCCTGTGTGCATCATGTGACTAAAATAGAAAAAAGCACTATTTTTCATACTAATGTAAGAACTAAAGTGATTTCAGTTATTTATAAAACATGTAAAATGGATAAATATCAGCTCTAAAATTAAACTACTATCAGGTATTTTTGTTGTTATCCTTATATTTGTCCAAATAAATGTACCTTTCATTATACTAAACATCAAAATGAACAAGAAATTAAAGAAAATAAGGGGTGGTCTAATATTTTTTTCCGTGACTGCAGAAACAAAGTAAGTATATAAATTAAGTACAGTTACAGTAATGTTTCATTCCACCACTGGAGATAAATCTGTCATATTAGTAGTATTTTGGTACATTTATATCCACAACTGAAAGACAGTATAAATAATCCTGGTGAAATTATGCTGTTCACAAATTCTCATTGACTTTCATCCACTGTCTTTTTGTTTTTAGCGATGCGAGAGACCAAAGAGGCTCTGGAGAACGTGAGCTCGTCCTTGGAGGTGCTTCAGGAGGGGACGGGGAAGCTTCAGGCCGCTTTGACCGGAGAAAGGGCGTCTCTGTCCAACACGCTGTCTGACCTGGCCTGCACCAACGGAGCTGTTTCACCCACATGTAACAGCATCCGCTCCACTTTGTCCCAGCTGGGAATCAGTGCCGACTACTCCAAGGTAACACAAGAATTTACTACCATGTAACAAAAAAAAGATGAAATTAACACAAACTAACATTTTTATTGGCCATTTCATCTGTGTGTATGTATATAAGTTAGTTCATCTTTCCCAATATTGGTTGGCTGAGATTATTGTAATCACCAGGTGTGTGTGTGTGTGTGTGTGTGTGTGTGTGACATGTCATGCTATAACTCAATGAATACTAGATATCATCATGAAATTACATGCTAATGCGAATCAGATGAAATGATCCATTTGAGTAAAGGTCAAAGGTCAAGGTCACACTTAACTGAAAGTTCTAAATTACATCATTTCAGATTGGTACCAAACAATGGAGAATGAAGATTTCTACCATTCTCCTAATTAGTGTTATCACCTACAACCAATAGTTTTTGAGATCTCTGGAGGTCAAAGGTGACATGTGGCAAAATTAACTTGTGTAACTCTGTTTTTGTGTGTCAAACATAGACATCACGCTATAACGTAATCAGTACTGGATATATTATCATAATATTACACACACTGACACATGTATACATATAACAGAATTATCAATATTGCAAAAGGTCAAAGGTTAAGGTCGCATTGAGCAGAAAGGTCAAAATCACATTATTGGCTCTAATTCAACAACAGGTTGTCATAGAAATTTGAGTTTGGCACAAAATAGGAGCGAGATTAGACATTCTCTGAATACTAGTTGGTTAGAGGTTGTTTTTTTGTCTCCTTTAATACATTTTAATTATCTTATATGTTTTCTGTGAAGCATCTATTCTATTCTAATGCATTAATTCTGCCTCTTTCAGCTCCCAGATGTTTCTCAAGCCTTAGAAAATGTCAACACAGTTTTGAAAACAGATCTCAGCAACATTGTACAAAAGGTGAGTGTGTGTTTTTCCAGCTCAGCTTCGTCTTCTTGTTCATCTTTTGACTCTTTGACTGTTTCATACCAAACTCACGCTGGGTCAAAAACATCTTTATCTTTATCCCCTTTTTCTCTGCTTCTGTTCACTTCCAGGGTTACTCCTCCTTTAATGACACACCAAAACTGGTTAAAGAGCAAACTAAAAATATTGTCTCAGGTACACAACAAATGTGTGTGTATGTAAATTTGTATGTGTGTGTGTGTGTGTAGTTAAAAAAAATAAATGAGATAAAGCTGTTTTCCAACTCTTTTTTTTTTTTTAGTTAGATTATATCCAGCATTTTAGTTTTTCACTTGTATTTTCTTTCTTTCTTTGACTTTCTCTTGTATTCTTGTGGATGATGAAACCACAGCTCTTCCTCGTAAGTCCTTTTTCACTTTATGTTAGAGCAGCTTTGTTTTTTTTTTAAAAATAAATTCCGCCTTCTCTTCATTAACACGTTGTACGGCTGCTTCCGTTTTTCATTTTCTATCCGTCTTTCTGTGTGTGCAGGAGTGAAAGGCATGCTGGATAAAATTGGCACAGAAATTACCAGCTTCTCCAAAATGTTCCCAGTGGAAGCTTCTCTGGCCAATTTCACTATTTTCCTCAACGATGGACAGAAGAAGATTGAGTCGTACTACCCGCAGATAGACCAAATAGATTTTTACAGGTTTGTTTGTGTATGTGTAGATGTTTTATACGTTACGTTTTAGGCACAATAGGTCACTTTCAACCTCACAAGATTATCCATTTGGACAATTTTGTGTTAATTTTAGGGAATAGGTGAGTGAATTTTAGTTCCACGCAGCTAAACTGTTGAAGAGTCTTCCTGAAGACGTCAGATAGGCCTCTACTCTGACAGTGTTTAAGTCCAGGCTCTGGTCAATTATACATAGATCTATATATCTATCTATCTGCACTCTGACTATGGAAGCAAATCTGTTTCATCACATTTTGAATTTTAAGTCATGGAATTTTTTATTAACACTGAATTTTACTTTATTCTTTTTGGCACTGAAATTAAATATTATAATTTTTTGTCACTGAATTCATGTATGTTCATACATTCATTCATTCATTATCTGAACCCGCTTTATCCACACTTGGGTCACGGGGGTCACTAGGGGCCTAATCCAGCTACAATGGGCGAAGGCGGGGTACACCCTGTATGAGACGCCAGTTCATCTCAGGGCTGAACATATATAGACAAACAATCACTCTCACATTCACACCTATGGACAATTTTAAATTAACCAATTAACCTATCAGTGCATGTGTTTGGATGGTGGGAGGAAACCGGAGTGCCCGGCGAAAACCCACGCGGACACGGGGAGGACATGCAAACTCCACAAAGAAAGGTCTGGTACGGGATTCGAACCAGGGTCCTTCTTGCTGTGAGGCACGAGTGCTAACCACTGCACCACCGTGCTAACCACTGCACCACCGTGCTAACCACTGCACCACCGTGCTAACCACTGCACCACCGTGCTAACCACTGCACCACCGTGCTAACCACTGCACCACCGTGCTAACCACTGCACCACCGTGCTAACCACTGCACCACCGTGCCGCCCTAAAAAATTAAAATTCACAAATTCAGATGCAAAAATGTCACACATTTATAACAAACCGATGACGCTGCCTTACACATGTTCTGCATTTTGCACATTACACTTTGTATTTGTATTGTATAGATAGATAGATACTTTATTAATCCTTTTTCAAGGAAATTTCTTTTGTTACAGAAGCAGAAAAAAACACTCAGATAGCCCATCATCACAGATCACACACACGCAAAAAAAAGATCACTATTGCACATAAAAAGATCATATTGCACATGTACATTATTGCACATTGAAAGAGTCTAATGTTCTGCTCAGCTGACGCCTGAATTTCCTTTTGGGGATAATAAAGGTTTCAATCAATCCTTTTGAAAATCAGTTGAAAATGAAGCCAGATATGGTTATTTAAACAGTACATGCACCACTGACAATGTTATGTCTAGCATCATGTGACCGACTGAACACAACTCGATTGGCTGTTGGTTCGACTTAAGATAGAATCACTTTTTCTTTGGTCTTCCAGATGTGTGATCTGAATTGATTACAGCTGAATCTTTTGCATTTGAATTTGTCTCTTTTTCTATTTTTGTAAAGTACTGTGAACTGCCCTGTGTATGAGTTATGCTATAAACAAATAAACCTCTGTTGTTAGACATGTAATGTTTGTGCTTCGTACAGTCTATCCTTATCAGTGTTTGTGCTGCAGGTGGATCGGCTGTGTGGCGGTGCTCTGCATGGTTGTTTTAATCCTAGCCTTCAATATCCTGGGCCTTCTGTGCGGAACCTGCGGTTACGACAAACAGGCCACTCCCACCACCCGAGGCTGCCTTTCAAACACCGGTGGAAACTTACTTATGGCGTAGGTCACTTTATGTTTTAACACGTCCACAGTTTAATCATTTTACACCATAAAGGTAAAATTCCAAGATTCAGGAGGATTCAATTAGGGTGTGACGAGATCTCGCGAGATGTAATTTGACAAGATTTCTCATCGCGTTAAAATTTTGTCTCGTGAGATTTGTTATCCAGTTAGCAGCCGGACGTCTGAAGGCGGACGTCGGAAAATACTGGTATTACCTGGGTACGATTTTCTGGGGAACACCCCCCCCCTCTCTCTCTGGTTTTGGACATTAGGTTTGTTATGGTCCACTGACCATAACGGCCTCTCGGGGCTGGAATCTCACCTTAGGCGGTTATTTTAAGTTTAATAACATTTTATTTGAGTTTTAATTAGTAGAGGAAGAAGTTAATTAAGTTCATTAAAAGTTGATGTTTACAGAGTTATAAAGTTCATGTGCAAATCAAATAAAGTCTCTTGTCCATTCATATAATTTGTAATTTAGTTTACTTAAAATCTTGTCTCGATCTCATGTCTCGTGAGTGTCTCGTCACACCCCGAGTGCTGAATGTATCACATGTAATATCTCCAGCATTGGTTGGGAGCAAAACCAGAATTAATCTATATATAAGTCACACTGTCGTTTTTGTAGAACTAGTTAATATGCAGTAACAATAAATATATATATATATATATATATATATATATATATATATATATATATATATATATATATATATGTATATATGTTCCTTAATTCCTGTGATATTTGAAAAAAAGTCAAAAGTGTGTTGTTGATGAAAGTCATGTGATTTCTCTCTCAGTGGCGTTGGCTTCACATTTATCTTCGCCTGGGTGCTCATGGCCATCGTGACCACCCTGTTTGTTGTTGGTGGTAACGTGGAGAAGCTCATGTGTGAGCCACTGGCTAACCGACAGCTATTCAAGGTACTGAACACAAACTGTCTTCCTTCCTAATCCTGCTTATTTTTACTTTCCGCTCTGCCTCTCAGTAAGTTTTCCTTGGAGAAACTTTTATCTGTGCGGGATAGCGTTACATAACGGACAACACCGCTGCTCTGTGCTCATAAATATCCCTGTGTTTGGCTCTCATAGATCATAGACACTCCTTTCCTGGTTCATCCTAATAAGAAGAACTTCCTTCCTGGGATGTTGTTCCAGAATCCAAACATTGACTTGACCTTGGGAGAAATGTACAGGTAATAATAATACACATTTACTCAACTATTTGGTACTTTTATAGCTTTTCACCACATTTTTTTAAATAGAGGGTTATGAAACTAAATTGGAATTGATGTGCCAGAAAAACTGCATATTTTTTTTATCAGTATTTGTTTTGTATTTTTTAACACTGAGGAGTCTCTGGATGTGCAGGTACATCCTGGTGACATGTGTGATTTCAAGATGACATATCAGCAAAACAGAGTCTGACTGAAACTCCATTTACATTAGTGTGGACAGTGCAAATGTCAAACTAAAACTGTCAAGTCAATCATGTTGAAATCAAATGTAAACCCACAGTTATGAGATACGGTACTATAAAAACACTGTTTCAGTGATAGTGTCATTATGTTCAGTAAAGGTAGAGATGGTAAAAACAGGGAAAAGAGGGAATTTCTTTCTGTTTTACAGAGCGACTTAATTGATTTTTGTGAAATCTAATGACATCTGGTTGTTTGTAAATAGTTGTAATCATATATTATATGGTTCTAATAGTATATTCTATAGTTTTCTGGATTATGAAAATGGCTCCTTGAGCTTGTTTGTTTGTTCCGTTATATTGTGACGCTAGATTGTTTTTTAAATAGGTATTACCTTTATTTAATTTAAATATTATTATATAATGTTGTCATTTACTAAGTAAAGTAAAATTGTTTTGTGCCTTTCTATTTACATGTTCATTCTAACTTATGAAAATGGTTCGTTCAACATGTTTTTGGTGAAAAATGGTAAAATAAATAAATAAATAATAATAAATACAATTTGATTGATTTTACATTTCCTGTGTTAAAACAAGATGTCAAATGGGGGAATAAATTAAATAACTGTACAGTCACACAGGTGAGATTTTGCTGAAAATAATTATACCAAATAACTCAAGATAATGAGAAACATGAAAGCCAAATCAAAAGTGTTCAAAAACAGCTAAAATCCCCTCAGACTCCTAATGGTTAAATAATAAGGTTTAATCAGCCAGTGTAAATGTGTTTGTGTTGTAGAGAGTGCTATGAGAACAACGGCCTGTACCACGCTCTGCAACTGGAGACAATGTTCAACATTAACTCCTTCCTCAACAGAACTGTGGTAAGTGTCTGTTTAACATTTACTAGTTATATTTAGTTATATATATTATATATATATAGTTTTATTTCAGTAAAACCCTTATTTGGGGTTGGCCAGGTGGTTACAGGTTAGTGCATTTTTGTTTGTTCTTCTTTATTGTAGGAAGATAGATACAGTAAAACCTTAGTTTGCAGGAAATATTGAGCAGTTGTGATTGGAAAAACAAGTGTAATTGAGTTTAATTGAGAAGAAGCACAGGAAACAGTTATGAAAAGAGCAAAGAAAGATAGTTAACGACAGGTGTCAAAAGTACTTCCATTCTGTACTTAAGTAGAAGTACAGCTACTTATATGAAAGAAATACTAAAATTAGAAGTACTGTTTAAACTCTTTCACTGAAGTAAAAGTAATAAATGTACTAGTTCTGAATTATAATAAAGTAAAACCATTTTTTGCCATGGATGAAATAATACTTAATAGAATAAAAGTACTTTATTGTCGTACAAGTGGGAAATTCCTTTGTACCAACAACTTTCACATACAAGTAAAACAAACAAAGTGAGGTATAAAACAGAGTAGGTAAAGTGCAATGACATATTAAAGTGTAATTTATACAGATATGTGTATAGTGCAAAGTAAAGTAGTAAAGAATGTAATTACAGTATTTATTATTTACAGAAAGTGCATAGTGTAAAAAAACATGTGATCATGATTTATTGAACAGTGCAACAATGTAAACCATGCAGGAAAAATTAGAAAAGTTTCAAGAGTATCCAAAACTAAAGCATTTAGTGTGAGTTACTGTTTAGAAAATGTGTTTGATCAGGTCACAGTGCTTAGTTTTGTGAGTATGGGCAAGAAATTTAGGAAAAATTGGGAAAAAATTAATTGTTATGAGGGAAAAAAAGTCATAAATATGAGATTAAAATAAGGGATAATTGAGATATAAACGCAAATATTAGATAAAAAGTCACAATTTTGAGATGAAAGTCATTATGATATAGAAAGTCACATTTTCTAGTACATATTTTTCTATAAATGTAAGGAGTATAAATTACAGATATTTATATAAATGTACAGAGTATAAAGTACAGATATTTCTACAAATGTAAAGAGAATAAAATACAGATATTATGCAAAAATGTAGGAAAGATAAAATAAAATACTCACGTAAAGTACAGATACCTAAAAAACCTATATTTCTATTTAAGTACAGTAATTAAGTACTTCTACTTAGTTACATCTAACCTCTGTTAAACAATAAAAACAAATACAATCAAAAACCAGGATAAACATCGATGACAGAAAACATCAGACATACTGTAAGAAGAAGAGTTAACTGTGAAATATACTGAAATGAATTACGCTTGTTTTTTCATTTAAATCCACATGATAAAAGTCAGTGTAAGTGTTTGACATACGTGTGTTTGTGTGCAGTACAACAGGGATCTGTCCAAAGTGTTGGACAGTGTACAGGTGGATCTGCAGGGTATCTCTCTGCTGGAACAGGCAGGAAGAGACAACCTCATCAACTTTGCCAACTCTGGAATTGGACACATTGATTATGAAGCATACATGACAGAGGTAAAACTGCTGCTTATGGACTAATGCCCCCCCCCCCCAGAGGCAGTAAATCTTTCTTTACATATTTATAGAAGTATTCCCTCTATAGCTAAATTACATTAACAGTATTTGTACTTCTACATATAAGCAAACTCAAATCCATATCAAATTCTGAACAAACATATGCAAAACCAATAACTTTAAATTAAAGAATGATTTTAAAAATGCATGAACAATTGTCAGTTTCTTCATTTTTCATTTTAGGTGAGCAGGGGGGTCACTACTGTAGATCTCCTATCATTCGCTACTGATTTGGAGGCTCAGGCTGATCTACTGGTAAGTCCATTATCATTTTAATCACATCCATAACACTTAGGTTAATAATAATAATGCCATGACTTTATATTTAATACATAAATCATTAATTGGACTGTAACGACCTATTTGAAAAGTAAAGTACAAAAGTACTTGTTCCTGCAGGAGTGTCTATACATGCATGTGTGTGTGTGTGTGTGTGTTTTATCTTATACATTCTACCGTTTACTTGTTTTTCAGCCCAGAGGTGCTCTAGAAAATGCTCTGAAAGGACACGCGAGCAGCATCCGAACCATTCACAGAGAACAGGTGGTTCCACTGGAGCAAGCAATGGTAAAGAACACAAATCTGTCTGTCTGTCTGTCTGTCTGTCTGTCTGTCTGTCTGTCTGTCTGTCTGTCTGTCTGTCTGTCTGTCTGTAATTTTTTAGAAAGTATCTGCTTCAGACATTAAATGTGCTAAATCTTACATATTTTAACCAGATTAATCAGAAAACAAATTACTTTAGTGCCGGTTAGTTCATGTTTTTAATATATATGATGGTGTGTTATTCCACATATATGCTGGTTTATGGACATGTATACAATTGATTAGTAAATATTGCACTAGAAAGAACCTGTAAAGTGAATGGATCATAAGCTGTTAGCTTGCTAGTTAGCATTAGCAACCGTTAGAACTCATTAGATAAGTTAAACAACTGCTATTTATAAATCATTTACTGTTATATTACTTGAAAGCTATAAATATAAATGTTTTAAATATGTTTTAAGAATTAATAATGTAAGGATAATTGAAAAAATTCATGTTTTAATCAATAAGCTATTATTAGCAACATTTGAATGAGCGATATATGCTGGTTTATGTACATGTGTACAATGGATTAGTAAATATTCCACTAGAAATAACCTGTAAAGTGAATGGCTCATAATGTATAGACAGCGTTTTGAAGTAGATCTGACACTAATATTAATTTGAACTCAAACCTGTTCTCTTGTTCATTCTAAGAATTTCACATTTTGACCCCAGACTTATCTTGGAAACTTGAACCAAACCAACATTTAAGACTTGAGTTTTCTTTATCACTAACATTTCATTAGCTATATTCCGGACGCATTTTACTTTTAGACTAGTATAATTACAAACCTCCATCTCTTCGTCATATATTGCACAAAATCAGCTAATTACAACGTGATTAAATGATAAGACAACACAGACTAATGTCATACCTGTGAACAGACATGTTTGATTTCACCTCAACTTTACTTCTTCTTCTTGCCTTCCTTTTAATTCATTATTTGGTGACAGAAATATGTCAAAGCACGGGTAAGTTCATGTCTAGCCCTGTTGTTGAGCGGCTATGAACGTTTGTGGTAGTCATGTGGTTCAGCTGTGCCGTGCCGTGCTGTGCCATGATGATGGGGTATATTTATTAACTCATAACGACCCAAACCTCCAAAGGCATCTACTCCTCTAAAATGTTTAATTAATGTTAGCAATACATGTAAATAATTGGTGTAAAATACAGTTATTTGTCTTTTCATGGTCTTCAGATATGACTCATTTGGACATTCAAGGCTCTGTAGTTACCATGGAAACACTGCCTTCTTCTACATTAATTCAACAGTAAATCCAATGACGTTTTGATCAATGATAGCAGATGGAGGCACTTCTGTTGTGTTCAGTTACAGATACATTTGCTGCAAAAGTCACTTTTTCTTCTGTTTTGATTTAATAATCTTTAAATTAACTCTGAATTTTCACTAACATCTAAATCAAATACAAGAAATAAACTACAAGAAAAAATATATTGGAGTGAAAAATTTAAAATATAGAGGATAATATCAGAAGAAATTGTGATAAATCACTTGTTAAGTGTTAACTAGGGTTACACATTACTTGGGGAGCTGCCACAGAAGTAGCCCTGGGTCTTTATGGGTTAAAGGAGAACTTGTTTCTTTTATAGGTATCTATTGTATTTAATGACAGTGTGTGTTGTTTTTCTAATGCAGAGTTCATTAAACCACAGTATAAAACAGCTGCAGAGGACGTCCAGCGACCTGCCGGTAAGAAAACATCTTAAACGTATCTGTAGAATAATACCAAGAAAACACAAAAAAACAACTTGTCTGAATGTGATTTCAGGTCAAAGTCACTAATATCCTGAGTGCCATTGATGCAGCTGAGTACCTCATCACTCACAACGCCTCCCATGTAGTGAAGCAGGTAAATAAACACACGTATACAGTATAGAATGTGTAACAACACATGTGACCTGAATGTGTAACTCTGAAACCCACCTCCTAGTTTGGTGGCTCACAGGGGCAAACTCACCGCATCGACGAAACGCTGCAAACGCAAGAAAGACGCACAACCAAAAACACAAACGCATAAAACAGATGCAAGACAAACAAGGAAAAAATGTTCACTCGTTAATATAGCTTATTATAATTATAATAATTGGTCTTTATGTGGCTGTTGAATCCCATGGGCCAGATTGGACCATTTAATGGGCCAGTTTTGGTCCGCAGGCCACATGTTTGACACCCCTATATTAGATGAATTGAATGGGTGTATGCAGCGATCCCACTGTGCAAGAACAAAGCCAACCTTGTGGTCTGAGACTCATAACTCAGTGCTTTACTTAAATGTTTATACAACAAAGCTACTAATACCATCAATCAGTGCAAAAAACTGCTGTCACGCATTTCCTAACTTTTTTTTCTCCTCCCCCCTCTCTTGGCATTTAGGAAACAAAGGGCTACCTAGACAGCCTGGTGGGATACTTCAAACAGTACACAGAATGGGTGAAAAACTCTGTGAGTATGAAGAGTATTTGTCATGTGTTGTTGTAGACGTTAAAACAAACATTCAACTCCTGGAAAAAGACAATATGATCGAATAATATGGAGTGTATTAAAGAAGAATGTGAAGAAAACCAAGAATGAGCCAGTCCAACTTTATTTATAAAGCACTTTAAAACAACCACAGTTCTATACAGAAGAATAATTAAAAAACAAAATATGAGTAAAAGGCATGAATAGATTAAAAGACATAGAACTGTATAAAAACAGTGCTGTGGAGACGAATAAATAAAACCTAAATACACAAATATGTTAGAAACATGAAAAGCTGTAGTTTCAGATATACTGTGTAATGAAATGACACAGTAAAATCACCAGTCTTAATATAACACTTAGAGTTAATTTTAACTCTACCTGAGTGAACATATGGTCCCTATGTACAGAGTGTAAAATTGACACTGAACCTATAGCATTGTATTGATAAAAACTGTGCTTTTATTCATTCCATGTTTGCTTTTCTGTCTGTTTTAGTCACATGATACAAACAGAAGTTAGTACTGGATTGCATAACCATTGTTTTTGATGACTTTTGATGGTCTAATTTTTTCTGCAACTGTATGTATAAAAATAATTAATAAATAAATTCATATATGTATATGTATGTTTGAAAATCGTCTTGACCCTTACCCACCTTAGTGGTGAAGTCAAACATTAAGTGCAACTGCACTTGATGAAATCTGAAACATTCCCACCTCTAATCGCAGGTGTTAGGTTCAAATATTTTTCTGGCAGATGATGCCAAACCTTGTTCATTTTCTGACAGGTTGAACTGAAGCCTCTTTATCAGTGTGTTCAGAACCACCTTAGTGCTACCGTGTAAAACCGCTGCCTCGATCACTTCATTTATTTGTTGGTTTGAATCCAAAGTAACGTATTAAAGTGACACAACACACGCTACAGAATGGCTCCATCTTCAGAAAACCTAAGTTGCTTAACCCTCCTGTTATGTTACAGGTCAAATTGACCCATTTTAAAGATTGAACATCTCAGAAAAATAGTTAAATATTTTTTCTTCAGTGTGAAACTTCTTCTGCTAGTCTCATTTAGTGTCATTTTTGATCACCCCCTTAATGGTTATATCACATATATACTGTTTGGGTCAGTTTGATCCAACAGTCAAACTGATGGTAAAAGGGTGTTAGGAATGTCATACTTTTAAATCTGTGAGACTTATTATGTTATGTTTTATATGTTGGTCTGTCAAAAGTAATAAAGTGGTGGAGAAAAAAAAAGTTTTAACATGTTAGCCTACACGCCCCTAGCGGCAGCAAATTTTATGTGCTACTGTAGTAGTCTAGTTAGGCTCAATGTAACTTCTGGCTAACCTGACTCACGTCATCTGGTTGCGTTTTGTTACGCTCACACAACCATCTGAGTACCATGAGGTTCAGGTTTTCTTCCAAACGAAGGAGCTAATGGGTGTCACCGGGTGAGACTACCCCATGACTGGGCGGCGTTGTGGCTGTTGTGATGTAAAGCATCACAGCTTGAGTTCAACATGAGTGGCTGAAGCGACGTGTCAGTCAAGATGACGGACAGATTCTTCATCTAATCATGTGCAAGGATTTTAAATAATGAAGCATTAAGGTTGCTGTATTTTTTATGTAATAACTGGAGTATAAAATTTAAAAAATGTTTCACTTTCCAATTAAATTCTCTTCAACTTGGGCTGTTTGTTATTTTATGACCCTTTTAAAATGTTCCTTTCATCTCATATTATAATCTAATATTTGTTTCCAAATATAATTTCATTGAGAAGGTTTGTACTTAAAGGCATAAGGAGCCTGAGAGTAGAAAAAGAATGGACTTAAAGGTGGGGTGGGGGATCTTGGGGAAAAAAAAACAGCAATTCAACACAAGTGACATTTTGATAATATACACTCCCTCCTCTTCTTCAGCCCACCCCTCGAAGACACGCCTTCACGATTCACGAATACATGAGCGCACACGCTGTCTCGAGCGGTCACAGAAGTTCACAACCATTCGTGAGAACTCACATCGATTAACCAACGACCAACACCACAGTGGTTGTTTTCATCAACATCTTTTATTTTCTCACTGACAGAGTGAATACGATACCCATCAGCCATTAGTATGTCCAAATATTATATAATCATAACAGTATCATCTTACCTATGGAGTAGAAACATGGTCACTTTAGCATCACTTTCAAACCCCTTTTCATTTTTCAGTTGACGCCAGCGCTGTTAAGTCGTACCATTACCATCCTTGTCCTGTTCCGTTCTTCGCTCCTCTTCCTCATCGCTGTAGCTTTTTCGAACACAGTTTTTACTTTGGTTTTGCTGCCGGTTGTCGTTTTTTTCTGCCATAACTGTTTATGTTAACACGCAGAAGGGGGAGGGGTGGGAGTGGACTGATATTTGATGGACGTATCAGCAGCCAATCAGTGTAAAGATGCTCAGTACAGTCCAGTGATTGGCCAGAATTTCTCTGGTTCCAGCCTTTAGACTGGACTAAAACATTTCAGTTTTTTTGTAGACGTTCTATTTCAATGTGTGATATGGAATCATGAAGAGGTTTTCAAGCAGTATGGTAAAAAAAGATGCTCCAAAAAAGATCTCTCAGCCTACCTTTATGTCAAAAGTCTTCCTGCTCTACAGTTGATGCCATGCACACACACACACACACACACACACTTCTTTCACTGATGCATTTTTGACATTTTTCTGTGTGGTTTTTCGCCTACAGCTGACTGCAGAAGTGGCCCAGTGTAAACCCATCAGTAACATTGTGGACAGCATGGAGATAGTAGCCTGCAGCTTCATTATCGATTCAGTGGTAAGACGGCAGAAAACTGAACCTGTGTGTGTGTGTGAGTTTCCTCATTCATCCACTAAATGCTCCATACATGTCACTGGATTTCAAGCTGAAACATAAACAGCTCTTTGACAGGAGTCTGAGCAGTGAGGAAGGGACGGTATGTATGAGAACAGTATGTTCTGGAACCTTCTGCATCCACTGAGATAAAACAGTGTGTGTTTTTGCAGCAGGATGAGGAGCTGGCTGCATACACACTGATTCGTCAGTGTTTTCAGCTCCGGACTCAGAGGAGTTGTAAAGTTTTTATATTTATATATCAGCTGTATATCAGGCATGTGAGTTTGTCAGGGTTTATGAAGAGCTCAAACAAGCCACAGACTGTGGTCTATATAAACAGAGAATCTTTTATATCAGGGCTACAGCAGTTACATCTGCAACCACTGTACATGTACACACGTCTGTCTGTGTCTATATACTGTATGGAACACAGTACACCCTGTATTTGCTGTATTTGTGCCATATGCCATATATTAGCTCCACTTGCCTGCATGTATCCTCTCATATGTTTGTGTCAAATGCATTGATGTAGTGTAAATCATTTATATCAGGGGTGTCAAACTTCTTTTAGTTCAGGGGCTACATTCAGCCCAATATTCAATTCAATTAAATTCAGAAGACTTTAATTTAAGAGCATTTGTGTGTTAAACCTGTTTTCCCAGAACACATTCTGGTTCGGTCTGGGGTGCTGCTCTATCCTGCTCATTCCCAGTATCATCTTCTCTGTCAAACTGGCCAAGTATTACAGGAGGATGGACACAGAGGACGTCTTTGAGGAGTGAGTATCACACATGCACAGGTTCTTTTTTTTACAAATCGAATCTTCACACAGACAGACGTTAGCTTCATTTTGCTCTTACCTGTTTTAAATTGTTCCTGATGTAGATAAAAATATAATGAATCCTTCTCTTTTTTTCTCCTTTTTCTATCATCATTGGTCGATTGTCCTCCTGTTCTTTCCGCTCTGTCTTCAGCTCCTCGTACCCGTGGCTTGTTTCACTTTGACTTCTGTCTGTTCTTCACACGTCTTCATCTCCTTTTCATTAGTTGGGATGCGACGCTCGGAATCTGCTTTTCCATTTTCTTACATCGTTTTCATCTGAAATCATAAGCACGGCCATTTCTTTCTTTCTTTCTTTCATTCTTTCTCTCACTCGCTCATCGTCTCTTTGGTCGTCGTTTTTCCAACTCGAGCATCTACCGTCAGAGGATAATTGCAGTCTGGCCACTTTCAAATTCTTCCCATTGTCTTCCTCATTCCCACCTGACCTGTGTCCATCCTTGCTCTTGTGTTGCAGTATGGGTAATACAGGTAACCATGGTGAACAGGTGTGTGGTATCCATGGAAACCTCCCTGTTTTCAGGTACGAGCAGAGTCACTGCTTGCAGACTGCGGTGTTAATTGGTGGTGGGATTTTTCCTGTCCATGTGACTTCAAGTTCAGCTTTCTTCACTCCACATTTGTACATATTGATAAAAGATTCCCATATGTGTGTGTGTGTGTGTGTGTGTGTGTAGTTCCCCCTATTCTGACACTCTGACCCGGTTTCCTCGGGCCTCTGCTCCCCCGAGTTATGCCGACTGGTGACCCAAAGGAACGGTCTCCCTCAGCACGAAGGTATCAGTCATCTTCATCTACCGTCGACTAATGACCATCTAACAAACCGCTCTCATCACCTGAGAGACGACATCTAAAACCATCTGAAGAACCATTCGCCTTATTCACCTGGCGGCAGGTTTTACACTTGAGGGGTACAGAAGTTAAACACAAGTACACAGTTCCATACGTTGTCAATCACTAGCTTCAATTAATGTTTTGGTTGGCAACATGCCAGCAGTGTGGACCGCCAATCTGTCCGTTATGCCAGAGTTAACGATCAATACGGTTGAAAAATGGATGTGTAAGGACTAAAGTATTCTTACTGAAAGGCTAAAGTAACTGTGTTGAAAACAACATAAAGTTTAAGTAAGCTAATGGCACCGCTAGCATACGGACAGCCATCAGCACGCTAACCACAAAATGGAAAGAATAATATTGAAATATTATATAGAATGTAGTGTTATGTAATTACACATTCATGTTTTCTTAGTTCATTGTGACATTAGGTTGATTAGATAGCTGTTAGCGCTATTTACCATTGATGCTAGCCTAGGATCTAGACTGTCCCCAGTGGCCGCAAACTGCATTTGCTACGGGGGCAGTCTAGAAAGTCTAGGCGAATTTGTGGGCGGGATAACCGTTGTCTGTCAAGTTTTCTCTTTACACAACGCCACGCTATTGGATGGGTAACCAGTCAGAGCCAACCAATGCCGTTTTCTGCTCCTCTCGCAGGGAAAACTGTAATTTTAAATCACCTAGCGTTGCTGCCAAAGCCAGCTCAAATGGTTGTTCCTGGTGATGAGCCATGTTGTCTAGCAGCTAGCAACTGGTGTTACGGCAATGTGTGCTAGCTAGCAGCTACGCCTTCTTCTTCTCTTTGGTGTGTTAGCTGCTACGTCTCTGCGACTACAACATTACGTGTCGTATTTGTGTCGTCATGAGGCAGGGCGGGCTCCAATCCCGCCCCTCGCGATTTGATTGGTCCGACCCAGTTGGGATTTTCAGATCCTAGGCTGTCTAGTCTGTCTCCCCGTAGCAAATACCATTTGCGGCCACTGGGGACAGACTAGATCCTAGGCTACATTGATGCTAGTCTGGTGAGCTAAGCTTAATGTGTTAGCTAATGTATTTGAGTGGACATAATTATCCTTATCTTATCTTAAACATCCTTCTTTATGTTTTTGATCCATTCACTCTGAAGTTCCTTATCTTTGGGGAAGCGATGGATGGTCTGTCTATGGTACGATTGTTTCCTCTGTGAGGACGCAGGACACAGCAGTGAGACGCTATTGCCGTCGGGAAAGTGTTGTGTGTAGCAACAAGAGGAGTGTACCCCTCAGTCTTTTGAATGTTCCGGGTGAATAAGGCCCATTCTAATCCACTTTGGTTGATCTGTCACCATCATCTTCTCCATCCTTCATCTGTCACCTTTGTCCAGTTTAAAGGGCTCATGTTTATCTAAACTCACTTTTATTAGTCTTTGGTTCTTTAAGCCATTTTTTCTGACTAATCTGATTAAAGTATGTAAAATTTAACACATTTAATGTCTGAAGCAGATACTTTCTAAAAAAAAATAAAAAATTGTAGAGCAGTGTTTTCTGAAAGAACTCGCCACAATAAACCTGGGACAGAATGATTGACGTTTCTTCTTTTCCACAGCGGACAGGAGAGTTGGAACTGACCTCCCATCATGGTAACAACATTTCTCATCTTTGTTCAAGCAACAAACAAAAAAAAAAAATCATCATCATTGGTCAATTTCACCACGTTTGACACCACATCTGTGTCTGTCTTCACAGGATCGCTGAATTCTTAACACTTGCAAGGACAAAAGGGAAGACCAACCATGAAACACTGTGCGTTGAGGGCACCCCGACCCCCCCAGTCCCCACTTCAGGCCATTCAACAAGGACCTCTGGTACCAGCCAACTGTAATTCATCATGTGTTTTCTCTACAAACCATCATCCCATCGCAGCAGAACCACAGCAGTCAGTCTTTGTAGTGTGTTATAATAATGTCCAGGATCATCTGCCCCTGCATAACTAGTCTGACCAGTAGACAGGACCTTTGTACCCACTGCACCCCTTTTACCACAATGACACAAGTCTACATTTTTTACGCTTTCAAAACTTTTGAAAGTTTTATATATTTTTATTCATGTTTGTTTTATAAATTGTAAGTAGTTTTTGTAGTAGTAGCAGTAGTAACTTCCTTCTTTTCTTTTCTTTTGTTCTCTTTTCTTTTATTTCCTGTGGATATTTTGAATATAACTAGTGCAGTTTTGGTTCAACAGTTGCACTGACCAGTTGGATTTTACACTTCAATTTTGGCTCTTTGTAAGACATTTGTATAGTTGTACATTGTACATAATACATTGTTTTTCCTGGTCCATGCCACTGCAAGAGGCAAAATGCACACACACACACACACACACACACACACATACACACATACACACACACACACTCATTCAAGGTTTTACGACAGCTAACAAACAAAATACTGTGTCTTAGGCATTTGTCGCCAGACCATTAGTGAAGGCCTAGCTGCTTGTGTTGTAATTTTCTACCATCCTGCGGTATGAAAAAAACTCCCAGAAGCCTCTGTGGTCCTACAGACCAGAATAAGGAACACATACACAAAAACTGTCCTGCTGGAGTTTGTGGTGACAAATCTGTGAATAAAAACTTGAGTCCAATAAGTGTGCGTTGTGTTTGTCTTGGCTGCTTTGACTGCTGTTCTCTGACTTGTGCATCATAGCAAAAACATAAACCCCCCTGTGGAAATCCTGATTACTTTTTCATGGCATTGGAGGGTCATCAATCACACTAATACTCTTTAAAGCATGTACTTAGGTGTGCATTTTCATTCATGCCCTGCAACATTACATAAACTCTAACAACAGCTGCCAAAACACACAGCCAAACGCGGAAGCAGCGGGAACATTCATGTAACATATGCAGAGCTGAATCCATGCACTCACATATCGGACTGTTTTAGGGGGGGGGGGGGGGTTAACAGGTTCACAGAGGATGTGGCTGGTTAGGGTGGCGTGACGATTACACAAACTGAATTTAAAAGAGCATATTTTCATGACAACAAACAGACTATGTTTAGTTTTGCATTCCACTTGTCACTTATAGGAGGTACACATGCTTTACCACATCACTAACTAGAAAAGTCCCCTTCCCTTAGAGGAGGTAAAAGTACTCACATTCTGTACTTATGAAAAAGTACAGATACTTGTGTGTGAAAAAATATGAAAAGTTGAAGTATTGATTCAATTCCTCAAGTAAAAGTTTTTTAAAAAAAAAAGAGTACAACTTCTTAATTATAATAAAGTCAAAAGTAAAACTGCATGATTAGTTTTTTTGCCATGAATGAAATCATAAAGAAAAATCATAAAAGTTTCTAAAGGATCCAAAAATAAAGCCTTTAGAAGTGAGTTACTGTGTCGATGTAGAGGCTCAGTCACGTCCTTCTACTTCCGGTCCAGGGGTGCTTAGCTCCCAAAAAAATGAATGGGAGTGAATGGAGCGAGTCAAACTAAATTCTGATTCCATTTAACAAGTGCATGAAATTCACATATAATAGCGGTTAATACTGAATATTTGATGTGTCATAGACAGACCACCTGTTTTTGATGAGAAGCAACTGTGGCGTTAGGTTTTATGTGGGTTTAATAAGAGACTACAGTGAGTGGAGGATGTGACGTCACACTCCACTCAGCTGTGGAGTCTGTGGTGACGTCACATGTTCTCCAGGTGTGTAGTTTAAATTATTAACAGGTTTTACTCACTAATGAATCAGCCATTGGTTAACAGAAGCAGTTGAAAAACATCAATAATTATCATTTATTATGAGCTACAACATGTGTGTGATTCAGGTCACATGACAAACCAGATACTATTTTAACATTTTATTTCCCATTGAATACCATTCATTAATTTCTGATCTCCTCCTGGAAGGGGCGGAGACTTAAACTCTCCATAATGTTTGATCAGGTCGCTGTACTCAGGTTTGTGGGTACAGGCAAGAAATTATGGAAAAATTGGCAAAAGGCACAATTGAGATTTTAAAAAATCACCATTGTGAGATTAAAAATACATAAATATGAGATTGAAAAAGAAATAATTTTGAGATAAGTCAAATTTTTTGTCAAATTGACAATAAGTCTGTATTATGAGATACAAAGTAATAAACAAACTTTAAAAAAATGCATAATTATAAGAAAAAGTGTCACAATGATGACAATAAGTCAAAAGTCTGAGATAAAAAAAAGTCCAAATTATGAGATATAAAGTCATAAACAAAAATTTTTAAATGCATAATTATAAGAAAATGGGTCAAAATTATGACATAAAATCACACAATTGAGATTTTAAAAAGGTCAAAATTGTGACATGAGATGACACAATCATGAGATAAAAGTCATAATTATGATCTAAAAAGACACTATTTCTCTCCTCTACTAATTTTTCCGTTAAAGTGACTCGGTTTTGTGGGTATGGACAAGAAATTATGGAAAAATGGAAAATGTCATCATTAAGAAGGATAAAAAAAAAGAATCATTCTGATATAAAGTCACAAATGTGTGATAAGAAATGTGTATGTGTATATAAGTATGTTAGGAGAAAAAGAGTCAAAATTATGAAAGAAAGTCAAAATATTTAGATAAAATTACAATCATGAGGTAAAAGTCATAATGAAGTAACTTATACAGTTACTTCCCTCCTCTTGCTTCCCTGAATGCACTGGGGGCATATGTACATTTATACTGACATGTGTTTATACACATTAGACTATAAACACTGTGGACATTCACTTCCACTTTAAACACTACATCTGTTTTTCTGATCAGTTTCAGAAGTAGAAACATGTTTTTGAATTCATCGTTAGGGGACTAATTATTTCCACGCCACTTCAACAACAATGGGCGGGGTTAAGGTTCAACCCCTGCACTTATTTCTTACGTCATATTGGTTGCTGGGCTGCCTCAGAAGGTCCAGTTTTCAAACTATCCAACACTTATGAGTTACGACAAAGATTGTGGATACCCTGATGAGTCTGGATAAATAACAGATCACAGGTTGGTGGTAGTTCAGAAGGTCCACTGACTGCAGTGGGTCGTATGGGGGGGCTCCGTAATATCCCCAAGATAATATGAAATACAGTAGTAGGCCTAGGCTACACCAAAGCACACAATTTATAATGGTTTCTAATTGCATGATTTTGACCCTGAAAAAACAATAATAAGAATTGTTATTATTATAAGCAACATGTACCAGTGTGATATTAAACATCTGTGAAACTTCAGTTGTCACACATCAATATATTTCATTTTTTGGATTGGAGAAGAAAGCAAAACATGCAATTAGAATTTTAAATAGATCTTGGTTCAATAGTTGAAGTGCCATCTTGTAGTATGAGAGATGCCAGGCTTTAAACATTGGTTCCATGTATGTGTCTGTCCTGCCTCATCAGGACTCTGGCTGCAAAGTGGGGGAGGACAGAACAACTGACATGACGTAAGTGCAGGGGTTGAACCTTAACCCCTCCCATTGTTGTCGAAGTGGCGGGGAAATAGTGAGACCCTCATCGTTAGTAAACTACAGACCCGGACTGGCACACAGGACGAGCGGTACTTTTCCCAGTGGCCTGCCTGGTCTGTCCCAGGCATTAAAACATTACAATAACCACTTTGAGTTTTATATAATTGTTAACAAAACAAAAAGACTGGTTGTCATATTTTAGTCGACTAAAATTATTTTACAATTCATAACAGAAAAGTTTATGAATTTTGGTCAACTGAAACACTAAAATGATTTAGATGACTAAATTGTGACTAAAACTAAAATCACATTTTGTCATGAGACTAAAACTTAATTAAAATTTTCTGACAAAAATAACACTGGGCAATTCTTTATGGACACAATCCTGACGCGGTTTAGCTTCACTTCATTATGACTGATGAGCTCTTGAGCAAGGCACTAAAGTGGCATTTTTTATGTAGTGATTTTGAATCTTAACAGTTAATATAATAAAGGTATTTGCTTGGTGTATGTCTGTTTTTTGTTCTGCTCTGGTTATGTACCGCTACTTTAACAGTAGTTACCATGGTAACGTGTTCGGAGCTCGGGATTGGTCGACGTATTTTAAAAACACATTGTGATTGGTTAGTGGCTTCATTCTCTGCGAGCCCACCCCTGTAGCATTGACAGACCACTGACGGTCGGCACGAGGGACAGTAGATGCTAGAGGACAATGGTGAGGGACAGTAGATGCTAGAGGACAGTGGTAGGGGCAATGCTCAGGACATTCTCTTCAGGACGAGCCGTGAAGCCGCCATAGAGGGTGATACGTTCCATTCAGTTCAATATATTTGACAGGACAAACACACCGTTCACACATTTTATTAACAATACTCTGCTAAAACTGAAACCATATTTCCACATGTGTTATGTCATACGTGTAACTACGATTAAGGACAAATGTTTGGGCTTGTTTTATTGTCAGTGCCTTTAAAAAGAGTTCCCCAAGGATTTTTACTGACGGGAGAATTAGCCGATTTATCCATGCTAATGCTAATGCTAATGCTAACAGGGTGATGGTCAATCTTAAACTAAAGGTGACAACAGTCCTTCACACTTACCTAAAACAGGACCCCTCCCCCCAGCCTCCTGACTCCATCATGTTGTTATACTTTCTTAGCAGTATTCAGATCACAGGCAGAACCACCTTTTCAGTTTAACATTTATTATTAGTGTTTATTAGCTGACAAAATAATCCAACCCTGTTGTTAATAACATATATCACGTAGGTAACCTGAGACAGAAGGACATATGTCAGTACTTTTGTCTCATGTTGAGGATGATAGGACAGTACTATACTGCACTGAGCTGTTGTCATGCATTTGTTTAATAGTGTGGTGTTGTGTGACAGCAGTGGAATAGTATTACTTTAATTGCTATAAGGACCCCCCCCCCCAAAAAAAAGAGGTGTCTTTATTTTATTTTAGTTTTTTTGCCTCTGTGGTGCTAGAATTGGCCTGGATGCTGCAGGATATTCCAGGCCTGAAATCCTGATCCAGTCCGGTCCTGGTTAGCTAGCTAGCTGTTAGCTAACTAGCATTCTTGCTCCCTTTTTCGAGTGCAAGAAAAATATTGACCATTTGATTGATGTTTTGATAATTAGATTTTTTTAAAAAATACAATCAGCTGAACTAAACTAGCATCAGTGTGTGTCGTCGTAGAGATTCACAACACGACATAAAACTACTGGATTGTTTCACAGTTTCATCATTACATGTTCATTAGCCATACAGACAGTATCTGGACATGTGAGTCCTCCTGACTTTATGACAGTCCTGAAGGGGTGCTACAGTAAAGAGCTGAAAGGACCGAAAAAACCCCAAAAGAATCTGAAATGGAACCGAAAAGGACCGGGACCAATCACCGGATCGGACCGGAAATGGATACGAAAAGAAGCGGAAAGGCGCTATTGTACCGGAAAGGACTGTTTAAGATGAATGGACAGAATCATGTGTCCAGTAGGACCAGTGGGTCCACTTCAACTGTGCTGTGGTCGAGGAAGATTTACTCAGAAAATGGAAAAACAAGGACCACAGGTATGTGATTTATTTAATCTGATTGTTACTTATTGTGCAAAATGGAAATGACCTAAATGAATATATATAAGTAATGTGTAAATATATATGTGAATATATCACCAGTTATATCTTGTATTGACACTTCTTGTGTCATACTGTGACTTTTGATTTAGTTTTTACAATTAGACAGTAAATTAACACATTAAAAGTATATGTTAGGTTCTAAAACCACTTTAGCATCAGTTAACGCAAACTGCTTTTTTCTCATATCTTTATTTTTAATATCATGAATATGTCATTCGATGTAGTTACTGTTTCCTTTTTACTTCAGTTGTTTGTTCACATCTGTGAGGTAAATGTCAAACGATGCCCACAGCCTCCTCTTGTGTTTATAATGTTGTGTTTACCCTGGATGGTCACCATGTGATAAAGGCTAACTGGAGACATAATAATAAATAATAAAAACATAATTTCTTTTTCTTTTTTTTTTAGAAAGCTTCCACGACCTATTTTAATTCTGACTCTTAAGTTTGTATAAGTGTGTGCATATATATATATATATATATATATATATATATATATATATATATATATATGTATATATATATATATATATATATATATGTATATATATATACTTATACAAACTTAATCGGTCGTGGAGGTTTTGTAAGAAAATGTTATGCTTTTTTTATTATTATTATGTGGTCTCCAGTTAGTCTTTATCACATGGTGACCATCTATATAAGTATTGTTTCATCCATAGCAAAACATTTTTTTACTTAATTACAATCAAGAAGTTGTACTTTTTTAACTTTTACTTAAGTTAAGTAGTTGAATCAATACTTCTACGTTTACCAGAGTATTTTATTCACACAAGTAGCTTTACTTCTACTTAAGTACAGAATGTGAGTACTTTTACCACCTCTGATGACACTGTTCTACATTTTTTTTTAGAAAAGACATTAAATGTGTTAAATCTTACATAATTTAATCAAATGAATCAGAAAACTAATTACTTTAGTGCTGGTTAGTTCATGTTTGTTATTCCACATATATGCTGGTTTATGTACATGTATATAATGGATTAGTAAATATTCCAGTAGAAAGAACCTGTAAAGTGAATGGATCATAATGTGCAGACAGTGTTTAGAAGTAGATCTGACACTAATATTTATTTGGACTAAAACCTGTTCTCTTGTTCATTCTAAGAATTTCACATTTTGACCACAGACTTATTTTGGAAACTTGAGCCAAACCAGCATTTAAGACTTGAGTTGTTTTTTTTAAATCACTAACACACATGTGGTCTAATTACCTCCGCCAAGGAGGTTATGTTTTTGCTGTTGGTTGGTTTGGATGTTTGTTCTTATGGATGGATTTTGAGGAAATTTTCAGGGTAGGTTGATAATGGGGAGATCTGGAAAAGATTAGATTTTGGTGGTAATCTGGGGGGGGGGGTCTCCTACCATGGTGGAGGTCTGTGGTCTCAGAGTACTTTTCTAATTTAATTAGTTTTTATTTATTTTATTTAACCAGGAAAACCTCATTGACATTAAATCTCTTTTCCATCAGTGTTCTGGCCAAGGTGGGCAGCAATACAATAGTTATAGACTTTCATTCATAAAAACAAAACTATTTATTTAGTTTTGTTTTTATGTTGTTTTAGTAAATTAAGTTTCTATTCTGGAAACATTTGACTTATAGACCAGTGTTATACACCTGAGCAATCAGAAAGTTAAACTTTACCTTTCAAGATGGACACGATAAGGTTTTTTCCTCTTTTTTTTTTTTTTTAAAACTCCAGGTTTGCAGATCAGCTTTAACTCTTCAGTAAATACGTTCATGCTGCCCTTGGCCTCTGTACTCTTCGTCCTCTCTCCTCATCAATAGTCAAAGAACCTCCTATGCAAGATTATATAATGTCTCGCAACATTTGGCCTTATGTGTGTGCCGTCCTTCAGGCCTCATACTTACTCTCCTTCCCCCCACCAGCTCCCACAGACCCATTGACCTTCTTCCTCCTCCTCCTCCTCCTCCTCCTCCTCCCTACGTTTATGGTCTTCCCCCACCCTCACCCCCATACATCTTGCCCATCACTTCTTTTAGTTTTTACTTTTACCACACAGGGCTGAGTCTTAAGCCACATGTGGTCGTCATATGTGTTTGCGTGGTGTGAAGGAGGAGTCTGAGCACGAGGAAGCCGGAGCTCACCTGAATAATACCGTCTTTGTGGACTGGAACTTTATAAAGCCGCACTCGTATGCTTTCTGTCCTTGCACGCCTTAAGCCTGAGACTGTGCGTTAGCATTACTCTACACCCACATCACCCATCTTTCACCATGAGAATCGGACTGAGGCTGTCGCTGCTGTTGGCGGCCACTCTTTGTGTGTCGCATGCGCAAACTAACAACCAGAGCAGCGACAACAGGCAGCCTCAACAGCAACAGCAACAGCAGCAGCAGCAGCAGCAGCAACGCAGCGTCTGGGATGAGCCCATCAGATTCAACACCAAGGCTAAGGATTCCTGTACCATGGTGGTGTCTGGAGCCGGAGACTACACCCGTCTGCGCGTCTCCTGCAAAGGTCAGAACCCAGCGCAGTCGTACTACTGCGACTTCCAGGGAAAACCCAACCTGTGCCGCGCCTATAACCTCAACCCGCGCCACTTCTTCACCCAGATGATGTGGGAGTTGAGGAAGTTGAACAACGCCTGCCAGGGACAGAAACTCTACCGCCCTCAGATGTGCAAGAAATACCCGGACGAAGCCCAGATGACCTTCCTGTCTTCTTACCCTAAGATGACCACCCCCAAGCCCTCCAAGCCCGTCCAGGAGCCACGCAAACCAGCGGTACCGGCCCAGACCAAGCCAGTCTCTACTACTAAACCGGTCGCCAAGCCCCAGCCCCAGCCAGTCAGACCCCAACCAGGCAAGGGGCCCCAGACCAAGAAAACCACCCCCAAGCCTGCCAAGACCACTACTCGCCCCACAGAGCAGCCTGACTCCAAGGCTTCCCGTATGGCGTCGGAGTACTGCTGGAGGAGCTTCCACGGCATCTGCACCTACTTCATCAGCTGGTTCCAGAACTGAGAAGACACGCTGCAGACACATGTGAGTAACAACAAAAAAATGAAAAAATGCAACTAATGTGCAAAAGTAAAAGGTGAATTAATTTGAACGTTTTGTTCAATAGGTCACACATTAAAAAAAAAAAAATGTTGAGTGCAAATTAGATTAAATTAAGTTAATTCCAACTTTGTTATTTTTCATTGTAAAAAGATTAAATAAATGAATAATAAGAATAATTTACTTCACTCAGCTCATTTTTTATGTATGTTTTAAGTTGAATAAATGTAAAAAAAATATTCTTTAATAGGTCACATATAAACAAAAAATCATTAAGTGAACCAAATGAAATGAACCCTAACTCTATGTGATTTAATTTGGTTCACTCACTCACTCACTCATTTATTTATTTATTTATTTATTTATTTATTTTTAAATGTGTGACCTATTGAAGAAAATGTTTTATTCAGTGTTTTGCTTAAACTCTGGGCTCATTATGACAATTATCTGCATTTTATCCTGCAAATACAAATGATTTTTTTTCTGTTTCAGGTAGAAAACACAGCGGTGGAACTTTGTTCTAACTCTACTGGTCTGTTTTTTTTAACACCATGAAGATCCTGGTGTTTGGAGCCAATGTGAGATGTGACTCCACACACAGAGGCAACAAAAGTCAAACAGTGAATCAACTTAAAAACAAATATTCTTCAATAGATTACACATAAAAAAAACAAATAGTAGTTGAGTGAAAGAAATTAAATTACACAGGATTAGGTTGAATTTAATTTAATTTGGTTCACTCAACTATTAAATTTTGTTTGTGTGACCTATTGAAGAACATTTTAAATGTTTTTTTTTTTTTTAAGTTGCTTCAACTTTAACTTGACTGAGCATCTCCCAAAATACTCTGAAGACGACCGATTGCAGAAGTCTGTTGTCAGGTCTATGTGGTGGTAATGTAACTTTTAACACAGCAAGGCATAGAAAATGTGGCAGGCATGTGATTCTCTTTGTATATGAAGTAATATTCTTTGTTTTTGTCACAAAATTTAAATGAAAACATGACGGTGAAGAGAGAAAAAAAATAAAGTCAGAGCGGTGACTCTGCTTCCCAGTGTGACTGAGTTTCTCTGTTTTTGTTTTCTTTTTAACACACATTCATTCAAAGAGCTCCTTGTTTTCTTTTCATCGGTGGCTGTAACAACATGGCAGGAAGCTATTAAGGCTCAGACACAGTCAAAGTGAAGTCAGACTGCAGTAAAGATAATACAGCTCCAGTCTGAGAAGGTGTCTGAGCAGAGCTAAACACTTCTTTGTATGACCTGATGAATTGAGTCCTAAGAGCCAACGTATGCAGGAACAGAGGAGGTCTGTGTGGAAGCCCCAGACTGGTGGAAACCAACCACTGAGGACACATAAACACACATTTATACCCACTGTGGAAATGAAGGATGAAAGCTGGAGCACTTTAAAATTAGTAGTGGCCCCATTTTGTTTGTTTGTTTGTTTGTGTGAAAGCTTTATTTCCAATATGTAGAAAATAAAATCAATACAAATCAAGCAATAAAACATCAATAATTATACACAAAGGATTGATAAGTTAACAAAAGAGGGAAAACAATCTTTACTAGTATGGGAGTACTGATGCTAATGCTAATGCTAGATTTGTTGTATTAGGGTATACGAGAGTAAGGATTGGATATATTGTTATATAGTTATGTTTGTTCTCATTATTATCAGGGTTCAAACCTGAAAAGGTTTTGGAATTTGGAAATTAATTAATGAATTAATTTAATTTTTTATTATTTTATTTCATTAAATAAGATGTGTGGCAATGGCTATTTGATTACAAACTTGGTCCTCATGAGACATGAAAACCAATGTGTGTGTGTGTTTAAATCAAATTTTTAATTTCTTCATGTTTCTGTGGGTTACCTGTCAGGTAACAGACTCGGTGCAGAACTCTGGTCAGTTCCATTCACTATGGAATTAGAAAATGGAAACTTTTCTGATTTTGACTGGTTAAATAAATATTGTTTCATTCAAAGCAAAATACATTTTGACACAAAAATGTAAAGTTCGACACAGGATTAGTGAGCTATCAATCTACACTGACATTCTGCACAGATTTTGTATAAAAAGTTGGGAAAAAGAGAAAATAGTCAAAAATGTCTATTCAAAATTAATTGGGCCATGTTTATTTGACCTTTGTGCAGTAATAATCTAAATAATGAATAATCATCTGGCTTTTCTGCCTCCATCCATAATGATTTACCATTATAGACTAATTGTCTAAATGTAATGCTTATTTACAACATGGTATAGTCATTTATTACATGGTCAAAGTCAAATTAAGGGGTCACTGATGTGATGTTAAAATAGGGTCAGAAGAAAGAAAAAAAAAAAGGTTGGGACGTGGGCGTAGAATTGCGTATGGACACCATGGACGTGTCCATACCAGTATTTGGATGATTCTAAAATGTCCATACCAATTTTTGAATGGAAAATTACATGACATTTGGGAAACAAAAGTTTACTGTATTTTCTGGACTATAAGGTGACACTAAAAAACTTTAATTTCCTACAAAAACCACAGTGCAGCTTATATTGGAATTAATTCTGGTTGTGTTTAGTGACTAGGAAGTTTGGCTTTTTATCTCATAATTTTGACTTTTTATCTCATAATTGTGACTTCTTTGATTTCATTTAATGCACTTTATAATCCAGTGTGCCTCTGAAGAACCTAAAAAATAAACCATTCATTGACAGTGCACCTTATAGTGACTAAATATTTTCATCAATGAACCTTTACCACATGACAAAAACGGGACGAAACTAGACGTAAATGTGGGTCTTGTGACAATAACTATAATTAAATATATAATGCACTTATCGATGACCAATAAAAAAACAGACAAAATGTGGCTTAAGAAATAAAAAAAACATTCCTAAAATGTCTCTTAGTTTTTGTCTTTTAGCCATGTTCTTATTTATTTAGTAATTAATTTATATATTTATTTATTGTTGTTGTCTCTCACAAGCACGAGGAAGTCATCAAATTATGTCCCCACCAATGTCAACATCATGTTTATTCCTATGGGTTGTGAATAACCACAGAATGAGACTGAACCAAAGCTGTTAGAGAACAGAACCTGCAGTGACCACAGGGTAGTGCTAACGCAGAGGCAGAGGATTGTATGACCCTGGAACTGCTGAGACTATTGGACGTGTGCCCATGTGAACATTATATGGGTCTGTGTTCGTCTTCTTTGTTCATGCCTGCAGACGCTTCTTCTTCATTACAGGCGTGAAACTGGAAAGAATGGGAGGGGCGGATTAATGAAGCTGACTTCACACAGTCAGTGGATTTAATAAGAATTAAATACAAAATAAAAACAGGCTACATTTGAGATGAACTGAAGAAAGGGTTTAGATTCAACATTCAGCTTTTCTATAACAATCCATGTGTCATTCATTTTTTCATTTTTCAAAATAAAACCAAAAATAAGACAACGTAACAATAAGTCGTTTCTTCATTATTTGTTTATAAAACCAAAAAGAAAAAATGGATAGTGATGCGTTTTTTCAGTTTTCCTTTTTGTGTTTAAATGAATAATAATAATAATAAAAAAAAAAAAACAGATAACGGCCATTACCTGTTTTATCCAATTTTGGCCTGAAGCAAATTGAGTAAACAGGAAATGAACTTTAACAACCCAAAGAAACACGTCCACTGCACTGACAATCATTATGATTTTCTCCATGGTCATATTTTCAGGTCTTAGAGTGACCCTCTTAGTTTCCTTAAATAGGACGTGGTTTACATCTTTGTCACTGTGGGTCAAAGTTCATTTTCAGCTTACTCAACTTGCTTCAGGTCAAAATTGGATAAAACGGAAAACGGCCGTTATCCGTTTTTTTTTTTCCACTATTAACTTAAACACAATAAGGGAAATTCAAAAACCACATCATTATCCGCTTTTTCATCTTGGTTTTGGAAACAAATAATGAAGAAACAACTTGTTTTTTCATTGTTTTATTTTGAAAAACAAATGATACACAGATTTATTCGGTACAACCACAGACGCCTGTTGAACTTCACTGCAAACACAGACTTTAACCCACTTTCCTGTGGGTTATAAGTCAAAGCAAACCTTTTATTGGTCGTCTATGGATACAGTATGTCCTCATTAAAGGGACTGATGTTGTCTGACTGTCATTTACTGAGACTCAACAGGTCCAAAGATTCAAAGAAAAAAGGAGGAAAACCTGTAGTGATGAACAAAGATCACAGAGGAAATACAAAGAACACACAGTTTACAGGAAAAGGACACGTGCGATTGATAACATTAATGATTGATGCCTTTGCTTAAGTATCGCAGTAAGATAATCCAATGTAGGACAGAGTCACACCGAAAGGACACGGAGACATGGACACGAATGTTTGTGTGAGGATCTGGAAAAGTAAAAGAGAACATAACAGTACTTACATTCTAGTAGAAGTATGGCTGCTTGTGTGGAAAAATACAGTTAGAAATACTCATTCAACTCCTTAAGTAAAAGTACAATTTCTGAATAGCAATAAAGTGCAAAAGTCAAACTGTTTTTCACCATGAATGAATCAATAATAATAAACTTTATTTGTATAGCACTTTTCATACAAGGATTGTAGCTCAAACTGCAGGAAAATAAAATGTTCACAACTTTACATGTGCAATAAATGATTTTACATCATTATAAAAGTTACAAAAGTGTAAGAAAATAAAATGCTATGTAATAATAAGAGATTATACGTCATTTATGAAATTCAACTGAATAATTTCTATGCCTAAAATTATGTAAATTTACTGATCCCTGCATTTAACACAAATATACCTACAGGAATATATGTAAATTATCAGGTTTAAAAGTTATTGCCCACAAAACAGTCCCTTTATAAGTCCATAACATTAGAAGAAAAAGGAAAAAAAAACTATATATATATATATCCTATTCCTAAATGAAGTGAAAGTGAACATTTTATAAATGTTTTGACAAACACTGTAGTGAGAATTTACTATATTATATTAATATGTCTTTAAGTTTTATTTTCTGTCATTTGGGATATGTAACAGGTCTGTTTTTGTTGTTTTCTTTTTATATAATTTGCTTGCATTGTTATACTGTCCATGATGTTTATTTGACTCCTTTAGACTTTCATTCTGTTTTATCTGTATTTAAAATAGTTTTTTTTTTTCATTATTTTAAAAGCAACTTCAGTATTTGATTACAGGAGTTGAATATTGGCCATTTTGTAAATACTGGCACATTGACAATAACCTTGATAAATGTTCATTGTCTCTTTAACACATGATTCATCACTCCATCAGTACAATAGAGTGGTGTCATATTAGCTCCATTCTTTACACAAAAGAACTTTAAGAAGCTTCACAGTAACACAGCAGTGAATAGAGGATGAAATATCATCAAATGTTTATCTAATTTATCAGTAAATATAGTAGTTAAATAAGTTCAGTTTGTCTTTATAGCAAAATACATACATTTAACCATAAAGTTGGACTAAAATATTTACCTGTTCTGAAATGATTGTGACAATAGGATTTATTATAGATAAATAAAGTACAACTGGGTCTCCACGTGGAACCATTATACATCAATAGACCTTTCTTACAACTTCTGTATTTCCTACCAGAAATACAAAATCATACTGTAACCCTACTTCTGCACCAGGATTTTTTTATTGACAGTAAAGGTAGAGTATAGTAACAGTAAGTTGACTTTTTTGTTCTTATTTTGACTAAAAGTGTTAAAAAATATGCTGTGACTCAGTCCATTTGCCCATTTAAAAAAAAAAAAAAAGCACTTAGATCTTTTGAATTCTCGCAGTTGTTTACATTTACTGTACGTTATGATACGACTTCTTCTCCAGTGTCTAGTGCAGGTGTGAGTGTAATGACTATAATGACCCAATAAAGTCTATAAAGTGTAATATCCCAGGTTTCAGAAGCCGCTGGAATGTTTCTAAGTTTACAAAGAGTGAAAGAGTTACAGGCGTCAAAACTGCAGAAGCACAGGGTGTGTCAGCGATGACGCCTCAGGTTTTAAAGAGTTAAACCTGTGGATTAAAAACCATGATGTATCTGAAGAAAAATAATATAGGTTAAGCATTGCACATTTACCAACATAAGTCATAATTAGACCACATATTAATACTTATTTAGCCAGAATATTTTTATTCAGGTTTAAACTCATGAAAATACAGCATTGACTTCAATCATAATTTACCCTCCTTTACATATCTGTACCATTTGAATTTAAAATAAAAACAGTATATAAAACATTAAACAGAGCTATGCTTTTGACAGTGGTAGTTCAACTAAACAACAATAAGAATTAATTCACAATCCTCAGAGTCCAAGGTAAACAAGCTGTAATGCTGTATATGAAATGTCAACTGAACTGCCTATTAGATTTAACTGTTTTTTATAGATAGATAGATAGATAAAACTTTATTGTCATTGTGAAACTACATTTTAGCAGCGTCTGTTCTGCACCATCATAAAATCATCAATAAAATCAATATAGATCAACAATCAATCATCAATGAAAGACAACATATAAAAGCACTATATCATAAAAACATATAATAAAAGGCAAAAAAAAAAACAATGATAAAATAAATTAAAAGACCCAATGTAGGCATTAAATACTTTAAAAGTGCTGATGTGGTTTAATTTGACCTACTGGGGATAAAAACTGTGTCACCGTCTGTTTGTGCATGTACCCAGTGACTTCAATCTCATTATTAAAAAAATAATAAATGTTTGTTGTTTTGCTATCTATCGGTTATTCTTTCAAACAAAAGGTTAGAAAACATCTGAATGAGCGACTGGGTGGTGCTGGGTTTGCTAGTGTTTTTTCAGTTTTGTGTGCATTGTACATATTTATTTTATTATGAAATTCAAATGACTCCAAAGTAGTATCAGTAGTAGTAGTATCAGTAGTATCAGTAGTAGTAGTATCAGTAGTGGTTTATTCAGTCGTTAATTTCTTTAAACAAACAAAAAAGAAAAGATAACATATCCATTGAATATGATCCAGTTAAAGTGATAAACTATAGGTGAGTATAGTAAAATAGTAAATGAATGAATATCACCATGAAACTTCCTCAGTTAATTACTTACACAAGTATGAACATTTTTTTTAAGTAAATGTGCATGTCATGCAAGTTATGCATTATCTCATTACATATATAATATATTATGCCCACATATTAGATAGATATAGATGTGAACATAAAGACAAGTAAAAAATGTCTTTACATTTTGTTCACACAAAAGGTAAAAATACAGATAGATTTCAGAATATCTGGTTTAATCAAAATATATTTTTAAAAATCAGTTTTGTCTTTGTTTTAACCCTTTATTGACCAAGTATGATACAGACCACCTGAGTTGTTGTTGTTGTTTTATTTTTATTTTGGCAATAAAAGAGTCAGAAATCATTTTATGAGTGATTACTTTTGGTTGTTTTTTCAGAATAATCTAAGTTTTCAATAATAACCATTGATTTTGATTTGATTTGATTTTTTGATTTGAATGATTTATCACAGTAAATTTTGTAGTGTTAAATCAACACTTAAAAAGTTTATTTAACTTCTTCTAGAGTGTATTTGGTCCCATTGTCTCCAAATTAACACTGCAAAATCTACAGTGTATTTCGATCATATCTAGTATATGTTATAACTAGTATATGTTATTTAATTGGCAAATGCATCATGTTGGGATAAACAGTAGATTATACTTTAGACACAGAGGTGGAGGTATACTCCTGAGGACAGATAAGGAGGTAAATGGAATGAAAGAAACATGAGCTTCCCTTTAAAAAACCCCTGCTGTGGGGAGGGATTACAGATTACTGCAGTATATAGTAGTAGTTTACAGGAGTATCAGATGATCAGTGTCAGTTTACAGACTCTGATCTGTCTGTGAGGCGGCGCAGCATCTTGTCAGGTCTGAACAAACACATTCCCATTTTCCCAAAGAAGCCGCTGCCAACTTTCCTCTGGTTTTACATTGCAAGGAGGTGCGTGCTTTGGGCGGGAGGAGGAGGCGTGGCGCAGCGGTGCACTATGAAAGCACGTGCGGAGCCAGAAACACGCACAAGAACAAACAGACGCAGGCAACAACGGGGCAATAGAACAACAACAAAATAACAACAGAACAACAACAGTAAGTGGACGTAGAATGGAGTATTTTTCCCACAGGAGATATTCTTTAGGTCAACTTTAACTGTCAGGCAGAATAATAACTTTTCTCAGCATGAATGAATTAAACCCGGGCTGTGGTGCGCATGAATAATGTCTAAAATAATTTCTAATAAGTGTCTTATCTATCCTTCAGGTGTTTCCTCTTCTCTACTTGCTGAAGACATGTTACTGCTGAGCACGTTCACCCCTTGGCTGCTGTTGGGCTTCCTCGCGCAGCACCTCTGTCTGTCCTCCGGGGCTCGCGATAAGGGACGCGGCGCTGCGCAGAAACCGCCGGCGCAGGGTCTCGCGCCAGTGGTTGAGAGAGCGCAGAGGAGCGGTGGCAGGTCCGAAGGAGCCTCGCGGTACAAGTTCCACATCAAGGACGGGATGCAGTGCGCGTGGACGGTCATAAGTGTCGGGGACAGGGTCAAACTCTCGGTCAAATGTGAGAACCCACGGGCGCGCGTCGAGGGCGGAGAGACGGACCTGAGCTGTGACTACTATGCTAAACCCCAGACCTGCCCGGGGTTTCAAACCGACCCCAAGGGCTTCTGGAAACAGGTGGCCCGCGCGCTCAAGCGACTGCAGCGCAAAGTGTGCCGGGACGAGCGCGCGCTGGTGAAAGCCGGCATGTGTAAGCGCGCGCCCGGGGATGCGCACTTCAAACTAGACGTGTTCAGCTCCGTGGCGTCCGCGCAGTCCGGTGTGGACATCACTGTCCCAACGAGACCCAGGACTTCCACCTCCCCCCCTACGGCCTCCACAGCCACCACCACCACGCAGGCTCCCAGGGGGACCACGAGCTGCAAGGGGCGCGCGGACCACCAGAAAACGGCAGAGGAGTACTGCAGTAGCTCGTGGGCCAGTCTGTGCTCTTTTTTGTTGTCCATGGTGCAAAATGAGGACTGTTAGCTTCATGTGGACACAGAAAACAGAGGGGACACAATTTATGTCCACGTTATTGATTTTTTTTGTAGATTTTTAGTGTTTATTATAAAGAAGAAAACTGAAATATTTTAATGTACTCAGGTGTGCATATTATGAACTATTTAACATGCGTTTGCAGTGAAATGAGAGACATCTAAACAATATAGTAAGTAAACAGTTCTAAGAGGTACATTGTAAAAAGTATAACCCTGCTTAAACTAAAAAAAAAGATATCTGGATATCACATCTAAAATATTTGACTTAACAGGAAGTAAATTTAAAATTTCAGGTCATAGGAAGTCACTACATTTAGTTAATGTGAAGCAAATGTTTTAGATGTGATATCTGGACATCACTATTTTTGTTTAAGCAACTTTATACTTTTTTTTTTTATTATTACAGTCTACAGTCCTGTGGTTGGACTTTTGAACGTCACTGTTTTGGACAATTCCTTTTCAGATCAAAAGTTGAATCAAAAACGTGACTGAACAGGTACTGATGAGTTACTCCAACCTGTGATCAAACATCAGAAAGACAGACATGATGCAGAAATACAGGTATACATCTAAGTAGTGTAAAATAATAATAATAATAGTAATAATAACAATAATAATAATAATAATAATAGTGTGGAAGTGGACATTCCTTTTACTTTCATGTTTTCCTTCTATTTAAGACTGAGGTGCAGTATCCATTTGTTTTGTATATATTGTCATATCATCTAAAATTCTGTGAAATTACATACTTTTTAAAAGTATGTAAATAGTGGAAAATAGTTGGCTAAGTTTTTCACGTACATTGATTGAAATTTTTCTTTTAAATGTGAAAATGATTGCACATTTTTGTCAAATAACATCCCAAATCCCCCATATCACCTGATGAAACCCTGTAAATTCTGCTTCTACTGTTTCTTCTCGTGCTTGGTTTGAGTTGCTTTACCACAAAGAACTGCATTTTCATATAATTTTATTTACACACATTTGAGATTTAATTTCGTCTACCTCTTGTCAAATTCATCATCAACCACTAACTATATAAATACCACTGTATTTATGCACCACAAATAAATATTTTCTATTTATATAATGTGTTTTGAGGCTTGAATTAATCATTTATTGTGCGCTCAAAAAGGAAAACGTCACTATTGCTGGCTATAAATCATACAATCAAAAATCCTGAGGTTTTTTTTTCTATGTCAACTTGAGTTAGTTATGCTGTTTGAAAGCGATTATATGCAATGCTAGCTTTACTTGTTAGTTAGTGTTAGTTACCCTGACTCAATTATGTAATGTAAAAATTATATAAAATAGAAAGCACTTCATTAATAGTGTAGTTTGTCCCTTTGAGGCAACCATACATTATGCTTTCCATTACACTTACTTAATAACCCCATATTGCTTTAATGTATATCAAGTTCATTAGCTTAAGTTTAATGTAGACTTCCTACATAAAAAGAAACTAATTCACTTAATCTATTGAGTAAATTGTATGAAAGCTGGTTCATTAATGCCTACTTAAACTAGCGTGGAACCACTTGAAACAGCTTTTTTTTAAAAAAAAAGTAAATCCAACATATTTTCTTTTGAGTGCGTCATTGTTTTGTATCTGGTGTAAATGGTGAAAAACAACAAAACAAAACATTTTTCCACTTTAAAACTTTTAGTAAAAACAAGCAAGACTGAAGTATTAAATGATATTATCCTCAAAGTTTGAATTATTTACCTTTTTTTGTGTGAAATGGGCCCAAACTATGTAGATTATGTCAGTTATTTCAAGCAGAAAATGCTTTAAAGTAGACCGAAGAATGCGCCAGATGTGTATTTCTACAGCCTAAACAGAGTACAATCCTGTCATACCAAGTTTGTGTAGTAAGTCTGACATGACAAAACAGCTGTACACACTGGATACACTTTCCAGTAAGACTGTATTTTAGGCGTCCCGCTTGGCCCACATGCCCTAAGGTTAAAAGCACCACACACATGATGAAAGACTCCCTCCTTTTTATATGCACGAGTGGAGCAATTGTGCATGGCATTTAAATCTATGGCTCATTCCTTCAGTTTCCTGCAGCGCTCTCTAATTACTTTCTCAGTGACAGCAGCTCAGGGTTATATATAGGAAGATTGGAGCTAACGAAGGCCGCTCTGTGCAATTGTAATCCCTGAACAAGTGCAACCCCAGATGTAGATTTTATGCTTTCCTGTCTGCTTCTGACCCCCCTGTGACCCCCCGACCTGCTGCTCTTTCGTCCCCTTTCGACAGACACTTAAAGAACAACTGGAGAATGATTTCCACACTCTTAACGGACGTCCGCTCTCTTTGATGCCATAACAGAGATTTTTCTGTTGAGATATACTTTTAATGACCCAAGGACACATTCCAGTGACACCACACAGGAAGGAAGTAGTTAGAGGTCAAAGGTTAGGGGTGAAGGAGGAAATGAGGATACCATCCGTACACTTCCTTACCCCCTCTTCACCTCGGCTCGTGAGCACATGCTCTTTATTTTCTTTTGTCTCTGGGCTCCTCCAGGCTTTGATCGAAACATCCACCTGCAGGATAATGGACACACACAGATTAGTCAGACTATAAATCACAGTGAGTGTGGGTTTTAAAAACCTGCTACACTTGAGAGTTTTTTATGTCTACTTTTAAACACAGATGTGATGACTCAATTAACCTTCACACTGCTTCTGTTTTTGTCATTTAAACATTACGTCACAGATGCACTGCAAAACAAAAATGAAGACGTTGATCTAAGCCAGTGGTCCTCAGTCTGTTTTTGTCCGGCCCCCTTTGCACTAAAAAAAAAACAAAAAAAACCCAAAAAAGTTATGTTGGACTTACTAAAAAAAAGGTGTTTCAAGTGGTTCCACATAACTTTGCGAAATAAGTGTTCATAAACCAGTTTTCATACAATTCACTCAATAAGTTTAAGTATATATATATATATATATATATATATGAACAGTAGTGATCGGAGCACTAGGGGCAGTGACCCCCAAGCTGGGAGAATGGCTCCAGCAGATACCAGGAACAACATCAGAGATCTCTGTACAAAAGAGCGCATTGCTAGGAACAGCTAAATATATATATATATAAATATATATATATATATATATATATATATATATATATCTATATATATATATATATATATATATATATATATATATATATATATATATATATATATATATATATATATTATGAATCCCATTTCACCCCTTATGCCTTCAAACAGAGCTATAAGGGGTAGGGCTTGAATAGGGACACCCCTTCAACACTCACCTACGTCATCAGTTCGCTCCGCCAGTTGTTACGAAAACCAAAAACCACAGCTTTAACCAGAAGTAAACAAACATGTCTACTGCTGTAGTTGTCACATTCTCATG
Source organism: Siphamia tubifer (assembly GCA_020466265.1). Lineage (NCBI taxonomy): Eukaryota > Metazoa > Chordata > Actinopteri > Kurtiformes > Apogonidae > Siphamia > Siphamia tubifer. Next base: position 3,414,000 of record CM035783.1, read on the forward strand.
GGATATGACAATATTTTTACTAATATCTGTGTTGAATCTGAGAAGGGCTATGCATCGACCGGTTATTCCACGTTTGCGTAAATAGCACTTTTTTTATGTGCGTTTTATAGAGAAAATTACCATTACACATTGCGACAATGTCAAAGTTTATACAACAGATACAGATATTACAACTGAAAAACAGTTAAATATGGTGAAAATACTACATTTGTGTACTTCATTCGTAGATACTGCTATTCTTAAAAGGATTCACATTAAGGGCGTAATAATGATGTTGACATTGGTGGGGACATAATTTGACGACTTTCTCAGAAGAGACAGCCAAAATAAATACGAACGTTCCTAAAGGAGATGAGATAATGTCTCATTTTGTTTTGGTCAACAAGAACGAAGAGAAATTTTTGGAACTTTTTTATTTTTTAAGCCACATTTCATTATATATTTAATTACAGTTATCATCACAAGACCAGCATTTACATCTGGTCTTGTTTCATTTTTGTCACATGATAAAGATTTGTTGCCAACAATAATATTCAACATGTTCATTAAGGAAAGCAATACTACAAAAAAAAAAGCAAGGATGTCCCCACCAATGACAGAAGTGAGAAGGAAAAACAACCTTTAGTTTCCCTAATGTCGTGTCATTTCCCATTCAAAATTGGTATAGACATTTTAGGAGCATCCAAATATTGGTATGGACATGTCCATAGTGTCCATACACAATTTTACGCCCATGATTCACATTGTATTCTGGGAAATTTCTCGTACCCAACCTGACTCCCACCGGCTCGATCCCCAGTACCCCTTACCGAACGTGGCCCATCTGGGGACGGGTCTCATTTGTTCAGTTTTTGGCAAACTCAGTGAAAAACTGTCCCTGTTTTTATTTTCCCCAATTCCCATTCATGAGCAAATGAACATCACGTATATGGACCCAGATGACACAGCCCCCCCCCCCCCCGCCAAGGAAACAGAAAAGGCCACATGAACTGAACCATCAGAGAAAACTGTTGATTTAAAACGTTAGTGATTTGAAACTCATTTATGTTATTGTTGTTAGAATGAGGGTCAGAACATCCAATGCAAGATATTTTCTGTGAACCCCCCCCCCTCTGGTTTATTGATAAAAGTCACCCTGCCCCCCACTATGACACCCCAGCGCAGGTTAATGTAACCAATCTTATCTTCATGTTTAAGTTGTGACACTGAAGTTAGGTGTGTTTTTTTACACTATTGTTTCACACTCTGTGGTCATGTGATCAGCAGCGGCAGCAATAAAAGACATAAATACCACAACTGAAATGTGGGAAAACTGGCATGTTTGTTCATGATTGTAAAGTGTAAATCCATGTATGTGTGTGTGTGTGTGTGCTTGTATTCTTATCTTTATGGGGACATTGATATGTTTACACAGTCACACTATGGGGACCTCTGACACAATGGGGACCAAAATTCAGGTCCCCACGAGGGTTAAATATAAATGTAGGTCCCCACTAGTAAAATATAAATCTGCATGAAGAATACATTACAATACAATACAAGTCCCCATAAAGCATGAGGGAAACTGGTGCTACATTTTTCAAAGGTTTGGAGAAGTGTTTAATTTTTATTATTACTATTATTATTTTTAATTTGATTAATTTGTTTTTTTTACACTTATTATTATTATTATTATAGTTGTTATTTTATTTAGAATTGTTTTTAATTATATCATTTTCAAAATATTTTTAAATTAAATATTTAAACTTTTTTAAAAATACATGTTTATGCCCACTACCCAATGACTATGTTACGTACAAGTGATGAGTACAAACTTGGTCCTCATGAGACATGTAAATGTGTATATATGTGTGTATGTGTGTGTGTGTGTGTGTGTGTGTGTGTGTGTGTGTGTGTGCCCTGCCCCATCATTACAGGGGTTTTCAGTGGAATTTGCTCACGGGGAACTTCATATGTATCATAATTATTGTCAGTGAAGCATTCACACTGTGCACTGACTCACACAATATCACAAAACTCTGTTGTGTAGTTATTTCATAAAACATCACAATCATACGAGTTATATCAACCAATCACCGTGTCTTGATTCTTTGCCTGCATCATTGGTATTTAAATACTGGAGAATCTTACGAAAGATCGGGTTTACAAACATGATCAGATACACTTTAACCTTTTAACTCCTGAGACTTTAACAGTTCCACTAAAAAAATTAAAAGATAAGCAACAAAATGGACAATAACAACAATAACCATATTATACAAAATGTATAATAAACCAACAAAATAATAATTAACATGAACAAAATACAACACAAATGGCAGAAAAGGGAAGAAAAATTATAAAATACAATATTAAATATAGAAAAATATATAAAAAAAAATAGGGAACAAAATAAAAAAAACGAATAAATATTTACAAAATAATAACTTAACTTGGTTAAAATAAACTAAAATGAAGTATAAATACATAAATAATATTGTAATTTTGTTCCAGTAATTTCAGTTTTGGCCTTTTCTTTTTTCTAAATCAATTGCTTTTTTGACACCTGTTTATCTTCATATATGAGACCCAAGAACAAAACTCAACAGTAAAATCACAGTAAAAAAAAAACAGCATTATTTTCCTGCATATATAAACCATCCTTTCAGAATGCGTCATCGCTGACGTATCAGGGGTTAAAGGGTTAAATCGTACAAATATTACAAAATAATAAAAATTAATATCAGTATGTTTTAGTTGGTTATTTCCAGAAATGTAACATGAATTACATTTTTTTCTGTAACATGACTTTTAGACTAATTTAGATATAATAAAAATATTTTCTATTTCAGTGGCCACTTTTACAACCAATGTTGGGCGAGATTAATAAGAGTAGTGCAGGAGTCGAAAGAGCTGGGGCTTCTTTGGGAAATTAGCCAAAATAACCGAACTTCCTGTCACTACTCAAGCAGGTGTACGATGACGTCATCGTATTCACACCCTTTGATTGGATAAACAGAGTGCACGAGCCAAAGCTAGCAAACTACTTCTATCACCGACAGAAATATAATTTTGTTAATCTATTAGCTTTTTTTGTCAAACCCACAATGGCTGAAGAAGAAAAACAAACAGGTTTGGTTGCAGCTTTATTGTCAAACACATTTTCAAGACAGACCTTTCAAGAGAAGCTGGACATCGTTCAGAAAAGTTGGACAATTCCGAAGCTAGCAAGACTGCGACAACCAGGAAGTGTTTCGTGACGTTTAGTCCAGACTGGATCGAGTCTGTACGAGAGAGGAATTAAACTGTTTTTGAGGAAAAGAAGGAGGATGGATGTGTACAAGGATTCTGAATTTTTGGTAAGTACGGTCATATGTTGCTATTTTCATAAATAATGAACATTATGAGGTTATTATCATGCTTTATCAGTGAGACTTGTGTTAGCTAGTACCTCCAGAACAGTTTAAATCCATCTTTTTCATTTACATAGACTTAGTTAGATAATAAAGGTCAAATATTCCCATCAGTAGTCTATAGGTAAAGTGATTCCATAATAAAATTAATTATTTTTCCAACGTGTCTTAGTGGTATAGAAAATTTAAGTCTTAAATGCTGGTTGGCTCAAGTTTCCAATATACGTATGGGTTCAAAATGTGAAATTATTAAAATAAAAAAAAGGTTTTACTCCAAATGAATATTGTTGTCAGATCTACTTCAAAACACTGTCTGCACATTATGATCCATTCACTTTATAAGTTCTTTTTAATGAAATATTTACTAATCTATTGTATACATGTACATAAAGCAGCATATATGTGGAATAACATACCATCATATATATATATATATATATATATATATATATATATATATATATAAACATGAGGTACGATTTAGCACATTCAATGTCTGAAGCAGATACTTTCTAAAAAATTGTAGAGCAGTGTAACAGAAGTGCTGTGTGAAAGGGACTAGTGTGAATTCTTGTTAATTTCTAAGTTTAAACAGGCCATGGGCCATAAATGTATGTCAAATGAAGATAGAGAAGTAGGTAGGTTTGTTACATCTTATGTCTGATTATTCTGTTGATGTTTTTATTTAGTGAAAACATACCTGTATTGAAATATTTCAGACACAGTCAAGCAAACTGGGGAATTTTGTAAAGACAACTCCCAACTATAATTAGCCAATAAATTGGAACAGAGGCAGCTCAGATGCTTTGACTTCTCTCCTTTTGTTGCCAAAAACAGAACAGAACTTGTGCACTTACTTTTTTGGTTGAGACTGTACTCAATATACGTGAAAAAAATTACAAAAGTGCATGGACATCACACAACCAAGTCTCACTCAAATGATTTAACCCTTGTGCGGTCCTTCGGGTCAAAGAGACCCAGTGGTTCACAAATGTACCTTTTTATACATACTGTAGGATGCCATTGCTTACTACTGAAAAGAGTAATATATCCTTGGGGGGTGGGGTGATGAGTCTATGGAACTGAACTTTGGAATCTGGGTTTTTAAGACCCGATTGTAGGACACAGCCAGTGTGCCTTTTACGAAGGACCGCACAAGGGTTAAATACCAACCAGTTAATGAAATGATAGGTTTTTATGTTTTTTTTTTAAGTCTTTAAAGTTATACTTCCTCCTGCTCCTTTCTGAATATGCACACAAGGAGATAGGTAGGTAGTTGGTTTGTCCTATATCTTATGTTTGATTATTCTGTTGATCTTTTTAGTGAAAATATACCTGTTTTAAAATATTTCAGACACAGGCTGACACTGACAGTTGGGGAATTTTAAAGCTCCCAACTGTAATTAGTCAATAAATCGGTGTAGAGGCAGCTCAGATACTGTGACTTCTCCTCTTGTTGCTAAAAACAGAATATTATTTTATAAGACCTTCTCTTCCTTTTCAGATGACAGTTTTATGATATAAAATGAGTGGAATGGAGTGTGATTTACTCATTACTGCCATTAAACACTGTATAACCCCACAGATAAATGCTGCCATACTGGAACTAAGACCCGTAATATCTCAGTGAAGTGAACAAATCCCCAAAGGAACGTCATAATTGTTGAGAATCATCACCTGAGTCATGTTGAGGTATGTGCGTCCTTTGCTTACTTTCATTCAGCATAATGGCCTCATGTCTGATCTTGTTTCTTCCACTCACTGAGCGAAGCAGTGCCAGGCTTTTGCAGCGAAACAATGGCCTGTGAAAGCACCGTCCTTTAACTCCTCTCTCCAAGTATTAACAAACTAACTTGAAAAAGCCTTTGAGGTTTCAGCTCTAACATGTAAAAACATGATCTTACAAACAGGAGATCAACTGCTGTTTTTCTTTAGTTCAACCTGAGCTTGTTGGCACAAAACCATAAGTGTTTTCTTTTCTGATGAATGAAGCAGGTGAACATACAGTTCTGTGGGTTTTAGTTCAGTAGCTTCCTTAGTGCCTTTGCTAATGCTGGATTTCTTTAAGCCTTCGCACTTTAGGCGTTCAGTATCAGACATGGTAGTGGTGCGGTCACACCTGCAGTATTAAACAGTAGGAAACTCTGTAAAGTTCTAAACTAAACTCTACACTGTATTTGGTATTTCAACATATTGTACCAGTTAACTTTGTAGTAGAACAAGTAGATGTTGAATAAGTTTATTAACATTTGCATTATTGGTGTGGATGAATTGAATAGATCTCCATTAGAGTAACCAGTCAGTTCAACTTTTCATCTAAAACCATAAACGAACCACAAAGTATGATTTGCATCTACACTGATGTCATTATTGTGTTGGTTGACGTCACTGTTGACTCAGGCTGATTCTTGCCACATATTCCTCATCATGTTGACTGATGGACTCACTAACAAGTTTTTGACTTTGTTTTTGTAACAAATGGATTAATCTGCATTTTGTGACGCATTAAAATTAATCGGGTAAAAAAAACAATTTTCAAACCAATATGAAGAAAGTATACACTGCAAACATCCAAATCTTACCAAGTGTAATTTTTTTTTTTAAAATTTTTAGTCAAATATTAGCCTAGCCGCACTAACCCTATTCATTACATGTATGGGTCTAGGAACGCTTCATGGTCAGAGGAGGCGGAGTTTAAAGGTCGTCTTTCAAATCCTCTGTATGCAATAGGACGGTACTACAACCATTCTGTTTAATCTTCAGGATGATGTAGTTAGACACTTAAAAACTGTTGTCTCTTCTGTAAAAAGAATTTAAAGATTGCTTCTTCACTCATCTTTGATAAAAGGACATCAGCACCTGTTGTTGTTCTTCTTCTATGGTTGTTTCTCTCCAAATCCTCACAGTGTCACTGTGTTCCACCGCCCTCTGACTCTATACTTCACGGGGATTCATTGGCCAGGGTCAGGGAAATCTAGCCAAAAGTTAGCCTAGCTGTGCTAGACTCCTAGTGGCAGCACATGATGGGGGGGGGGGTTCATGAAATACAATATTTATCTTTTAACTGTTTGCAGATGCTTTAATTAGGGCTGTCAAATTATTAACATTTTAATCAGATTAATCACAGGGTTTCTTTGCATTAATTTTGATTAATCATGATTAAATATTTTTTAATCTATATTGTTGGGGGTTGTATTCAAAACACATTGTAGAACAAAAACATTAGACAAATCATACTACAATCCATGAAAATTTGCAGACAAAAAAAACAATGAAAAATCAACGGCATGTTCAAAAACTCTTAAAATACAGAAAAAAACAAAAATGTGATTAAAATATCCAAATCATATGCAAAAATATGAATAAATATGCAATCCATATGTTTATTCAACAGTTTCAACAAAACAACTGTTCCATTAAACTAAGATTTTTAATCAGATGAAGCATCATAATGCATTACTTTTGACAGCCCTAGTTTTAATATAAATGTACACAATTACTGCATCATCAGTTTGGTCTGGTTGTACATTTTCACATCTAGATCACTGGTGTCAAACATGTGGTCCAGGGGCCAAATCTGGCCCACCAAAGGGTCCAGTCTGGTCCTTGGGACAGAGTCCTGCACGGTTCTGATTTTGACATACCGCAACCGCCTGTACCCGTCACGTTTAAACCCGTATCCGACCTGTTTTCCGACGAAAAAAAAACAAAAAAAATCTGCACCCGAGCCGACCCGCTATAAATGAACCCGATATCCGACCCGAACCTGAAAGAAAATGTCAGATAGCCAAACTTAAATACAAACATTTATTGCCAAGAATATACTGAACAGTGACATAGCCAAGGCAGAGCCAAATAAAAATGTTAACCTTTTAGCCTATGAACCGCAAATTAGACCCGCGATCACCCACGTCCGACCCAAACCGAACCTGTATCCGACACAGCACAACATTTTTCACCCGTTTCGTGAAAATTTGCGGTTCACCCACGGGTACCCGAACCCATGCAGGACTCTGCCTTGGGATTAATTTGTGAAATACAAAACTTCCATTCAGATATGAACAATCGTTTCAGTTCAGGTTCCACATTCAGACCAATTCAATCCCCTGTGGGCAAGATCAATAAAATAATATCATAATGACATATAAATAATAACAACTGTGATTTTTTTTCTCTTTGTAGATGTAAATAGTTTCATGTGTTTACGCTAAAACTAAGTATAATTTTGCAAGACATTTTAAATAACATGAATGAATATGAACAACTTTAAATATCATAAGAGACACAAATATAATTTTAACATGATTCTGTCTGTTACTAAATATTTGATGTCTCTAATCCAAATTGATCTGTAAGTTATAATGTCCATGTGGAAATGATAAACTGAGGCAGAACACTGTTAGAATTATACCTATTTTTCATATTATTCACATTATTTGAATGGATCGTTTGTAGCTGGAAACATTTTAATATTGTAATTTTCCATTTTCTTTGCTCTACAACATAGAAGAAACTTTGGAGTTGACATTATTTCTATATTATTATGTTATATTATTTTACTGGTCTGGACCACCTCAGATCAAACTGAGCTTAATGTGGCCCCTGAACTAAAATGAGTTTGAAACCCCTGCTGTAGATAATGGCAGCTGATATGAGCCTTTCTGCAAAAACAAGCCCCTAATGTAAGTCATGATGAACTGGAGTCATTGGATGTTTGTGATCTGAGTGTGAGTGATCACGGGAGGGGAGGGGAGGGGAGGGGAGGGGAGGGGAGGGGAGGGGAGGGGAGGGGAGGGGAGGGCTGGATGGCAGGAGGGAAAATATCCAAACACAACTCAATGCTCCACTAAGTACCACAGATCTGACCTACAAAGTGGGCCTAAACGCATGCCCACCCACAAACTCCCACACCCACACACACGCAACCCAGCGAGGGGGAGGAGTCAGAGGTATTGTTCCTCCTGTGGCTCGAGGTGGCCTGACCCCACACCCTGCTGTTTAGACCTTGTTATTGGCTGCCTGTTACTGCGGCAACAATCAAGGGCAACCGCCTCAGTGCAAAGAATAACAGAAAGTAGTGTAACCAACAGGACCTGGAATGACCCAAACTACAGCCAAATACACACAGACACACACACACACTGATGCACACAGAAAAAACAATTCACTCTCAGGTTGTTTTAGAAGCAACTATGAAGCCACTGCGTCGGCACCAGTAAGTCTGTGGAGGGTATTCACCAAGAGACGGCCGCCGTGGAGCATCATGACTTTACATTTTGGAGCCTTGGATGTAGATGGAGCGTTTGTAATCACAAATATTTCCACTGTGGATGTCTCTTTAATGAGTTTTTAGAGAGTATCATCATTAAAAGATAGAGAAATAGACAGCAGGAGTCAAGATATCCTCATTGAATTATGTGAGGCTATATTGGAACTCTTCTAAATCTTACCAAGTGTATTTTTCTCATTTCTAGACAAAATGTCTCATTACTCGTGTCAAGATAGGTAGAGGTCAAAGGCCTTGGATCAGCATGAGCAGTGAGCAGGACTATGTTATCCAGGGTAAAAAGAGTGATTATAATAATAATAAACAAATAAATGAAATTAATGATGTTATTAAGGAATTATTTACTAAAAATGTATGAATGAAATAATGAATGTGAATGACAAGGTAAGAGGATATTGAGAGAATGTTGATTTATTTATGATTATAAATGTTAAATGTATTAAAAAGTGTTAAATGATAATGTTGAGTCATGTTACAGAGAATTAAGGCAGGTCCAGAAATGTATCCCTGAGGCTACGTTTATACGGAGACAATGAAAACAAAGACACAAAAGTAGCGCCCTGTCTTCAGTTTTTCATCCACGTTTAGACCAGGGATGGGACATGATTTTGAAATATTTTTGACACACTCGAATATAGAACATTAATTTCAAATGCTGCATTACGTTTATTGCATTTCACTTGGACAGAATGTCGTATTGACTAGCTATTGTACTATTGTACGGTGACTGACAGGGGCAAACGCAAAGAAAGATGAAAACACAAATACAAGAGAAAAATGTTGCAATAACAGAAACGAAGCAGAGCACGTACCTCTATGCCGTCGGACCACGTGTTCTTGGCGGCTGGATTAATAATGACGAGGCTGCGCACACGCCTTAACTCCAAACATGTGAACGTGTTAATTTAAAAAAATAAAAACCTGGCATTGATTCATGTGACTTTGTTAAATCCGTTTGACATTGTAGCTGAAATAAGCTGTTTCACCCAGTTCCGCCTCAACAGTTAAATTAAATATAGCATTGGCTGCAGTTATTGTGATTTCCAAATTAAAAGCCTTTTACTTGTTTCATGCAGAAGTTGACAATAACTGCTCAGAGAAGATCACCATGTTGTTGTTGTGTGATTTGTAACATTCTTGTTTATTCAGTAAACGTTTGGTTACCTCTTTTACCCTTTCTGTCACCATGTGTGTGTGTGGGGGTGTAGGCGCACATCAGTGTGTGTGTGTGTGTGGGGGGAATGGAAACGCATTCGATTATCAAATCCTTTTTAGCTACTTTCGAATAGACATCCAGATCCAAACCTTGGCAGACTGGTGCTGCTTCACTAAGGTCTGCGCTCTCGCTGTGATCTAGTCTCACTGTTTTTTTTTTGTTTTTTTGTTTTTTTTATTAATTATTTTGTTTTTTCTTTGCTAAATACGGTGGAAGGACAGGGGATGCCTTGATCCTTTTTACTTCATCAACTGTTGTCTAACTTATTACTTGAGTGTTTGCGTACTTCATTGTGTTTTTTTAATCATATCAATAATTTCTGTAAATCCCTGTCAGACAACATTGTCGTGATATTGGGCTGTTAAATACTACATAATAAATGATGTGAATACAGATTAACCATTGAGTGGTTGTCCCAGATTTAGGTCAGTCACTTTCACGGGGGGGAGTGAATATTTATGCAGTCACTTAGTTTAGCATCATATATTTTGAATTAATTGTCATCAGTAAGTAGTAATTTCATTCTTAGGTTAATGGTCAACTTATAACATAACAGTCACCATTATTCTATTTATAGCAGCAATAATACATGAAAACTTCCAGACTTTTTTATAGGCTCTGTAAATATGAAACCGTCTTGAAATTGGGACAGTTGTATATACTTACATGTAGGCCGTACACAGAGCTGCAGCTTATGAATGGGCATCGCATGCAACTGCTTTGGGCCCCAGGGTGTTAGGGGCACCCAGAGGATGACAAACATAATCTACTGCAGTGTCTACAAGTGTAGTAACTGGAACATGTATTAATTAAATACAGTGATTTGCAAAGGCATGTTAGTAGGAACCTCCCGAAAAGGGCCCCATGTCATTAATGTTGAACACTGGTCTTAAAATGAAGCTTTAACTGCCTTTAAATGTATTTAAAATTGCATATAATTCTGTAGATTTATATTTAGAAAATGACAGTACTGTTATCTGTCACTGTGTTGCTTTTGCAGGGTTGAAATAAGTACACATTCATGTCAGGTACAACAAGGAAACAGGAAATATATGCACAGCCTTAAAAGACAAAGTAAAATACTGAATTACATGGGTTATAAAAGTTAATCTCTGACCCCATGACAAGAAGCCGCACAAACTGTTCAAAACATCTGATGTGTGTTTAATAAAACGGCAGAAAATCAATGCAATAAATGTGATATTGAACAAAAAGTTTAAAGACATGTTTAAGGCAAAAGCAGTTCACTTCAAACTCTTTGTTTAATAGAACCTATTATGTCCCTGAATGTTTAGTTTTTACTGTTGTACGTACTTCATACACACTGCAAACAAAAAGTTAGGATATTTTTAATTTATGGGCTTTTTTTCCAGTTGGGATTCTTATACAGCACATTTTTTTTAACCTTTTTTTGTTTGAATTGAATTGAAACTGATTTTTATTTACAAAAGGACCCAAAACAAATGATTCTTTGTGAAAAATTAAATGTTAATTAATTAATGTTAATGTGAATTAACTCTTTGTAGTGTGTGTACAGATTGGATCTTGATAGTGAGACTAATTTATATTATATATATATATATATATATATATATATATATATATATATATATATATATATATATATATATATATATATATATATATATATATATATGTAAAATATATTAGCATCTGTTTTCTTCTGATATGAGCTGGACTTTGTGACTGAGGACCTGGTTGCTGTTTGTGTTGGTGCAGACGCGTCAAATTTTACCTGAAGTTAATTGATTAAACCAGAAATTAACCTTAACAACTGAAAGGAACATGTCCACCACACCTGAAGATCATTATGCTATGATATTGTATTGGCAAAAAATTAGACTTATAATTAAGTAATCATACTTAACTCCATTATATTTAGGCCTAATAGTGGAGGTCTCTATGGGGTGGGGGTTGTCCCTTCCCCCACAATGTCACCTCTGTATGTCTGTATGTAAACTTCACCTTTAAACTCTAAAAAGAACATTTATTCATTGATATTTTTATATTCCTGGTCCCATTGTCATTTTCTAACACAATATGACACCAATTTTCTCCGTGGTCATATCTTCAGGTCTCAGGGTGACCCTCTTAGTTTCCTGAAATGGGATGTAGGTTTCCATCTTTGTTACTGCGGGTCAAAGGTCATTTCCGGTTTACTTAACTTGCTTCAGGTCAAAATTGCATAAAATAGAAAACGGCCATTATCCATTTTTTCCCATTCATTTAAACACAAAAGGGAAAATTTAAAAATAGCATCGTTATCTGTTTTTTTTTTTTTTCATTTTGATTTTGGAAACAAATAATGAAGAAATAACTTGTTTCATTGTCTTATTTTTGGTTTTATTTTGAAAAAACGAATGATACACAGATTCATTTTCTATCCATTTATTTGGATTATTTATCTCTACAAATTCTTTATACACATACACACACACACACACACACACACACACACACACACACACACACACTCTTCCTCATAGGTTATATCATTAGATTCAAGGCCATGTGTTGAGTTTCATAGTGGCTTCAGCGTTGTTATTGAAGCTGTAAGGGAAACATTCAACAACTGAAATTACTTTTAAATCACAAAGTGACTGATTTAAAACCTTGGTGTTTTCTAACTTCCATTTTCACAGTGTGATTGTCCTCATATTATCTGTATTTGTGTCCCAGGCAGAAACAGAAAAGTTGACACAGTTATATCTGCACATTAGTAAACTGGTGTCATGCTTTTTTAGATCCAGTGTCTGAAACATTACTCATTATTTTGAAACACTTACATCTCTGGCACTATAATATAGATTTCTTTAAACATTTGTATTGCTCTTCAAAGTCACAAATATCTGTGCTGTGTCTTTTTTAATCATTGCATTTGGTTTTGTTTGTTACCTCCTGTTATTACAGTTAAATTTAGTTTCCATATTTTAGTCTATTTAATACTTTATCTTCTATTGTGTTGTGTTCTTTTTGAGTCAAAACAGTGATTTTCTGTCAGAATAGAGACAGAACTTAAGTTGTTTTCCATTCCAATATTTATTTTAACTTTTATGGGCCAACTAAATCAAAAATAACTGTCAAAACTAAAAATGTGGGTCATTTAGCAACACTAGTCTGTCAAATTGTCTCCAAAATGTATCATAGAGATTCAAATACTGTTTGGGCCTTTATACATTCATGACTTTTACAAACATTTTGTTCATTTCAAAAGCCACGTTGAGCCGCATTTTGTAATAAACGTCCAAAATGTAATAACTTTTTAATTTCATTTTGTAATAAAGCAGCATTTTGTAATAAATTTTGCCGCATTATGTCATAATTTATTAAATTTTGCAGCATCAGGATGCTTTAGTGGTGTGGTAATAAAACTCAAGGAGCTGTGGTTTATGTCTTGGCTGGTAATTAGACAAATTAGACATGGACACTTTGAAATTATGGATATATTTTGGAAGTAGAATTATTTTGTTTGTTTAGCCTTTTGAGGCAATTTCATATTTGTGTAAAATGGGTCTTAGTGGATAAATGATCTGGTCACAGCAGCTCTGTAAACAAGCACAAGAAATTTAAGCTCCAGGGAGGTTTTCTGGCAAATTCTGCCTAAAATGCTTAACTAAATTAAAGTAAAATAGAATTAACAAACAAACTATGCTTTAGAATTGTTATTCTGTAATGCACCTTATTACATTTTCTAGAGAATAAAAAATGTTGTAATAATCTGACAAAATATATTAAAAAATTAAATGAAAAAGTTAGTAAATTTTAGACATTTATTACAAAATGCGCCTCAACAAATGACTATAAATTGAAAAGAGAAACTTGTGACATTGACTAGACTATTTCTGACATCACATCTGAACCCTGGACTTTGGGTTTGGTGCTTATTTTTTGCTTTTCCACAGTTTTTTCTGAAATGTTTTACTCTTCCTTTACCATATCTAATCTGTGTTAAGGGTGCTCTAGCCCCATCTAGTGGTCAGGACAAGCTAGTACAAGTCAAAGAGAGGTGACACAGGTGTCAAACTCCAGTCCTCCAGGGTCAGTGTCCTGCATGTGTTAGATATTTTCCTGTTCCACATAATTCAGTTTAACCCTTTATCCCCTGTGACTGTAGCAGTTCCACAGTAAAAGAGAAAAAAAGAATAAAATGAACAAAAAATGGCCAAAGTCAACAATACAATGAATAACTAACTAACAAAATAATTAATGTGAACAAAGTAAGACACACACGGATCAAAATCAATGAAAAAAATTAAACTAAATGAACAAAAAACAATATTTACAAAATGATAAATAACGTGGACAAAGGATTTTAAAAATTACTAAAAAAAACAAACACGTATTGAAATTTGGTTTTAATTTTGATTGCCTGTTCCATGAGGAAAACTCATTTAAAAACACAGTAAAAAATAAAGGAAAATGGTTTAATTGTTGTGAATATTTAAACTAAACCATTCTGAACATGTCAGCGTTGACACTTATTATAATAATGGAATGGTTTGAATGGAAGAGGGAAATATTTAAAACATACAGGACACCAGCCCTCCAGGACTGGAGTATGACACCCCCACCGTAAGACAACAACAAAACAGAAAAAAACAAAACAAAACTCATCACTCGCGTTTAAACTTCATCAAATGAAATGTTTATTTTTGTATTTATTGCTTATGCCATACAAAGTGCAACAGAGACAATTGTAGTTTTTTAATTCAAACTATAAATGCATGTCATAACATTGGTTACATTGACAGTATTAGTGGACCAAAGCTTCCATGTGGACAAAATGTTAGCTACCTTTCAAAGACGTATTGGAATCATCATTAAAGACCTGTCTGTCTGTCTGTCTGTCTGTCTGTCTGTCTGTCTGTCTGTCTGTCACTCACAAGCAGGTTTGTTATGATAAATAACTGGCTTGTTGTTTCAATGAGCTGACGACCCAAAGGACTCACTGAAGAGTAAAGGCACTTCAGGTGGGGTTTCTATGACGTGAGTTGCTATGGTTACGCATCATCTCCTCCACAGAGCAACAGTAAAGCCTTACGGTAGTCTCCACCAGTGTCTCCCTGGAACAAAAAGTAGAGTTTAACAAACAGACTAACACTTAATGGATAATAGGAAGTAATGAAGGTGTGTGTGTGTGTGTGTGTGTGTGTGTACCTTGATCATGGAGTGCAGAGAGCAGGCAAACATCCTCCTGAACTCAGTCCTGATGTCCATCATGTCCACCTCACAGCGAGTCGCCATCACCCTGATCAGAGTGTTGTCATCAGTGCCTGCGCCCTGAAAGAAACGCACGACATTAGAGAATAAGTTTACTCCAGACGTGTCAGATGTTTCAGGGTGTGATATTTAATAACGGGTCAGGTCACAGATCAGTAAAACAAAACATTTTCAGAAAAGCCCTGCTTGTTCTGTTAAAATAAACGACACAAAAAGCCTTGTTTTAAAGTGATCATATGCAGATAAAAGTTATTGAACAGTCAATATCACATTTATATAAATACATACATACAGTTGTTAAAACTGCATTAGCATACAAAACAAAAGGTGGAAAAAGTGTTTTGTAATGTTATTTTTTTTATTTCATTTGTTTGGATCTCCATCAGTTCTGTTATCGATATGTTCGCAATGATTTTAGAAGCTTTATTATTGCTTTTTTTCTTTTTCTTATTTTTACAGCAGCAGCAAAAAAAATGACACTCAGCCAATCATCACATATCACATAAACACATAAAGAGATTATTACCCATAACAGATCACTATTATAGGGTTTGGGTGACATGACCAGTTGTGTGCCAAATATTCAAAATTAAATGTATTGTCCCTGGATACATTATTAATATGATAAAAAAAAATATATTTTTAATAGTCCCATTCATATCTAAAAAAACATTTAACTGGAATTAGAATAATCATTTACCACCTTTTCACCATGTTTTTGCATCTTTCCTCCTACCTTCATGGCGTAGTACAGAGTCTCTGCAAAATAAGCTGGAACACTCCTGGCACACTTCACTGTAAAACAAAGATAGAAACTATAATTGAAAATGTGAATTATACAAAGTCTAAATTCTTCCTGACGTTGACACAGAGCTCCACCAGTGATAGTGTTTTCATTTCTTACCAACAGCCAGAAGCAGGTCTCTTAGAGGTCCAGACGTCTCCCTCTGAATACTTTCCTCCATCTCATACCCAGACAACTTCATGTACGCGTCAAATACTAACAGAGCAAATGAAAATATTAAGTCTAGGCTTCATATAATATCACAAATTAACTATTAACTCAGACACAGACCTCTCCTCAGATGCTCTGCACTCCGGTTGCCAAGGATGGTGACAAAGGATTGTTCATCGGTACCAAACTTCTCCTCTCCTGCCTTGAAGAGGGCCTGCAATCACAAAAGTACAAAGTCTACTTTATGGTACGCAATGCATCTAAACATTAGCCTAGCTGTGCTATCCCTATTCATTATATACAGGGTGCGATTTGTCAAAAAAACAGAGGTTTTTTTTTTTTTTTTTTTTTTCCTTTAATTTCCTACACAGCGGTACACTGCGATCAGCTCTGGGTCAGTCAGGAAGGGGTCAGGGGGCGAAGGTGGCTCGCTGCTCCATCTTTACAGCGCCCTCCACCCAGACTTCGCCACATCCTGCGCCACAACACAGTCACGGTGGACTCACAAACTCGCTAGCATTTCCCACCTGGATCCACACTGTTATTCAACATCAGGTCCTTTCAATGTTGAACAAACTCGTCTCAGATTCTTCCACTTCCTTACGCACTCGACCAAACTCATGTTCATACGAGTCGCCTTCAACAATGAGCTCATATTCACGGAACAAGAAGGAAAAATAGGGTAACGGGAGCGCGTGTAGAGTGGATGTAGAATGGACCAATCAGAAGCCTCTTTTATGGTGTTCTC
Organism: Siphamia tubifer; assembly: GCA_020466265.1. Lineage (NCBI taxonomy): Eukaryota > Metazoa > Chordata > Actinopteri > Kurtiformes > Apogonidae > Siphamia > Siphamia tubifer. The sequence continues at coordinate 3,430,839 of CM035783.1, forward strand.
TGCTTCACTGTGTGCAATGGGTCACATTTTTTGGGAGATGCACGCAAGTCTTGGCCATGGGGGGGCTGCTCCGAATCGTCGCAGGGTTGCTTTGTTAGGCCCGCCCTCTGACTCTATACTTCACCGTGATTGGTCGGCCAGTTTCAGGGAAATCTAGCCAAAAGTTACATAGAACAAAACTAGACTCCTACAGTAGAACATTATATTTGCTGCCACTAGGGGGGGGGGGTCTAGCATGACTAGGCTATCTAATCATAACAGTAGAAAAAAATAACTGTGGTTTTGTAAAAATGCCGCCACTGCTCCTCTAAAAAAACCTAAACAGTCAGAGGAAACAATATTTCGTAATTTCAGGAAAACTATAAATAAGACAGAAAATAAAAATGACACAGTTTTAAAATTAGAAAAGTAGATATTTTCAGCTAAGATGTTTAACAGCTTATAATAGAGGAAGGCAAAACACTAAGTTCCATCTTTAGAACAGACTGTTTGGAATTTGAATCCAACCATCATGTGACATTTACACCCTCAGATTAAAGACAAAGACGCCATTGATGGTAGAGAGTCAAAATGATTTACAATCAACAGTTACTGAACTCACCTGAGCATCAGCCTCGATGGTTCCTTCCTGGACGCCTTTCTGCCTGTTGGCCTGAGGACAAATACAACATTAAAATAAAATAAACCAGAGTAGAATACAGTAGTGTCATTTATTCCACTCTCCTTGACTTAATTTGATTAGACTCTACTGTATTCTACTCTACTGTATTGTACTCTATTTTATTTTACTCTACCCTATTCTACTTGATGCTACTGTATTCTAAAAAAATTTAAAATAAGAGTACAATACAGTAGAGTAGAATACAAAAGAGTAGTAGCAGAAATTAGAATGGGGTACAATAAAATAAAGTCCAGTAGAATACAAGAGTACAGTACCATAGAGTAGAATACAGTAGACTTGAATCAAATTAAATCGAGTAGAATAGGGTAAAGTAGAGTAGAATACAAGAGAACAGTAGAGTAAAAAACAGAGTTGAATCAAACTGAGTAGAACAGAGTAAAATTAAATAGAAGAGAATATAGTAGAATACAAACAACTACATTAGAGTAAAAAAAAAACAGTCAAATCAAATTGAGTCAAGTAGAATAGAGTACAATTACAGTAGAGTAGAATACAAAAGAGTGGAGTACAGTCAAGTAGAAAACGGTAGAGTCAAATTGAATTAAGTCAAGTGGAATAGAGTAGAGTAGTGCAGAGTAGAATTGGGTAGAGTAAAATAAAGTACCATAGAGTACAATACAGTAGAGTTGAATCAAATTGAGAAGAGTAGAATAGAGTAAAATTAAATAGAGTAGAATACTGTTTTTATACTCTACTGTACTGGTTTGTAGAGTTGAATCAAATTGAGTAGAATACAGTAGAATACAGTGGAGTGTAGTTTCACCTGCAGCAGAATAACCAGGAGTCTTTTGAAATGTCCAGAAGTGTCTCCACACACGTCCTCCTCCAGGTCGTCATCGTACTCTGAAACACACACATCTGGGTTTAGACTTTGTTTCTTACCCACAATGCACCTGTAAACAACCACTTCTGGTTGAAAATAGTTATTTAAAAATAATCCTTTAATAAAATAAATGAGTGACTGTGGCATTTGAATAGTTTTACTGAGACCAACATTTAACAAAGACGTGTGTTTTTAAAAGTGAAGTGAACATGAGTCTGTGGAACCACGGTGTGAAGTTAGTGAACAGTTATATAAAACTAATACAGTGGTAGTTAGTGAACAGTTATATTAAACCAACACAGTGGTAGTTAGTGAACAGTTATATAAAACCAACACAGTGGTAGTTAGTGAACAGTTATATAAAACTAATACAGTGGTAGTTAGTGAACAGTTATATAAAACTAATACAGTGGTAGTTAGTGAACAGTTATATAAAACCAACACAGTGGTAGTTAGTGAACAGTTATATAAAACCAACACAGTGGTAGTTAGTGAACAGTTATATAAAACCAACACAGTGGTAATACTAGTTATTTAGCTTCAGGATTGATTGTTTTTTCTCACTTTTATCTCATAATTTTCACTATTTATCTCATATTTTTCACTTTTTAGCTAATAATTTTGACTTTTTAGCTAATAATTTTTGACTTCATATCTCAGAATTTTGACTTAATTTAATGCGGCTTATAGTCCAGTATGCCTTATATACAAAAAAACCTTAAAAATAAACCATTCATTGATAGTCCAGTGTGCCCTATAGTGCTGAAAATAGAGTAATTATTTTATTTTATTTTAACTGTACTGGTAACTGCGGGATAATGGAGGGGGGGGTCTGATGTAAAGTGTTTTGTGCTACATGCACCATGTATGAAAAATACTATATAAATAAAGTTGACTGACTTATACTTTATAAAAATCATATCAATGCAAGAACTTTTATCTTTTTTTTTCTGCATCCATAATAAAAGTGAGCTAGGACAAGGACCACACTTTTTTTAGTGAAGTATAAAGCCTAATATGATTTTGTTCATGATGTCCATTAGGTTAATATTTGCCAAAAGCATAATGACAGACCTTTGTGTTCTGTAAGAATAACAGCAGCTTAAAGCCACATCCTTCCTCTTAAAGTAAAGCAGTAACTGTTCTTCCATTTCATGGCTTCCTCCTGGTGAATCATTACTTTACTGAATCAATTCCATCTATATCTGTCTAATAACTAACTTATCCTGTCTGTTGGCGGTTACCCCCACAGACTGTCCCTGTCACACCCGATGATGAATTTAACCAGAGCAGTAAATGCCCACGCATTAACATTACCTCTGTATTCACTGTAATGATGACGGTAGGAAAACTCATACCGCTTGTCAGTCATTTACTTAGACTTGTAACATTCAAATCACTGATGTGACTGAACTCTGACAAGTTTTACACTTTTCTCATAAATTAAAAATGATTTCAGCAGATAAAGAAAAGCTTAAAATATTATCATTTTAGAAGATTTTTTCATTTGGAAATTGAAGAAAAAAAAACTATTAAGGGGACCTAAATACATTGATTTATGAGTTAAAATGATAGAAAATGAGCTGCAAACATCACTAGAATGTTAAATAAAGAATTCTGATGTTCTATAACAGATGTCAGTGTACTGTACATGTATGTAAAAGTGTTATTGTATGATGTAAATGATATCAGTCTTTATTAATGTAAAACCAGAAACAAAATTAGTTAACATTAAAGTGTCATTCCGCTGAAAAACACTTTCCACTTTTCTCCTTTTGGTTTCTGATGAGTCACCCAGAGTTACCAACACATGTTGTGTTTGCTGCAGGTGTGTTCCCTCCACTGATGGATTTACAATCATTCATAGAAAACAACAGAGAAACCAGACACTCAGAAAAAGTCTGTCCACTACATGTCATGAGGACATTGGTGTCACCCACGTGACGTTAAACACCTTCACTATTGCAGCGAATCTGACGTAGCATTAGCATTAGCATCTATGAGAAAAAATACGGGATCTCTCTGTGGAAATGAAGCATAAGTTTTTTTTCCCTGCACCTTTTCAAAACAAGTGATGGCACCAAACCCTGCTGGATGTTACTCTGGGATGGTAAACACACACACAGAGCCAGAGGGGAGGGGGAGTGTTCCTTCATGGATATTTTACAGGTGTTTGTTGAGTGTGTGTTGTTACCTTGTCTGTACCCAGCAATAATGTCCTTCACCTGCTCACACGTCCTAGAGGACAGAACCTCCACCAGTACCTTCTCATCTGTTCCTGCCCCCTAAAACACATTAGAGTTTGGAAATTATCTCAATATTCTTATTTAGGGTGTTCCAGACTTTTATAAAAGTACTGTTCATTTCCCCTAAACTTTGACTTTATGTACTTTTATTTTTATTTTTTTTTTTTGGTTGAGACTGTATCTGTTGTGTGTAGCAGAAGAGTTAAATTTATTAAATGTATGCATGAATGAGTGCAGAATTTCAAAATATATTTTACTGCCAAACGTTTTCAAAACATATGAAAAAAAAAAAATCACACAATAGAGTATTACTAGAATTATTTAAGTACCAACCAGTTAGTGAAATGATAGGTTTTTATGTTTTTTCTTTAAGTCTTATGCAGGTACTACTTGGAAAATTAGAATATCATGTAAAAGTTGTTTAATTAAGGTAATCCAACATAAAAGGACAAACCAATATATTTTATAGACTCATGACATGCAAAGTAGGATATCAAGGAATTCTTTGTTGTAATTGTGTTATTATGTTATACAGCTTATTTAAAGCTCAAACTCAGGAAGTTCGAATACTGCTTGAAACAAAACAAACAAGGCAGGCAGAGGTGAGACGATGTGAATGGAGAAAAAAAGCAAGATTCTATCTTGTCTGAATCCTGAGATATTATCACTGATGTGTTTTAGATGTTGACCTTTAGTGTGACCTTGACCAAAATATAATGGGTTCTTCCTTGACCCATTATCTATCATTCCTGAAAGTTTAATCAAAATATGTTCAGAACTTTTTCTCAAATTTAATACCTCCTTGGCAGAGGTAATAATAAAACCTTGAAATATATTGATTTGTATATTTTGTCTATATAATGTCATATGTACTTTTCACTTTTAAAGTCAAGTTACAAAAAATCATGCACTTTTTCAGAATATTCTAATTTGCTGAGTAATACCTGTAAGTTGTTTTTCATATAGATAATGTGCCTTCCTCATACATTTCTTATTTTACAACATAATGAGCCTTTGAGCATTCTTTAAAATTCAACTAAGACAGAAACTTTTTACCCCCAGACTTTATTAAGATTTAAAAACAACATTTCAAAATTCCACACTTTTTAAGACTTTAAAGATTCACGCTGATAATTCTGTAAAACATACACAGTCTGTCCTCGTCTCACATCTGGTAACTACAGCACCTACCTTGATGGCGTTGCGGAGGGACGTGACATCATAAGCGATGGGTGGGGTCATCAGAGCGACAATGAGGGTCTCAAATTTACCACCCAGCTCTCCCTTCAGGTCATCGATCAGATCCTGTCAAACAGATGCAGCGTCACCTTTAAATCAGTGCAACTGCTGTAGAAACTGTGCCGTTCACACACGCTACAGCTGTTGTGTGCAGCTGGATTATAAGGAAAATATAGATTCCTTTATTTTTGAGTTGTATTAAAACTAATGTGATGACATAAAAGAAATGCAAATTAAACACATCATAGTAACACTATCAGCATCAGCCATTGGCTACATTATTTCAACCAAGAATTTCACAATCCTTGCATCTTTAGTGATAAATGAAGTGGTTTTACTACATAAAGGTTAATACACTCATGATAGAATGACAACAGAACTCTGATTCATCATTTTGCTTTAAGGCAACAGTGAATGGAATGTCCGTAGTGTTAAGTCACCTGACAGTTGGCCACTTCATTTTTTCCACTCCCGTCTGTTCTATCTTTACTAATGAATGTATTCCAGAACATTCGTGACCCTCCAGCACTAAACCAGTGCTTCAGTTTCACAGCAGTATTTCTAGCTTTAGTCTCAAATATGGGTCAAAATTATCAAATTTGAAGTTTATGCATAAAATCCCAGTAAAATGTCTCCTGAACACTTCTAACTATGAGTGTTTGTTAAATTCCTAGCGTAAGTTCTTCAAATCATACCTTTTAGGAAGAACAACAACTGACTCTGACAGTAATTAAGTCTAAAACTAAGACAAATCGACTCCAAACACGACTTTCCTTGGCGCTGGCGTTAGGTATTTCCCCGTCATGTTTGGTTTCGTTGGAAAGATGGGGATTCCCTCTAGACAACCCTTAAATAGAAATCTACATAATTATATATTTGAACCAATGGGAGGCCTCAGAACAAAGCCTTCTGCACTAAAGTAAAGCCCTTGTTGCTATGGCGATGTTGAAAAACAGTCTCTGATTGGTTGAATTAGTCTCATGCAAACATTTTTAATAAACTTTAAGATAAATTTAAGAGAAAGAGAAAGTACTTTATTTGTCGTTATACAATTGCACAATGAAATTTGTTCTCTGCATTTAACTCATCCTTTCTTTGATGCTGTTGGGGCACCTGTAAGGAGGACATATAAAATCAGAATTTCTGAAATTTGACCCAAGTGAATGGTTTTGTGCAGAGGGTCACATATGATCAAATATGGCTTAGTTCTCAAATCACTTTAGCTTTAAATGAATCAAATCGTTTCATAAATCATTGCACCACCTCAACTTTGTTTTTATTAATTTGTGTCACTTTCCACCTTATGCTTTTTTCTGCTCATTCTTTGTTTAATCATAGAAGCTGATCGTACAAAACTTCCTTTTTAATATCCTCATCTCAAACATGAACAGAGTGAGCTGCTAATCCAAGTTGTTTTTTTTTTTACTAGAATATAGAATAAATATAACAAGTGGCCACGAGGAGAGGGTTTGTTCTGCTTATTAATCAACAAAATGAAACATTAAGGTGTGTGTACATGTAAATGTTTTCATATAACTTATAGTATATACCATTTATATGAATTACAGGTTTTACATAGTTTGTCCATTTTGACCAAATAGTGAAAACAATTCCCTTTAATCCTTAAAGCACAATGTCAAAGTGAAGGAAATCTATTAAATGGAGAAAATTACTTATGTATTTAGAATTAAGGTAGAGATATTTAAAAAGAGATGTAGCCCCATGACTCAGTGGTCATACTGTATAAATGTATGTTTTATTTGTGATTAATTGTACCATATGTAAGGTGCACTTAAAAGCCTTTAATTTATATGGATTCATTCTGGTTTTATTTAGTGACTTTGAATTGATTTTGTGTCGTACACTGGGCTCATGGTGTGGAGTAAAACCTACTGTACTTAACTGTAATATTACAGTGTGTGTATAAGGACTCAACTGGAAAAAGTCAGTGTATTTTATGTGTCATAACTGAACAATTCTGACAGTTATTGTGAATACGCTAATGTTTAGAGGAATAAGAGTGTGTTTTGTTACAACTCACCAAGGTTGGGAATTAATGTGAATATACTAATTAACATTTGAACAAAGGTGAGAATTATTGTGAAAGTGTTTAATAAAGTCTGATTTATTTGACTGTTTTGTTTTGCTTAATGCATCTTCTAGTCCAGTGCACTTTATATATGAAATAAATAAACCATTCATTGACTGTCCACCTTATAATCTATAAAAATAACCTATAGTGTGGAAAACACTGATCACATGTACTACAGATACCCTTTTTTTCCATTTATGCCATAAAACATGGATCTGCAACCCTTGTCCTAGAGTTCCACTACAGTTTGTTTTACATGTTTCCCTCTTCCAACACATTTGAGGGTCATTATCGGTCTTCTGCAGAGCTTGATGATGGGCTTACTATATCAATCAGGTGTGTTTGAAAAGGGACAAATGTAAAACATGCAGGATAGAGGCTCTCTAGGACCAGCCATAGGGACATGTTTGGTTAGAAATGTTCATGCATGGAAAAGGTCGAGCAAAACCAAATAAAAATGAATGGGTGCTTCAGGTTATAAGATAAGTTTGTCAGATCTTTCGGTCATATGTATTGCCTGAATATCAATTATTATTTCTGTATTAAACATTATTGAACCATGTCCAGTTGGAGCTCTCAGTGTTTGAATATGTGTTTTCATTTAAAAAAGACGATGATCGATGAACAGCATCCATAACAAATTCTAAGCACTTTGTCATGAATGAGGGGCTATAATTCAAATTCCAACCTTTCCAAACAGTGTTTTGTAGGTATTCTTGATCTCCTGCCTCTGGGCGTTACTGCGAGCAGTCAGCAGCTGCAAGATGGCATCCTCATCGGTCCCTACGGAAACAACCACCATGGTAACTCAGCCAGTGTTTACCACTGCCCTCACATCAATACATAACATACACTGTCCAAGGTGACTGCTGATTACGTTACAAGCCACATAATTGCAGTGTTTAAGTCAGGATATGTGTTGGCTCCTGGTGAAGCATCTCATGTTTCACTGGCCTCGTGTTTCGGTGACTCATCTGCGTTTGGGTGGAGCTCAGCAGCGGCAGCAGCAGGAACTACTACAACAGTAAAAGTTCAGAGAGGAACTCCTGAAACAATGCTCGCTCACTGGTCCGCTGCTGCTGCTGCTGTAGCGCAGACAGACACGCCTTTAGCATCAGATTACACCGCAGTGACATCAGATAGCACAGCCTTACCCAGCCCTTTCATGGCCTTCTGCAGAACCTCCGCATCTGCACTGGCGTTGAAGTTTGAGCTGGCTTTTACGGTTCCCCTGGTGGCCTGCAACATGGACGACAAGAAAAGGAGCATCTATTAATCGTATGCGAGGGGGGAAAAAAACATAAATTGAGCAGATTCTACAAAATAAAAGTTGTATAATATGTGACCCGCCACCACGAAACCAGGCATAAGTCGCGCTGAGCCGTTCAGAGCTACAGCCAAATTTAGGCTGGAAGGTGATTTGTTATTTGTGTTTACACCTTATCAAAAAACGGTACCTTAACACCTCTATGTTCACTTCCTGTGGTCATTACATTGAAATCCAATCAATAAAGGTGTTTATTGAGTCAATTATTTAAGCGGTGACAAAAGTTCAGGTATTGCTGAGCAAAGACAAAGACGACTTCCACCTCTTTTCGCCGAACAAAACGATCTCCGTTCCGTGGGTAAACACCCAAGTGTTTGGTACGAGGTAAAAGCTTATATTGAATGTTCTGTCCAATGGTGTAAGCCAAATGATTATAATACGTCACACTTCTGTCCTATTATTATAATATATAAAACTTCTGTGACATGTCCATCAGAGTGTCCTTTAACATCTGTCAACAATTTGTGTCAATCGGATACAAATTATTATGCGTTGCTAAGGACTTCTTACCCCAAAACAGTCCAAAACTTTAACGGACAATATCTAAAAATATGCAAATTGCAAAATATGTCCAACTGTGGATATTAAAATGACCATAACTTTGGTTCTACTTGTGATAGAAACATCATTTTTTCACCATCTTAAACCTTAGTTTCCACTCTACCAAGATACACACATAACTCTGTTTGGATTTACACACACTTATGCCTGGTTTCGTGGTGGTGGGTCACATATATATTTGCTTTGACTTGGAATTTGCCATTGACCTCACACTGGTCAATGGCACCAAACAAATGTACCTTTAGTTGTACCAGGTATTAAAATTAACAAAAAGTGGAAGAAAACAAGGGGGGGTAATTTTTCTGCGACTGTAAATAAAGTGAAGATTAATAGTATAAAGGGTTATTCCATCCATTCTGTGCACAAAGTCTCAGCATTTAATGAATTTAATGACTAACAGATGTACAGCTGCTCTGCCCACAAATTCTCACATCTTTGTTCATTGGCATTTTATAAAGAGGAAGCTTCATTTCTAGACAGAGAAGTCAGTTTTAAGTGAAAACCAACACAATCATGACAAAAACATGACTAAATGTTATTATAATTGAACCAAACTTCAGAACTTGTGTCAGTAAAGATGACATTTTTACATTTTTACAGAGATTATTTTTGCACCAAAACTTAAATTCCAGTTCAAAGTGCAACCAGTTTTAACTTAATGCTTATGCGTCATAAGTTTAATTTTTAAGAAGGCTGCAATCTTTGACATGGATTGAGCAAAATCAGCAACTTCCTCAAAAGAAAAAAAAAAAGAGCGAACAGATCATTTTTCTTCTTCCATTACTTGACCAGATGGCTCCATCAGTTCTGCCAAGACATTTTCCTCAAAGGACATATTACAGCTTTTGTGCTTTTTAGCCAGTGAACAAATACTGTTTTAAAGGAAAGAAAAAGGTGTGAAATTAATATATTACAAGTTTAAAATGAGCTCAAATCCATTCAGTTCATTCATTACCAACAGTATCTAACCTTCACTCGAGGTAAAATATGATAAAGCTGTGAAAAATTAACCCTCAGATTGATTTTGGTTAAAGAGTTTCTGTCTCTTAACAATGCTACTCATTCCAGAAACTCTTTCATACTATGACGTTAACAAAGAAACATCCCAGTGGTTGTTTCAGAGGAGAGATGTTTGGAAAGAAAACCACGGGAATGTTTCTGGAATTCTGACCTTGGAAATTTGTTTAAAAAAAAAAAAAAAGGGGAGGAATGGCAAGTCAGAAAAACAAGATGCTGGTAAAACAAGCAGGATTTTGTCTTTTCCTGCAGGATGGAATGCCAAGAAGTTAATTTACTGGCCTTTTTCATAAACACGCTCAGGCCCACAAACTAAACAAAATTAAATCAACATGCAGCTGATCATGCAAACAGCAGAACAAGCAGATATTCAGGAGAAGAGGATTCATCAGGAATGTTGCAACAACACAATACCGATCATTTCTATAGGGGCTGTCTCATCTTTAGACTATAGACACAGAAGAGGTCATGTCCTGTGCAGCGAGTTCAGACATGACTTGGGGCTGGGGTCTTCTACTGGAACTAAACATGAACAGAGGAAGCTGCCATTCTACATTATGTATATTTTAATACAGTGTTAACATTTTATTACTACCTTGATTTAAAAAAAAGACATATCACAACTATACTATTACTATTGTCTACTGTGGATGATCAGAATAGATAAAAATGTATTAATATTTTTGTATCAAGTCCATATCATCTGTTAATATTACTTTAAAAGGGACAGTTCAGTATTTTTCACATGAATGTGTATGTCATCACTGTCTTTACTCTGGTGCACCCACACTGACTTACCCCCGACAGTGTCCTGTGAGCCCAGTTCTGGTCTGGTTTTGGTCAACTACTTTCACTTTGACCAAAACCAGACCAGAACTGGGCTCACAGGACACTGTCGGGGGAAAGTCAGTGTGGGTGCACCAGAGTAAAGACGGTGATGACAAACACATTCATGTGAAAAATACTAAACTATCACTTTAACATTTGCAGATGAACACAGCCTTGTTTTGCTTATTTTATTACTTTAATCAGTAAAATAAACTTAATGTACACAAGCTTTTTAGATTTATTTTTACACTATGGGTAAAATGATAGGAAAATGTATGCTCCCTAACCAGGATTCTATTTTTATGAGACTTCACACACACAAAATATATATATATATATATATATATATATATATATATATATATATATATATATATATATATATATATATATATATATATATATATATATATATATATATATATATATATTTGCAGATGTAAATAAAATCTGTTCAGACCATGTATTTACGACTGAATCTTTAAAAATGTTATTTGTTTTAATAGATATGTTTATTTAACCAACATCTCTTGAGATGCATGTTTTCCTGTTATTGTCTCTAACTTGATAAAAAAATAACCATATGGCATTGATAAAACAAATCTAAGATCCACAAATAAAAATACCACATTAAATCATTTGTGGATAGATAGGATTCTTAAAGTGTGACACAGATTCTTGTTTTCAGATCAGTTTAGTTAAAATCTGAGTAAACTCTGCATGTACTGTGGGTAATCGATGTGAAAGTACGATCATTCCATTCCCCTTGCACATTTTACAGATGATGGTTGCCATAGATACGGTACACGGAGATGCCTTCGATAATGGGAAGTTTCAAACTGTTACTGGAACTGAAATCAATGCATTTATACATTAACTTTCCCTTGATCTACTTTACATTAAATATTAACATATAACTAGTGTTTTGTCCAAAAATAAATAGCAATGAAATTGTGATCAATTTCATGACATTTCTTGAAATCTTTAACAAAAGAGATACGGCAAATCAGGTAAAATGTGTGTAAGGGGGGGCAGGGTTTGTTGTGCCACACACCACTTTTTTTTCATGCTGACAAGAAATAGAGAAATAATTTTTATCACCGTCTGTCTGATCCAGCCACACCTTTTGAAACACAAATACGTTAACAAATATTTAATATATTATTTATAATATTTGAGATTGTGTGAAATTTGTAAAGTTGTCCCAAAAATTTTCCACTATTGTAGATTAAAGAAAATTTAAAATAAATAAATAAAATAAAAAAAAATATATATATATATAAAACCTTTTTTCCACTTTAAAACATAGAGAAAAGTTTTAAGTTTGCATTATTTTTATATTATGTTAGTATTTCACTGGTCCGGCCCACTTGCAGACAAACTCTTGGTTCTGACTCACAGGGGGAATTGTTCAGATTATTCCAGTCCAGTTTTTGCAGGAACATCATTATGACTAATTACTGTCCTGAGTTTCTTTTCTTTTTTTTTTTTTTTTTTGACAGAAAGCTGCTCCACCCTGATAACAGTGATTCTCCTTTAAGAGTAGGAGGGCGGCTGGAACACTGGGCCAGACGTGGAAATGGATGTTTAAACACAGAGAGAGGTGGAGACACATGAAAAGCCCCACCCTAATGGACTGGAGCCCAAACACTGTATGAGTCACACACCAAACTTCCAAACTTCCCAAAATGATCCTCTCTGCAGCCTCACGAGCATGCGCATTTAACACACACACACACACACACACACACACATATACAAATACAAATACACACATACACAGATGTGAACTCAAAAAGTGTTAAAGTGACAAAACCTACATTATCATGGTGTTTATTAGTGGATTTTTAAAAAGGCAAATAAAGTTTAATAGTGACTTTATCCTGAACAGCTTTGCCCTTTGACAAAAGACACAAAGCTTTATTTACATAATATTAAATGTTGACTTTAGTTTAATTCAGTTAAGACACAGTCAAGGTCAGATATAGTATAAACACCAGCCTGTAGATGGATACGATGTAAAACATTATATAAGAGGATTGTAGTGGGCGTTGTCTTTAAGTTCACAGGGTAAACACCATCATGACTCATATATTAGCATAAATAACGGATTATTATTTACGTTCACTAAAAACTTGACATAACAGTTTTATAAATATATATATGTAAAATGATTAACATTTTTATAAGTCAATAGAATGAAAAAAGAAACTCACCATGATGAAGTTTTTTTTTTGGAGTTTAATCGAGAGGAAACTGTAGGAAAAAGATGAGAAAGTTACCCAAAAATAAAACAAGATAAACCCCTGACTGTCTGAGTTAAAACCACATGTATTTATAGTCAACTGTTCACGACATAATTTAAACTTTTGTCCGAATATTTGACTGAGTCCATATGTCCCTAAACCGTGCCAAACTCTTCCTCCTCTTCCTCAGAACTGTCTTTTTCCTTCTCCTCTTCCCTCCGTCCACACTCACCTGGTTGACAGAATACACATCCACTCTCGGTGTCACTTTCTCGGTTAAACGGTGTCAAACTTACCGTGGGTAGTTGACAGGTGAAGTTCGGTAGCAGTCACGGACAGACCCGGCACACGGAGCAGACTCAGGGAAAAAGAGGACGAACCGCACAAACCCACCCGGAATAAAACTCTCAGCTGCGCGCGTGAGTGTAGGGGCGTGCACGTGGGCCACACCCCGCTGCGCGCGGCGTGGCTACTGGAGCCTCTGCCAGCAGCAGTCTGCACCGGAGCATTCTGGGAAATGTTGTTTCATAAACGACTATGAGTCATAATGAAGTTAGAGACACAGATCATCCTACTGTTTGTTTTTTCCATTGTCTTATGACCCTGGACAAGACAAGTTAGAAAAAACAACTTTGATTGAACCATATTATCTGTAAAATTGATTATTATTTCAATCAATCAATCACTTAGTCAAAGTTTATTCCACTCAACATTGGTTGGGTGAGATTATTGTAATCACCTTCTGTGTGTGTATGTGTGTGCAGAGTCATATCATGCTATAACTTAATGAATACTTGACATTTCACCATGAAATTACACGGACATATACATATAGCCAGTGTGCATCCAATGCAATGATCCATTTGAGTACAGGTCAAAGGTCATGGTCACAATTAACTAAAAGGTCAAAATCACATTAGCAGCAATAACTCAAGAATGGAGGGTCACCGAACTTTCAGATTGGTACCAAACAATGAGGAATGAAGATGTCTACAATTCTTTGGTGTTCACCTACAACCAATAGTTTTTGAGATCTCTGGAGGTCAAAGGTGACATGTCGCAAAATTAACTTCTGCAACACTGTGTGTGTCAAGCATAGACATATCACACTAACTTAATCAATAATGGATATATTATCAAAATATTACACACACTGATGCGTATATATATACAAATAATGAATTTATCAATATTGCCAAAGGTCAAGATCGCATTTAGCAGAAAGGTCAAAATCACATTATTGGCTCTGATTCAAGATTTGAAATTAGGCATTCTCTAAAAACTTGTTTATATAGCAGTTCCATGTATGGTGCTTTACAAAGTGCTTCATGCAAAGTAAAATAAATAATAAAATATAAATAAATAAATACATACAATACAGACCAGAAGAATAAATAGTGCAGGTCTACATTTATGTTATTTGGTAACCGAGCTGCACAGGTAATACATAATTTATTTTATTTCCATTTTATTGACAATCACACACTGAGAGGTTTAATTTTCAATTAATAATAAATAATAATATATTGCATTTCTATAGCACTTTTCAAGACACTCAGAGTGCTTTACATTATTGATCCATCATTCATTCACTTTCAGATTCTCACTCTGATGGTGATAAATTATTTTTGTAGCCAGAGATGGTAACGAACTAACTACTTTGTTACTGTACTGAAGTATATATTTATTAGAATTTTTTTGGACTATACTTTACTTGAGTATTTATTTTTCTGGCAACTTTTTACTTTTAATTCCTACATATCTATATAAAAACCTGTCCTTTATACTCCTTACATTCTCATAATAGACTTGTTACTTTTTCCACCTAAACAGATGTGACAGTACGAAAAATGAGTCACTTCAGAGGGAATTTCAGTGGAGGAGAGAAATTATAACTTTTGACATCATAATTTTAACTTTTTATCTCATCATTTTGACTTTTTATCTCATTATTTTGACTTTTTATGTCATCATTTTGACTTTTTTTCTCATCATTTTGAGTTTTTATCTCATCATTTTGACTTTTTTTCTCAGGATTTTGACTTCGTTTAATGTCAAGTGCGCCTTATATATGAAAAACCATAAAAATAAACTACTCTGGGCAGTGTGTCTTATAGTCCAGTGTATCTTATAGTGTGTAAAAATATGGTAAATAAATAAATACATATCGATTATGTATCTTATTTGGAGTTGTTGGTTGTGTTCCTATCACTGTTGAACCCAAACCAGATTAAACCCTCAGCAATAAATCAAATTTTCAAACCTAACGTAAATAACATTATTCAGACAAATATGCAATTTTTACATAAATATTTTTTCACAACTTGCTGCTCATATTTGTCCTTGTGCAGTAAAATAACCCAGTCAGTACTTTTTTTTTTACTTGCATGAAAGTAGATGAGTTGAGATTTTACAAAAGAAACAATAGCTGAACAAAATAAACAGAAGATTAAATGATACTGAAAATAATTGTTAAATGCTTAAGAAGAAAAAAAGCCAGGATACAGACAAAGGCAGCCATGTAGAAATGGTAAATAATGCTGTTTACATAACAACAATGTGGTCGTTGTATACACGTCCACATGTGAAATAGTTGACATGTCATCTGAATCTGGGAGACTATGGAGCTCTTCTTTGTCTGGGGAATAGTTAGAGGTTCCTAAACTTTATTTAACCCATGCAGACCGTTGACAAAAACAAACATGTTGGTTCTTCCAGTGGCAGTGGCTGTCCATGTTCCAGAACTGGGTCTGAGGATGAAGGTGAAGATGACGGTCCAAAGTCTCCCACAGGTGCTCATCTGTAATGACTATAAATGCTGCAGTCATATGGACACAGGCAGGGGCGTAGCACCAGATTCGGGGCCCGTACACTCTCAATGTCAGTGGGTCCCTATCCATTCCAGTGCACGAGGCGCAAAAGAAAAAAAAAAGGGGGTATTTATTTAAAATACAAAAGAATGAATAAGGTTTAAAGCAACAGTCAGATTATATTGAGTGTTTTTTTAATTCACCATCTGAATTAATGCTTTTATCCTACTGTCCTGGTGCTCGTATACCTAAGACTAAACCATTTTGCGCCTCTAAGAGGGGGTCCCAGGATGTCCAATATGTTGGCAGGACTGTGGCAAAAAATTAATTATCTCAGTTGATGTTAACGATGTATCTAATGACACCAATTAATTGAAGGGCCTAATTTACTTGAAATAAACATCACAGAAAAAAATTATCTCCATACTTTGGCCTTGGGTGGTCAGGTCCACTTTTCCCCCCACTATGACACCCCAGGACACAGGTATGAAGATGATCACATTACTTTCATACTTAATGATGTCCAACAGAATGTCAGGTTGTTCTTTTCATTTGTTTGCTTTTCATATCTGCTACTATAGAAATCTGAAGACATGTTCTGCACCAGATCCTACAGATAAACAAGTCGTGCCACTGCCAGACACAACAAACCCTACCCCTCAAAAATGTTTACCTGATTATTTACCCGATTTACCATATCATTATGAAAACACATTTTTGGTGACATTGACCCTGACCTTTGACCTACATTTGCCAAAATATAATGGGATTTATTCTGGACCACTTTGTACCTTTCATGAAAATGTCATGTAAATCAGTCCACTAGTTGTCAAGTTTCTGACAAACAGAGAAAAAAAGGGGTTAATGATTTGCTTCTTTGGTACTAAAGTTTATAACCTAGCAGTACGATCCCTGTTCATTTCATGTATGGGTCTAGTGGTGCTTCATAGGCAGGGGAGGCGGGGCTAAAGGGTTGTCTTTGAAATCCCTCTTTATGCAATTCACCTTATTCACCTGGCAGCCATTTTTACACTTAGTAAAACAGAAGTAAAACAGAAGTACACAGTTCCATACTTCCTTCAGTGAACATTTGGGTTGGCAACATGCCAGCACTTGGAACAACCAATCTGTCCGTCATCTCGGAGTTAACGATCGATATTGTTGAAAAAATGGGCGTGTCAGGACTACAATATTCCACAGAACATTCAGAGAGGAAATGAATCCACATATCATGAATTTATTATAAAATACTATAAACTCTTTTACTCTGACAGTGAACAACCATTCATTCATTCATTCATTCATTCATTTTCTGAACCTGCTTTATCCTCACTAGGGTCATGGGGTCACATGGAGCTGAACTCGGCTACTTTAAAATAAAAAATTAAAATTAAAATAATAAATTAATTTAATAATTTTTTTAAAAGCTACTTATGGGTGAAGGACATGTGACCAGTTCATTGCAGGTATTAACATATCACATTCACAACTGGGGACAATTTAGATTAACCCATGAACCTATCAGTGCATGTCTTCAGGTGGTAGGAGGAGCCATAGGACCCACACGGACACAGGGAGAACATGGAAACTCTTCATCCTCCAATGAAAACAGCATAGAGGTAGGTGATGGTTAAGAAAGAAGCAGAGAAGTAGCACCAAGAAGATGCTTAGTAAGATGAAGAGGCAGGAGTACACCACCATGCTCCAGTCCTAACCTGACGTCAAAGGCGTCAGACCAATGACCACTACCACCGACACTGGGACGGACACGCTGCTGAAATTCCAGCTCCGGTTTAAATCCTCCTTCGACTTCAGGTTCAGGTGGGTCCAGTTCTGTCTGTTCATATCTGACCTCGTTTTTTTCTATTAAAGACTTGAATCTTGCCATGAAGTCCTGACATGTGAGGTTGTCACCCGCTGTTGTAAATGTAGTTATCAAAAAACGAAGCATGTCTGCACTTGTCCCAAGATCTCAGAACGTTCTATTATCTGTCCCACAAGACCATGAAGGATTCTTCTGCTTCTCCCTCCACTGGATTTCACAGTGCTATGGCTGCAAATGGCTCTCATCTCTCACACACCCAGACACAATACTTGTATCTGTTCAAAACAACAATGTTCAGAGTTCACAGGTGATTATCCAATAGTGTTAAAAACATATTTTAGACTATCTTAAGCATGGATTTTTTAAAAGTCTGGGACCTGCCGTTGATGTGCTTCAACAACCTCATGCACATAATAGACATTTTCTTCTGGTCTCATAAAGCTTCTAGAAATGCTGTCTTCATCCTTTTGGGCCTGTGTATGAAGATGATCACTTTGTATTCTCTGGGATGCATCAGATTTTCAAACAAATTAAAAAAAAAAAATTACAGTTCCAATACAAATTGTGCTTCCTTTTTCACATTTGATTTTGAACCTTTGTCTCATTGCAGATTTTGAACATCACTGTACACCTCTAAGACCTTAGCCTAGCCGCACTTCAGAGTCACAGGACATCTCCTTTAGTTGGAGTTTTACTAGGGCAGGGGTGTCAAACTGCGATCCTCAAGGGCCAATGTCCTGCATGTTTTAGATGTTTCCCTCTTCCATTACACCTGGAGGCCGTTGCATCATTATCAGTCTGATGAGGAGCTGATTATTAACTCTTTAAATGTCAGCGCTGATGTGTTATGAATGGATGATTTTGTTTAAATATTCAGAAAAATTCAACCATTTTCCTTTTAGTTTTGTGCATGGACAAGGTGCCAAAAAGCAAGAGTTTTTTTTATTTTTATTTTATTTAAACATTTTTTAAAGGCAAATTTAAAATTACTGGGACCAAATTTCAATAGTAGTTTTCTTCTTTAGTTTTTTTTTTTTCAAAATTTTCCACATTATTTGTCATTTTGTAAATATTTATTAGTTTTTGTTGCTCATTTTGTTTATTTTTCTTCTTTTTTTTAATTGTATTTTTCTTTGATTTTCTGCCATTTGTGTTTTACTTTGCTCATGTTACCAATTATTTTGTTAGTTCTCGGGAGTTAAAGGGATAAACTGAATCACATGGAAGAGGGAAATATCTAAAACATGCAGGACACCGGCCCTCGAGGACTGGAGTTTGACACATGTGTACTAGGGGGGAAAACTGTAGTTGTTATGCAATTCCCTAACAACCATGTTGAAGTATTTTAGCAAAGAAACACCAGATGCAGCCCACCCTCTGATCACCTGATGACAAATGAGATCTCACCATAAACTATGAATCACCATCAGTTTACTGCACAGTTGTTTTTACACTTTATGTCCTTATGCTTCACAAGAATAACATAAACTCAGGGCTTTTAGTTCAGACATTCTTACAGTCACAGCACAGTTTTTTAATACTACAACATAAAACGTCTCACATTTTATCTTTAAGAGACTGCTCCCCATTTTCTGAACCTGTCTTCTTCTCACAGGGGTCACTGGAGCCTATCCCAACTACTGATGAGGATGTCACCAGTTGATCACATAATCTCTAATTTAATAGACACACTTCAGATTTGAACAGTGAATGTACCGATATGGACTCGGTTAAGAACTGTTCTGGGAATCTGTCTTTTGGCTGTGAAATCTGCATATTTCTACACATAGCTGACCAATTTGAAATGCAACTTCTAGAAACATATTTTCATACATAAAATTGATCACATGACTCTGAGGTCATACTCAATTAGTGAAAATGATCCTTTTGTTACAGCTCTTCATAGTCCTGCATTAACAAAAACAAAAGCTTTTAATTTGTAATGGAAAATTTACAGAAAGACCCAAAAATGTCACAACTCATTACTTTGTGTGAATTAAGTCTAATTTAGATCATTTAGAAAACAATACTGTTGGATAATGTGATACTAATTAAAGAGCCAATGGAATCCTAAAAGCTGACCTTTAGGAAAATAAAACCTATTTATTTTGTATATATTGAACAAAACAAACAAAAAAGAACAAAAGACAATGAAGACATTTGTTCAAACATAAGTGGGAAGAAGTCTATTATGGAATCCCATGCATTCTCCTGATACAAATGATTTATACAGTAAAGCCTGTTTATCCCAATTCCTTAGTACCATATTTTCTGGACTATAAGGTGCACTTAAAAGACTTCAATTTTCTCTAAAAACCACAGAGCGCCTTATATAAGTATTAATTAATCTTGGCCAACATTGGTTGGGCAACATGGTCAGTTAAGAAAACATAAGAAAATGATCTTGATATTAATTGGAAAAAATGCTAATTCAGAAAATAATATGATTATAAATAAATGATTTAGGAAAGGTTGAGTAGAGCGGAAAATATCATTTTACAAGTGCCACAAAATTCACACTGGGTTTTTATGGAAAATAATAATAATAATAATAATAGTTTTGGACAGCAACAAAATAACTAAAGCCAAAACTCTTCTTACAAAACACAGTTGAGTCTCACCTCATCATTTATTATTCTTGTAAAAACTATTCAACATCCCCACAGGGAGGAACAGGTTACAACCACAACAGAAGTTAAAAAGACTGTGACATGTGATAGAAACATTTGTGTTTGTGATAGAAACATGTACCGACGTGAATGATGAAACATTCATACAAAAACACATCAGCATGAACAAACAGGTGCACAAAAACCTGGAAAACAAGACAAGCAAAACATTATGCCCAGATAAATACTGCTGTTGTGTGTATATATATGTTCCCTCTGTTCTCCTTCAGACTCGGGTCCTCTACCAGGGGTCTGGGAGTCTGATGGTCTTTTGGACACAGATCTCTGATGTTGTTCCTGGTATCTGCTGGAGACGTTCTCCAAGTTTAGGAATAGGGTTAGGTTTAGGGTTATGTAATGTAACAGTAATGACATGGTAAAGCACTAGTGACCAGAAGACTAGGACTGAGTCAAAGAGACACAGACTGAACCTTGGATTTTAAATTGGTACCATATTGAAAGTAAGATAACAAACAGTGCATCAGTTTGTTCGTTCAAAACAAATAGTTCAGAAATTCAACTGAACACAGAATTCATTTCAACAATATTATCTGTATTAAATACTTACTCAAGATTCATTCAATAATACATTTGTTCAATCAACAATACACCAATATAATAAAGTGATCAATATACCACATTAACATGAAATTATTGGATCACATTTGAAATAATATGCAATATTGTTCTTCAAATTCAATCAATTAATTGTATAATTAATACTAGATAATACTAGAATAATAATAGATACAATAAAAAAATGTCAGTGCCATGACTGAAAGCTAAAGAATATTTATTACTTTATATATTATCATTATTCTTATTTATATTTTTCTTCCTTTATAAATATTTTTCTTTGTTTCTCATCCTGTCGTATTGTTTGCTCTCAAGGCCTGGGTGGTGGGTGGTGGTGGTGGCCAGAGGACTGCGTGATGACGTGGCATGGCCGACGTGATTACGTCACTTTTGTAAAGGACAAAACTCCTATAAGCCTCGGTTCTCCTCGCCGGGTGCGGTGGCGCGCGCCTGTAATCCAAGCTACCGGGAGGCTGAGGCTGGCGGATCGTTTGAGCTCAGGAGCTCTGAGCTGCAGCGGACTATGCCGATCGGGTGTCCGCACTAAGTTCGGTATCGATATGGTGCTCCTGGGGGAGCCCGGGACCACCAGGTCGTCTAAGGAGGGGTGCACCGGCCCAGGTCGGAAACGAAGCAGGTCAAAGCCCCCGTGCCGCTCAGTAGTGGGATCGCGCCTGTGAATAGACGCTGTAGTGCAGCCTGAGTAATACAGCGGGACCCAGTCTTTTACTGTCAGTCTATTATTGTTTGGATCCACTGTCTTCTAACAAACACAGGAAATAAGACACTTTAAACATTCTGTTTTTCATTTCCTTTACTTTACTGCTTCCCTTCAAACACCATCTGCTACTGTTTTCTGTGTCCTGCACCACCTCCTACTGGACACAAGTGTTATTTACTTCTATTTATTTGGTATGAATGAATGAAAGACAAAAACTATATTTTTGTTTATTATTTTCACCTGATACACATTAAACTGAATGTGTACAACATTGAACACTCACTGCATGAACAGAGAAGAAAAAACACAAACCAAACATATCACCCATTACAGCTGAAATCTGTCTATTATTATAGAAGAGGATTAGGGCCACTGTAAAAAAAAAAGGTAATGGTTTATTCTTGAGATTAAAGTCACAATTATGATTTTTTTCCCCCTCAGAATTCTGACTTTAATCTCAGATGTCCGAATTTAATCTCCATGTCCAATAAATCATGCCTTTTTTGCCCCTAATCCTTTTCCCGTATGTTATTATGTCAAGAATGTAAGAAAAGTTTATTTAAATATCACTTTTCACAGATAAAATCACGAAGTGCTTTACACTTTATCATAAAATGTTAATAAAAGCTTAATATAAAATACATTTTATAGGTTATCAGTTTTTCTCACCGGCTGAATTGATGTGCGGTTCAACTGCTTCTGTTAACCAACAGCTGATTCATTTGTGAGTAAAACCCGATAATAATTTGGACTACGCCTGGCTCACATGTGACGTCACCACAGACTCCACACCACAACTATTGTGTTCTATTTTATTATTATTAGTATTAGTATTATTAATAAAAAAAAATTACACAAGCCTCGATGAAGAACCATGTTGAATATAAAATAGAGAATAATAGGGGGTGTAGCCGCAGCCATTGGAGTTTAGTGTCTTCCCTCATGAACTTATGTCTTGCATATTTTGCACTAGTTTACACACTGTGTACAATTAAAATGGATTTTTATTTTATATACTGACATATTGAATAACTTTCTATGACATTAATGGTGATTATATTAAGACTCTGATGTAATTTATTTAATGTTAATATTGTAATATATTGGACAGACTTCGTTTCCCATGATGCATGTGTCACTGTCACTTCCTGTGAAATGTTTGGGAAACTATGAATGAGCTTGTCAGGCTATATGTGTGAAGCTCCCACTTTGATGTGCTGCAGGATTATGGTCTAATGCTCACAAAGGCAATCGCAAGTTTATTGTCTTTTAATCAACAACCACAAGTTGGAAACATCCTCCCTTAGTCCACAAGCCGACAAAAGTGGTATGTTATGTTTGTTGTTTATTCTTTTAATAATTCTTATGGTTGTGTTTATGAATTTGTGACTGATTGTGGTGTATTTGTTTTGTTTAGTTCTACGTTGTTTGTATATTTCTTCGTTTGCCAAATAAACATCAGTGTAAGAACCTGAGCCTCGGATTTGTGACTAAGCGGGCGGAACAGGGGGGGTGTAAGTATTAGTTCTATTTTATGTGCAGGTGTTCAGAGGTTGGTTTATTGAGAGGAGCATCTTGTCACCGATCCACTAGGTGGCGAAAGAGAGTTGAGTTTGCAAGTTGACAGTCAAGAGTTTAGACCCTAATTTAAAAAAGGGCATATAAAGTGTATTTTAGTTATGTATTTAATGTTCAAACGTGATTTGTGATGTTTGTGGGGTGAAAATATAAGCTATTTTTAATCCCCAATATGAGCAATACATTTATCTATATCTTCATCAGCTCAGTCACGTCCTTCTACTTCTGGTCCATGGCTGCTTAGCACGTAAAAAATTGAATTGGAGTAAATGGAGCGAGTCAAGCTAAATTCTGATTCCGTTTCACAGGTGCTTTGAAAATCCACATATGATAGCAGTAAATAAGAAACATTTGATGTGTCATAGACAGACCACCCGTTTTTGATAGGAAGCAAGGTTAGGTTTTATGTGGGCTTAGTAAGAGACTACAATGCGTCGCGTGTGTGACGTCACACTCCGCTCAGTTGTGGAGTTTGTGGCGCCAGGTGTGTAGTCCAATTATTAACAGTGGCTGACTAATGCATGTGTTGCTTTGGCATTGAATTGTAGACATCAGGAAAAAAAAGACAAGAATGGGCAAGTAACAATTATACCCTTTGATTTTATTGAACAATATTTCTGTAATACACTCAAAAAATTAGTAAGAATGCTTAAAAACAAGAAAAAAGATTCTTCAAAGTGCATTGATTAAGGCATTTTAATTTCCTTTACATAATGAACATATCCACATTTCATCAGTTCACCCGAACACAATTACATTACATTTCATTCAAAAGATCATTGAATCACCTGTAAATGTAAAAGTCAATAGTTAATGGCAAGATGATGTGGCCTGAAAGGACTGTCAACGAAGCCCAAACTCTTAAAGAGCCCGTAGGATATCAGGTTGTTCTCGGCAACGCCACAGAACACTGGGAAGCCCTCAGCCTGGAGCTTCTTGACCATCGTATAGATGACCACTTTAGCGTATCCTTTTCCTCTGTGCTCTGGGACAGTGTATAACATCCCCATAGCACAGTTATCACGCAGTAGTACCCAGGATACTGGCTGACCCTGGTCATCAGTGATACAGCATGAGGGGGAGTTGCTAATAAGGTTTGTAATAACTGCAGACGTCTGGTCTGTTCCTTCATACGTCAAACCTTTATTCACCAAATCCACATGAGAGAGGTTAAGTGACGAAATCCTTGATTGAAGCTCACTGTAGAATAAAGATCAATTTAAGTTACACTTTGACCAGATGCCAATATTTAAGTCCAGATGTTAAACTAGGGCTCAGTAATAGAACTATAATGTATAGAACTTCCCTCAACATCAGCATACAGTAACAAATGTTGAATATAATTTCAAAGCTTGGGTAGGAGCCAGAAGTACAATTTATTTAACTACATTTTTATGAACACTGATTATGTACAGACATTGGTATATTGGTTTTAATATTTTAGTCGTTTTCTAAAATTTTTCATATATTTTTACTTGTTTTTTTTAATCACTGTTTATTCATGTTGCACACTGAGACTTTGATATGTGGACAGTTAGTTCTTTAAATATTCAGCTGAAACAGTTGAGGTTCAGGTCAATTATTTTCTGACATGGTAATCATTTATCTCAGGACAGTTCAAAAGAATCAAGGTCATGTCGGTGTGATTTAACTGTCGATCATGATCGACAACATCCAGCTGTTTTACAACTAACTAACTCTAACACAAGGTTGGATGTTTCTCAACAATGTAGAAAGGTCGTTATGTCTTAAATACTGACCCGTATTGTAGTGGCTAATTTACACAAACAATAAAACTTAATTTCAAAGGCCACTAAACGGCACCAGGTAAGCAGATCCTACGTAGAGATCAGGGAAAAAAGGCCAATGTCCCGTCAGGCAGCTTCATGTTAATGATTTTTATTAGACAGATCTTAGTATTACAAAAAATGTCATTTTCCTATCTCCCTGACCTACTGGTGAAAAACCATATGCCCTGCCTGGTGCTCCTCCACCTGAGTGTGCTCATCAGGTAAGTAAACTCAGCTGTGCCCCCCAGTGCCTGTCACCTTTCAAAATAAAAGCACATAGCTTCAACTTAACTAAAGGAAAACAAAGACAAATAATAAATGTATTTAATTGATTAGAAAGAAAATACTAAATAGCTCCCACACATATTAATAC
>CM035783.1:3461241-3938741 GCA_020466265.1 Siphamia tubifer
GAACAAAACTAAACTAAACGCCGGAAAATGGAGTGGACCGCCATGGAAATTAATCCCGAGGTGTGAAAAATATCTGTTTTCTTTACTTTTACATATCATGTAGTGCATTATCTAAATAAACTCACCTGTTCTGTTTGTTTGTTTGTTTGTTTCAGATGCTGAACAAGGTGAGTATTAACCTTTAAACGGCTAAAACACTTTAAACATGTTCGAGTCAAGTTTCACACGAGCTATATATGTTTTTTTTAAATTTTGTAATGACTGTTAAATATACTCTATTTTAAGTAGGCCACCACTGATACCGGCTACTAGCTAACCTGACGTTTTCAGTTTGTTATTAATATGAACTGTAGGATTAAATTCACGAATGCTAAAACACAAACAAGCTAACAGTTAATTCCGTATTAATGTTACCGTAGCATCCCTGTGGGCGCTGTGCCCTGTGTCTGGGCTGCAGGGTGTGGTCTGGAAGGACTAGCACAACGCAGCATCTTTAAGAAAAACACACTCTGGGAGCATCCCTCTTTGGTATTGGCTAAAAAGCCGGTGTGCTTTTGTTTACATCCTGGTCATATATTTCAGATGTTGACTAAACTAGGCGTGGGCGACAGCTGGCGTTTCGTGGATGTGCTTGGACTGGAGGGTGAACAGCTCTCCAGCGTCCCCAGACCGTGCTGTGCCCTGATGCTGCTCTTCCCACTCACACAACAGGTACCAACGGGGGTCTTGAGCAGCTGACGACTTCTTCCTGGAAGGGAAGGGCATGAGGGTGGGGTGATCCAGTGATACAAACCGACAGGGGTGGGGTGAGGCTGAGGTGCAGGGAGGGCAAGGATGGAGAAGGAGACAAAGCTGTTGTCACATGTTAGAATATGGTGAGACAGGAGTTAAATCATTGCGATGTCTGAGTCATCTTGAAAGAAATGACTATATTCTTGGTTGGTAATGTGATCCAAGGAGCCAGACAGCCACGGTTAAAAGGAAATATCTAATCAATACAGCTGGTATTTCTTCACTCCAATACAGGATACAAAATGGTAATGAGTTATTGAGGGTATCATCTACTCCTCTGTCCATGGTATAACAAATATTTTTTAAAAAGAAAGAAAGAAGGGAAACTCTCCTTGTTGTAAATTCCCTCCTCCTTCCTTATTTGCATTGCTGCTGCTTATCTTGGCCAGAACTCCCTTGTAAAAGAGGAGGGTTACAATATTCACAGTTAAGAATATGCATATCTCCAGCCAGCATGTCCATGTGGGCACCAGAAGGGTTGCATTTAGGCTGCAAATAAGGGTCCCATGTGGGTTTGTCTGCAGCTTCCATACTGGCCTGTCATGCGTTTGTCCATGTCAGAATCAGAGATCTGAATTTGTCATATTTATTTTTTCACACTATTTATCCCATTATATTTCTTTTGTCATTCTGATGTTATTTGTGCTGCTCAAATTCTATTACAAATATTGTAGTTTGCAATACTTTATGTAAATAACTGCCTTATACTGTATATATTTTGCTGATATTGTTTGTCTGTAAATTCTTGCACTGAAGCCAATAGTTCTAACTTAATTTTGTTGTCATTATGACAATGGAGAGGTTCTGATATGTGCAAACACATGTGGGGCCACTATGGGAACTGCGGACAAACCCAGTGCGGGACCCTTGGATGCAGCCCAAATGTAACTCGTCTGAGGCCCACATGGACATGTTGGCTGGGTCACACATTTAATATTCATGTTGTGTACTTTGAGCTTACACATGTAAAATATGAGTGTGGAATGTTATGATGGACTCTTGTATAGATATTCAGATTTATTTTGGTGAACTTCCACATAGACCAGACAATGTGGAACTATTTTGACTGGATACCATTATGCACAGTGAAACTTAAACTATATGAGGAAGTGAACATTAAAGATGATGTAAAGGGATAGTTAGATTGAAGTCGATGGCTCTAAACATTTTGAGAGAATGGGGTCAGACTGTCCAAGTAATTTGAGTTATCAAAGGTGTAGTATTTCATTTGTCATTATACATTGGACAATCTGCATTTAACCCTAACCCTTCATGCCAGTGGCGCACCTGTAAGGAGCAGTGAGCAGCCGTGTGCAGCGCCCAGGGTGGAGCCAGGCTAATGGTCACAATCACCTGGCTGGAGGATTGTTGGGTGATGGGGGAAACTGGAGGGAACTCATCCAGACATGGGGAGGGAAACATGCAAACTCCACACAGAAAGGCCCGTACGGTCCAGCCACCGTGCCGCCAATCAAATACTCAACAAAAGTTCTCAGTCCAACTACAGGAGGGGGGAGAGCTGGCAGCACTTGTTCACATGATGATGCTTTTTCTGTGTCCATCCATTACAGCATGAGTCTTTCAGAAAGCAGCAGGCAGACAAAGTGGCAGGAGGCTCCGAGGTTTATTTTATGAAACAGACCGTGGTCAATTCCTGCGGCACCATTGCCCTGCTGCATGCTGTGGCCAACAATAAAAACAAACTGACATTTGGTGAGTTCAATTGTAAGTACAGGAACATAATGGTGTTGATCAGTATTTCAAAGAAGCCTGATTTTTGTGCATTTTCATTCTCTTTAATTTTCAGATGGTGACTCTGCCTTGAAGAAGTTTCTCGATGAAACTGCTAATATGTCGGCCGATGACCGTGCCAAACATCTGGAGAAGAACCAGGTACTACGTCCACAACACACACAATGTTAAAAACTGTTGCATACAAAACATGTCTTGGATCTGATTGACATTTTATAATTTGATCAAGGAGTTCATAATTTAATATGGATGCGTCATGATGTGGGTCTCAGGATGTGGGTCTCAGGATGTGGGTCTCAGGATGTCCTCTCGATGCCCAGAAATGCATTTGTATCATCTGTAGCAGGGAAGACTTCCATGACTTTACTAAAAACAAAAGGGAAACACTGCACTTTTAACAAAGATAATTATTAAATTTATCAGAACTGTTCCCTTTCTGGGTCTCAGATTTAAAAACGTGTATTAGATGAGGAGAACATACTGTATGTATAGAAGGTGAAACCAGTCTAAACATAATTTAAACTTTTTAGTTTGTTGCGTAACATGCATGTCATCATTCTGGCCACTTGAGGGCAACAGACGCTGGTAAATCCAACCAGTTGAAGACAAGACAACAGTGTTGTTTTGTAACTAATTCTTGAGCAGTAATTTTAGATGCAGTATAAATGTTTTACATTGACATTTTATTTGGATATTTCATTATCTGGGTTAAAATGACATGTTTTTTTTTCCTTCATCAGGCAATCACAGATGCTCATAACGAGGTTGCAGTCCAGGGCCAGTGTAGGGTAAGATATTGTACCATAATGTTATCTCAAAGATTAATAATTTATACCAGATGCATTATTCAACAACAGTAGCTTGCCTTGAAATACTGCCTTAAAGCATTTTAAATGACAGTATTTATTCCTGATCACTCATTTTTACAGCCAGAAGCAGATAAAGTTAACTTCCACTTTATTGCCTTCGCCAACGTAAATGGACAACTTTATGAATTTGGTAAGTGTTTCTTTTAATTTCTAAAATACCTGATTGTTCTCTTTAATTCTAACTCTTACCAATCTTGCCTCTTATTTCTCTTATTGTATGTAAGATGGGAGGATGGATGGAGCAGTGAACCACGGTGCCACCAATGATGAATCCTTTGTGAAGGTATGTAAAACTGAACATGTTTCTATGCACGTCGGTATCCTAAGTTTCTTACGGATTCCCTTGTACCACCTTTTTCTGCTAATCAAACAACCAGTATTAGAAAAAATGTGAGCGAGATGAAGTCATCTTTTTAAAGGTTTACTTAAACGCACATAAAATAAACTGTACATACAAGACTAATAATTTGGTCAAAAAACTGTCTTTACTGTAGCTGCAAACTGAACCTTGACAAGCAAGCAATGATGACTGACGTATCCAAAAGGAAGCAAAAATAGCGTTCACAATAAAGGTTCCTTACATTTTTCACAATACTTATTAAATTATACTTTTTTATACACATTCATTCTTATGAAATGCACCATATTTTAACATTTTTAAACTAAATTATTACAAATTAATTGACCCTTAACTGGCTCTTACATCCCTGATGCTGTGTTTTTTGAAGAACCACTTTGTGTTGGCTCATGTAAAAATTATACTTGCCTTATGAGAAACCTGGATCCTCTTGAGTACTCAAATAGTATCTAGGATAAAGTTGCATGTATACAGTACAGCTCTGTCATTGAAACACAATTGGGTGTATTACACAGACACTAAACTACATAAGAAACATTATCTGTTGGTGAGTGAATGATCAAATATGCTGTCAGATTAGATGAGGAAATCAAAGAAAGCTGACACTTATGCCCTTCATTAGAAGAAGCAAAACGATGTTTCTTCCCCAAAATGGGTCATAATGGGGAAACATTAACATGTAGATTTAGAATAACAATATCTATATTTATTGGTCATCACAGTGACTGTTACCAGGTACGGTTATACAGTAGGTCTTTATTCTCACTTGGAAGATGTTGACACCAGCTGAATGACGTGTTTACCTGCTTCATCATCAGTGATGACAGTAGATAATAGATAAATCCACAACATGCTAAAGCTGATTTCTATCGGCTTTAGCACTTATGAACACAAAGTGGTCTCATTCTTTATAAAGGGTAACTTTTCTATTTGAATGCTGATATATTTTTTTTTTTTACTGCCTTTCTCACATTACATTAATATAATGTTGTAAATGTCACAGGTCGATGTTCAAGCAGCAGTAATGAATAACTTGGATCCTCCTGTTTATTATTGGTTCTAATAAAGGGGTGAATATTCACAGGTCTCTTGATTTCATGTAAATGCTATAACCTGCATATGATCAACATGACTGGGATACTAGTGAACCTTAACATCACTGGTTAGTTCAGAATGTTAGATATATCTGCAGTGTCAGGCATGTATGCACACTCTAAGTCTTTGCTGTAGTAAACCAGACCAAGAAATATCTCTGGTCGAATTAGCAATTACCAATAAACTGTGATAATGTACATCCTAGCGCGTCTAATGCACTTAATGAATGAGAAAGCACCAAAAATGATTTATTTACTTTGTTTTTTGTAACGGTCTTTAAAAAATATTTCAACATTTGAGTTTAAACATGAATCTAACGTCACTGAAAGTCAAGAAATACTTTACAATCACAGCTTATGTTTCTGTAAAAGTTACTGTGGATTTACTCAGTTTAAATCCTCTCCTTAAGAGGGCGCTACATGCATTAAAGATGAAAACACTGCAGGTCTATGAACTGGACAATCTTTGCCTAATTGAGTAACCTGTACACCACAGGTTTCCTGCATGTTTTAGATATTTCCTTCTTCTACAAGATTCAGTTTAACTCTAACTACTGAGACTTTAACAGTTCCACAGTGTTACAAAAAAGCAGCAAAAACAGCCAAAGTCATTACAATGAATAAACCAACAAAATAATTGTTAACATGAACAAAGGCATAAATGGAACAACATTAAATAAAAACAAAATGTCAAAATGAAAAAAAAAAAAAATTTACAAAATTCTAAGGAACTGAAACATTTGGATAAAAAGACAACGAGTATTGAAATGTGGTCCCAGCTGTTTTAATTTAGCCTTTTTATAAATTGGTTGCCTTTTGACACATGTTCCAGTTTTTAAAAAAAAGTATATTTAAACTAAAGCATTCATTCAGAAGACATCAGTTAATAATCAGCTGCTCATCATCTTCAGAAGACTGATAATGATTTAAAGTAAAAAAAACTCAAACATGCAGGACACTGACCCTCCAGAACTGCAGTTTGACACCCCTGCATGTACACCCTTTACATCATATTAATGAAAATACATGTAGTAAATTGGTAGAAACGGAGGAAAACACTTGGACACCAGCTTCTAATATTCTATAACACCTACATATGAAACGTTACTAAATAAAAGTTTGTCTTTCATTCATTTGTAGGATGCAGCCGGCGTGTGCCGTGAATTCACAGAGAGAGAACAAGGGGAAGTTCGTTTCTCCGCTGTGGCTTTTTGTCAGAGTTAAACACTGTCGGAACAGAAGTCAGTAAACCCAAATGTCCTGGAGCATTCATATGGCACACACATCTG
This sequence comes from Siphamia tubifer, assembly GCA_020466265.1. Classification (NCBI taxonomy): domain Eukaryota; kingdom Metazoa; phylum Chordata; class Actinopteri; order Kurtiformes; family Apogonidae; genus Siphamia; species Siphamia tubifer. Next base: position 3,467,396 of record CM035783.1, read on the forward strand.
CAGACACTATGCACTATGAAGCACATACTGTTTCCACATATTCTACTCATCTTCTGAATCAACCATTCTTGAGCACATGTGCACACACACACACACACACACACACACACACACACACACAGATGGAACCTTTGGTTGTGCTCACACACGTTAGTCTGTTTTTAGGTCAGTCTGCAGTGTCAACACGCATGGTCGTCTGTGCGTTTATCTTTTTGCACCTTTTTGAATGTTGCTGCATTTGTGCTGCAGAAACGTTTGCTTTAATACCTCGTGTGCCGATTTAGAGCGAGATGGAAAAAAAATAAAAGGAAAAGGCATCAAACTTGAACATGGGAAGTTTTTTGCCAGTTTCTCCAAATGCCTTTTCGTTGCTCCACTGAGTTTACAAAGAGTTAAGATTCTACTAAGCAACCTACACATATACACGTAGGCTTAATGTACCCATTTAAAGCAAGAACACAACCTGAAATGTTCTTGGGCATTATTGACATTTTTCAGAAAAGGTTTTTGTTACAGAATTGAAGTATTCTTGTTCGTAAGGATAAAGTGTTTGGATTACTGCCAGTTAAGTTTATTATTGCTATCACTAACTAATTTATATGCAAGCACTTTAGTTCACGCTTTATTTGGAAATTACACTCAAGTTACAAAAACAATTGTCAATAAAACTACCACTGTGCAACGAAGATCTGACAAATGACGCATCACACCAGATGGGGACCATCCAAATAAAGTGCTACTGTATGGGATGTTGTGCTGTGCCCATGTGATAGTATGTTTAGACATGTTTTATCTTTCAATGTGCAAATACTGTCGCTGTAATCCTATTGGTGATACGGCTAAGAATTCAATAAAGCAAACCTTACACTTCCAAACTGTGAGCCTTCGTTTTGTGTCAAAGGAAAATACTATTGTTGGAAATTAAACACGTTCATCTTTTCTTAACCCTGTATTAACACTTTGATCAGGTGATGCGGTAAAAGGGCAAAACGAGGACAGAAGAGTAGGGACTGATTGTAGCTCACTGTCATCAGAGGTGGAGAAGTAAAGTAAAATATTTCACATTACTGTACTTAAGGAGTGTTTTTTTTTTTTTTTTTTTTTTTTAAGGTATCTGTACTTGAATATTTTTTGTGGCAACTTTTTACTTTTACTCCCTACATTTTTGAATCAGTACTTCTACTCTTACTAGAGTATTTTTTCACATGAGTAGCTGTACTTGTATTTGAGTACAGAATGTGAGTACTTTGAACACCTCTGGACATCATTACCATGGATATTGAAGTATTCTGAAGCACAGTCTAATATCCCCACTGAGACCCAGTAAGTAAATATTTCTGCGATTTTTACATTACATTTTTTTTCATTAACATTTTTACACACTTTTTTTTTTTTTTTTTTTTTTTTTTAAGTAAAGCAGAGAAACATTTGTCCATGACATGGGACATAATGCATTGCTGTTTCTCAGTATGATATAAAGGGCAGCTTCTGACTTAGAGTTGGTGCTATGTTTAAATACCTAGAATGATTATAATGGGATGTTTGTTTCTTCACTAAGCAATCACAGATGTGATTCTGGATCACTTTGAAATTTTACATTGCAGTAAATGGAGAATACATTTCAAAGTGATCCAGGATCTCTTCTGGATCATCACCAAAATGTAATAATTTGTTCCATGGGACACTCTCAAAACACCCTGAAAATTGAATCTTAATCGATCCTTAACTTTTCGAGTAATGTCTCTGACACAGACAGACAAACTCCAGTGAAAACATGACCTCCCTTCATTCGGAGGGGGGTGTCTGCCTTGGCGGAGGTTTGCGCTCTTAGTGCTTTCCTAGTTTTATTTCTGTTATGTTATTTTACTGGTCTGATCCACTTAAAGGATAAATGTGACCTCTGAAAGAAAATCATCTTGAGACCCCATGTTTGAAAGGAAAGTAAAAGAGATTGAAAAATATGTAAATTTCCACAGGCTCTTTTAATATAAACCCCCTTTTCTCTCTCTCTCTCTCTCTCTCTCTCTCTCTCTCTCTCTCTCTCTCTCTCTCTCTCTCTCTCTCTCTCTCTCTCTCTCTCTCTCTCTCTCTCTCTCTCCCCCCCACCCCCCGCATAGATTCCTGCCTGCGCGCTCCCGTCCCTTAAATGCGCGGCAGAGGTGTCTGAGCACATCGTCCCTTCAGCACAGGAATAATTATTTTTAGCTCTCGGTTCCCGTTGCAGTGTCAGTGGTGGCAGGAGGCTGTTTCTCCATCAGTTTGAGCTGGACTCCCGGGGAAGCACGAGCAGCCTGAACGTGACGAGAACGCGGATAACGGACCCACGGAGCCGGGACGGGAGCACACACACCGCCACCAGAGCCTCATCACAGAGCCCACACATCACCACCACAGTCCGTCCATCAGCTTAGCCTGGTTTCAGTGTGACCGGACCAGCCTGCGTGGGAAATGGCTTCTACTTCTACTACCACCACAGAAGCGGCAGGTCACGACGTACCTAGCGTCGCGCGAGCCGAGTCGGGCCAGAACCATCCAGAACCAGCCTGCCAGGAGGCGCAGAAATGGATAGAGGTGGGTGAGAATGACCGATGGAACGGGCTCCGGGGCCTGTTACTACAGCATAACGGGTCCATAAAGTGGGTCATAGTGTCACATACATACTGTGGAACGGGGATATAAATACACCCCCTCGGCCCCGGTGCACCGTCACCTGTTCGGGGGACGATGCGGTGTCGGGTTACGGTGGTGGAGGAAGACAACGGCAGCGACAACCGTGGGGGTCAAAAGTTTTAGACATGAGTAGGGGGGTGCTTTAGTGTAAGTAAACCCTCCCACGGTAGTCGTGTTGGGGTTTTTTACTTTGACAGTAGGAGAAAATAAAGTGTAAAGATAAAAGTTTTATTTATTTTTTTGTTTCCGTTTGATGGAGCCTGTTTTTCCTCTGCGCCGGAGCAGGAACGCCCCCCTTTTTCGGGCGCGAGGGGATTCCGGTTGCCATGGTTATCAAACCCTTCATGCACGAGATGCTACTATAGGCTACAGTAGAGGTTAGCACTGGATGAAATGATCATTTATGGTTTGCTGCATTGCTTATTCCACCATCATCTGCTCAGCTAAAGCGTCTTTAACTATAAGCCTGAGCGGTGAATCATGAGCTGCTTTATGACCTATTTTTATTTATTTATTTATTTGGTCTTTGCTGATTCTCTTCCCACTCTCTTCTAAGTACCTGCCAACTCAAGTCCCATGTTGGCCAAACAGTGAGTTGGAGGTACAACATTTTTATTTATTTATTTTTTGCTCTAACATTATGCCTTTGTGGTGATTTCACAGATTTGTGTTGCGCACAAGCCAATAGATGGCTAAAGAAGTTAAGAGCCTAGATTTATTTCACTGAAAGCTACTTAAGATAAATATAAAAAACACCAGGCTTACTGCCAGTCCTCAAAAAGTGACTAAAAGCCTTATTTTCTTTTGTGGTCTAGGGTACAAATGAGGTTCTACTTCATTAAAATAAAACTAGATGATATATATTTGTTTAAATATAATGCCTGTAAAAAGGTTATTGCAAAAAAAAAATGCAGATTAGAACCACCTACAACTAAGGACTGGCTACAAACTGTAAATGGAATATTTGAGATGGAGATTCTGACTGATTGAGAACTCAAGAAGAGCAGTGACATGAAAAATGGGAGGAATTGAAAATTTTCATGTTAGTGTCACTTTACTAAAACCAATTATTAGTTACAAAGATATTTTATGGTCAGTGCATCTCAAATATCCTTTAACTTTGTATTGTACTGAGTTCAAACAATACAATTAAAGTAAGAAAAGATCAAACTTGTAGGAAACTTATAAAACACACCAAATAGAATAGATGTCATAATAAATAATGTACAATGAGATTAGAAGGTTTCTCCTTTTTCAGTGCAAACATACATAAAAAACTATAAAATACTAGCTAAAATATATATAAGATAAAGTCCTACGATACAGTGCAGTTAGCTGTATGTACAATATGAAGATAAAAGGACAGAACTGAGAATGTTATAAACAAATGAATATATTGCATATACATATTGGTTGAGTATATGCATAATAATTACAGTGCACATGGTGATTAATATTGACAGATGGATTTACATTACATTTGGGAGTTATGTTGCTGTGATTTAAGAGGACATCATCCCAGAAAATTGAAAATAATGTATATTCAACTTTAATCTCTTGGAAATGAGAATTGTGTTTGTAGTCTAAATATGAGCAGTTTATATCATTAGAGGATGTGGGTTGTTTTTCATAGAATCCCACATGATGCAGCTCCTGTTTCTTCAGTTCCTTCGGTTCTTTGTTTTTCCATTTTATATCAGGTGGCATCCTGTGTTAAGGCGGCGGCGGAGAGTTAATACTGTATCTCCTTAACCAGGCAAAACAAACATTTGGTTTATTTTATTGTAAGACTAACATTAGATTTTTTTTTTTTTAATAAATTCTGTTACAGTGAAGGTTTAACTCCTATGACTGAACCCAAGCATCTACATGAATAATGCCCTAAAGCACATTTATTGCTGTCTATGAAGCACAATGACCCATTTAGGTGTCTTTTGTGACATTATGCACTGATAATTTTCCACCAAAGTCACACAGTCATCCTTTAAATTAATAATGTTGACACCTGCAAAAGATGGTATCACTTTACACTTTGCACAATTTAATATTCAGTAAGGGCTGGCAGAAACATGATGCTAACTGTGTTAGTAGATGTGCACAGCAATGTTTTAAACAAACTGAGTGTTGTAAACTAAACGTTACAGTAATCCTGTATGAGTGGCAACACATTAGTTGTCCTCTGCTGTGAATTACATACATTTTTCATTACAGTGATTTGAGTAAAAGAAAGGTTGAGCTTATATTTTCCATTTACAAGATACATCAGAGGTTTATAGTTTAGTTTAAGAAGCTTTACAAGTGCTTTACCGAGACAAAATAATATGTGAAATTGTTTTAAGTACAGCTTACAGGAGCTTGACATAATAATGTGTCTGGAATAAATGACAAATGTAGACTTGGCTGATAAATCCTTCCATCAAGATATGAGCACGTGCTGTCGGAACCTAAGGACTAAAGTGTGCCTAAATCGTGATATGAGACCATGTGTTTTCTCTCACCATGGGAACATTTGACCAAACAGATGGAGCTCATGCATTTGGCTTTGGCTGCAGCTAGACTTCAGTTACACTCAGATTAATTGTTGGCAGCAAGTGCAAGTTAGTTGGTTTATTTATCGGTTGTCACATTGTCATCGCAATACCCAACAATGTTATCACACAGTGCAGACTTTCCTCATATTGTGCAGAGCTAATGATCAAATGACTATTCAGTTCAAACAGTTGATCATGTTGCACAGCTCCTCTCTAACATCCCTGTGTATATTTTGGCTGTAGTTTTCCATGACGTGTTATTTTATCTGTACATTTTTAGGTAAAATAAATCATATCTGTATAGATCTATACATGTATCATGTGTACTCAGTTTAAGTGAGATTATATATATTATATTATAATTTACTTAAGTATTACTAAGTATTATTATTATTATCAATACAGTATTTTGCGAAACCCTCTTTTGTCTCTCCCAACATTGGTTGGCTGAGATTATTGTAATCACCTTGTGTGTGTGTGTGTGTGTGTGTGTGTGTGTGTGTGTGTGTGTCCACAGAGACATATCAAGCTATAACTCAACGAATACTTGACATATCACCATGAAGTTACATGGGCATATACATACAGTATAGCTAATGTGCATCAGATGCAATCATCCATTTGAGTAAAGGTCAAAGGTCATGGTCACAATTAACTAAAAGGTCAAAATCACATTATCGGTTATAACTCAAGAACGGAGCGTCACAGAACTTTCAGATAGGTACCAAACGATGCAGACTGAAGGGTTCTACAATTCTTGTAATTGGTGTTATCACCTATGACCAAGAGTTTTTGAGATCTCTGGAGGTCAAAGGTGACATGATGTAAAATTAACTTGTTTAACACTGTTTGTGTGTGTCAAACAGAGACATATCATGCTATAACTTAATCAATACTGCATATATTATAATAATACACACACTGACTCATATATACATATAAAGAAATAATCAATATTGCAAAAGGTCAAAGGTCAAGGTCACATTATTGGTTCTAATTCAAGAACAGTTTGTCATAGAAATTTGAGATTGGCACAAAATAGGGGCGATATTAGGCATTCTGTGAATACTTGTTAGTCTTTGGTTCATTTATTTGTGTATTTGGACCCTAGTACTTTAAATAGTTTGAATTGGAACCCTCCATTTGCTGCAAAAATTGAGTGGATTTCTACAACCCCTTTTAAGTCCTGTTTAATTTGTTAGATCTACAACAAATTATGTCGACATTTGCACATATAAGGTCAAAACGTGTGATGAAATTTTCTCTGAGCACAACATAATTGTTTTATCAGCTGCAGCGGTTGTAGTAAAAGCTGAAAATATGTTTATGGGACACATTATGGGGCAGAGCAGCATGGCCAACAACCTGGCTCATTTGCATTTAAAGGGCAACACACTCAAAATGACCTTTCTGGTGTCATTATTCAGAAATAGGATGGAAAATTAACCTGTGGAGTGGAATTAATGCAGTATTCACATCCAAATGGAGCATTTCCAGTGTACGTAGACCACAGGGATTTAAAAAATAGTACAATTAATTCCAGTTTAAAAAAGCAAAATATCCCTTAAGTTGCAGTCTAACTATGTGACATTTTTTTTAAGACCAATTTTACTTAAAGATAAAATATTCTTGACATTCTTATGCTTGAATAATTGTAGGTGGATTATTGCATTTTACAAATATCATCATGAAAACCATTGCATGTCATTTACTCGTATGTTTTATATGATTTAAAACATTACCACAAATGAGAAAAGTTCAAAAACATTACATACAATCATTCAAAAAATGTATAAAATATTAGAAGCTACTTAATAGTTTTTGACGCGTCTATCTTTTTCTTTTTTCTGTCCCATTCCCTGACATGGTAGCAAAGCGTATTGTTTTAAGTTATATTTCACACTTTAGCAGCAAACATATTGCTTGAATTCATACTAAATTGTATTTATAAATTACCAGGGACCCATAATAGAACTGATTCCATTTTGGGAAACGTTGGGCAAAATTAAAATGTTTATGAATTGTTTTTAAATCTTTTTTTCCCCCATTTACTTATAATGGGTAAAATTTCAAATCACTAATAAAAACATACTTGTTAACTCAATTTACTTAAATGTTGAGAGAGATGCATTTTAGACCTCATTCTGCCAAAATATTTATGTGATAGCTTGCTTTTGAAATTTTCAAATCTTCTTTTCCCATTTACTTTTAATGGGTGACATTTACAATCTTTGTAAAAACATCAATCTTGTTTTAATTTATTTCAAACTTGGAACATATTTAATTTTTATATTTAACAAATATTAAATATGGATGAAAGAGTTCCTCGATGCCATACCTCTAAGAGGTGTTGCTTATTGCACCTGGTACCATTTTTATTATATTATTACCTCCACCAAGGGGGTATTAAATTTGGGTCCATTTGTCTCTGTCAGCAGGATTATGTAAAAAAGTTCTGAATGGATTTTGATGAAACTTTCAGGAATGATAGATAATGGGTCAAGGAAGAACCATTAGATTTTGAGCAATTAAGGTCAAAGGTCACATAAGGTCGCTCTATCAAGCCTTGGCGAAGGGGTCTGCTGTCTCTGACTGCCTTATTATTATTATTTATTTTCATTTTGGACCTGAATAAATCTACTCGCTCACAACTTTTGATACTTGTCTTGATATGTAGTTGATGATATAGTCACTGTTAACACGCCATTGGAGGATAAAGTCAGTAAGTCTTTTAATCTCTTCTGTGTATTTTCCAGTCTTCTAATTCCATACTTATTTTCAGAGTTGTCAGACTGATTCTATTTGTAGGAGTGTATTTATACTCACACAGGTGGGCATGATTCAGGGTTGACTACACCACACTATTCTTAATGCAGTCTGTGTATGTGTTTGTGCCAGTCGTGTCTTTGTGAGAGCATGCAAAGCATATGCACATACTCATCAGCTGTGCATGGTACCCCCACACACACACACACACACATACACACACACACACACACATACACACCCCTCGGAAACGCCCAGGTTGGGTGTCACTGGTTGCTATGGGAACATAACATGGGTAGGCTCTCAGGTGTCACAGTTTCTAGGGGGGGCAGTAGAGCAGTAGGCTATATATCACCACATGACCCGACCAGGAAATTACCCTGTCATGGACACAGGACATTTCTGTTTATAGACAGACGAGACTGGATTAAAGTTTGTCTGTGCTGGTAGCGGCCACGCAAAGGTGCTTTAAACCTGTTGTCTGGGAGAGTGAGAAGGTTAAAGTTACATAAGCTTTGATGAACTTTACAACAGCATTTAACCTTTACTGTCACTGACACAGAAGGAAGAGTTTGTACATGCAACAGAGAATAAGGAAAGGAATGTAATGTGACAGTCAGTGTGTGTGTGTGTGTGTGTGTGTGTGTGTGTGTGTGTGTGTGTGTGTGTGTGTGTGTGTGTGTGTGCAAACCAGATGTCACAGCTGTCTGAGGCAGATTAACTCCAATGGTCGCAGACAGCCAGCTGTGTCTGCACGACGCTGTGAGAGCTGGGATCAATGGATTTACCATGCATGAAATACAAGAAAGAATGTGAAATAATGATGACTTGGACTTGCTGCTAACACACACACACACACACACACACACACACACACACATACACACACACATGTTCTTATGGGTCAGTGACTTTATAAAGGTTTTGTAAAATTTAAAAAGGTGTAGATAAAACCCATGTTGTAAGATATTCATTATGAGAAATATTGGGGAGCTAGACCAACACTAAGTGGAATATATCATTATTATATTATTTCATAGGGCGGCCATTGGCTCAGTTGGTAGAACATGTGAGAGTGAATGAAAAATGGGTCACTAATGTGAAGTGCTTTGAGTGGCCAAAAAAATGCTATATAAATCTAATCCATTATTATTTATTATTATTTTCAGTGAAATAGAATTTAGATTAAGCTGTAACAAAGTGAAAGAAAATATATGTGTAATATATCATATTTAATTTCATGATACTGTATTGATATTTAAAAGTAGTGTATCAATATTTTTTTCAGTATTTTCAAATGCAGATATGGTAGAGATTCCTTTTTTTTGTGATTCTTTTGGGGGCTATAATTTATTTACTACTATTAAAGCTGTTTTATTAAATAATCATTATTTTTATTGTCTGAGAGGCAGATGCTGGTTCCTTTGTTGGGATTGTACAAAAATAATGTTAAAATTTTAGTTATGAACTAATGGAATATGATGGATTGTGTTAAAAATGTTATTCACATTAATCATGATGATGGATTAATTTGATAATTTTGACAGCCTTAAATGTGATGTATTATGATATGTATCTTATCACTTTTTTTCCTATGCAATCATGGAAAAATATTAGACCACCCCTTGTTTTCTTCAATTTCCTGTTCATTTTAATACCTGGTAAAACTAATGGTATATTTATTTGAACAAATATAATGATGATAACAAAAATAGCTCATAGTAGTTTAATTTCAGATGTGATATCTACCCATGTTCCATATTTTCTTGATAATAACCACAGTTACTCCAGGACTTAACATCAATATTTCTAGTATTGTACTGACAAAAACAGTGCTTTAAGGATTTTCATGTTTTCTTTTCTGTCCGTCTTCGTCACATGATACACACAGGAGTTACTACTTGATTGCACAGTCACTGTTTTTGGTGACTTTTGATGGTTTAATCATTTCTGCTGTAACTAAAGCAAAAAAAAAGCTGCTTGAATCACACCAAATAAATTCTTCTGCTCCTCATTTTGAACAGATATCAGTTGAGGACTCAGTCTGGTGTCTCTCATGTCCCGTCACTCTGGTTAATTACTCTGATCCAGATTAAGTTTATCCCCTGATCTACGATACATCTGGATTATGACTCTATCCTTTGTCTCTCTTGATTTTTCTCTTTCAGTTTTTTTTCTCTTCACTGACATAGTTTCCCAGAATATGTCACATGGTAATTAGTAAACAATTTGCCTACAGCACGTCCTAACATTATAACTAGATTCCTTCTACAACGTGTGCACGTTCACACACTAAGCTTTAATGTGGTGGTTACATCACACTTGAGCTCGGATGCTTCTAATCTCAGAGTTCATACTGCAACTGCAAGCTGGGTGTGTTTATGAAAGATCAGGCAATTGCACTACTTTATTTACTGGGGTATATTTTTCCATTGGTGCTTAAATATGTTTATAGAAAATTTATATGAAACAAAGGTTTGAAACTAGGGATGGTGAAATTTATAAAAAATTTGGGCCGTTCACTGAGCCTCATGAACGGTTGAAGTCAGTTAAAAAGAAAAAAAGAAAAGTATTCAGAGAATGCCTAATCTCACCTCTACTTTGTACCAATATCAAGTTTCTATGACAACCCGTTCTTGAATTAGAGCCAATTTTGTGATTTTTTTTTTTCCTTTCTGCAAAATGCGACCTTGACCTTTGACCTTTTGCAATATTAATAATTTCATTATATGTATATATGCATGAGTGTGTATAATATTATGATAATATATCCAGTTAGTTATAGCGTGATATGTCTATTTTTGTTGTGTTACCTCCAGAGATCTGAAAAACTATTGGTCGTAGGTGATGACACCATTTAAGAGAATTGTAGAAATCCTCATTCCGCATCGTTTGGTACCAATCTGAAAGTTCTGTGACCCTTCGTTCTTGAGTTAAACCGATAATGTGATTTTGACATTTTAGTTGACCCTTGTGCGGTCCTTCGGATCAAAGTGGTTCACAAATGTACCTTTTTATACGTACTGTAGGATGCCATTGCTTACTACTGAAAACAGTAATATATTCTTGGGGGGTGGGGTGATGAGTCTATGGAACTGAACTTTGGAATCTGAGTTTTTAAGACCCGATTGTAGGACACAGCCAGTGTGCCTTTTATGAAGGGCCGATGGGTCTTAGGCTGCACCAGAGGGAGCATGTGAGAGTGAATGAATAATGGATCACTAATATAAAATGCTTTGGGTGTCTTGAAAAGTGCTATAGAAATCTAATCCATTATTATTATTATTATTAAGATATGACCACAGAGAAAATTGGTATCATAGCATCATGATCTTCAGTCCAGTGGACATGTTTTTTTGGGTTGTTGAGATTAATTTCCACTTTACTAAATTAGCTTCAGGTCAAAATAGGATAAAATGGGAAACAGCCGTTATTAATTTTTTCTAATATTCATTTAAACACAAAAAGGAAAAAACACATCACTATCCGTTTTTTTTCATTTTGATTTTGGAAACAAATAATGAAGAAACAAATATTTTTTTCGTTGCCTTATTTTTGGTTTCATTTAGAAAAAACAAATGAATGAATGACACACAGATTGACCAGAATGTTTAGTGTTTCTTCTTTCTTCTGCCCTTTCTGTTTTTCTACTTTCTCATTCTTTCCATTTTTGCAGTTGTTAAAAAAGTAAAGAGCACTTTGGCCTACTTGTTCTCTGCTGCACCCCCTGCACACACACACACACACACACACACACACACACACATAATGTCTGGGTTTAAATGGAAGCTGCTGCTGCTGCCATTCATCCAGACTGAGCAGAGCCATCCGCCATGAGGTCTGGGAGGGAGCCACACAGTGGGTCAAATTACCGATGCTGGTGCTGAAATACCCTGAGCACCTTTTGGTTGTTTTGTAGCAGGCATGAACGCTCACTCAACAGCCACACAGTCTGCTTCACACACTCATTTTCATCAACACACACACACACACACACACGCATATTATCCTCTGCTGACCACCAATCGTGTGTCACAAACTTCCCACCCTCACATAATTTTCAGTTTTACACAGATACCTTATCATAAACCACCTCCAGCCTGTTCTCACTGTCTCTATCATCTATCCCACACACACACACACACACACACACACACACACACACACATAAACAAGTACAAACACACTAGTCCTTTTCTCCTTCAATACACTGCCCTCCTCAGTGAGTAAATTATGTATGACTGCAGTGTAAATGTTTCAAAAGAGCTGGAGTTAAACCTTGTGAAACGTGACATGTGCAGCATATGTGTGTGTGTCAGAGAGAGAGAGAGAGAGAGAGAGAGAGAGAGGAAGATGGAGAGAGTGACAGTCTAATGATGAAAGACAAGAACAAGAAAGAGATGCCAATGGGAAACATCTGGTCGTCACTTACATAACAAAACAATAGGTTGTTTTCATAGCTGCAGATGTAGTGAGTATTTGTCTGAGGGTCTTTTCCTCTTTAAACATATGGCATCTGTGAGTCTGACTGGAAAATGAACAGAAATAATGAGTAGAAATGAGCAGAGGTAGTAGAACAGAAGTTAAAGCAGTGTCACGACACAAGTTTTTAACCATGACAATAAGTCCTCTGTTGGACAAATCATTACCATGTTTTCTGGGACTGTCCACAGTGGCCCTGAAGGACATTTTTAAATGTCAAGAGTAAGACTGTGTTCTTCAGACACGCACTGTAAAACATCTAACTCTTACTAAGTGGATCTTTTTTATCTCTAATCCAAATATCACACTTAAATAAGACTTAAATCACATGAAGAGTAACTTTTCAGTGAGATATAAAGAAATTTGCTCATCTATTCCTTTTTTTTTTGCTTAATTAATTATTTTACTTTAGTTTCAGTTACAAAATTACAGCACCACAATTTAATTCTGTTCATTCAGTGAACAAATGTATGTGTATATATATTTATATTTATCAGGGGTGTGACGAGATGTAATTTGGCGAGATTTCTTGTCGCTTTAAAATTCTGTCCGAGATATGTTATCTAGCTAGCAACTGGAAGTCTGGAAGCTGGACCTTGGAAAATACTGGTATCACCTGGGTGCGATTTGCTGGGGAATAACCCCCCCACACCCCCTCTGGTTTTGGACATTGGGTTTGTTATGGTCCACTGATTGTCCTGCTCGCATGTGTCTGGCCACTGTGAGGTTTCTTAAGAAAAGATAAAAGAATAATACATTAAAAAAGACATAATAAATTAAATAAAATAAGTAAGTGTGCCAAACACTGGGTAAAATATTGATTTGATTAGATTTTTTGTCCAGTGTTAATGTTGATATGCATGTGTTGGATCCTTTATATGAGCAGTAGAAACAGGGGGAGTATGCCTGTAATTTGGGTGTGAACTATAATCTGTGTTAATCTGGATTAAATGTCTAAATGTGTCGTTCAAACCTCCCGTCTTTCCCATTTATCTTTGGCCGCTGGTTACACAACAGTTCCACACAGCGCAGTGTGTGGGTCGGTGCTGTGGTAAAGCATATTATCCTATGATTCTGGTTTTGGTTCTTGCCAAATCATACTAGACCATAAATCAAATTCTGTGTTAAAGGTACTGAGGTTATTGTTGTGTCTCTGTAACTGTGTGCATCTAAATCAGGGATGTGTGTGTGTGTGTGTGTGTGTGTGTGTGTGTGTGTGTGTGTGTGTGAGTGAGACCACATTTTAGGAAATTGGAATGAGGACACAGTAATGTATCACTGGCCTGGCTTCACTCTAATTTGGTTTCTACTGGAGCAAAATGTTGGGGGAAGGGAGAGCGTTGCAGCAGCAGGTTCCTCTGTCCTAGGACAAGGAACGATTCAGCAGAGTTTCTGCCTGCTACTGATGTTAGTAAATGTGTTTAAAGTCTGACTAATTCTGGGGTTTGTCTTTAAACACATTAGACATGCTAGAAAACGGTTACTGAAAACACACGAAAGGAGTGAGGAGAGGATTTTCTTCCATTTTTGTGACCAGGATTTATTTTTATTTATTTATTTATTTATTTATTTATTAGTGGATGAGAAAACATTGTTCTGTCACTCAGTCTGGAATTGTTCAAATATTTCCAACAACAGCACAGATACTGATACAAGACCCTGAACAGTACTTTCCATTTTAAGAGAAAAAGGAAAGTACGATGCACGTTACAGAAAAAAATCCTTAGATCTTTTTAATGACAGACCAATGTATCTTCCAGTTGATATTTTTATCGACATTGGTCTGTTGCATTGGCTCATATACTCTTTTTTTTTTTTTTCTCTGCCATGATTTACTGACAGGTGAAGTTCACAACAACTCTGTGGTCTTGGAGATACTGTGGTCCACACTGGAAAAAAAAGCCACTTTTATTGGTGTAGTAATATTAAAATATAAAAATGTATTTACCACAAGTTTAAATATCAATTCAATCCAATTCAAAAGACTTTATTTATCCCCAAAAACAATGAAGAGTCGGCAACGTCAATATAAGTGCAAGTATAAAACTATAAAAACTATAATTTAAATAAATAATTTAAAAACACACACACACACAAAAAACATCCTATGGAGCAACATGTGCAAATAAGCAAAAGACAGTCATGGTGTAACATGAATCACAAAACTGCATGGCAGAAGTGGAGGCATTATGAAATTAAGTATGATTAATGAAGGGGGGGGTACTGTGTGTGTGTGTGTGTGTGTGTGTGTGTGTTAGGGGGAAGGTAGAGATAATAAGAGTTGAGGAGGAGGACATCCTTAGGAAGAAAGGCCCTTTGGTGGCCAAACCTGAATTAAAATAACTTTTACACCATTAATATCTTCTTTGTTATTCATCCCATGGGCCAGATTGGACCCTTTGGCGGGCCTGATTTGGCCCCCGGGCCTTATGTTTGACACCTGTGGTTTACGTAAAGATCTTAATGTGTGTTCTTCAATCAATAAATTTTAAAAACTCTTCAAGTTATAGAAAAGTACAGAATACTATAAAGAATACAGGTTTTTTTTAGTATTTCATATAAATAGTTAACACAGAAATAATCGAAAATATCTGCAAAAATCTGTTTTCTATGAATTTGGAGAAGTACTGTATCTTATGTTTAACATGTTTTTGTTGTTTTGTTGTGCATCATGATCTGATTTTTTTTAAAATTATTTTTGACCTTTGTATTTGTTAATAGGGTTGGGCATGATAAGTATCTTAAAGTGTATATATATATATATATATGATTATTTAAACCCTTTCTATATTTGGATAAAGTAGTGGTGTGAACTGTATTGTTTATTGTCTACATGAATGATCGAATAAACTATCTAAATTTTATTTTCAAATTGTAAGTAACCGTGATTTTCTGGTATTTGTTATCATTTGACAGAAAAAAAAAATCTGTACTGGCTCCCAAGTCTGTACTCTTCCCTTCTTCCATTGTTACATTTGTATTGTTTGAATTGGGTAAAAAAAAAATCTGCCAATGAAACAAGTGGAAAGTTATCTCGCTCAGATTTCGTGAAATAACATTTTCCAGATATATTTTCTAAAAATCAGTTCTTATATCTCACTGAAAAGGTGCTCTTTAAGTGATTATGTCTTACTTTATCTCATTCACTATAGAATAGAATAGAATAGAATAGAATAGTCATTTATTGTCATTGTAACCAGTACAACGAAATTAAAAAGTGCTAAACAGTCAGTGCATACAACTTACGTTAAAAAAACAGTGCTGAATAAATAGGCTATAAAATAACAATAAAAATAACAATAAAAATACGAATAAATAAGTAAATAAATAGTCAGGCAATCTTCCTTAAGGCATTTAAGATGGTTATTGCAGTTGGATAAAAACTATTTTTGAGTCTGTTAGTTCTTGTTTTAATTGCTCTGTAACGTCTGCCTGATATAATATAATATAATATAATATAATATAATATAATATAATATAATATAATATAATATAATATAATATAATATAATATTATATAATATTATATAATATTATATACTAAAATAAAATACTCTAAAACTACATAAGCATGGCACCCATCAAAATAAAGTGTAGACTGTTCATTTGGATTTGAATGATGCCAAAAATATGTCAATGGTAGTGAATGAGTTAAGCATGAAGACATATTTGGACTAGAAATGAGACAAATCCACTTGATAAGATTTAGATTTTTGCAGTGAAACTATACACTTGTGAAATAATAGTTCCAGTTGTGTCGGACACTTGTAGTTTGTTCTCAGATAATTCTTTATTTTCAGCCTTGTTGTCCTTGCTCTTACATGAGTCCCTTCCTGTCCTCCTTCCTCAGGCCGTAACAGGGAAAAGCTTTGGAGACAAGGACTTCCGCAGTGCTCTGGAGAACGGCATCCTGTTATGCGAGTAAGCCTGTGACATCACCCTATTTAAGGTTTTTGATGTTTGCAGTAGCAACAACCTCCATAAATTCCCTTAAGACTCAGTAAATCTCCTCCTCCTCCTCCTCTTCCTCTTCTTCTTCCTCCTCCTCTTCCTCCACCTCTTCTTCTTCCTCCTCCTCCTCCTCCACCTTCTCCTCCTCCTCTTCCTCTTCCTCCTCCACCTTCTCCTCTTCCTCCACCTTCTCCTCTTCCTCTTCTTCCTCTTCCTCTTCCTCTTCCTCTTCCTCTTCCTCTTCCTCTTCCTCTTCCTCTTCCTCTTCCTCTTCCTCCTCCTCCTCCTCTACCTCCTCCTCTTCCTCCACCTCTTCCTCCTCCTCCTCCTCCTCAACAGGCTGCTGAGTGCAATCAAACCAGGGCTGGTCAAGAAAATCAACAGACTCCCCACCCCCATCGCAGGCCTGGTAAGTAGACACTGGCTTGTGTGACATTCAACCCCTTTAAAGCATCCACTTTGTCAAAGTGATAAACTCTGACTGTGGTCCCCTGCTGTTTTTTCAGGACAACCTATCAGTCTTCCTGCGGGGTTGTGAGGAACTGGGGCTGAAAGGTTCCCAGCTGTTTGACCCCGGAGATTTACAAGATACTTCCATACGAGCCAACCTCAAGTAAATCCTTTTTATTTCCCTGATGAAAGAACTCAGATATTCTTAAATGTAACCCACAAAAAGCTTGGCTAGAATAAAAGCCAAGCCACTGACAGACCATAATGGACCTAATGGAGGAAAAATGTTACATTTACAAAAGCAATAAAAACACAGTTATTTAAGTTAGAGTTAATATTTGAAAATGAAGAAGTTGAACAAGTTATCGTACTTTTAAAATTAACAAAACAGTCTTGTCCTTCTGCTGGGATACAAACAACCCAGTGTTTGATCTTAAACTGGTTAAATCCACTTTAACCCATAAAAATACACTGTAATATTTGTGATAAACTGATTTTTATCTTTATTTAACCTTTTATAAGTAATTTATCAGTATTTATTACAGTATTATCCTCTGTATTTTGTATTTTTCTATCCCGAAATGCGGAGTGTTGAAGATGTAATGGTTTTGCGCCACTGCCCGTAAGGTCTTTCTTGTTAATGTGATAACCTTTGAATGGCTGGACGGCTTTGTCCTGAATTCAGTGTGCTAATGCTTTAGGGTAGGTACATGAACTGATTAGGCTGAATTTCATCTGGCCCATAACTGTTGAATGGGTGGACAGATTAAGGTAAAGGTAAAGTATTTTATTTGTCATTATACATTGTACAATGAAATTTGTCCTCTGCATTTAACCCATCCTTCATGTCATTGGGATATACAGTACATTTAGCAGCTGGAGACGACTGCATAGGTCTATTTTTTTCTGTAAAAATCATCTGCTTTACTGTTTTTAATTCATTCATCATGTCGATGTTTTTTTTGTTTTGTTTTTTTTAATTTATTTTATCTCGGTCAAAATACAAAACAAAAAAAACAAGCACAAGGCAGGTAGACACATTTTCACACATAATGAATATACTGCTTGACCGAAAAGGTTTAGGGCTGAAGCCGAAGCTTATTTAGCCACCATTACCAATACCTTACTGCAATATGTTCTGTAGGAAAAAAACAAACAAAACAACAACAACAATGATCAAATACCCACAATGCAAGACTCAAACACAAAAACAACTGTCCAAATAGAACACAACATTGAAGTTTTTTTTTCATGATAAGGTTATTGTATAAAACAGAAAAAAATTAAGGAAACGTGATATTTTCATTAAAATGTATAATTAGTTCATTATTATTATTATTATTATTATTATTATTAAAACAAGTGTTTCCATTCACTCCATGGGTTTTTGTTTCTGAATGTGACTGTTTCCACGTTCACTACAGAGCTTCTGAACGTCTAAATGGGTCATATCTGACAAAACATGAAAAGATTAAAAAAAACAATTATTTATATGTATTGATAGGATTAATGGACTAACAGGTATTAAACAGTTTTGAACAGTAGACCTTGTTCACCAGTGGATGTTTGGTTCTTTATGGGTTAATTGTAGCTGGAATATCTTAGTAAAACACAGTTAAGTTTATTTTCATAAAACAAAATTCCTTCTTTTAAATGAAAATCCTGCTTTGCAATATTATTTTTCCTTTTACTAAAACTATGACTCAGTCATTTCCCAGAAATCCCATTTTTATAGTGTGCGTATTTTAATATACGACATGTGTTTCTCTTGTCTTCTTTTCCATCTCATCAGGGATTCAGATTGCAACCGCAAACTAAAAAATGTGAGTTATTAATGTCTCTTCTTTCTATTTTATTTTCTTCTACTTTGATCAATCCATGTGTTTATAATTTATAAAAATACACAACCCCCCCCCATGTCTGTGTCTCAGGTGCTGAACACAGTCTTCTGGCTGGGAAAGGCTGCCAGTGGATGTGCCTCCTACAGCGGTCCAACACTTAACCTCAAAGAATTTGAAGGGCTGCTCGCTCAGATGAAAGTGGTGAGTGAAATGAGGACAGAAAATGGAAGATGGTGGTGTGGAGTGGATGAGGATGACGATGGTGGGGGGTGGATTTGGTCGTTTCCTGTTTTTATTGGGATGCAGGAGAGACACATGGGGCAGGAGTAAACACCGGGGGGGGGGGGGGGACAGGAAACAGTTCTCCACATTTGATCTGTGTGCTATTTGGAAGTCAAATTAATTCATCTGTGAATGGGTTTATTTAGTTTCAAAGCTTCATTAGCTCAAAAATGAGTGAATATTTAAACTTTGTTGGCAGTTTGGCAAACAGGATGGTGTTGGAAATATCCTGCTATAGGGTGTGTTATTAGACCACCCCCAATTTCTTGTTCATTTTAATGCCTAGTACAACTATAGGTGCATATGTTTAGACAAATATAATGATAACAATAAAAATATTTAATTTAATTTATTTAGTCATTTTATTTCGAATATATCAAGCACAAAAGCATTTGATCTTTCAAAAGCCAATAATTGATCAAACAACAAAAGACAATATAGAATAAATAAAAAAAATAAGAAGGCAAGTAACATATTCGAAAGGGAGTGGGAAGAAGTAAAAAAAAACGTAGTATCTCCCACACCTATTGTACCAAACAATAATACAAATGCCAAAAAAATGTAAATCTATTCCAGTTGGTTTATCAAAATAATACAAAATATCTCGTATACAAAATATCCTATAATATATATTACTATGTCTTTACACCTATACACTCATATTCACGAGTACACATATCATATGTACATGCATACTATCATTTTAGAAATTACACGCTGTATATATTTACACCTTCCTATACCTTCATATACACCCATATACATACATATGTGCACACATAACCACATACATACACAACAAAAATGTCAATATATATCTATATGTATCTACACACACATATACCTATATACATATATACATATGCGTATGTACATATATGAGTATATATATATATATGTATATGTATACATATACATTATTAATTTTTAATAGCTCATAGTAGTTTAATTTCAGAGCTGATATCTATCCATTTTTCAGGTTTTCTCAATAATAACCAAAATCACTTCACTTTCTTTTACATCAGTATCTATCACATTGTACTGACAAAAACAGTGTTTTTATTCATTCCACGTTTTTTTTTCTATCTATTTTAGTCACATGATACACACAGGAGTTAGCACTCGTTTGCACCACCATTATTTTTGCTTACTTTTGATGGTTTAATATTTTTTTTCTCACAGTTGTACCAGACAGACAGAGCAACTTCTGACCTGCAACTTGATGCTAAAACTTTCATTTTTAACAAAAGCATTTATATGTGGTGTCTTTGTTTGCAAGGATTTAGTCATAAATCCATGTGCAAATATTCCACCAAAACAAGTTTTCCCCGACCCAGTTACCAAAAGTACTGACACTGAGATTGTGTATTTAGTACTGACCAGGGATGAGCATGATTTATTTAAAGAAATAAAAACAAGAGAGATGTTTTTTTTTAGCCTTTTTCTGAATTATAGTGGATAGTGCCAGATCTATCTCTAGCACTGGGACACAGTGGGGACATACTGTGGGTCTGACTAAGCACCACTATCATTTGGTTCTATGTTTTTTCTTTTATTTCATACATTTTGTGCTTCGTGTGTGTTTTTAGGAGAGCGAGGACGGAGGTGAGAGTCCACAGAAGCGTAGTGTCAGAGACAGCGGCTATGACTGCTGGGATTCAGAGAGGAGCGAGTCTCTTTCTCCGCCGCGACACACTCGAGATAACTCCCTTGACAGGTGACAACCATCTGTCAACACACACATATTGGGTTTCCATGTGGTTAGAGGACATTGCATTGACTTACATTTATTTCCTGAAGGCATACCCTGCTCATATCAAACCTAACCTTAAAACAACTCTTAAATATTTCTGCTTAATGATTTATACCACAGTGTTGTGTATTTTGTCCCAGTATGGAAGAAAGATAAGAAATACCCTAACCGCATATGTACACATCCAAGATCTATAGTAATATAAATAAAATCTGACCAATACAGAGCGATGAAAACAAACAAACAACTATCTGGTTGTTTTAACATCCTACAGGCTAGGCTAATTAACGCTAACACACCGCTAACAGTGGAGGAAAAATATCCAAGCAGGTCTGTTTACATGCTGCTTATCAGACCATAGACTGTTTATAAGTTCATACTTCTTCAACCCTGTCGTCATTGTTCTAAGCCCCGCCCTAAAATCTGGCTATACAAATGGAGCGTTGTGATTGGACCGGAACATTTTACTGGTCCTGGCTGAGGCTCGATGGAGCATCACTAGACCAACGATTCAGGCAAAAATATTTTTTGCCTCTAGAGGCACGCTAGTTTACTAGGCTACTGAGTTCCTTTTGAAAATGTTAATTCCAAATTAAACTTAATTCCGAATCAAGTCACTGGTTTATTCTGATGTTAATTAATACAGTCATATCCTCCTTATTTAAAAAATAAAAATAGAATAAAACTGTATCTTAAAGACTGTGACATTAGGCTTTTTTCTTTTTCTTTTTTTGTCATTTTCTGTTTATTAAGGCTGTTAGGATACATACATTAAAGGGTATTATACATCTTTTTTTTTCCTTTCAGTCTTTGCATAGTCAGTTCCCTTGCCAAAATTAAAATGGGTAAATGAAACAAGAATACATAAACGTTTTTATGGTAGCGTATAACATTGTGTACCCTAGCCCCTTTTGTATCATTATTTTTTCCATACAATGATGCTTTTTCTAATCAAGACAAGATTTTGAAATTAAAATACAACAAATCAGGAAAAGGTTTATCCTCCTGAGACCCAGGAAAGTAAAGGATTTGGATTTTTTACATTAAATAATTATAATATAATAATGCAAAAGACTTTCAGATCCTCCTCCCCAACTAAAGCTGTAAAACTGCTGTCACAAAAACAAAAATACATTGCTGCATCTCAGGAGGATATAGCAATACAGTAATGATTTCATCTGCAAAAATAAAGTGTATAATTGCATCCTAAGTTTGTTTGATATTTTCATATGTTTCATTTAATTTCTTTTGTTTTTTTCCAGTCTGGACTCGTTTGGTTCCCGCTCACAACACAGCCCGTCTCCTGATGTGGTGAATCGGGTCAACAGTGATGGTTGGTTTTCATAAATATACGTCAGTAAGAAAGAAGTGTGTCCTTCTCCCCCTGAATCCATTCAGTATATTTAAGAAGTTAACATCCACATTTTACTCTCTGTACAGATGCTTGTCGTCTAATACCTACATTTTCAAAGCTGTTTTTTTAATTGACGTATTCACTTGGTACATGTAAATCATACTATATATAAGCTAATATTAACAGACTGGGCTCTCAAACATACACAGGACAACGTATCCAAAGTGTTAATCTATAAGGTGTGGAAGTGCTTTAAAGGGGAAAAAAAACAACAAGTGATGCCCAGTACAATAAACCACGCCCCCCCCCCTTGCACACATTTTACCTGATTTGCCCTATCCCTTATTGCAAAAACAAATTTTTGGTGACTGTGACCTTTGACCTACATTCATCAAAATTTAATGGGATCTATTCTGGACCACCTAGTGATACCTTATCAAGAACAAAGTGGATTCACAAATGCATGAATCTGACACAGGACTAAGCTTTTAACAGGTTTAGTGAATAGATGTGTAAAAGTAGTTTGAGTAGGTACTGTAATAGACATCGACTGGTGGAATGAGATCGCTACTACAACTAGCGGACAAGGTAGAACCGTGGTCAGAACACAAACCCAGAATCAGAACCAGACAGCGAATTACTAAGTTCAGGGAGAATCCAAAAATCAGTACTGGTGTACAGATGGGGGTCAAACCAGGCATCCAGAATCCAAACGTATTCCGACAGGGACAAGGTGAACTCATGGTCAGGTGTAGTTTCCAAATCTGGTAACAAAGGTTACCGGAAAAGAAAAGGTTACACGGATAAGACGACAGACAAAAACCATAGAACGAAGCAAAGTCAAGAGTCAGACAAACCAAGACATGGACCAAGACACTCATCTGCTGCAACCAGGGCAAAACAAGCTAACAACTTCAGTATCGGATATATGTATCACACCTGTTTTGTGTCCTATTTAAGTCCCTCATATGTTTGGATCAAATCATGAGTGACGTGTAGCACAGTTGTGATGTTGTCATAGAGACCTTGTGAAAGTCCATAACAGCAGTTACGGCGCAGCTGTAGCCAAATCAGGGGGCGGGACTTAGGCAATGCGCACGGCAAAGCGGTGAAGGTAGACCGAGCAATGAAATAGGTTTATCTTTGTCGTTGTTTGTCGTACTGGTGTGAATCTTTGCACTGTAACCCACCATAGTACTGGAAAGTCACCCTGTGTGTAGGTGTGAGGAGTTCCACAGACAAACAGGACACACTCCAGACACAGATTTGCTGAATTATAGATAGATATAGGACCAAAATGATTCCCAAACTGGGGCTACGGTCCCATCCCTGTTGTTAATCTTATGAAGCATGTGTTCGTATGCAGTTTTTATCATCATATTAACTCTTTAAACTGTGAGGCTTTAGAAGCACAAAGCTGTCAATATAAAACCACTCCATAAATAGTTTAACTGGCCTTTTCTTACATGTTGACGTTTTAACCTTGGTATGGTATACTCGCTCAGGTCAGCAACAGCTGAACGTCCGAGTGTGTGTGTGTGTGTGTGTGTGTGTGTGTGTGTGTGTGTGTGTGTGTGTATGTGTGTGTCACAGATGCAGAAGCAACTGTCGGTCTGAGTAACAATCATTAGGGATCTAGACCTGGGAAATGCAAGCAGGTCAACATCCATCTTGATGTGTGTGTGTGTGTGTTTAAGGTGGGGGGTGTGTGTGGGGGTGCATCACAGACATCCTGTTTATTCTTTTATGTTGACAGCATTATGTGTGTGCAGTCAGCTGTCAAAAAAACACTATTCCTGAGACAGAAATAGACTCATTCCCTACATTCCCTGTGGGTCACAGAGAAAGTACAGTGGGTAGCCAAGCAGACTTTAGCACCCACTGTGGAAGATGGACAGGACATATTGTTGATCGTTCTCTTGTCTACATGCCTGTTTGCAAGACCTTTCATAGATTTATGATCCTATAATAGTCTGAGAATGCCTGAGAAACAGATCTAATTCTTAGTTAGAACTAGCAATAGTTTATTCATTCATTGATTTGATTTGATTTGATTTGAATTATTTATTTCGAACATGTGCAACAATAATCAATACAGCAATAATAATAATAACAATGACATGTCCGAAAAGGAGTAGGATGAAGCATAAGCTTATTTAATTCTACCCCTTCTTCACTTCCCCAATAACTTAAATTCATCTTGTAGCAATATAGTGCATAGTACAAAAATGATGATAAATAAAATAATAACAATAATAACAATACCAATAATCAATAACTGAAGTACTAAAGATAGACATATATACAAAAAACAAAACAAAAAAAACAAACAACTAAAAACAAATGAGCAGATAGGAAAGTAGGTAACAAATAGTTTTTTTGTTGTTTATTGTTTTCTTTTTTCCTCCCTTCCTTCTTCTTCTTTTCTTCTTCCCTTTTTTTTCTTTCCTTTTTCTAAGTTGTCTGCATTTTGCTCTTATTTTTTATTTTATTTTTCTATTCATTCACTTATTTTATTCATGTATTTATTTATTTATTTATTATATCTTTTAACCCCACAGAGGGGGAGTCAACAGTGCTCGAGATCAATGCATATTCCAGTCTGGCAGCCATTCATTTCTTTAAACAAAAAAAGCAACAAAAAAAAAAACCCATACCCATTGTTCCATATACACTGTGACTGAAAGGGTTTAGGCTGGAGTAGAACTTATTATTGCTGACACCGATTTACATTCAATACTATAATGTTTCCTCAAGAAAATAAACAAACATTTAAGTGTAATCATTGTCAAATGTACAACAAAACAGAATACATATTTAATTTTGTTTGAGGTAAATCATGTCATTTTCTCAACTAGTAATACTGATCCTAGTGTTTTTGAACAAGTCATTTCTTTAGTCAATCCTCTGCTTGTATCTTTATTTTTTTGTAGAAAAGTCATTGATTGGATCTAAAAAGAGAAGTTACATATCAGTTAGCCAAATAATCTGAGATAATAAATCCTGCTGATGTATAAAAGAAAAAAAAATGGCATGAATGTTTTCAAAGACTGTGGGAAATGATTTTTACTGTTTGTCTTATTTTTTCTAAATATGTTTGACAGCTTTGGAAGTCTGTTTGAAATCTGTTTGATTATCTGACTTCTCATGTTTCTAACAATATTCCCCCATTTTCCACAATCAACTCACTGCTTGGATTTGATTAGGAAAACTACGGGAACAAGCAGTAAATCACAATATCTTTTCAACTTTAAAGTGATATAAATATAGTTAGACATTTGTGTACTTATTGAAAATTAAAGTCACCATGCCCTAACAAGCAGGGGAAAATGTTATTCCTCCCTACAGTGAGTGTAATTGCCTCTGTTTTTTTTTTTTTTTTTCTCAAAACAAAAATCCAAAATCTAAAAATCCATAGAGACAGAATGGGGCATCTACTGGTATGAGATGAGACAATAGCCTAGGAGTAATTATAAACAGTCTTGACAACTGTATAGAGTTTCAAAGATGATTATAGAAGAGCTAATTAAATGTATTACTTCAAAGTCCTGACATATTTTCTAACCTCGGTCACTCTTTTCTCTTTTCTGCTCCATTGGCTTTTGTTACCCAGGGCGAGGCAGCGACTCAGAGGCTGATGCCCCTGGCAAGAAACCAGATGTTCGCAAAGATGACATGCTGGCCAGACGGACCGCCAGCAGCGATACAAGAAGCTCCGTTCCTTTTAACCAATTCCTCCCAAACCGAGCCAATGCCAGCGCCTACATCCCAACCCCACGACGGAAAGCTCACACAGAGGAGGGAGAGCAACGGAGGTAACAACCTAAACACGCTGTCAAATATAAATAATGCTAATGCTCATGGTTCTTACAGGGTTCCCACGGGTCTTTGAAATCATTGAAAGTTTGTGAATCAGAAAAAAATTAGTTCAAGGCCCTGGAAAGTTTTTAAAAACAGGCATAAAAAGTCACCAACCTTAAAAGTCATAAAAAAAATTTTCGGGGGGGGGGGGTTTATCATTCATTCATTATCTGAACCCGCTTTATCCTCACTAGGGTCGTGGGGGTCACTGGGGGCCTAATCCCAGCTACAATGGGCGGGGTACACCCTGGGTGAGACGCCAGTTCATCTCAGGGCTGAACATATATAGACAAACAATCACTCTCACATTCACACCTATGGACAATTTTAGATTAACCAATTAACCTATCAGTGCACGTGTTTGGATGGTGGAGGAAACCGGAGTGCCCGGCGAAAACCCACGCGGACACGGGGAGGACATGCAAACTCCACACAGAAAGGTCTGGGGGGGGGGTTTATGTTGCCTTTTAATTTCCAAAAGTTCATTGGTTCACCACACAGTGTACGTGCGTAACGTGCAACAAAGCCACAGAGTATTAACTATGACAATTCTTGAGAGTTCTTATTTGTGAAGCAAATCAGCAAGTGCTACGGACAGGAGGAAATGCAAAGTGGTAAGAAGGTGTGAAAACTAAAATGCTCATTCCCACTTTTGACACTGGTGTTACAAACTGTTCCTTATAGTCACACTCAAGCCACTGCAGAGCAAAGCAAAAGAACTGGATCTCAAAACAAAACTCACAAGACTGTGACTTGGGCACCTGAAAACAATTTTAACCAAGAAGAGAAGCCAAAACAGGAAGACGAGGTGGTGGCCCAGGACGTGTTGGAGCAAAGGAGGTTGCAGAAATTGGAAAAAGCTGGGATTAAAGTTCTACCCGCTGCCGTTCGTTACAGCAGGTCAGAGAGGACGAGCATGAAAACTGCTGCTGCTGTGGGTTGTCGGTTTGGTTGACTAACAAGTGTTTGGAACACTTATTTTGTCTGTGATTTGTTCGGTTTGTTTAATTTACACTGGTGCTGTGGGTTTGTCTCATTACGTGGTACGTGGTTACAGAAAATTTTGGCTTTTGAACATGAGTTTTTGGGTTTGTTTACTGATCTGTTTGTGTTTTATAACTTTTTACTCATTTTTGGTGCCAAAGAAGAGGTCATAGTGTGTGTTTGTATATTTAAAAATGTTTGCACCTTTACATTACAGTCTGGTAACAAGAGGTAATGATGTAATTAAATAATATCACTGTAATTACCAAAGTATTAACCAGTTAAGTGCAGATATTTTATATAAAAGTCATGTCAAAACAGAATAAATAAATAACGAAACACTTAAACACAAAACATATAATACATATTCGAAAAGGATTGAACAAGAAGCGTCACTTATAAGCTCCACCCCTTCTTCTTAAATAATTAATAACAATTATATTCTTCCTAGTCTAAGTATATTTATACTATAATATGCCAGTGACTTATCATTAAATAGTTAATTTTCTGGGTTCATATTATTACCTCCACAGTGAGGTTATGTTTATGTTTTTCTGTCTGTTAGTTAGCAAGATAACTCAAAAAGTTATGGATGGATCTTGATGTTTGGAGTGTCACAAGGAACAAATGAGTGCATGTTATGGTGATCCGGAAAAGATTCTGGATCACTTGTATTATCCGTTTATCTTAATGTAAAATTTCAAAGTGATCCAGAATCCAGGATCTCTTCCAGACAATGGCTTATGTTGTTACACCAGCAGTTTACACACAGTGTTGGTAACTTAACAAAACCTGCTGGAACATTATCTGAAATTTTCTCAGTGACAGGATGAATATGATACCCATAAGGGATTAGTATGTACAAATATGATATAACCACAACAGTATCATCTTACCTATCGAGTAGAAACATGGCCGCCTTAGCATGGGTTTTGAGCCCCTTTTCCTTTTTCAGCAGATGCCAGTGCTGGAAAGTGACACAAGGCCAGGAAACTGGTGGACCCAAATGCAAGACTCACAGACTCAGATTCAGTTTCACAATATTTATTAATAACTATAATCTCAGTAAGCAGTGAGCTATCTCCAGATCCACTGTTCGTCAGGGGAAATTAATCACAAGGGAGCACTGGGAGATTGGTCAAAGGTCAAACAGGCAGGACTCAAATACAGACACTCCAAACATAAGCAAGATGGAATCGAAAGGTGTTACCAGGGTGCAAAAAAGTCAGGCCAAGATTCTGAGGTTGATTGAGGTCACGGCAGGGATCAGACGAACTCGTGGTCAGGGACAGGCAAGATATCGGACAACATAAAATTCACAGAACAGACATAGACTGACCGAGAAGACAAAAAAAAATCTGAATCCAGATAACCAACACACTTCCAAAACCAGGCAGATGGAGACAAACTAGAAACCACTCATTTGACGCAGGCGGGGCAGACAAACTTGCACTGACGGAGAGAAGACAAAGGGCTTATAAAGAGGGGAAAGCAGGTGTAACAAATGAGGATGAGACACATCTGTGACAGGAAGAAAAACAAGACAAAGTGACATGAATCCACATGACAAAATAAAAGCCTCAAACACTAACAAAGACAGAAAAAACAGGAAGACGCACAAAAACTAGACAAAGACATGACACTGGAAACTGGATTCATAAACGAAAGACGTAGTGATTACAACCCTTGTCCTGTTCCGTTCTTCGCTCGGCTTCCTCATAGTCGTAGCTTTTTCAAACAGTTTTTACTTTGGTTTTGCTGCACAGAAGGGGGGGGGGGTACTGATATTTGATAGACGTATCAACAAATCAATCATTGTAAAGATTATCAGTACAATGATTGGCCTGAGTTTTCCTCTGGTTCCACCCTCTAGACTGGGCTAAAACATGTAATTTTTTTACAGACATTCTATTTCAGTGTGTGATATGGGATCATGAAGAGGTTTTCAAGCAATATGGTAAAAAAAAATATTCCAAAAAAAAAGATCTCCCACCCCACCTTTAATTATAACTTTTTATCACTGTGTTACCAAACTGTATTGTTAAGACAAAAGTGCTGCCAATAGATGTTTTGGAGTTGGAAGTTGTTGTCTGTTTGAGTGACTGCATCGTGGTGTGTAAACATTCTAATTCTTTGAAGGATTCAGGTGCAAAATACTCTAATAATCCATATCTGAGTGTCAAACCAACCAGCATCAACATGTGGGGCCCAGAAGGGTTACATCTGGGCTGCATATAAGGGTCCCACATGGGTTTGTCTGTAGTTTCTATGGTGACCCCACATGTTTGAACCAGAATCACAGATCCAAATAACTCGTATTATTTGTTTTTTGCACTATTTAACCCACGGTTTTTTTGTGATGTCATTTGTACTATTTAAATTTAAATATCTTGGTGTACTTTTTATTTTTTAATGTAAATAACTGCCTTATAATATTATAAAGTACATATATTTATATAAATGTAAAGAGTATAAAGTACAGATATTTATATAAATGTAAAGAGTATAAAGTACAGATATTTATATAAATGTAAAGAGTATAAAGTACAGATATTTATGAACAAATGTAGGGAGTAAAAATAAAAAGTTTCTAGAAAAATAAATACTCAAGTACAGATACATAAAAATAATCTACTTAAGTACAGTAACAAATGACTTATACTTGGTTACTTCCCGCCTTTGGGCTGTAGAGAGATTCTGATTCTGAAATGGACAAACACATGTGGGGTTACCATGGAAACTGCAGGCAAACCCTCATGGGAGCCCATATGTAACCCTTCTGGGGCCCACATGGATCCGCTGCCTGGCTGGGAAGTCTACCCTGTGCACGTCACTGACTCTGTTGACAGTGTGGATGTATATGTTAAAGCATCACAATCCCATCTGTGACCCCAGCCCTCCAATAAAAGACCAACCAGAAGTGAGGTCGCCGTCACCAAACATCATCCTTCGCCGTGATAATGACTTTTTAAGCTCTCAGAAATCAGCGTGGGACTCCTCATCGGACGGGGAGGAGGAAGCAGATTTACGAAAGGTCCCAGATGTTCATAAAGACGATCTGGCGTCCAGACGGGCTGCACGTGGCAGCGTCGCCCCCAAAGTGCATCAGTTCATTCCTCCACCTGTTTGTAGCAGTAAAGACAGAGAGCGCTGGGAGGGCATTAGACGAGCCTCACAGCAGACGCTCCAGGAGAAGGAGATGAGGTTGGACATGTGTCTTTATGTGTGTGAGTTTGATGTTTTTCTTCTATTAGTGCTAACTTACCTCTAAAAAAAAAACTCTTTCCTGTTTCCCTACTCTCTCTGTTTTGTTTTTTTTGGGGGGGGGGTGTTGTGGTCACCTGTGGTTTGATGTGTGATCCGCCTTCATGTGTGTGTGTGTGATGCTGCTGTACTGGCTCTGTGATTGGACAGTGAGAAGGAAACAGTCCCTGACATCATTACACGCAGAGACAACCCCTTCC
Source organism: Siphamia tubifer (assembly GCA_020466265.1). NCBI lineage: Eukaryota > Metazoa > Chordata > Actinopteri > Kurtiformes > Apogonidae > Siphamia > Siphamia tubifer. The sequence goes on from CM035783.1 coordinate 3,497,785, forward strand.
TAAACGTCACCCCTCGCCACAAGCAAGAGGAGGATGAGGAGGAAGAGGAGGAAGATGCGATTGTTCAAGCGTTGCCTAACAAACACAAGGATGACCTGGCTCTAAGGCGGGCTCACAGCCGGCCCCTCCCTCACAGGGATGCACCAATGAGCTTTGTTTCGGCTTCCATGAGTCAGGCTGATATGCAGAAGTGGGAGAGACTCAAGATGACTGAACCCAGGTGCCCAGCAAACACACAAAACACTGCAGCCCTGAACACTGCTGTAGGCCAAGTGTGTGTGTGTGTGTGTGTGTGTGTGTGTGTGTGTGTGTGTGTGTGTGTCATTTAGTTTTTATCATACTGTGCTTTTTTTTTTAAGTCTGAATAGCATTCACATCTACACTAAGCTTATAAATCTAAAAGAATCCTGATTTATTCTGTCAACTACTTTAAACCTGAATATCTCTGCACAGACAGTTAGTGTAATGGTGTCATTTAGAATCACTTCAGTCTATTTCCATTGAAAATAAACTTTAAAGGAGTGATATTTCGCTTTTTTAAATGCAAGTATGTATTTTAAAACATCTCCCTGTGGTTTACATGAGCTATAAGTGCTCTGCTTGGGTCAGAATTCTTCATGAATTCAACTCCACAGGTAGCCTGACAAGGCCGAATATGACATGAATTCATAGTCTGGAGATGATCCATAGACTGAAGTTATGTGTATGGGTGGGATCACCAGCTGTCTTTCAAACTGCTCTGCTCTCCACATATGACCAATCAGAGCAACAAACAATGTGACGTATACAGAGCAATGAAAGTCTAACTTAGACTTAGACTTAGACTTCCTTTATTGTCATTGCACAAGAATACACACAACAGTGGGATTTTTGGCAACGAGACGTCGTTGCTTGTCTTCCGGAGTACACCTACTAAATAAATAAGTAAAAAAAGCATCTGAGGAACAGAGTAAACAGGATGAGTAGTGCCGTAAACAGAATGAATAGTGCAAAAAACAGAATGAATAGTGCAAAAAACAGAATGAATAGTGCAAAAAACAGAGTAAGTAGTAGTGCAAATATAGGGGGGGTTGTTTCACAACCAGGAGGTAGATTTTTTTTTGTCCATGTTATGGATAAGTGCACTGAGAGTACATTGTCCATGAGGTACACGAATGAGTTTGTGGGGCGGTTGTTATTTGTCATTCAGCAGTCTGGTGGCCAGGGGGAAGTAACTGTTCCTGAATCTGGCCGTTCTGCAGCGGATGCTGCGGAACCTTCTCCCAGATGCCATGCGAGTGAACAGTCTGTGCTGGGGATGAGTGGGATCAGAGAGGATCCGGTGGGCTCTGGATATGCAGCGGCTCTCTGCTATGTCCTGAATTGTGGGGAGCGGGGCCCCGATGATCTTCTCAGCCGTCCTCACCACCCTCCGCAGAGCCTTCCAGTCTGAGGCCCTGCAGCTCCCGGACCAGACGGAGATGCAGCTAGTCAGCAGGGTCTCTATTGTCCCTCTGTAGAAGGTGGTTAGGACGGGGGGGGGGGAGAGAGGCTCTTCTCAGCCGTCGCAGGAAATGCAGGCGCTGCTGTGCCTTCTTCGCCAGGGAGGAAGTGTGGAGTGACCAACTGAGGTCATCTGTGATCTGCACCCCCAGGTACTTGGTTGTGCTCACGATTTCCACTGCTGTGTCATTGATGTGAAGGGGTGTGTGGCTGGGTCTGGATCTCCTGAAGTCTACGATGATCTCCTTAGTTTTGTCGACATTCAGGACCAGGTTGTTCACCTTACACCAGTCTACAAGATGTTGCACTTCCTCCCTGTAAGCCAGTTCCTTATCGTCCTGAATGAGACCCACAACTGTTGTGTCGTCCGCGTACTTCAGGATGTGGTTGCTGCTGTACCTGGGGCGACAGTCGTGGGTCATCAGAGTGAATAGCAGGGGGCTCAGAACGCATCCCTGGGGGGAGCCGGTGCTCAGGGAGATGACACTGGATGTGTTCTTGCCCACTCGGACAGACTGGGTTCTGTCAGTGAGGAAGTCCAGTAACCAGTTACAGAGGGATGTTCTGAGACCCAGGGGCTCCAACTTGCCAACCAGGTCCTGGGGGATGATTGTATTAAAAGCGCTGCTGAAGTCCAAGAACAGCATCCGTACATGGGTGTTCCTCTCCTCCAGGTGCTCCAGGCTCAGGTGGAGAGCAGCGGAGATAGCATCCTCAGTGGAGCGGTTTTGCTGGTATGCGTATTGGTGGGGGTCAAATGATGGGGGGAGTATGGAGATGATGTGGTCTTTCACAACCCTCTCGAAGCACTTCATGATGATGGGTGTGAGTGCAACGGGGCGAAGGTCGTTAAGGCATGTGACGGCTGGTTTCTTGGGCACTGGGATTATTGTGGCTGACTTGAAACATGGGGGGACGACAGCCTGGTTCAGCGAGATGTTGAAAATGTCCGTGAGCACATGGGCCAGCTGGTCTGCACATTCCTTTATCAGCCGTCCTGGGATGTTGTCCGGGCCTGCAGCTTTTCGTACATTAACCTTCCTCAGGGCTCTCCGCACTGCAGTGGTTTCGAGCCTGAGTGCCTGTTCGTCGGGGTGGAGGGTGGCTTTCCTTGCTGGTCTATTGTTCAGAGCCTCAAACCTTCCGAAGAAGCTGTTCAGCTCATTTAGGAAGCCGATGTCGTCCTGACAAGGTGTGGATGTGACTTTGTGGTCCGTGACAGTCTGGATGCCCTGCCACAGTTTACGGGTGTTTTTGGGGTCCAGGAAGAAGCCTTGTATCTTCTGACTGTAGGCGCGCTTTGCTCCTCTGATGGCCCGGTTCAGATTCGCCCTCGCTGATCTGAGCGCCGTCGCATCACCAGTTTTGAATGCAGCATTACGCTCCTTCAGTCTATCCCGCACCTCCTTGGTCATCCAAGGCTTCTGGTTCGCCCGGGTGACAATGGTCCTGGTGACTGTAACCCTCTCCATGCACCATTCTATGTAGCTGAGCACAGATGCAGCGTACTCACCCACGCCGGTGTTCTGGTTGTCTGTTGCGGCCTCCTTAAATATGCTCCATTCAGTGCACTCAAAACTATCGTCTATCTGGTTATTTGAACATCCTATAAGCTAGGCTAATTAACGCTAACACATCGCTAACAGTGGTCTGTTTACATGCTGTTTATCCGACCATAGACTGTTTAGAAGTTCCTGCTTCTTCAACCCTGTCGTCATTATCCTAAGCCGCACCCTGGAGCGTTGTGATTGGACTGGTAAAATTTGTACTGTTCCTGGCTGAGGCTCGATGGAGCGTCACTAGAACAAACATGTCCAAACTATTCCACAAAGAGCTGGTGCGGCTGCAGGTTTTTGTTCCAACCAACCAAGTGTAGCCAGTTGATTCAGATCAGCTGATTAATTGAATCAAGTCTGATGTGCTGGTTGGAACAAAAACCTGCAGCCCTTTGTAGAATGGTTTACCCATGTCTGCACTACTGTAGACCAGCTATTCAGGCAGAAATATTTTTCACCACTAGAGGCGGGTTAGTTTACTCAGCTCTTCCACGGGTCCATCTTCAACCCTACCATGGGCACCCGCTCACTTCAGGTCAGCCCGTGCATCACTGATGTGTATGAATGGTTTAACTTTTTTAATTTTTTAATACAGTCCCCATTATGCTCTGTATCAAAGCATCTGCTGTTGTTATATGATACCATTTTAATTTAAAGCTGCTGTTTTGACAGACCAAACTGCTAAAAAAAAAATGTTTACCTCTTATAGAAAACTAGACACTAGCTTCCTTTTATCATGTCCTTCTGCCTCCTCTCATACCAAAAAGTAATAAAAGTGGATTTAGCAAAATAGCTTTAGGGAGACACCAGTGTCTTCTCCTTTATTGAGTTGAATGCTGTCATTTTGGGGCTAGTGGACATAAAATAATAGCATGTAAGAGTTTATGTTTCTTTTACTCTCGTGCGTGTGTTAGGCCTCACTCTTGTACAAACAGATTTCCACTTGGCTGAACCGCTGGCAGGCCAGTGACCATTCATTTGATATGCAGAACGCCTGATACAGGGACTGACACCGAGTAAAAAAACAAAAACAAGATGGCTGCTGATGTGGAATGGACTATATGTCAGTATTACATGAACTGACAGTCACTATGTTTTTTTGTAAAAGAACAAACAACTGCACTTTGTTGATAAAACTACATCACATGTTTTAATCCTATGATTGCTCGTGCATCTGTACAATTGGATTTTGATCTGTGAAATGTGAAGTTCAAGGCAAACTTTCATCTGACAGTTGGTGGCGGCCTATTAATTAAAGAGTAAAAAACCTTTCCTAGGTGATTTATTACCAGTTATTCTAATGTTATTCTCTACTTTTGGCATTTTTCTGTGAAAATCTGGCATTTTCCTGTATTCAATTTACTGGGCATGTCGATTTAAAAGTACTAATAGGATTAGTGATTTTAAAGTTGTTACATATTTTAGCTCAGTAGAGGCTTTTGTTCGCCAACAGCTGCTTATGCCTTTGAGGGTTAAATCCCAGTACGTTAATTATATACAATACAAGTTAATGTTTTACAGCACCTCCATTTTATCTTAAGTCCCAAGGTGTTACGGTCTGTCTTCCTGTGTTAATTGACTTTTTCTCACCATTGTGACTGGATTATACTGTGAAATAATTGGAGTATAATATCATCTGAAATACTTAAAAAGGCTTTCCATTTTGAAGCTGCTTTTATACAGACAAAGGGGTTGTACGTTATGTTGAAAAATCAGTAGAAAGCTTCTGTTACTTTCATTGCTGCAGAAAAACTAAACTGTAAACAAACGTATTATTCCTGAAAAAGTATTTTTGTAACACGGCATATATTATTTTCACTTTATTGAGCCTTTTTTAACCTCTTATCTACAGTCTACCTTTGTTGCATTTCAGCTTTTTCACTCAACTTAAACTTTAAATATAAATGTATACATCAATCCGTACATTTACACTGTGTTTTTTAATTCTGAATTATTTATTCCGAATGAAGTAATTCGGAATTAAAGCTATTTCCTTCATGTTTACATAGACATTCTGAATAAGCATTTACATGGGAAACAGCTTTATTCCGCTCTAGTTAATTGGACTTTAAGAGCTGGGGGTACAGAGGGTTCTGATTGGACAGAATGCCCATGTGACGTCTTGCCGTCTACTGGAAGAAAACAATTGCATCCACTTCCTGTTTTGCTTTCATTTCAACTATCAACGTGGAAGACCAGATACTATATGCTATATTTAATTCTTCCAATGCTCCATTCAAATACTTAACTTCACCGTAACTCCAACGCTTGCTTCATACAACCATCTCGGAAAATGTTCATACACTAATGTCGGCAGCACGGAATATGTGGGTGCTGGCGTAACGACTTACATAATCGCAACAAGACCAGGAGCATGCGCAGAACGATAGGAATAATGTTAAAACAGAATTAACTATTTACATGTGACAGGAATTATCTTATTTAGGATTCACATCAGAATAAACCAGTGGCTTTATTCTGAATTACGTTTAATTTGGAATTAACGTTTTTAACAGGAATAAGGTGTTTACATGGTCATCTTAAAGCGGAATTAACTTTTATTCGGAATTAAAACTCCCATGTAAACCCACCTTGTGAAACTCTAAAACTGGGATTTTTCAAAACTTCTGACTTTTAATACATCGTTTGAAAATGTCACCAAAATCACCATTGTACAGAATCTACAATGACATTAAAGCTACATACTAGCTTTGTGCATATTATAAACTAATCATTAATTGAGTTACTACTCCTACTTCAACAACACCCAGTCTCTTATAAAGTTTAAAAAATAAACCAATCAAACTAAGATATAAGAAAAATAAATAACAACACAAACTATTTAATTTTTATTTCATTTAGTCATTTAGTTATTTTATTTAATTAAAGAGAATATAAAGCTACATTAGCAGATAACGATCCGTACAACTCAGTGTATTTTTATATACCGTTATTACACCTTTCTATTTTACTTCTTCTGTCTAGATATGATCTAAACTCTAAATCTCCTCCACTTTCATTTCTTTCTCTTGTATGGTTTGTTAGCAGTTCTACGTCTCATTCAGTCCTTTTCTTTTTTTTTTTTTTGCTCCTTGTGTTCTCATCAGCCTGTTTATTCTCCTCATTATTGTGCACTTCAGTCCTCTTCATTCTTCTTTGACAGGCATTGAAACAGAGTGGGGAATTGGCCGGTGTGTGTGTGTGTGTGTGTGTGTGTGACAGAGAGGGGCAACTGTTGGCATTTAACACTGGTCAGGCTTTGTTTTTCTCATCTGCGCTGATGTCATTAGATAGGATAAAGGGTTTTTTGTGTTCCCAGAGGAGCAGTGGTTACCAAGCAAATGGGTACCAAGAGTAGAGTAGTGGTAAAAAAAAAAAAAAAAAAAAAGCTTGGTGTGTAAGTGCAAATGTATACGTGCTAAAAGCTTAATTAGAAGTACAGAATTAATTTTCTTATGTTTTCTGTAAAGCACCTTGAATTGTCCTGTAAATGAAATGTGCTCGACAAATACATTTGCCGTGCCTTACAGATACTTGAGTGAAACAATAGCAAAAGAAGAAGTACTGATTAAACCCATTTACTGAAGTAAAAGTAAAAAAAAAAAAAAAAAGCACAATTTTTCAATTGTAATAAAGTAGAAAAGTAAAAAGTAAAACTGCATTTTTCCCCATGAATAGAATAATTCTTACTTAACCAGAAAACAATTATAAAAGTTTCAAAAGTATGCAAAATTAAAGCCTTTACCAGTGAGTTACTGATGTGTTTGATTGGGTCACAGTACTTTTACATTTTGCAAAAATTCAATAGTAATAAATAGCAGGTGAAAAATGCATAATTGTGAGATAAAAAGTCATCAATATGAGATAAAAAATGCACAATTATAAGATAAAGGGTAGAAATTATATGATAAAGTCAAAATTCTGAGGTAAAAAGTCAATTTCCCTCCATTAACGTACAATTTATTTACATACAATCACAACTGTTTGAAAAAATATTCTGAGAATGTAAGAAGTATAAAGTACAGATATTTATACAAAAATGTAGTAAAAGTAAAAAGTTTCTATAAAAATAAATAGTCACATAAGTACAAATATCTAAAAACGATACTTAACTATAGTAATGAAGTACTTCTACTTAATTACGTAGTACACAACCACGTTCTTTTGTCCTCTGTTGTCATCCACATTTCCTGACTTGTTCATCATTTCCACTTCATCCTTCCTTTGTCTTCATAGTCTGATCCTTTTTTGTGTAGTTGCTCATGATTTCTTTCCCTCCTGCTCTTCTTCTGTTGGCTGTTGGGTGTGTTTGTTACCTTGTTTGTGTCTTGATTTGTGAGACTGTATGTAGTGAGGCTAGCCCAGCTCCTGTGTGTCAGGCTTGTCTGGAGAAAAATTATGGAAGCCCTTTCAGCGGATCAGCAAAGGCTGCACGGGGTCACAGCAAAGTTGTGACCTTTGGGGGTGTGACTGAGATCGGGCAGCCAATAGACACAGTCACGTCAAGTGAAGGGGAGGAGACGGAGTTGCTAAGACGACTCTTTTTCAAACCGACTGTAGCCATGCCTACCATTGGCCTGGGCTCCCAGCTTTCAGAGCGGGAACGCAGGTATGGACCAGGCCAAATACTGTACAAAGACTTCAATGGCTAGAGTTTGCATTAGTACACTGTAAAAAAAAAAAAAAAAAGAAATCTTAACAAGTGTATTTTTCTTATTTCCAGTCATAATATCTCATCATACTTAAAATAAGACATAATCACCTAAAATGAGTGGTTCAAAACTAAAAGATTGTCTCTGAATGTAAGAAAAAAAAAACATAATTTGATCATTTTGTGAGTAAGAATAAAAAATACCTAAAGGAAAATGTTCAGATTTTTATGATCAACAACCTTATTTCTCAAGTGACTCAGTGGTTTTCTAAGTGTTTTAATAGATGCAAGATCAACCTGGAAAAATCACATCCATCTAATTTGTAAAAATAGTTTGAAGAATTTAGTGTTTATACAGAAAATCTGAAATATTTGATCTCCTCAGATGCTTATTACTATATACTATAGTCTTATCTATACCTATCTATCTAACTGTAATATAGTCAGAGGTGGTAAAAGTACTCACATTCTGTACTTAAAAAGTTTCAAAAGTATCTAAAATAAAGCCTTTAAAAATGAGTTACTGTGTAGATGATGTGTGTTTGATCAGGTCACAGTGACTCTATATATATATATATATATATATATATATATATATATATATATATATATACATGAGATTAAAAAATGTAATTTCCAAAGAGAAACAATTGAATTAATGAGTATTTCTAGATTATTATGACATAATTTTACTGGTTCTGACCCATTTCAGATTGAATTGGTCTGAATGTGAAACCTGATCTAAAGTTATTATTAATATCTTAATATCTATTTTTGCATTTCACAAATTCATCCCAAGGGACAAATCAGACCCTTTGGCGGGCCAGATTAGGCCCCCGGGCCTTATGTTTGACACATGTGACCTAAAGAGTAACTTGTAAGTGCTTTTACATAAAATATTAAAATCATTACAGCAGGGAACAATAAAAAAATATAGGCATGAAAGAAAAAACAAATAGATAAAAACAAATAAATAAAAATGTTATGGTTACAACAGAGTGCAGATCTGAAGTGATAAACTGAGGAGATATAAGAACATGTTTTTAGACAAGAGATCTTGAAAATATTATTTCAAGAAATCGTGCCAGGATAATTTTCACTTGTTCCATTGTTTGTTTGTTTTTTGTCTTTTTTTTTCTTAATTCAAGGGAAAAAATCTGGCAGTGGAACAAGTGAAAAATATCTTGGTAAGATTTCTTGAAAATTGTCTAAAAATAAATAAATTAATTAATTAAAAAATAAATTTAAAAAAATAATAATTAAAAAATAAATAAATAAACACATATATATAGATCCATGTCTTATTTTAAGTGCAATGAGATATTTTGACTAGAAATTAGAAAAATAAACTTGGTAAAATGTGGATATTTTTTTTACAGTGTATGAGCTGTACTGAGGAAAAGGAATATCCCTTTCTGCTCTATTTCTTATTTCATGTTTGCTTGTCAAAGTCATTGTGGGAATGTTTTACATTTGAGGCCTATTTGAATTAGTGCATTACAGAGTTTGGATACAGATCTCTGCATCCCAATGATTTGCGTGTCATTTTAATAGGAAACAAAGGTACACATGAAAACACACGCTGTACAGCCACTGCAGGACTCTCCGTAAAGCCGTGGAAATCCCTGGATAAATCTGGTTTTGAACATAAAGGCACATTTATTTCCATTTAAGCACTTACAATACATGCATTTTTTTCTAAAGACTTATAACCATAATGACCTCATCATACCACACACAAAGAGACGCTCTGTTGGACCACCACTAACTGTGCTTAAATGCCCTCACACAAGGTTATGAGTCTAATGCTACTATTTCTTATTAACTGCCTGTTGATTTAGTTTCATATACCCATGATATTTGCAAATAGATTGGTTTAGCTTTGTGTTCATGGCCTATAAAAAGTGTTGAAGATTCAAGATTCTTACAGTTCACTTAAAAGCAATGTTTCAGTTACCTCAATATACATTAAAATAAATAACATTTAAAAAAAATTTTCTTAAAAAAAAAAAAAAACAGCTAAAAGTGATAAGTTTCCCAAATTCACATGTTTAAAAGTCGTATTACCCAAGGATAAAAAGTGTTTCTAAGACGGTTAGTTCAGCTCGATCAGGGTGGGATGTGTCTGACAGGATGTTCCTTGCCTTCTTCAAACTCCTTATGTTTGCGATGTCCTCCAGGGAGGGCAGGGGGCAGCCAGTAATATTTTGAGCTGACTTAATACCCCCCTGCAAGGCTTTTTTTCCCAAATGAACTGAGCCTGTGAAGGATGTATGTATGTGTAAGACATCCTACCTGATTGATTTGCACTGAAGTTCATCCAAAATAAGTATAAGGTTAAGTTTTTTCTAAATAATAATAATGATAATAATAATAATAAAATACCTCAAACCTATATAGCACTTTTTGAACACTCAAAGACAATTTACATAACAGACAACAATGCATTAAAATAATTAAATATATTAAACAAGATAAGATTAAATGAAATATAAATAAGTAAAAAATTATATAAATATATATATATTTTTAATTATATAGCACATTTACAACTATGTAAAGTTGCACAAAGATATTGGTAAAAATACAAGAATAATACAACTAGTAAAAATAAGGATAGCAATTATTCATAATTGTATGTTAAAATTATTCAATAGAGTTTGATTTTTGATTTGATTGGATTTATTTGGCTGAAAATGTAATACACATGAATAATGACAACATTTAAAACCAGGAATAGCACAAAAAAGTGCTTGTTTTCATTGTAGTTCCTTACAAAAATAAGTGACATTATTATTAAAACAACAGCAAAAGAAACAAGACGTATAAAATCACAACACCAAATGTACACAATAAAATAATTAAACATAAATAAAATCTTGTCCTTCATGGTACCTTAGCTGGTTAAAAAGTTAAAAATGAACATTAACAGCTTTTTAAAAATGATTAATCTTCAGGATGGTTCTGACTGTCTGTTCCAAGCCTGAATGCCACTAAATAAAGACGTAGATTTTCCAAATGATTTGACTGCAGGTATCTGTAATGATGTTGCACTAGATCTTATGTTAATGGAATGTCACTGATGGGTAAAGTTAAAGCCATGTTTAAAAAAAACGGGTGCTTGATTGTTTTAAGTTTTAAATACAAGGTTTAGCTTCGACTAAATAGATGCAGAATACCATAATCTGCATTTACCAGAAAGCATAGTAATTACATATTCTTCTTCAGAGAGTATAACAGTTTACAAATAAAATATTATCCCTCAACACTGCCTATAGGACATGCACATCATCCATCTCTATTTTTTTGTCTTTTTTTTTTTTTCCGTTGTTTTTTTACAGCTGAGCAAATGAAAGCTCCATCTGTTTTTTGGAGTTATTATTTCTTGCGAACATTTGCATGTTTTCTTTTCTAACTCTATTTCCACTATTATTTACAACAGTCCATGTACCCGCCCATTACCTGCCGTTCTGCATGTCACTGCCTGGAAGCTTTGCATATGATCTTAGAGTCAGTGATTGTCCTTCTACTGCTGCTGTTCTTAGACTTTATGTGATGATCTTTCAGCCAGGTAGCTGGAGCTGACCTCAGTCAATCTATTCTCCTGCACTCCACTCCTGAGGCTGCTCCTTCTCCTGCTGAGCTGGATGCACGTTTTGCTCAGTATGTAAGAAGGACAGAGGAGGAGGAGGAGGAGGAGGAGGAAGAGGAAGAGGAGAGAATCCCAGACCTACGGAAAGATGACATGATGGCAAGAAGGACAGGAGCTTTCCATAAACAGAGCTATTCTACTGTGAGTTACAACCGTTTCCTGCCTCTGCCTCGCTCCAAACACAGCACACAGGGGGAAATGTGCACAGATTCTTTTCCGTGGAACAAAAAGGAAACGCAAACAGATGAGAACAAGAAACTGAACATCAGGTGGGCTCATGTTTGAGGGCAACTGTGTCTAAATAACAGTGTGCAGAGGACACTAATACGCTTGGTGTGGCTTGTATCCTCAAAGAGACCTAACCATTAAATTTATTTAATGAAGTTATTTAAATTAAAGGAGTTTCTTTTCTAGAGCGGAGCAGGATCAAAGCGGTGTCGTCATGGAAACACATCGACCTGACATGATCAGAGCTCACAGGGAACGTGAATACAACAACGAAGAAGACGAGTATGATGAGAATGGGACTGTGCCTGACCCAGAGAAGGACGATATGATGGCTCGAAGGGCACGATTCTTGCAGAAAACAAATGTAGTCAAAACAAATCAGGGGTTCAACCAGTTCTTACCAGTGCCTGGATCGGTTAAATATAACGTCACTCCAGTTTCTGCAATGAAGCAAGTACAGAGTCGACCCAAAATCACAGAAAAAATCACCAGTGAAAGGTAGCTATTGTGATCCTACGACCTGTGCTTGGTTCTGTGACCTGCAACCACGATTAACTGTTAGTAAACAGACAAAGATAATGGTTCTGTCATGTTTCTACATTGTATGCAGTCCTAATCTTTTTGCAGATGATGTGATAGTGTCGTTGTTAAAGGAATTATCTGGAGTAAAATTCATTTTAGCTACATTTTTAGATGATGGGTAGTACATACATATAGTTAACATCAAAATTACACCATTTGCATGAACATTGAGAAATGTAGATTTTGCTGTTTTGAGCCAAACTGTGTTAGCATGGAAGTGATTAGGGCGTGTCTTTTCAGTGACATGAATCAACAACATCACACACATCAAAATACTCGACTATGTTTTTAACTCTGCACTCGGCAATCAATTATTACAGACTTCCTCCTAAAGAGTTAAAAACGTAGTCCAGTGTTTCATTAGAAATTAAAATAAAGCTGTATGCAACAGCAAAGCTTAGCCTACTAATTTCCAGAGCGTCTAACTCTGCACTCGACTACTACAGACTTCCTCCTAAAGATAGTTACTGCATCCAGAAAGGTACTGGTTTGAGATAAATAACTCGGGGTACAATATCTGACAACATGAAGACCTCAGGACAGCTGTGGTCTTCCAATCCAAATGGTGTGATTTTGATGTTAACTATATGTATGTACTTCCAATCATCTAAAAAATCAGATAATCCCTTTAAGGCAGCATGTCCAAGATGTTTGACCTTGGTTCATTTCTATTATTTTTATATGAAAGGATTTGCTTGGTTTGATTTGATGTTGTGTTTAGTTTTCCAACTCTGCTTTTTACATAGCTCAGTCCAGTGTTTACCAGTTTGACACTAATCTCAGTGTCGTTTTTGTGGTCAGTGAGGTCTAACCTTGGATTGGTTTGGCATGGCTTTGGTTGTCGAGTCTCATGTGAGTGTGGAGCTGCTTGGCAAATCAATATATATTCGTTGTTGAATCATGTAAGACTGAAACGCATGAGGAAATGAAGAGTGATGCTGTTTTGATTTACACATGAACCTGTATTTCCTGGATTTTCAGCAGCATCGTTACTGTGGCGGCAGAATGTCAGGACCCGCTCACAAAACCACACATTAGGAGGTTTGCAGGGTTAAGGGCTAGACAGCCAGAGGAGGAGGAGGAGGATAAAAAGAAAGATCTAGACGAGGCAGAGTGTAACCCCCCTGTCAGCGGTGTGACTGAGCCCCTCTTCTCTCCATCACTCACCCCTACACTCACCCCCGTCAACATCCTGGCTCGTAAAACAGACACAAAGTTGGACAAACAGAACGCAGTGGAGAAGGTTGAAGAAAAAGTGGAAGAGAGAAGGGTTGATGTGAGTGAGCAACCAGGAAAGAAACCCTTCTGGTTGGAGGACGATGAACTACCTCCCATGATGTGAGATTGAACTCCCGTTGCATGTTTTCACTTCCCTTCTCAGATCGGCAGAACGTCAGCTCAAACATACATCCACTCTGCACTTATTTATCTACATTTTTAGATCTGCTAATGGAAGCGAAACATAAATGAACATTCTCTGCTTGTGTTTTTAACTATAATGGTGGCATTAAAACCTCCCCTTGAGATATGAGATGTGATATTTTCACGAATGCATTGACATTTGCCTCCCATTGCCTCAGGTTTTTTTTTTTTTTTCTTACTCTTAATTACTCTATTCTGTATTGTTTTAGGATGAGCCGACGAGTTGGCTTTATGTCTGAGGACACTGAGTAAGTCTCCTTATGTGAATCTGGAAGACTTCATCTGCATGATCACAGCATATTTATACTGTGCATGTTCAAGTGTGCTGCTCAAAAATGTAGAAATTTGCTGCTTATTACTCATAGTTAGCCTAGCCGCGCTATCCCTATTCATTACATGCATGGGTCTAGTGGTGCTTCATAGTCAGGGGAGGCGGGGCTAAAATATTGTCTTTCAAATCCTCTGTATGCAGTAGGACAGTACTACAACCAATCAGTGTAATCTTTAGGATGACGTAGTTAGAGCGTCGGAAAGTTCACGGAGGAGTCTGGAGAAAGTTAGGAAAATGGTGGATTATGGATCTGTCACTTCTGTAAAAAGAATAAAGATTGCTGACGTCTTCTCACATTCTTCACTCATCTTTGATAAAAGGAAATCACCACTTATTATATGGCGTCACGGTGGTGCAGTGGTTAACACTCGTGCCTCACAGACAAAAGGACCCTGGTTCTATTCCCACACCAGACCTTTCTGTGTGGAGTTTACATGTTCCCCCATTTGTCTGCGTGGGTTTTTGCCGGGTACTCCAGTTTCCTTCCACCATCCAAAGACATGCACTGATAGGTTAATTCAATAATCTAAATTGCCCAAACTCATAGAGGGTGTACCCCCCGTTCACCCTTTGTAGCTGGATCAGGCCCCCACAGACCCTAGTGAGGATAAAGCGGGTTCAGAAGACGGGATGAGATGAGACACCTGTTGTTGTTTTTTTTTTATGGTTGTTTCCTTCCAAATTGTCGTAGCGTCAATTTGTTTTACGCCCGCCCTCTGACTCTATACTTCACCGTGATTGGTCGGCCAGTTTCAGGGAAATCTAGGTAAAGGTTATTGAGAGTAACTAAACTAGTACGGTAGCACAGTGGGGGGGGGTCTAGCGCGGCGAGGCTAACTGATATGGTCAAAGCTCATCGCTACTAACATTCAGCTTGTTTTTAGGATTCTTTTTCCTCTTGTGTTTTAATTTACAGCCTCAATAACAAAAAGTTGGGAGGGTATGAACATGCATATGCTAATATAAAGGAGCTATTTATAAATTCATTTGGACCACTGCCACATTTCCTGTCTTTTTTTGTACTGTCACTAATAAACTAGGAAATAAATGCCCAAACATTATATTTCAGAATGTATTAGATGTTTTGACTGTAGGTCACATTGTCTCTTCACTTATACCCATGCCCCTCACAGGCAGCCATTTCTCCAAACTGTTTGAATCTTTTTCTTTTTTACACTGTTATCACCATATGTGAGTGAAACTCTTCTTGTTTTGTTTTTTGTTTTTTTTCTCCTCTCTCACTTGAAGGGAAATTTTGTTGATTCTTAGCCCATCATTGTTTCCTGGAGAAATGGAACTTTCCTGGAATATATCAAAACACAATAACCTACTAACCATAGCTTCTTCATCCTAAACTTGGACCTCATTAGTCCCAAGTTTTAAACATGTCCTAAACTGCCCTCTCCAAATAGTTTTTGGAGTCCACCACGAGCCGAAATTTGATGAAGCCAATGAATTTTATTTGAAAAACTACAGGAGGTGGATCAGGAAACCACTGCTTTCTGTTTTGACATACATTCTCCATACTTTTTCTTGATTTTGGACTTGTATATTTAGTGCTGTTTTTGTTTCCTTTGCCGATAACTAACATTTGTGTACAGTATTTGGCTGCATAATGACTTTAACTCACAAACCTGCTTCTTCAGTTGAGAAGTGATTATTTTCACTGTTCTTTTCCAGAGGATAACTGGACAGAGTGTGAATGTGAATGACTGAATAATTTTTTTACATGGTCCTTTGTGTCTCTTTTCCATCCAGGAGTGTGAGTATGAGCGACATGGTTAATGAGGATGAACTGGGACAGTTACCACAACTTAGTCAGTCACGATACGAGCGCATGCATGAACAGTACAACAGCTTCCAGGATGAAGACGACCAGTGGCAAAGTGTAAGAGACTTTAAAATTGTAAATGGGTGCTTCTATGAAACTGGATTCTGACATTTTTCCACTTTTTGACCAAATAATAAAACAAAAATTTAGATATATTTCAAAAGCTAGATAGGTGTCAGTGTGTTTAACTTGGAACACATAGCTTGAAATAGTCTTATATCGCATTATAAATAAAGACACTGTGATAAATGTGTCGATCCTAGTGGTTTTTCAAATCCAGACGTGGGTTGTTCATGAATCGCAGCCTCATTCCAGGTTTTGCGTGTAACCCCTGGAAATTTAAACACAAATAAATTGTGAGTGATTTTCCAACAGCGGCCACTTTTGTGAAATACTCAACTTTGCATAATTAGTTGGATTCTCAAAATGTACCTGTGAGAGAATAAAAACACATTAGAAAAACACATTTTTGTCCTTTGTACTATGTTACATGCATATTTTTGTATTAATTTTTTAAAATCTATATAAAAATGTGTTTTATCTGAAAAATAGTTTCTCTTTTATCTCAATAATTATTTCCAAATATAAGTCATGGGTGGCCAACCCTGGTCCTCGAGGGCCACAATCCTGTATGTTTTAGACATATCCCTCTTCTAACACACCTATCATCAAGTTCTGCAGAAGACTGATAACAACTGTCAAGGTGTGCTGGAAGAGGGATGTGTCTAAAACATGCAGGATAGTGGCTCTTGAGGACCAGGGTTGGCCACTCATGCCCTAAGTGCGTCCACTCTTACTTCATAACATTCATCTACATATGGTTTGACTCTTTAGCTCCTATGTTATATTTTTATGGACCATTTTCAGAGAAGCACCCTGAAGTAAATAATATAAAAATATTACACATGTATGTTAAAATACATCATAATGATGATGTAAATGTGACAGGATCTGGCTCGATGGAAGACTCGGCGTCGCACGGCATCACATGACCTGATCAAGAAGGAGGAAGAGAGGAAGAGGATTGAGAAGATGAAGGAGGGGGGGAATGACAGCAATAAAAGGAAAAGCATCAAAACCTACAAAGAGATTGTGGAGGAAAAGTAAGTTATGTTGTACAAGTGGTTAATTTTTAATTATTGCTATTTCAAAAGGTGTTATAAATCTGTCTATCATTCGTTTTTCAATTTCAAACCAAAAAACAAGTGTGTAGCGTATTAGCTAACTATCTACCTCCAACCACAAGTGCCTTTGACTGCTACATACCACGCTACACACTCACAGGAGCTGAGGCTCTTACCTTTCTATCTATTTGTATCTTCATATACCATCTGTGATAATAGTAGCTTAGCTGCACTGGACGCCCTTAACGGCAGCAAATCTGATGTACTACCATAGTAGTCTAGTTACACTCACTGTAACTTTTGGCTTGAATTCCCTTGAGTCATGGTGAAGTATAGAGTCAGAGGGCGGGCGTAACACAGTGATGCTGCGATAATTCGGAGAGAAACAACCATAGAAGAAGAACAACAAGGATAGATGGCTGCTGACTGTGTGGCGATTTTACTTTTATCAAAGATGAGTGAAGAATGTGACAAAACGTCAGCAATTTTAAAATTCTTTTTACATATAGGGGATAGCACGGCTAGGCTATGATAATGGTGCACTTTATAAAAGACAGATACTTCCAGTTCAGAGTGGATCATCTCTATGGAGGCTCCAGGTCCTTCTCCTTTCACCTCTGCTGGTGTCTCAGTCTTCTTACAGACATCTTCAAACATCTTAGTACACATGAAATCTGTGCAGGTGTGTTTTCTCAAACAGCTTCATAATTATAACCAAATATTCCTCAACTAATTTTCCCCAACTAACGACTACTTCCAGGTCGGAAAACTTTAACTGTATCAAAAATAGCAAAAATAAATGAAATGGTCATTTTTCATTTGAGCACAAAATCGGGAAATGTAAAAACGAATCATTATACATTTTTCATCCTTGCTTTGAAAATTAAAAATTTAAAAATTTGTTTTTTATGTTTTGGGATTTTTGGTTTTACATTGAAAAACAAAATAAGAAATGATAAACAGATTTTCTTCCCCATCTCTTGTTTCCAGGGAACGAAGGGAGGCGGAGTTATGTGAAGCCTACAGGAGCGCAGCCACTCCAGAAGAAGCCGCTGCAGTTTTACAGCGCTATGCTCTTCGGTTCACCATCAGCGACGCAACCCTGGACAGTCTTAAACTGCCCAGATCCACCTCACAACCCAAAGGAGAACTAATACTAGAGGACAACACACACAAGCCCACATCACCCGTTAATGATTCTAAGACGTCAAAGGAGCTGCACAAACCAGAGTCTGTTGTTATGAAGGACCAGAAGCTTCCAGAAACGAAGACAGAGACATCTGCTGAACAGAAAGAGTCAAAGTCCTCCACCTCCCCTACACCCACCAGTCCTGTTAAAGCGAACACACAAGACGTGCCACCTCAGGCACCAGAACTTACTCCACCTCAAGCTAAACCAGAAGCAGAGATTCCAACCACACGCCAACAGCTGATGCTCGAGGACGTACAGCCTCAGACCAAACCCTCTGCACCTCTTCACAGTTCACATCCTGTTCACACACTCCCCTCCCCTCCACCTGTGTCCCCTAGACCCGTCCCCCTGCTGGTAGCCAAACCCTACTGCCAGCCCAGGAGCTCCCAGTCTGGACTCAAACCTGTCAAGGTGAGGGTACATCCACTCAGCAACAGCTAGTACTTCATCATCCTCATCATCATGTATTTGATTATTCTCCTTCATGCTCCATTATTCATCCTGTCGTTGTGCTCCTTTCATTTGTAATGGTGTCAACTGGTCAGCAGATCATCTTCAGTAGAAAAAGGGTTTTTCCAAAGGGAGTTGTAGAGGGATGCATAGATGTTTACTTAATAAACAAAATGCCTCAAATATTAGCCTAGCCGTGCTAGACGCTCCTAGTGGCAGTAACTCTAATGTGCTACTGTAGGACTCTACTTAACCTCAATGTAACTTTTGACTAGATAGATAGATAGATAGCCTTTATTGTCATTTTACACAGGTACAATGAAATTTAAGCATCTCCTTCGGTGCAGCCTCATAAAAAAATAAATAAATAAGTTATAAAATAAGTATATTATATAAAATGAGTTATAAATAAGAGTGCAATATAAAAAGGGATAAAAGTGATTAAAAGGATTGCCCAGGAGCCCGGAGTATAGTCATTAAAGTGACATAGTGCCTGGTGTGCTGGTGTGGTCCGTTTAGAGTGACGTGGTGCTGTTTGAGTTCAGTGTGATGATGGCTCTGGGGAAAAAACTGTTTTTAAAGCGGTTAGTCCTCACTCTGTTTCCCTGAAACTGGCCGACCAATCACGGTGAAGTATAGTCAGGGGTAGGGCTTGAAGATCAACCCCTATGAATTGGGACACCCCTTCAACACTCACCTATGTCATCAGTTCACTCCGTCAGTTGTTACGTAACCAAAGACAACAGCTTCAACCAGAAGTAAACAAACATGTCTGCTGTTGTAGTTGTCGTTCTCCTGGATATGAACATTTTTTTACTAATATCTGCGTCAAATCAGAAAAGTGCTATGCATCAACTGATTACTGTTATTATTAAAAAAAAATGTCATGTGTGTTTTCTTAAGAAAATTACCATTACACATTGTGACAATGTCGACAGTTATCACAACTTAAAAACTGTTAATTACAGCGAAAATACTACATTAGTGTACTTCTTTCATAGATGCCGCCATATTTAAAATAATTTGCATTGGATTCTGGGAAATTTCTCGTACACTTCCGTTTCCCCCTACCCGCTACCCCCTACCCCTCTGCCTTAATGTGAATTGAGACACCCCTACCCCTACAAGTGGACGCACAAAATGGAGGGGAAGGGGTGAAATGAGATTCAGTCTTAGGACTGTTAGAACTTTAGGAACCTACGACTGAATGTGTGAATGTCAGGCTGATGTAAAGTGCTTCGAGCACCGTGAAGGTGAAAAAGAACTATATAAGTACAGTCCATTTACCATTTAATGACCTTCTTTCCCAAACTGCTACATAACTGTTTTACTGTTAATGTCTCGCTCAGATGATGGACGGCTTGGTTCGAGTCAATGGTGAGACGACGGAGGATTTGTCTGTTTCTGTTCCTCCTGCCTCCCCGCTGTACTCACCAGAGGAGAACAAAACTGTTTCACCCAAAAAGACGGAGCCAGACGTTCCCTCTGAACAGACTGTGACAGATCAGAAAACAGTGGAGCAGTCACCGTCTGCACAAACACTGAAGTCAACGTCATCCTCAGGCTCAGCTATCAGCTCCCTGATTGGAGGCAGAAACTGTATCATCACCACGACCATTGTGACAGAAATGACACATGTGGAGCCTCATCCCATCAATATCCAAAACAATGGACAGGTACGTTCACACCTGCACAGTCAAGTTAAATATCACAGTAGACACATACTTGGAAATACTGATGGGCATCTGTAAAGGTGTCGTTTTTAACCCTTTAAGCCCTGATGTGTCAGCGGTGACACATTCTAGATTTATATTTAAAGTATTCATAAAAATGTAAACAGTTGTTCTGATAGAATAGAACTTGTTCTTTACATAGAATTTCATTGACTTTTTTAATCAGAATTCAGACTGTAATTCTGATTTAAAAGTCAGAAATATGTCTTTTTTTCATTGGAATTCCAACTACTTTTCTACAGAATTGACTTTTCCCTTCAGATTTCTTCCCCATTTCTTCAGAATTCTGACTTCATTGTCAAAATTCGTACTTTTTTCTCATGAAAAAAAAACTTAAACTACTGAGCTTCTGAACATCCAAATGGTTCATATCAGCATCTGATGACTATGAAAACTTGTCAAAAGCATATTTTACACCATTTATTTCCATTTATTGACCGTATTCATGGATTAACAGGTTTTAAACATTTTAGATCATTAGATGTTTTGTTAGATGGTCAATGATCAAACAATATGCTTTTCCAACTTATCAAACATCCAAACATTATCAGTAATTTTACTATTTTCACAAAGGTCATGTATCAGAGAGGGTGTGTGTTGTTGTGTAAGACAAATGTGGGTGAGGTGTGGGTGCCTTTGATGGTTGTTCTGTGCTGTGCTGGTGCATTCAAATGATCGTGGGAAGTGACTAAAGGTCAGCTGCTGATTCATGCCATTCACAAACCGTGCTGATGGAAAATAAAACTGACGAAACCAATTTACCTTTCACCAACAGAGGCCTTTCCCCAAAGAAGTCATTAATCTTGCCCAACATTGGTTGGATGAAATTATTATAATCACCTTGTGTATGTAACTGTGTGTGTGTGTGTGTGTGTTTATGTAAGTATCTGTGTGTGTGTGTGTTTATGTATGTATCTGTGTGTGTGTGTGTGTGTGTGTGTGTGTTTATGTATGTATCTGTGTGTGTGTCCGCAGACACATATGCGAAAACTCAATGAATACTTGAAATATCACCATGAAATTACATGGGCATATACATATAGCTAATACACATCAGACGCAATGATCCATTTGAGTAAAGGTCAAAGGTCAAGCTCACCGTTAACTAAAAGGTCAAAATCACATTATGGGTTATAACTCAAGATCAGAGGGTCACAGAACTTTCAGATTGGTACCAAACGATGTGGAATGAAGATTTATACAATTCACATAATTGGTATTATCATCTACGATCAATAGTTTTTGAGATCTCTGGAGGTCAAAGGTGACATGTCACAGAATTACCTTGTGTAACACTGCATAGACATATCACACTATAACTTAATCAATACTGAATATATTCTCATAACACACACATATATACATATAATGAAATTATCAATATAGCAAAAGCTCAAAGGTCAAGGTCTCATTTAGCAGAAAGGTCACTTTCTGAGACTTGAGATTGGCACAAAATAGGGACGAGATTAGGCATTCTCTGAATACTTGTTCCTTTATGACAACAGAGCTTTGACAAATGATTTGACAGAATAGTAGTTGAGATGGATTGTTCATGTAAAGCAGGTGTTTGCAAAGTGATTTTCATATTTATTTACATGAACTCAAAGTAAACTAATGACTGGTTGGAAGGTAGGACAAGCCTCAACAAAGATGAAATGTAGTGTATTAGTAGGAATCATAGGGCAGTAATATAATATAATGTGAGTAGGTTTATGAATGTAAACATAAGAACAGGAGGAATATTTAGTTACACATTTTATGTATTCTGCTTATTAATTCTTTTAGGTGAATGGGACTGCAGGGTTCTGTACAAAACCAGAGGAAAAAAAGAATCCACCTGCAACAACACCCATGCAAGATTACTCTCCCACCGTGACAGGTAAAGGCTTCTCTTTTCTTCTGTTTCTTGAGTGTTATTTACAGTCGTGGTTGACGTGTTCACATCTTATACTCAAGTAAATCAGTAAAACGTGAACTAATGACAAAATGTGTGAATATTATGACAAATATAAAAAGTTATTATGAAGTAAAATGGACCCTGATGGTATTTTATTATTATTATTATTATTATTATTATTATTATTATTATTATTATTATTATTATTATTATTATTATTATTATTATTATTATTATTGTAGCGTACAAAGCTTTTAATTAGTAATTAATTAGCAAAGTTCTAATGACCACACATACACATACATATATTAAAGTGATATTAAATGTTGTTAAAAATCATTAAATTAGACATGCAGAAACCATTTTGCTCAGAATATGAGATTTTTGGCATTCATTTTCAGATTTTTTTTTTCCATATTTCATTGAACATTTCAGATATTTGTATTTATAACCAATGCTTCTCACCTCAGTATATAACAATCAATCAAATGACTTGGCATCTGGGAAAAAAAGATGACATTATATCATTGTATGAAGCTGTATAAAATGTAAAAACTCAAATATCTCAGATTTCTACTGAAGTCAAATTCTTTTTAACCTTTGTCTTCCTTCTTTCCACAGAGGGTCTTGAGGAGAGCGGTTTCACTGTGAGTATCCCTGATCAGCTCTTGCTCCTTCTTTCTGTTCCTCCTTCATTCTTAAATTTGACCCTGTCCTGACCCTTCGTCTCCAGTAGTTGTAGTGGTTGTAGTCAGACTTGTCCTCTCACCTTTCCTCTTTTTCTGTCCTTTTGGTTCGTATCCATGTGTGTGTTCGTGTATGTGGTTGTGGGTTGGGTCTGGTTAGATTGAGACCCCCATGTTGAACTTGGCTAAACGTGTTAATCACTGGGTCTGGGACCCCAATGAGGAGCGTAAACGCCTGGAAAGGTGGCAGCAAGAGCAGGAGCGCCTCCTACAGGTACTGGTGGAATGGTGTGTACATGCATGGGTCTGACACAGACTGTACTGGATGTGTGACATACGTGTGTGTGTGTGTGTGTGTGTGTGTGTGTGTGTGCGTGTGTGTGTGCGTGTGTGTGTGTGTGTGCGTGTGTGTGTGCAGACCTTAACATTATTGTATATCTACAGGAACAATACCAGAAAGAACAGGAGAAGCTGAAGAAGGAGTGGGAGAAAGCACAGTTAGAGGTGGAGGAGGAGGAGCGCAAGCACAATGAAGAGGTACAAATACACACTTACTGCCCCCTTCTGCACTGGCTTTGGGTACGGAGGGCGTCACATTTGTAATCGCAGCAAAGTTGAGTGTTGTGAAAGTACCCGGATGATGCCCTCAAATGGCACCATTTTTTAAGTGTGGAGTTATGTTCACTTTTTATACTCATCTTATCTTAGTATGTTATATGATATGATATATGATATGAGATATGATATGATATGATGTGATATATTATATTATATTTTATATTATATTATATTATATTATATCATCTTATCTCATTGTATCTTATCATATCTTCTATCATCTTATCTTATCATATCTCATCTCATCTTACCTCACTTCACCTCACCTTACTGTACCTTATCTTATTATTTCACCTGCATCTATTCCAGGAGAGACGTATTCTCGAGGAAACCGTAACACCACTCAATCCCTCTGGTTTGTTGAGTCAACAGTCTGGACAAGCAGATACGACCCCATCACCTGAAGAAAACAAGTCAGAGAACAGCACACTCCCCCTGCTGCACAATGGACAGAACATCCTTACACCCAGTGAAGGTCAACACGCCTCAAAGCTGCATTTTTTCCAAGGTGAGCTACTTTCAAAAATACACTCCAGTATATAGTTCAGTCTAGTATCAGTTAGTGTTTTTTATGAAAATGTGTTTTTGTGCAGATTCTGCTTGTGATAAAGAAGCATCTAAGAAACAGGAGCTGTGGAAGACGTCATCTCTGGACCGCAACCCTCAGCATATCAACCAGCTGCACTCTGTTAAAAGGTGAAGCAGGAGGTTGTGTGTGTGTGTGTGTGTGTGTGTGTGTGTGTGTGTGTGTGTGTGCACTGTGAAAAAAATACAAATCTTACCAAGTGTATTTTTTTCATCTAAATATCTCATCACACTTAAAACTAGAAAAGCACTGGGAGAGCGCAGACACCCACCAGTATTATATATGGAGTTCAGAGTTTCCACAGGTCCTTGAAAGCCTTGAAAGTTTGTGAATCTGAAAAAATTAGTTAAAGGCCCTGGAAAGTTTTTGAAAAAAGGCATAAAAAGTCACCATCCTTGAGAAGTCCTTGAAAAATTTTGGGGGATTTAGAAATTTCACACAACTGCTGCTATTCACAGTCCACAATTTGAAATCCCAGTCAATGTGCGACAGGGTTTACGTTAGGGCATTAACAACTCCAGTTTTTTTTCAAGTCGACTTATCCCTCAATAAAGTCGAGTTGACAGGTCGTGATGATCAACACATTGTCAAGGGAGGAACAACATGGACACACGTCTGTCCAGCAATGAGCAACTTGTATTAAAGTTCACTGCAACGTAACAATGTCCACTGACAAGACACAAGCATCAGCATTTTAACCCCAACAAAACAAAGGCTAACGTTAGCAAAGAGTTTTCTGTTAAATTTAACTGAACAACATCAGGAGGTGAATATATGACCACATTTTGTCTGCGCTGCTGCTCATATCACTCAGGTTAGCTAGCAGATACTGCTCATATCACTCAGGTTAGCTAGCAGATGCTGCTTATATCACTCAGGTTAGCTAGCAGATGCTGCTTATATCACTCAGGTTAGCTAGCAGATGCTGCTTATATCACTCAGGTTAGCTAGCAGATGCTGCTTATATCACTCAGGTTAGCTAGCAGATGCTGCTTATATCACTCAGGTTAGCTAGTTCGACAGGAGTCGATGTTTCTGTTCATGCCTAGTTTACGTTGGCTTTTAATTTGCAAAAGTTCATTGGTTCACCATGCAGTGTTGTGCTTCCTGTATGTCGTTAACGCTGCTGTATGTACTTCCAATCATCTAAAAAATTAGCTAAACTTATTTTTCTTCCAGATAATCCCTTTAATGTTAAACAAACCATTTCTGATCTTCAAAGTGGATGACATGTTCCACAGTGTTCAGTAAATCCTAAATATTCACCTGCTCTTTAATATTTCAGTGCTTTTATATATTGCACATGTAACACGCTTGTTATATAAAAACTGAATTATGTAACTCACCAAAATGTAATATGTTTCACTTATGTAACACCTGGATTTGACACTAATCTTCTGTATTTTGATGCATCACATGCTGTAGAATGTGGGAGTGTTTTTTTTTACAATGCAAATGGGAATACTGTTTGAATTTAGAGAATTATGCTGAACCAAGCTCAAAATAAAACCCAAAATTAAAAATAATCACTCGAGTTATACTTGATCTTAGTTTTAAAAAAACAAACCCATTCATACACAGAATCAGATTTTTATTGTATTGATCGAACAATTTACAAACAAACTCAAAGACTTCTGGAAAAACATACTTTCATTTCTTAAAAGATAAAGGTCATTTGACACGATTCTGTGGAAAAAAAACATTGAAAACACAACACTGTAATGTGTAATCATTTGTTGCAGGATTGATTGATTGATTGATAGATAGATATAAGTTTATTTTGAACAGAACAAAATAAAAAGCAGCAATAAATGCAATAACATGTTGAAAAAGGAGTGAGAAGAAGTCAAAACTTATCTAATCCACTTCTTCTCCTGTACTAGTTTTTATGTTTTTATACATTCACTTCCTCTAGTTTCTACTAGTACTACTACTACAAAACACTTTAATAATATTAATACTATTAATAACAATACAAATGTCCATTTGAATAAAGAAAATAAACATAATATAGGGAAATGTGTTTCAACGTATTATATGAAGGAGAATGTTAGAATAAATGAATAATGGATCAATAATGTGAAGTGCTTTGGTCCCTTGGAAAGGACTATAAAAATCTAATCTATTATTATTATTAAAATTGGTCACATTTTGCTGTTATTACATAATGCAGTGTTTTTACATAACAAGTTCTTAGACATGTAACTTGTTTAATCCTCTTAAGTCACTGAAAGCATTAACTCTGATGACTTTCTGCCTTCAGGTCTGGATCACATGACGCTGTTACGAGCACCCAGCAGTGTTCCCCATCATCACCTCAGCCACCTTCACCAAGCAGGTCATGACACTCACAACATTTAGCAGAAGTGGGACATTTACCCTTTAACCTATAAAGACCCAAACATCCACTATCGACCATAACCATCTACTGCACTGTAAACCTCAATAAGTTAGCAGAACTCCAAAAATGGAAGGAAAATGATTCCCTCAATTATTTTAAGTTGATGAACTTAAAGATACAAGTTTCCAGAACTTAAAATTTAGATGTAAGGTTCTGTCAGTCCTACTGGGAGTCAGGGTCACAGTGTCTTTGACCAAGGACACTTGGACATGTGGACAGACAGAACCTCTGACCCTTCAGTCATTGGACGACCCGCTCTACCAACTGAACCACAGCCGCCCCTGAATAAAATGACTGTGTTTTGTGATTGGACTTTTTGCTATGATAGATATTGGTGGTTATTTGGAGTGATCTGAAATTATATTTCATCATCTACTACATCAGTTAAGTTTATTTATTTTCAATCATCCTTATTTGAAACAATAGAAATAACAGAACAATATCATTCTCAGCATTTAATGACTTAATTCCACTACATTTTATCCTCATCTATGTTCACTTATATCCACAATAGTTCTCCTTAATGAAAAAAATATTAGTTGGAAGAACTTAAAAAGAAGAACATGTTACAGTCACTTAATACATTTGAGTTAGTAGAACTATTACTGAAACTTTGAATATTCACAACTGAATATATTTAATTATTCTGAACATTGTGTGTGTATAGTATATGTATATATATATATATTACAGTAGAGTAATAAGATTAAGGTATCAACAATATAAAAGGAAAACTTTGCAAGTAATAAATAATAAATAGGAATAAAAAGATCAGACTAACATACAGCATTCACGCAACAGATAAATGTGCTGAAAAAGTTACACTTTTTCTTTAGTTCTCTCTGTTTCTGATATATAAATCTAAACTATTTTTGAACAGCTACATAATTAGTACATTAAATGTAGGAAAATATCTGATTTTCACTGATTTTCACAAACTACAGAAGATGATATTACAATAAATTTTGATAAATCACTTAAAGAAGGTTAAATATATATAAAAATATAATTTGGTAACTGCCACAAAACTAACCCTGGGTCCTTATGGGTTAAGTTATTATCTGAACACCTGCTTTTCCTCCTCTGCGTGTAGATGTGTTAGTGGGAAACGGTTATGTTCAGGATGTTCTCAGCCTCTGGGGAAAGGAGCAGCCATGATCATCGATACGCTGGGACTGTTTTTCCACATGCAGTGCTTTAAGGTACTTTCAAACCTTCTCTTCTACTTTTCTCATCTACTGTGTTAGAATTGTAGCATCTTAACTACGACTAATGTGTTATGTGTGTGTGCTGTTTGTGTCTCCAGTGTGGTGTGTGTGAAGGGCAGCTGGGCGATGCTACTGCAGGGACCGACGTCAGGATCCGTAACGGACTCTTGAGCTGCCATGAGTGCTACATTGCATCCAGAGGTAACAACCCATAAACACAGACTGACACGAATAAATTACAATTTAAAGGAGTGATATAGTGCTTTTTTTAAATTATGCATTTTAAAACAGATAAAAGGATGAAAGAAACATTTAAAGGAGACCTATTATAGTCAGTTTTAACTCGTTATGTCAGTTTTCAGCACCTACAGAGGAGCTTTGAATGATTTCCAGCTCAGAAAACTCCATAGTTATCTCATACCAACGTTCACAAAAGTCCAGATCCAAATGATCCAAATGAAAATCCTTATTCTGCCTATGACTGAAATGCTCACTTTTGGCTTCTGGTCAATCTTGCTGTTTTCTGATTGGCCAGGTCAGAGTGAGAGGGTCTGCCCCCACATGTGTATTTGTTTACTGTGTGATAGCAGTAGGCTAACATAGGCTACTGTACACAGAGCTATCAAGTCACACGCTTTTCGGTCTTAATATAAGTTTCTCTGACATGCTGCTCTCACTATTGAACCAAAGGAATCAAGCAGGTTAATATTTTGGACCACTCACATGTTAAGTTACATTACGTTACAGGGGCCAGTTCCACACTGTTGGAGCTTCAGCCTGACGTCAGGTTTTGTCCACATCTCACAAACATAAACACTATAGCTCATGTTTTGTAACTTTGCTGAGGTTTGCGGTTGACATCTGACATTATAACATTGTATGTTTGTAGAAAAACACAGATCAGTATTATAGATCTGCTTTCACTGGTAAATATTTGCAAAATATTAACATATTTGTGTCAAAGATTTTACACAAACTGCATCATAAAACCAAAATGTATTCAAGTTGACTATCGAATCACATACAATACTCTACTGAGAAATGTTGAATTTTCATAATTAATCTAATTGATGTTACATGTTCCTCTGATAATGCTCTAATAACTCTGGTCTACAAGTCAAATGCTTCTGGAATAAAACAAATTAAATTTGACCAAAGTAAACTCAAGTCTTAAATGCTGGTTTGGCTCAAGTTTCCAAGATAAGTCTGGGATCAAAATGTGAAATTCTTAGAATGAACAGTAGAATAGGTTTTAGTCCAAAGGAATATTTGTGTCAGATCTACCAGATCTACTTCCAAACACTGTCTGCACATTATGATCCATTCACTTTACAGGTTCTTTCTAGTGGAATATTTACTAATCCATTATATACATGTACATAAACCATCATATATGTGGAATAACAACCATCATATATATTAAAAACATGAACTAAACAGCACTAAAATCATTTGTTTTCTGATTAATCTGATTAAAGTATGTAAGATTTACTTTCTGAAGCAGATACTTTGTAAACATATATAGACCAGTGTAACCAGACAGATTTTTGTCCACAGATTACTGACGTTTATTGTCTGTGTTTAAGACGCTGTTGTGTGTTTTGTGTGCAGGCAGAGGTCAGCCCACCACACTATGATGGCCTGTAATTTGGATTCAAACACCAACTGTCACCACCAGTGATTGGACAGAGAACAATCTGGAATCTTCTGTCACTTTCTGGACCTTCTGGAATTTCCTGGAAAACTCTCAGAATTGTCGCTTTTTCCTGAAATGCACAAACAGCTTTACTGCAAAAAAAAAAACAAAAAAAAAACACAGGCACAAAACACATGGACAGAAACACAACATATGCATAAAGTACATGTGAATACACTTCCTTCTTCTGATGATTATCTGTAGCATGGACTTAATCAAGAAAATAGTGTCTTTAGGCCTTTGCACATCCATGTTAAACACAGTCAAATAACTAAAATAAGTCACAGGTTCAGCTCAAACCTGAACTCTACTGTCTTTAACACATCAGCCCCAAACATCTGATTAAGCAGATTCATCAACCCCTGCTTCTGCACTGGTCATGTGACTGTTCTCTGAGCGTGACGTAAAGTGGTTTGGGTTGACTAACCTGAAGTAGCTTGACCATTATTATGCCTTACTCATACCTTCTCTTTCTTTTTCGGCTTTTCTGTTTATATTTTTGCATGAAAGAAACGCATATATAAGTTATTTGTGAGTATTGCTCAGATGGAACAGTGTGAGTTTGACGTCGGTTGTGATCCTCTCAGCAGTTTTAACTGTTACATGTTGTACATCATCTTCCTTTTTTTGACTTTTCCAGATCACAGTCACTGCTAAATACGTGGCTGCTTATACTACACAGGCTATTTCTTTATTAATGAATTTTACAGGAATGAGAATGCATGTTATTAATAATACTTGTCCTTTGGATTTTAAATATTTACCCTTTAAGATATTATAAGTCTTTGTTAATTCTCATTGGTCGACTGCATCCCAATCAGTGCCTTATGTAATGAATGCGAGGGCTAGTTTTTGTGCAGGAGGAGGATAACACACTCACACAGACCTCAGGGTCTAAGGCACAGTGTGTGTGTGTGTGTGTGTGTGTGTGTGTGTGTGTGTGTGATTCATGCATGTATCAGTATGTATGTATTCTATGTGTGACTGGACTTGAAGCACAGTTCCATACCAGCAAAAATATTTAATAGATTAGCCTCTCCTGTCGTCTGTCATCCTTGTTGAGCCACATTTCGAGGACATTTTCACTGCGTTGGGACAGTTTATTACAAACTGAAATGACAAAGGTATTACATTTTTGAGCGTTTATTACAAAATGCGGCTCAACATCCCTTCCTATTCTCCAGCTAAACCAATGACACCAACTTATTTGCTGCTTTCTCGTTAATCCGATACCCCCCCCCACTCTCTCTCTCTCTTTCTCTCTCTGTCTCTCTCTCTCTCCTCGTCGGCCTGTATCACAAATGTTGCCTCTCCAGAGTCTGAGCTGAACTCCTTTGTTTGTGTCGTTGCTTCTGTTTGGACACCTGACAGCATCCTCATCCCTCAGAGGAATGAAGCATCATCTTTTATAGCAAGTGTATGTTTATCAATAAAATATTTTAAATGGGATCATATCAACCTGTAGTTCTGGTTTTTATTGTGACAGAGATTCTTAAAGTATAGAAAAGTTTCAGATTCAGATTATTGTCATTTGCATGAATACAAAAAAAGGACGTTCATACTCAGGACCAGCGGTTTACAATCCTTAAATAATACTCAAAACAAGTATTCAGAGAATGCCTAATCTCACCCCTATATTGCACCAATCTCAAGTTTCTATGACAACCTGTTCTTTAATTAGAGACAATAATGTGATTTTGACCTTTCTGCTAAATGCGACTTTGACCTTTGACCTTTTGCTATATTGATAATTTCATTATATGTATATATGTGTCAATGCGTGTAATATTATGATAATATATCTAGTATTGATTAAGTACCAATAAACTCTGTTGTTCGACCTCAAGTAATTTTTCTACAACAAAAAAATCCAGATGTTTTTTAAAATAGACCAAACACACAATGTATTCAATGCACATAGCAATATTAATGAATTAACCATCGAATAACTCCTTTAAAGGCTTTATTTTTGGATACTTTATTTTCCTATTCGGAAATAATTAATACATTAAATGAAAAAGAGAGGGCAATGAGAGAGGCCAAAGGTGCAATAATTACAGACTGATGAGGCCCAGTTACCCTGTATCTGTCAAGAACAGGGGTATCCAGATCCAGTACTTGAGGACAGTTACTATCCTGCATGTTTTAGATCAGTGGTTCTTCTTCTTTGTTGTTTATAGAGTGGGTGGCACACAATGTGTAGGGCACATTTCTGCCCCCTACTGTCTTGTGAACAAGTCAAGAGTATCATTTTCCCTTCACTAGAGTGTATGACATTAAATAAGGGGTCTCAAACTAATTTTCTTCAGGGGCCATATTCCGCCTGATTTGATCTCCAATGGATCGAATCAGTAAAATGAAAATATAATAAACTATAAATAATGACAACTCCAATTTTTTTTTTGTTTTAGTGCAAAAGAACCCTATTCTATTATGAAAATATTTTTTATAAATTATCCAAATTAAAAAAAGTTAAATGTCATAAAAAACCTAAGGGCAATTTTAACAATATTTTGCCTCAATTTATCATTTATCCATGTGTTTTATTATGGATCAGTTCTACAAAGACACTAAACTCTTAGTAACAGAAGCAGAAAATTATACTTTTTTTCTCTAATTTTCTTTATATATTTCAGCTTATTCACATTTTATTGTTACAGGATCATTTGTAAATGTAAACATTTTCATAATTTAATATTTTTTTTACAGTCAAACAATGACAAATTATTTGAAGTTGTCATTTATACGCAAAGAAAAAAACTGACAAGAAAATATGTTATGATTTAATCATTTATTCCAATGGGCCGCACCGGAACCCTTGGCGGGCCGCATGTTTGTGACCCCTGCATTAAATACAGTCAAATAATCCTGAATCTTTGAGAAAATAGTTTTCTGTCTGACACCAGTTAATATATACTCAATACTAAGTTTTATTTTCTGATTCTAAATTTCTTTAATAACTTGCCTCCTCATCTACTACAGTAATCTGTTATATACTGAATAAGTAACTGACAAATAATACAATCATGATGTTTAACAAAATTATTATTATTATTATTAATAATAATAATAATAATAATAATAATAATAATAATAATAATAATAATAATAATAATAATAATAATAATAATAATAATAATAATAATAATAATAATAATAATAATAATAATAATAATAATAATAATAATAATAATACATACCGCATCGTTTAGAATTTTGGTCCCAGTATGGACTTCGGAACCATATGTAAGGACTTAAAGTTCATCTGACAACCGGACCACATTGGCGGACCGGAAGTTTACGAAGATGTTTTGATTGATCTCCTCTTTGACAGTAAGCATGTAAGCTAACGATTTGTAGTTTGTGGTCTTTGTTTTCTTTACAGACACCAAATAATGAACCCCATGGCCTCAGCGGGACCGTCACACCATCCAGTATGTAAAACCATTTAACACTTATGTTATGAAATACTCGCCTCTTCCGTAAAGATACATTTATATGTTATGCTAGGCTATTAGCATCGGAGCTAAATAAAGTTGTGAGCTAAAAAATGCAGCAACAAAAATCTAAGTGTTTCTTTTAGTCATAATTATTTCTACAACGTACATACAGGGATATATTTTTTTCTGTTCTTTTTTTTTTAATTAATTTATTTTATTTTATCAACCGTTTCCTAGTTTCAGTGAGACTGTTATTAGTCAGGTCTCGTGCACGCTGCAGATATTAGTTAGCGAGTGAATATGTTTATTTTTCTGTCGTTAAAGCAGTCATAAATGTACATACTTCTACCCTTAATGTCTGAGTTTAAATATAAAAAAGGTAAGGTTGTCAATATAGGTTTAAATTACGACCTAAAGGACTGTTAAGGTCCTTTTTGAGTGCAGCTCTTCCTCCATAACTCCTGTTTCTCTCTCTGACAATGTTTTCTCATTGATCACTACAAGTGATGGGGTATAATGAAGTTATACAGAATCAAACTTACATCAAATGGTATTTTGTTTACTTCTACTGCTATAATTAAATTCTACAAGCAAATATTATACAGTTTTGCTCTATTACATATATTACAGGTGAAAAGAGTCAGTAGTTGTTTGCAGATTCATATTGGTAATACAGAATAAAGAGGTACATTACATATTTAGCTGCTAAATAAGTGCAAATGCAATAGATTATGAGGCAAACGGTTACCTTTGCAACTCTAAAGATGCACATATTTATAAAAAAAAACAAACGAACAACAACCCAGGAGTAAGTTATTCTGAAATGTACCACTCTGCTACTTAGCTGTTGTTGATTTAACTTTATTTCGAAACTAATATAATTTTTTACTGCAGTAAGAGTTTGAATGTGGGTCTTTTATTACAATATGGTTTGTTTGTTTGTTTGTTTATTTTGTCTCAATAAAAGATCCAGATACACCTCTCACCAGATTGTTACTAGAGATAATGAAGGTACACTCACAGGATGTGGCATTTTAAGGAGACCCTCAGTTAAAAAGTGTTAAATTATACTATTGTCATAATTTCACTATGCACACGTAACAGTATAAAAACTTTAACATGTCAAATTCAGATTTTTAGAATAATTGAGTCTTGCTCATTTGATTCCCACTTGTGAAACTCATATTAGGTCTTTCACTAACTACTTAGTAACATACTATGGGCCATAGAAAATTGGTCCTGGTTCATTGATTGTTTGTGTATGAGATGATGGACTTAAATACTAATGTGTATGTAAATGTGGTCAGTAAAACTCTACTTGATACTAACTTTTTCTGTCTCTTGCGTGGTATTTCTTTCATCAGACAGATGGCACAGCACATATTTCACAAAGCATGGATGAAGATGCTCTGGTGGATAGTCCTTCGGTCTCTACTGATGCTCTCCACTCAGTAATTCGGAAAGACTTCCAGTCTATACCAACATACTACTTTGGCCTTCTGCTGTTTCTGCTGCATGTATGATTTAAAATGACACTCACCTGTCCTGTTTGTTTGAAATGTTTTATTTTCTAAACACCAACTGTCTGTAATACAATACACAGAGTAACACAGTTTGACATTAATTTATTATTGTCACTAAAAAACGTTATTGATCCGGTTATTCTTATGTCTTTTCAGGTGGTTTTTGTGGGGTCGTCTGTGTCTGTGGCAATTTGGTGTCGGGCAGATGGTGATGAAGCTGTGTGTAGCATATTATTTGGCGTCATTAAAGGTGAAAGTGTCATTTTGTTTGGGAAGGTAGGTCTATGGTTGCTAGTGCTGTGTTTTACCGGGTGTATGCAGCACCACCATGGACGAGCCAGGAGCAGAGGGTACCTGCAG
Source organism: Siphamia tubifer (assembly GCA_020466265.1). Classification (NCBI taxonomy): domain Eukaryota; kingdom Metazoa; phylum Chordata; class Actinopteri; order Kurtiformes; family Apogonidae; genus Siphamia; species Siphamia tubifer. Next base: position 3,532,434 of record CM035783.1, read on the forward strand.
TTCCACAGAGAGATGCAATTAATGGTCCACGTGCCAATTATCATACATTCAACAGGTACAACTTCATAATCAAGTCACTGCATTTTGTATTTTTGTGTTTTTAGTTCTATCTTTTTAACATTGTTATCATTGTATTTATTATATTGTGTGTAATGTGGTGCATGTGTGACTTAAGCACTTTATTGGAGCACCATTCAATTTCATTTTATTTTATATGCAATGACATTAAAGGCATTCAATTTACAAATGCTGTCTTGCCAGAAAAAAAACCAAAAACAACCCACAACATTATGTTGAAATACCTTTAGCTTTGATTATAGAATGTACTGTTTATGCCACACAATATTTATGCTTTGTCACAATCAGTGTCAGTTATTTTTGCATTGATGTTAGTAAAGTTTGTCATTTTGGGCAAACGTTGTCCAGCACACCTGAAAAAGGGCTGAAAAATCTACACTCATGGAAGAAATTATTAGACCACACCATTTTTTTTGTTAATTTTAATGCCTGATACAACCAAAAAATGTTTTTTCTACAAATATAACAAAAATAGTTTAATTACAGAGCTGATATCTATCCATTTTTCATGCTTTCTTCAGAACCACAATCACTAAATTTCTTATATCAATATCTATGGTATTGCACTGACAAAAACTGTGCTTCAGTGTTTTCTTTTGTCTGTTTTGGTCACATGTTACACACAGGAGTTAACACTTCATTGTATAAATATTATTTTTGATGGTCTGATAATAATTTCCATGACTGTATGTGTGAAAATGATGTGACATGATCAATGAAACGTCTTGTAGAGTCCTGATTTGTCCACATGATGGCAGTAACGTTAATGCGAATGTGTGTGTTTTTTTTTTTTTTGTGTGATGACCAGACTGACAATCTGACTTTTGTGTTTGTGTGTAGGTAATGCTTTACTGCTGGTGCTTCTGGGTGTTGGATTATCACCCACACTTCGCACCTACGTGCTGCTCGGTATTCTGGGAATGGAGTTCGTTGTGGTGTTGCCATGCCTGATTTATTACATAGGTAAAATTATGTTTATTATTTTCAGTGTTAAATCAAATGATCTCAGCCTGCATGTACAGTCAGTTTTTATGCTACATGTTAAGTTAGTAAACCTAGTAAGTATAGTAAGATATGCACTACTGCTACAGGTTTCCAAAAGCTCTTCACTACAATGACTAATCTAGTGTCACTGTGTAAGAATATCATTGAGCTTTCTGTTTCTTCAATGGAGACAATTTAGACACAGCAAAATTGAAACTGTAATATGAAAAAATATTAATTGAAATTAGATGATAAATGTGAGCATATATATATATATATATATATATATATATATATATATACACACCCCTTAGATCACACACACACACACACACTTCCCCCACTCTGTATCTATCTGTGCACATTCGCATCACAATACCTGCCCTGCCCTTTTCACACTCAACAGCATGACAATCAGCCTTTCAGCTGAGTGTCCACCCTCAGTCTCAGTCTCTGTCTCACTCTGCTGATCTGCTTATTCTTTGGTACAAACACCATGCAAATTTGATCTGATAAGAGCAATTCCCATATATTATGTCTATTGTCTTGAGAACTAATTGATTATGTGTGAATTAACTGCAGTTCCGATCATTTCAAGTGTCTCATAATGTGTCTGAAAAATGTCTCTTGAAGCATCAGTCTGTGTTCCACAAGGGTCACATTATCGATGGATGGATGTACTTTATTCATACCTTGGTTGTATCATCATCAGTACAGGCATTAGCATTAGCATTTGTGTTTGTGTTTGTGTTTGTGTAGTATCAGAACAAAGAATATTATAAAATGTTAAAAATATCTACAAGAATTATATAGAGAGGTATTTTACTATATATAATAAACAATATATGGTGTGAATAATAATTATATGGAACAGTACAATAATCAGTAGTAGTGTGACACCAAAGCATAATGAAGAGGGGGTTTTGCACACCTTGAAATTAAATAGAATTAACAGATTTCTACAGAGATGACATCGATGCGTCAGAGAATCTGAACTATTCACTTTGCTTAGAGCAGTTACTCAGGGATTTGACGTAACTTCAGATCTTACTCAATTTAAGGTGAAATATTCAGTTTCTCATCCTGTTTTCAGTTTATTTAAACCATCATATGATACCTGCACCTCAAAAAGGAAACATTTGATGACACAATTATCACAACCATAGTTGTTAGTTTCATGACTTCATTTTTTTTTTTTAATTTTTATGACTTGGTTAGAATTAGTTTTTATTTTATTTTTTTTAAATGTCATACAGTTTTGGTTTGTCAGAATATGTAAGGAACTTGAAACTGGTACGGTGAACAAATGACGTGAAATATAAAATTAATAATATAATGACATCATTATTACCAGTACTATGCAAATACATTTTTAAGATTTTAAGAATTTTTTATTTTTTTTAATGAGTAACAGAATTTTTGTCATTTCTGAGTTTAGTCTTAGTTTTCATCAGCTGTAATTTTTGATTAACACATAAGAGGGATTCATGCACCCTTGGTGTAATGCAGTTTTCTCAGAATATAGCTAAATAATAATAAGAATTAAAAACAAAAGAAGTTATAAAGGGTTTGTATGTTTTGAAAAAACCTGGAAAAGTTTTTGAATTAGAAAAATGCTAATTCCAGGTCTGGAAAGGTTTTAGAAAAGTAAAAAGTCCCAGAAAGTTTTGGAAAAGTCATGGATTCTTTTACACACCATAATAATGTGTGATTAATAATAAAAAAAAAATGTTTAAATGAGTGAATAAAGTTTTTTTCATGTCGTCTTAACCTTAACGTTCTATTAAGTGACACATGTGGTGAAGTCAGTATGGACTAAAATTAAATGTAAATCCCAGGAAAGTGTGGATTTAACAATGTGTGTCTTCACTGGGACATGTACATAAATGTTAATTTAATGTTGAACCACACATTGTCATTCATTTTATTGTTAAACTTTAACACAACGCTTTAACTTTTTATTCTTAATGTTTAGTCGACTTGCATTTTTAGGAGTACGTAGTCATGGAAATTTGCCGAAAAGTATTAATTAAAGTGTGTATGAACCCTGGTTATATCTGGTTTGATGTTTGTAGTATGGAAAATACCATGCACATTTGTTTTTCAGCATTAGCCTCTGTCCTCTGTCATTATGTAAAGGAAAACAACTATTTAAGATGAAGTATCAGAGGATATTGTTATTGAAGGCAGTGTATTTATTAGGAAATCAATAGTAAAGTAGTGTTTGGCAGCTGAAGGGCACAGATGGGGGGTGGAGATACCAGAGGGGGTAAGGGGTGAAGATAAGAGGCATTAGGGTTTAGCCTAGCCAAAGGGTAGTCCTCAGCCACTCCACCCAAACACAGGGAGACACACTCATGCACACACACATTGTCCTGATGTTTACAGTGAGGGGCATCCAGTGTGTGTGTGTGTGTGTGGGGGGGGGGGGGGGGGGGGGGGGGGGTCTTCTGCGTTCACTGCCACATTCCAGCCCAGATCAGTTGCAGTCAGGCATGACACAAATCGAGTGACGCTTCGCAGCGCAAACCTTTAAAAAAGCTTAATCTTAAGCGTGTACAAACTCCAGCCAATACAAAGTCAGAGACATGAGTGTTTGTGTGAAATAAAATAGAACGTGTCCTTCAGGAGGAGACGCAGAGGTAGAGGTAGAATGCCTGCAGCCATGGAGTTCATACAGGAAGACCTCATTCAGCTTTTCTTTGAAGTCCATGCTGATTTTAAAGTGTGTTAGTGTGAGTGTGGGCATTCTATAGCCTGTGTGTGTGTGTGTGTGTGTCTTTGAGGTGTGCTGTATGTTTCTGCCTCTCATTTTAACATGAATACTCTGTCCTCTATAGACCCCCATACACATCAAAGCAATGGCTTGGCCTTCAAAGGCTTCACTTAGAATGCATCTCTCTGCTCTGCTTGGTCAGAACTTCATGTAAGCACTGCAGGGCACGAGGCTACACACACACACACACACACACACACACACACACACACACACGTTTACATCTCATGAGGAAAAAGTTTGTAATTAAGTAGCCATTGGGTAGTGAGTGTAAACACATCTTTTTAAAAATAAAATATAATAATAATGAAAATTTAATTACAAAATAAAAATGAATAATAATATTTGTAAATAAAATCAATACACATTAACAAAATAATACAACATTTAAAAAAAAAAATTGACAAAAAATACGACAACAAAAATAAAACGTGTTTCGCTTTGCGTCTATTTACTCCATGCTTTATGGGGACTTCCGGAAAAAGCAAATGAATGTATTTATATGTATTTCTATTTTGCTAGTGGAGACCTTAATTTATATGTAACCCTTGTGGGGACCTAAATTTTGGTCCCCATAGTGTGACTGGGTAAACATATCAATGTCCCCATGAAGATAGGAACACACACACACACACACACACACACACTAAACTTCACATAGTAATGGATCAGGTATAAAGCCCAAACTACATCATAAAATAATATTTTACACTTATATGTCATAACATCCAGGGTCATGACCCAAATTACATTAACTAGAGACTGAGGGAAGTTTAATTCTAGATTAAACTTAGAATATGCAATTGGAGTAAAAGCAGAATCAGTTACTTGTGTTTTCATGTGTACATGTTTCAAGTAACAGATGATTTATAAACAAATTTGCTCTCTTCAGGATGTCAAGTTTGCTATTTTTAACCCTTGTGCAGTCCTTCGTAAAAGGCACACTGGCTGTGTCCTACAATCGGGTCTTAAAAACCCAGATTCCAAAGTTCAGTTCCATAGACTCATCACCCCACCCCCCAAGGATATTTTACTGTTTTCAGTAGTAAGCAATGGCACCATACAGTACGTATAAAAAGGTAAATTTTTTAGCCACCGGGTCACTGTGACCCGAAGGACCGAACAAGGGTTAAGTGAGTTATAACCGATAATGTGATTTTGACCTTTAACCTTTAATCAAATAGATCATTGCGTCTGATGCGCATTCGCTATATGTATATGTCCATGTAATTTCATGGTGATATCTCAAGTATTCATCGAGTTATAGCATGATATGTCTCTGCAGACACACACACACACACGCACACACACACACACACGCACACACACACACACACACATAGTGATTACACTAATTGGGCGAGATTAATGAATGGGTATAGCGTGACTAGGCTAACCTTTAATATGAGAAAACAGCATTATTAGAGCACTCTTTAACATCCATAACGTTCATTATAAAAACTGATCATTTCTCAGTAGGGTATTATTGTATATGAGTCGATATTCCACAGTGAATGCATTTCTATTAAGTTTTATGATGCAGTTTGTATTTTCAAAATTTTTGACATCACAATGTTTATCTTTTGTTTCAAGTTTTTATGAATTCAAATGACTTAAATATTGCTTATCTCTCCTCTTATTCCTAATATTTGGTATCAACTGTAGAACACCCCCACTGCTATTAATAAAATATATATTTTATTAATCCCACTATGGGTACATTTCACAGTTAACGGCACCAACATAAAATACACAAGTGTAAAGATGTAAAATATGATAGAATATGGAATACTGTAAATTTCACTGAGTAGCCTGTATGTAGACTGGCTGCTTTTAACTCCCTGTGGTGTTGGTGTTTTTTTTTGTTTTTTTTACAGTATCTAAACATCAGTCATGTCAGCTGCTAGGATACATTTCCTTCTAGTTGTTTGATTTCAATGCAGAGCTGTGTGTAAGCACTATCTGTGGTGCCATTAGCTCTTAGCACCTGGAGCTTCACTGTGAATCACCTGTAAATGTTCGCTCCAGGATGGGTGATTCAGGCTCTTGTTAGATCTGACTAGACCTGATCTGAGCACTTGTGTGACTTTGTGTGTGTGTTTCTCTTGACGGAGATGTGTGAAATGTGTCACTTCTTTTACACTTCGACATCAATTCATGTCATCCATCTATCCGGTCACCCAGGGTTCTTTAACTGCTGTTTGAACTTCCAAACTGATCATCTTTTATATCAGCACTGCTTGATTGCATTGATAAACTTAACATTAATTAGAATCAGAATCAGAAAGAGTTTTATTGCCATTGTTCGTATAGTACACATGTAGTATACAACTAGGAATTTGTCTCGGTGTAACGCTGCAACATTCAACATATAGTATATCAATAAAAAAAGAAGAGAAAAAAAAATTATATATACATATAGTATTAAATATATATATATATATATATATATATATATATATATATATATATATATATATATATATATATATATATATATAATAAGCATGCACCAAGATAGAATAAGATAAAAATAAATATAGTAAAAATATGTAATGTGCAAGTCAGTGCAAAGGAGACAGAGGCATTATGTTGATCATGTGTCCAATTAGACTGTGACTACGCTCTTAACCCTTTTCATGCATCACGGTCACGACATTAAACACTTGTTCATCATCTGTTGTTTTGTACATTCAGCGTTTTCTTTATTGTTGCATGTCCGCCAACACAGCAGACACACATTCACACACTGTGGTTCATAACCTTTACTTTAACGCTGCTGTTTTTTGTGCTTTAAGAATCTCATGTAAATATTGGCCCCAAAAACAGAACCTTGTGGAACGCAGGTTACTTCTCCAAAAAAATATGATTATTTTAACATCCTGAAATCTATTATTTAAATAACTTCTTATCTCATAATGCTCCAATTTCTGCAGAAGTAAGAAATAATTATTATTACTGTACTTGAATTAACAAAAACACCTACAGTACTGCATGTTTGTTTCTTATCTATAGTTGTTGCTATGTTTTCTACAAATTCCATTACTACCCAAGAAGTTCATTGATTTTTCCGAAATCAGACTTTTTTTAATATATACGTGTATATATAACTGAGGACCATGGATTGAAAGGTTTTTCTTTGAGTCATTTTACATCCAGAATAAGGTAAAAAATCCTATAGTTTTTCAGTCAAATGATAAAAAAAAAGACTTAAGACTTCTCCAAACCCATTAGAAAATAAATGTGTTTTTTTAAAGTAATTCACTTTCATCAGCAGTGCAGTAGGACCTAAGAGACTGTAAAATGATTAACTCTGGTATAAAGTGTAAATATTTGCAGTTCATTTGTCTGTGTACCTTTATCGTTTCTGTAACAAACCTCTGGCAAACACAACCGCATCGTTATTTGTATTTTTTTGTCCCTTCACCATCTTCTGGTCTTCTCTCCTCCCCTTTCATTCTTTCTTATTCTGGAATGTTCCTGTCTATCCCTCACACATACTTGCCTACTGTTGCTATATTTACACACACAGATTTAGGGCCTCATTATGCAGGAATGTCCAGTATTCTTTTAGAATTGTTTGAGTGTGGATACAGAGATGCTGTGCTGGAGTAAAGTAAAGATAGCACTCTTTAGAACCTCCCTGACAATTTCCTCTGGCTAATGACACTCAGTCTTATCAATAACACCCCCCCACACACACACACTCACACACACACACACACACACACACTCACACCAAACCATGGCTTTATCTTGATTTGGACAGCAGCACCAGCTCCCATATTTGTTTCCTTCTCTTCTTTACTGCTACTGCCCCCCCCCCCACACACACACACACACACGCCTTAACGCTAAGCCCGCCTCCTTGAGTAAAGGTGTGTGTTTAGGGTGTAGGAATTGGACGTTTGAGTGCAGGATATGACAGCCCATAAGGACTAAGTGCAGGATATAACAGCCTGTGTGTGTGTTTATATTCCTATCTTTATAGGAACATTGATATGTTTACACAGTCACACTATGGGGACCAAAATTCAGGTCCCCATGAGGATTAAAACCAATAATTGAGTTAGTATTGTTTGTATTATTTATTTAAAATTTATTTATTTATTTGTTCATGTTTAAGTTTCTACTCCTACTATTATTTTTTAATCAAACAAAAATTGAAGATGCGTTAACACTCACTACCCAATGGCTCTACTTGATTACAAATGTAAACATGTTTTTGTGTGTGTGTTTAGGAAAAGGGAGAGGACTGGAGGACAGTAAAAACACAAATGTGTGCCGTTTCTCACCTGAATGATTAACATTGATAGAAAAGCTTTTAACCCATAAAGACACAGTGCTACTTTTGTGATAGTCCCCAAATTATTATTTTTCTATATATTTATTTCTTTGAGATCTTTATTTTGAACATGTAGAAAATAAAATCAATAGCAATTAAGCAACAAAACATCAACGGTAATACACAAATAATTGATAAGTATAAAAAAAAAATATATATATATATATATACACACACACCTATAAGGTTCCCTTAAATACTTTAATTTTCTCCAAAAACCACAGTGTGCCTTATATATGGATTAATGACTCTGGTGCACCCACAGTGACTTACCCCTGACAGTGGGTAACCCCAAATGTCCGGTTTTGGTCAAAGCAAAAGTAATCCTGGCAGGTTTTCTGGGTTCAACAAAATAAAACATGTTTCTTCTCAAAACAGTATATGTTCGAATGAGTGATTTATTTGCATAACAAAACCGTGACGGAACAAAAAGTCACACCTCGTTATTGCTCGGAGCTACGTTCTCTCAATAGTGATTAATGGGCGATCAGCTGTGCACCTGTACGTAGCAGCTGCAAACACTGCCCAACAATTGATGAAAGTAGTTTAAGGTGCACATCTGTTCGCGTTTTTTTGTCTATTATTCATTTAAACACATAATGGAAAACTGAAAAAACGCATCATTATCTGTTTTTTCATTTTGGTTTTGGAAACAAATAATGAAGAAACATGTTATTATTTCATTGTCTTATTTTTGGTTTTATTTTGAAAAAACTAATGAATGAATGATACACGGATTGAGTTACTACTTGATTGCATGACCGGTGCTACTGTTTATGATAACTTTTGATGGTCTAATTTTTTTTTTCTGATCGTACATCTTCACATACAAGCAGCATTTCAAACATTTCATTTTATCAGTTAAATAAAAAAAAAACAAAAATCTGTGTTTTCTTTCTTTTCAGTCAAAGTGATGAAATTCAACAGAGCATGTGCTGCACCAGATGTGAGCCAAGAAGAGTATTCACACACCTACAGTGTCACAAGTTTACCAACTGAGATGGGTTTCAGGTACGCGCACTTCACTCCTACAAACATAACACAAGAACGAATCATGCAGGATGTGGGTATAATGTGGTCAAACTTTTCACTATGTAGATAAACTGTGACACACATTACACATACAGGTTGTGACACTAAACATTCTCATTCATTTGAAACGTGAGCTCATTAAAGGGATAGTTCACTATTTTTCACATGAATTTGTATAGAATCAACGTCTTTACTCTAGTGCAGTGACTAACCTCCAACAGTGATGGGTGACAGGGAAGTTAAGTTGAGACATGGTGTGAGCTTATGACTTTACTATTTTTGTACCCCTACTCAATTTTTGCCTTTGGTAGAACTGTCTCATACAGCTGTTATGGAAGTGAAACGTTCAATGACACAAGCAGTGATCAAACAGTTCTCACTGATGGAGTTGTGTTGCCCACAGACATGACAAGTGGGGTCTTTGTGACATTCGGTTGGGAATTTAGATCGTCCCAGTCAAGGAAACTTCTCCCAGGTTGAATTTCATGGAATGTCTCTCAATGTCACAAACCACTTGTCTTGGAATGACTTGGGCATCAAACGTCCCAGCATCCAGTTGGACCCACAGATACTTCTGTCCCTCAGCTGTCACAGTCGGACTCAGTGGTTCCGCCTGTAGAGCTGTCAACCAATGATTTGCATCTTCCACATACTCCAGATCTCAATCATTTGTTCAACTCTGTTGTATAAATTATTACAGATTTTAAATATCTGATCCTTAAAACCAACAAAAATGGGTTTTGTGTTTCCATGGCTTTTCATCAGGTCTTTCAAAAAAGGAACTTTTTGCGGTCTGACATTTTAAATCGTCCAATAGGACGGCACCATTACAAAGTGGCTTCTGCTCAGATTTGGACTCAGCACGTCAAAAACTACCTCTGTACCAAATTTCATACTTGTGCATACTGTTGTCAAAAAAATCGATTTTAGATACTAAATCGATATTGACCTTTGGTATCTAATTAGATACTAAGTTGCTGGAAAATCGATTTTTGTTTTTATGGCGCGTCGCCGCTTTTTTGTAGCGGGTAACGTTAAGAATTCTAAACAGGCATCAACACGGTCAGCTCTGGCACAGCCGTAATGCCGGCGTGTAAGTTAAAGTCTCTTTTTTTCTCCAGCTGCCTCTGACAGCACACGGGATGACGCCAGTGCGACCACAGACCTATACACTATTTCTATAGGTCTGTGATTCTGCACCCGCACTCACTACCTTTTTTTAGCAGTCCATGGAGGACATTTTAAGAGGAATCCCTCACATCTCCAGTATCGAAATTAGTATCGAGTATCGAGTATTATCCTTAGTATCGGTATCGAGTTGGAAATTTTAGTATCGTGACAACACTACTTGTGCATACATTTCCAGAATCCCTTATCAGAACTTCCTTGACTAGTCCTCGTATGCTGCTGTTCCTCTGCTTTGTCTGTTGAAACACTTTATGAACTCAGCTTTTACAGTTGCTCCATAAATGTAGTATTAATGTCAGATACTTTCTTGTGGTTCAGTTGTATGCGTCCAAATGTTTTTGTCTGTCAGTTGTGCCCGTCCGCAGTGATCAGGCTTTTAGGTGGAAGACGAACAGCAGAACAGAACTTCTTTCAGAACAGTGGAAGGATAGTAATTGTAACCGTGTGCAGCCGAGTCCATTAGGAATCCACTCACTCGGTCTGTTCAGTCTCATGTCTGACGGGGCCTGTGTTTCTTTTGTGTGAGTTACAGGTCGGATTCTGCTCTGGAGGAGGTGGTGGAGAAACAAGCCGACCTAATAGAATACCTGAAGCAGCGCAACATGGCACTGAGCAAGAGGCTCCTCACCCTCACTGCTCAGCAGAGTCAAGCCTGACCCCTGTCCTCTTTGTGAACCAGCCACCACCCTTTATTCAAAAGCTTGATGCTTTTAACAGCCTGCTTTTGAAAAGGGGGGGGCATGCAAAAAGACGGCTTTATTGTTTTGTTTTTTTGTTTTTATTTTTAAAGAAGAGTACTGCAAGAAGTGTGACCCAGTGAAGAGCGCAGGGTAACCCATTGGCACACCTGCACCTGTGCACACTGACTGACAGGGTGAGTCTCTACGAGGCGTCCTTACCTGTGATGGACAGATAAGCCCAGAGGGGAGGAGGTGAGTCGATGAGTGGAGAACAGTTAAAGTGTTACTGTGGGAGGAGGGTCGTCACAGGAGTCATGGGTCACAGATCAGAGGTAAAAGGGGCTTTTATCACTTTGCCATGACCCCCGATGAACTATTAATGCCACTGCCCATGACTGTGAGAGAAACTGAGAAGAATAAGAAGATGGTTTTAAACATTATTTGCACTGAGAGACTGAAGGAGAGGGGGAGGTTGTGATTTAAAGCTGGAAATGTCTTATTTTTTTAACGTCTGAATGTGTCGTGAATTGGATAAAACGTCTTTTTTTTGTTCGTTTTTTTTGATGATTTGATAACTGTTTTCTACTTGTCCAATCATTGGTATTGTGTATTTGTGATCAGATTCTAATAAATCTTTAACATATTACTTTATTGCTTTGTTTATTCAAGGCATGTTCTGTTTTTTCCCCCCCAGGTTAAGGTCACACACACACACATTACACACTTACACACTAGCTCGTTGAACGGTGGGCCACAAAACTACAGTGAAATCTAAGCAGGTAGTTTTTCTGTGTTAAAAGAACTATCTGTCCCATTGAGTGACTCCAACGGTAGAGACTTTGGAATGTGAGCATCGGCTTATGTCACTGCCTTTTGCTTCCTCACCTTTTCTCAACAGTCACAGTCATCTGTGGTAACAGAATATTGAGGTCATCATTGCAGGCCTTGGTGTTTGTTCCCTATTGTGATTCGTTTATGCTCTGACATCCGTAACTCCACAGGGAGTGCAGTATTTACAACCCCTTTCCCATGAGGCTTCTACGGGGAACTCAACTATTTTACAGCAGGATCTGAATCAGAGGCTTTTTTAGGTTACACAAATAAAAATACTGTATTTTCCACATATAAGGTGCACTATCACAGAATAGTTTATTTTTTTTGGACTATAAGGTGCAATTAAGTTAAGTCAAAATCATGAGATAAAAAGTAAAAATTCCCAGTCACTAAGCACAACCAGAATTAATCAATATATAAGGTGCTCTGGATTGTAAGGCATACTGAGAAAATTTAAGTCGTTTAAGTGCGCCTTACAGTCCAGAAAATACAGTACTTTGTTCCTACTAAATGTTGCCCAAATTTTCATGGTGTCCCCAATTAAAACCAGTACTTACAGTATCATTAAGTAAACACTTTAATATCAATTTTTGTATAGTAGTAATTTGATTTTATCCACCAATCACAAAGTCTCATGAAGAAATGGTAAGACAAACATTTATTAAAAAGTTTAAAATGTAATACAATAAACATCTGAAGTGCATACATGTATTATAAACACTTTACAGAGAGCACTCAGTGGATGCCGTTCATTTCAGCTGCAGTCACCGAGGTGCTTCCAGCTCTTTGGTCCATAGCTTTTCAGTAGAGTCTGAAAAAAATGACTTGGAGACATGTTCCTTCTCACTTAATCACACCAATGAAGACATATAGGCTGAAGATGGGAAGAGGAACTGCTTGCAATTGCACAAAGTTGCATATGTGAGCACCAGGCTGCAAATGCCAGAACATTTTGTGGTGTGTATTTTGTTGTATGGGCTTGGATTTGGTTTTCAGCGCTTCTGCGGAATGTAGTGTAGAATAGTGATTCATCATTTCCCCCTCCTCTTCACAGTCTGTCATGGACACTGGGATCCATCCATGGTGTGTGTGATGCACACTGCAGCTGCTTCATACTGGTTTTCCCTCATTTTTTTAGTTTTATTTTTTGGCATGTGTACGTATGTGTGAACCTGTAACGGAAAAAAAAAACATAATTACTCCAATGGAAGAGGAAGGTATCAGCAGATTAAGGAGCTGAGCATGTACCTGAGGCCACAATGAAAGAACCCCCCACCCTTTCCCCAAACACTCCCTACGGTACTAAATCCCTCTCTTTCATCGTTAGTAAGATTTATGTTTTCCACTTGGATTCTGTTTTGAGTGAATACACACCTCTGCCACTAATCACACACACTCTCTGAAGTGCCACCTGTTGACTCTGTAGTGTGGTTTCGTTCCTTGCATCACACAGTTCTGTTCATATCCTCTTTCTACACAGAAACATATGCACTGAATAAGTTCACAGCTGCACTGTGGTGTCTGTATGTTTCTTACCTTAGGGGAAAGGTACTCTGGAGTGCAGAGGAAAGCAGCGTCTTTGTTTGCAGTGGTGGTGTCTGTGGTATTTTCTCCTGATATTCAGGAAATCTGCAAGACATGGAATACATTTTATTGTAAAGAATCAGTATTTTATGTTGAAGCGTATTTGAAATGTCTTGATGCAGGTGTTTGAATGTGTATTTTGGATTACTTTGTGCTCCCTTAACAGTTTATGTATATATTATTTTAGTGCCTTATCAAGTGTCCAACCATTTTCCCCTCTTGTAAATGTATTTTTCTGTTTTGTTTTTTTTTTAACATCATGGCCAGGGGACTGCAGATGAAAACTGTCCTTCTGGATTTTTAAAACCATGTGTTTTATGAAATTGCATTGCCCCTTTTCCAATAAATTCAACGTAATTAGTTAAATTAAATGGGCAGCAGGGGACTGTATCATTACGGTTTCTCTATTTGTTGACACTGAGAAAGTCTAATGATGGTTGATCTTATCATTTACTGATCGTGGAAAAAACTCACTTTCCTGGTTCTACCTGTTACGAGCCATTACCAACAGCAGAGCGACCCCCCATCTAATAAAGTCAGACCCTCGGACCTAACACATGATTATTTTTAAGTTCCCTAATAAATCCACTTTGACTTCTGCAGTTCACAGGCCGCCAGCCAAGCCCAGGAAGAGATAAAGGACCAGATGACTTTATGACTCCTCTTCCTCCCCCTTCTCCTCCTGAGAACTCCCTGAAAGAACCCACTCCCCACGCCTGAAGGTAGGTTTCTTTACACTTGGCACTGCTGCTCCATGTCATGTTAATAAAGCTCTGGTATTTGCATGGCGTTTTACACCGCCATTAACAAAAGCGCGCCGGAGTGCCTTCCAGCCGCGGACAAAGGGACTCACAGGGGTCCCGCACCCCAGCGGACACCGATCCTTCGCGTCCCTCCTGCACCTTAACCTCCCAGATCCTGTCACCGCCTCCTACCATCACACACCTGAGAAACACACTGCCGTAAAGCAGTACGGTGCACCTGTCGTACTTGGTCCGCATTCACAACCTGTTCACAACAGCCAGTAGGTAATGTCTTCCATATACATGTATCTGACACTTATGTTAATACAATAAATTTTTGACTATTGAAGAAGTTCGCTGGTTTAAAAAAATGTGAAAGTGTTTAAGCTAAATGTATTGCCGCTAGCAGCCGTAAGTATGCTACAGGCTAAAGCTAGCTTAAATGTACTCTTTGCTATCGATTAATTTCACCAGAAAAAAATCGTATGTATTTTGTGGAGTTATATAACAGTATATTGAAGTTAAAATAATAATACGAAGATTAACTACAAAATATATTTTTACAATTAGTAACAGTATTTATTAAAAAAAACTAACTTCTGTTCGGCTAGCTGGATAATTATCACGCACCCTTTCCAAATTGAACACGATTTCATATAATTGAAAATATGCTAAATATTGTAAGAGTTAGACACCAGACGGACTTTTGCGTAAAATATTCAATATTCACAAGTCTTACAATTTTAAGTAGCAATGCGTTTTTTTCGCCCCCTTTTTAAAAATTAATTATGGACAGTAATTTTGCAGAATAATGCTGTGGTTACACCAATCAAAGGACTTTATTTTAAAGAAATGCTTAACTTTTATCTGATAAGAGGTCTTATCCATTAATAACCACGACTTGCCAGGCACCTCTCATCTAGTTAGTACAAACCAGATGCATTGTTGGATTCTTACCTGGCCTGGCAGAGGATACTGAAGCCACCACAGCAATAAGCAGCAGGATCAGATGGAGCAGGTTGAATATCTTCATGGCTGGGTGTCTGTTGGCTTAGCTTCTCAAAAACGAAATAATTTTCCAAAAGCCCCCAGAGAAACCCTCCTGTCTCTTGTATCTTCTGGGATGGACCAGCACTCACTGTAGTCTTCTTTCTCCTTGTCTCTTCCAGTTCAGAAGGTCAGCTGTAGGAGAATCTAGTCCACAGCAGCACAGATGGTGGCACCTCTTCTCTCTCAGGATAACCAGTATGTCCCTGAGGAATGTGTTTGTCCACAGTGTTTGTGTGTCCGCTGAGTGTGTGATTGTCTCCGTGACTGAGAGCAAAGTGACAAAGGTACCTCTCCCCCCATTGCCTTTATACTGCTTTAGGAGGGAGGGGTAGTTTTCTAGAGGGGGTATTGCTACCAGGGCAGCCCTTGCACCTCACCCCCTGACTCTAAACAGAGACACACACACACACACACACACACTCTCTCTCTCTCTTTAGCATTGCACATATTGACCCCACATGTAGAGGGTAATTCAGATGACAGGAAGCCCCCCTCCCAACTCTCCAACTGGCTCTTGAACACACACCTTCTTACATGTATTTTTCTCTGCATTGAACTGAATATGAAGCTGTCACAGTGAATGATATATTGAAAGACAATCCAAGAAGCAGGGAGAGCTAATTTATCTTAACATATGAGTAAACGTATGGGAATCTTTAGCTGAAAGTAGCAGGTCCTTCAGTCCACCTCCCTAGTTGTCCCCTGCCCCCGCCATTAAAGAGGACACACATACACATCTGGGGATTTGAGGAGGAGGTTGTGATGGACGGTGTGTTTCCACTCAGTATCTTAAGGACAGGGTTCCTGACTGAATGAAATCTGATGATGAACTGGTCCAACAACAGCAGAAGTCTGAGCCGTTGTCTACTGTCTCCATCAGCATCTGCCTCTGCCTCTTATGGAGTCTGTATTGTCCCCTCAGCTACTGATTAGATACAGCTTGAGTTTCTATTTTTAAGGTAAAAAAAAACAATGATCTTGTCAGTAAAAGTTACAGTATCTTTAGCATGCAGAACTTCTTATACCTTCTAACACGCATGGTTACAATGATAAGTACTTGGGTACTTGTATCAAGCTATTTACCAATGTATAGACATTGTTCTGGAGGACTGTGCTGTTTTTTTCTGTGTAATGGGCATTTGTAGTTTTAATTGGATTCATAATTTCCATTTACATGTTTTCAAGGTAAATATTGTTCACTGATTTATTTATTTTTTTCCAATACACAAGTGCTGTATAAAACCAGCCACAATACCAGGATGTAGTACTTGTGTGGCTGCCACTGTACATTGTTAGTTGTAAAATAGGTTATTTAAATAAAATAAAGCACCAATGATGGGATATTGTTGGATAAAATTGAATAATTTCTCAATTGTGGAATTCAAAAAAGTACTTCTATTTCATTCAGAATGCCTAATCACGCCCCTATTTTGTGCCAATCTCAAGTTTCTATGACAACCCCTTCTTGAATTAGAGCCAATAATGTGATTTTGACATATCTGCTAACGTGACCTTTGACCTTTTGCAATATTGCTATTTTTCATTATATTTATATATGAGTCAGTGCATGCAATGTTATTATAATATATCCAGTATTGATTAAATTATAGCGTGACATGACTATGCTTGACACACACAGTGTTTTGCAACATGTCACCTTTGACCTCCAGAGATCTCAAAAACTTTTGTTCATAGGTGATAACACAAAAAATGGAATTGTAGAAATCTTCATTCTGCATGGTTTGGTACCAATCTGAGTGTTCTGTGACCCTCCATTCATGAGTTATAACCGATAATGTGATTTACCTTTTAATTAATTGTGATCTGGACCTTTGACCTTTACTCAAATGTTTCATTGCATCTGATGCACATTAGCTATACGTATATGCTCATGTAATTTCATGGTGATATCTCAAGTATACATTGAGTTATAGCATGATATGTCTCTGCTGACACACACAGTGTATACAGTTTCTGTTTTCAACCAAAACTTCAGTTTTTATTTTAACCTTGCTTTACTGCTGCGGTTCTTGGTTAGTTTTATAATAAATAAGTATGTTGTTGTTGTTGTTGTTGTTGTAAATTTGAGGTACAGTATCTAACCCAAAATAATGCAGAGATTATTATAAATAACTACTTTACTTTTTCAAACCTAATGGTTGTAATTGTGTATTGGGCTTAATTAGTACATTCTTATGAGTCTTATTTAATGTTTTGTTCTGCTCTTGCTTTTCCAGTTTTTTTGTACATAGTCATGGTAATAATAGTAGTCATCTACATTAATGTCAATTTGTATATTGTTCTATTTAAAATGATAAAATTCTCCTTAATCAATCAAACTGTGCAGGAAAGTGCTGAACCAAGACGCCATGAAAATCTTGTAATTTGTTGTATATCAAAATTTATAGAGATGCTCATTATTGACATCATTTAGTAGTTTTAAAAAACTGTTGCATGCAGCAACTATATATTTATTTTTTTATCAAATGATGTTTTGGCTCTCAGCCCTTCGTCATGCTCATTATTCATTTCAAATGATCTTTTAACAAATATGTTGTTTTCTGTAACAATTATAGTGTTGGTCTTGACCTACTTTTGCAGCAGGCTGCCTGTCAGGTGGTGGTTTAACAGGGAGTTTCTTGCACCTGGTAACCAGTTCACTTGGCACTAACTGGTGGTTTTTTCAATGTGTGAGGACTCATTAGCGTGTCTGCTTACAGCCGTCTCTGTGGTCTGAGACTCTCCATTCAGCACTCGGCTAATGAATTAACACATTAAGATGAAATGTCAGCCATTACATGTGAATGAGGATTAGAGAAGCAGCAGGACACTAATGGACCGTCGAGCTCAAAATAGTCGGAGACTGAACAAGCATCTGGACCATCAGTTCCTTTTAGCTCTGAAAAGTAGACAAAAGAGGCCTGGCTCTGTCCATTTGGGGTTTTCTGTGTTTTTGTGCTGAGTGTATATGTGTCAGTCTTTTTATGTCTTTAGAAATGTTACCTTTATTGTTTTATGATGTTTGCAAAAATGTCCCTTGAAATGACACAAGATTCCTCATGGATTTGTCCGACGTACACAAACACACACACACACACACACACACATTCACTATGTTGCAAACATCCGCTGAGGTATGTAGTTTGTTTCTGTGGCAAGTTGCACTTTGCATATCAGCTGCTATTGTCTTTTAAAAAACTTTTATTTTCCCTATTTGAATATGCTAATTTCTCTTCAATTGTTATTCAGAGCCACCTGGTATACACCGCTGGCTACAAACTGTAGCCCAGTATCTGGTTCTCTGTCTCTGGCTACGTTTATACTGTGATGATGAAAATAGAAGACGCAAAAGTGTCGTCTCGTCTTCAGTTTTTTCATCCGTTTATTAGACGACCGCTTTCAGCAGGAAATTCTTGTTTATATGAAGACGCAACAGTAGGCGAAATACAATTGGATATGCATTTTAGGCCAGTTAGGTGGTAGTGTGATAGACCACCGACATGTCCTTTTCTGTTTTTGACGTATGTAATGGTCCACCTGACTCTGTTCATGCATGCGTGTAATTTCTGTACAATAGACTCCTGTACATTTACTAGAGCTGCTAGTGTAGGGTGATCACATGTCCCAATTTTGTCCGGACAGACGGCTCTAAAACCGGACTGCCCAGATGTCTGTCACACGTCCTCACTGTTTACATTTTGTTCTTAAGATGAAATGTAAAAAGTGAGGATACATGACAGACTGTCCAGACATATGGTCACCCTATGTTAGTGCAGCTGGAAGATCTGTGGGATCCAGGGTGTCCCACATGTTTGTTGCTTTACCTGCTCGGCGTATAAATGTGACTTGAACATATGTGATGTACAGACGCACGCAACGTCAACATGTGTGTTTCTTGGTGTTTAGATGGAGATGCGACCCGGCGCGTTTTCAATACATCCCACTCTGGAAGGAGTCTTCAGATTTGTGCGTATTCACACCCCAAATGCACAGGCACCGTGTAAACGAAAGGTACTTCTGATAAAATATACTGTTGCATTTATCCACAATAGTCTTCTTCCCATGTCCCCCTTTAAAACAGAAACACTAATCACACTCGGTTCTCACCACCAGGTTTTCCGTGTGACTTGAGTAAAGCGTGTTGTAATATTTGCTCTTCCTGGGGATTATACGCATTTACAGGGATTACCCAGCCTGCCCAAATACTCCCTGACGAGAGAGGAACACGCATATAAGGCAACCTCCAATTAAACTCCCCCTGTCTGTACTTTGGCAGAACTACTCTGCTCACAGGTAATGAGCGCTCACTGTTTTTGGACAAACTTAAATGAAATATCAGTTAAGCTTCCTTTATTGTCAAAACCAGAGACCTTATCTTCCTTAAATAAAACCAGCATCAGTGAAAAGACTTCTTTATCAGATTCCAATCTGTAAATCTTCATGTCTGAGAACCTGGAACTGGCAAAAATGGTCCCAGTAGAAGATGTATTTTATTTTCATGTACATTTGGATTCCATGGTTTTAACCCATAAAGACCCAAAGAGTCACCAGTGACCAAACCATCAACTGATCTAAACAGTTTAATACCTGTTGATCCTCTAATCTTATTAATGCTTTGTATAAAATACAGTTTGTCATCTTTTCATGTCTGTCAAATATGACTCATCCGGCTGTTCAGAGGCTCTGTAGTGAATTTGGAAACAGTGCCGTCTTCTGCAGCATTGATTCACCAGTAAAACCAATGGAGTAAGATCAACAGAGCAGCCAGACACAGCAGACCTCCGCCAAGGCTTGATATGACGTCAAAACGTGACGTGATGGAGCCACAGCTGTTGACCCATCTGATGTCTGAAGGTGAGACGATGTGAAGGAAAAAAAACACCAGATTCTACCTTGTCTGAATCCTCAAATATTACCACTGATGTGTTTTAACTGTTGACCTTTAGTGTGACCTTGACCTTTGACCTTCATTGCTCAAAATCTAATGGATTCTTCCTTCTATCATTCCTGAAAGTTTAATCAAAATCTGTTTAGAACTTTTCGCGTAATCCTGCTGACAGACAGACAGACGGACCCAAATGTAATACCTCCTTGATTTGATTTGATTTGATTTGATTTGATTTGAATGATTTATTTCGAACATGTGCAAGGTGCAACAATAATCAATACAGCAACAATAATAATAACAATGACATGTCCGAAAAGGAGTAGGATGAAGCATAAGCTTATTTAATTCTACCCCTTCTTCACTTCCCCAATAACCTAAATTCATCTTATAGCAATATAGTGCATAGTACAAAAATGATGATAATAATAAAAATAATAACAATACCAATAATCAATAACTGAAGCACTAAACATAGACATATATACAAAAAACAAAAAAATAAATAAAAACAAATGAGCAGATAGGAAAGTAGGTAAAAAATAGTTTTTTTTGTTGTTTATTGTTTTCTTTTTTTCCTCCCTTCTTCTTCTTCTCCCTTTCTTTTTTCTTCCTTTTTTTTTCCTTTTTCTAAGTTGTCTGCATTTTGTTCTTATTTTTGTTCCTTGTAATGATAGTAGATGCAGATGCTTGTTCTTACAATCAAATACGTAATACCTTTGCAGAAACAGTCACTTTTTCATCAGTTTTATTTGTGTTTGATACAATAATCTTCAACTTTAATCTGTGTTTTAAAAGAACATGTACATGATCAGTGAATTAAATGTAGGAAAACTCTAGCCTGGCAAACCCAACTATGATATGGATTCATAGTCTGGAGACGATCCATAGGCTGAGCTTAAACGTACGGGTGGGATCAGCGGCTGTCTTTCAAACTGCTCTGCACATAATAGGCCAGTGCTATGACCAATCAGAACAATGTGATGAATACAAAGCAATGGAAATAAGTCTAAACTAGCATCTATCTGGTTGTTTTAACATCCTATAGGCTAGGCTAATTAACATTACCACACCGCTAACAGTGGAAGGAAAAATATCCAACCGGGGCTGTTTATTCGACCATAGACTGTTTATAAGTTCCTACTTTTTCAACCCTGTCGTGTTAAGCCCCGCCCTACAACCTCGCTACACAAATGGAGCGTTATGATTGGACCAGTAAAATTTTTCTGGTCCTGGCTGATATGATGATATATTTTTTGCTACTAGAGGTACGCTAGTTTACTAGGCTAGAGAAAATGCCTGATATACTCTTAAAAAACACAAAATACAGTGGATAGTTTTATAACATGTGATGATAAATCACTTAAATGTTAAATAGAGAACAACATTTTTTTGAGAACTGACCAAAAAGTAGCACTGAGTCCTTTATGAGTTAACCCTTTATGGTTCACTCATTGAAATACTCTGAAATTAATAATTTCATACTTAATGGCTTATTGGACATCGTCATGGTATAAAATGTCTGAGCAGGACTTGCTAAAAGTGCAAGAAAATAACTGTAATAAACTGACCAAAAAAACACTCACATTCACTATTTACAGCTTCAAAATGTCCATAAAATTTCTCAGAATCATTTCATAGTGTTTCTAAAAAACAAAACACCATATTTCTGGGCCTCACTGAGGAACAGGATTGGCCCCATGTTTAATGTTTGAGGAAATTAATAAAAATAGTCACTTGCCTGATAAAGGGTTAATATAAACAAACCAACCATCTTAAAGTGACGCTTAACTCTGAGTCAAACCTAAATATAATTGACAAATTTTCAATAAACCTAACATGTATTTAAATATTTAACATTAACAAAAAAACAGTCATTCTGTGAAAATATCAACATTATTTTGTAGATTATTGTAAAGTTGTGTAAACATTCATCCTCAGATATTGAGCTACTGTACACTTTGTTTGTTTTCTACCATTACAGTTGCCCAGGTCTTCACAGTACCTTTAATCTTTATGACAGAGGAAGCTTCAGCCTCTTCTTCCTCTCTCATCATCTCCTGACCAGAATCCACAGATAAAGAGCTTCCTTTCTGATAAAAACCTCAGGAGAACAGTGCCTCATAAAGTGACCCTGATATAATACTTTGACTGTACCTTTTCCACAATTATGATAAAGAATATAGCTGGGATACCTGACATATTGCAGGTTTTTTTTTTATTATTAAAAATGTTTATACATATCAGCACGGGCTGACCACGAAGTAAGTTTGGTCATTGAACATTTTTTTTAAATGATATTCAGGTTGCGGTCGGTCGAGTCGTTTGAGATAAACATTATAATAACCTGGTAAATACACTTTATTAACTGAATTTCCATGAAGGTGACGTACAATGTCTTCAGTACCCTATGGTATGGAGGAAGCAAGAGAGAAAATAAAGTTGGGACAGTGGAAGCTCTGGAAACATACCAACAAAAAAAGTAAGAATTTTAAAGATGATGAGCGGCCCCCAGTGTTTTCTTTTCCATGGAAACCGGGATCAAATCTCTTTTTGGGTGTTACAGGTTGTCGACCCCTGGTTTAGATGCTGAGTTAGTGTTGATAACTTTTGAATGAAGCAGGTCACAAATATTTTTGCAACATATTAACTTAAAAACAATGACGTCGGATTTAAACACAGAAATAAATGCAGGTATGTGAGTAAAGTCATGTGATGTTCATAAAGACAATTGACTACTTTTTAAAAATGCAGGTCAGGTCTATCCTTTTCAAATATATGCGGTCCAAGTTGCGGGTGTGTGAGTTAAAAAAGGAGTCGGTTGCAGGTTGTTTATACATCGACCCACGCATGATATTAGAAAAAACTGACATTACATGTTTGTTTTTTTTAAAATAACACCTATGTGGTGCTGACGCAAACAGACAGATTAGCGGTCAACACAGAACATATGTTTCAGTATCATCCTTGTAGCTGAAATGATTAAATAAAATTACTAATTAAAAATAAATGTGTATATATATATATATATATATATATATATATATATATATATATACATATATACATTATTTTTAAGTCCAATACTGATTTATTATTATAACCCAGATATTTCTAAATCAATATTTGGAGCCAATAGTGACTTTTTTATCTCTGTCAAATGATAACAAATGTCAGAAAATCTTTACTTACAGTTACAAAATACCTAATATGACGACAGCAAAAATATTTTTTTCCAGTGTGGACAGCAGTAGACAGAGGCACGGTGAACTTTGAATCACGATGTGTGTGTGTATTGGGGGGGGTAGGGGTACGTCTGCCAATGCCGATACCAATGCAAGAAAAAAATTTAATATTGGCCCAATATATCAGCCAACCAATATATCTGTCTATCATTTATCTTTATTTAGAAAAACAGTACAGCTGGAACATTGACCTGCGGAGATGTGAGAGATGCCGTGTTGTCTGAATTTTTCTGGGTGTATGACTGATGGGTGTGTGTGTGTGTGTGGGGGGGGGGGGGGGGGGGGGTTAATGGGTGTTGATTGTTGATGAGTCAGTTTATCGTCCATCGTTACACAGATAACGGCTCTGTTGTCATTCCTTAAGGTCGTCAGTGTTAATGAGCCAGCCAAGAGCTTAATTACTCTTAAGACTCTTTATCTCTGGCCAATACAAACTCAATGGACATATATACACGTGACTAGCAACACACACACACACACACACACACACACACACCATCAAACAACTGAGTCCCAACCTCAAAAAAGCAACCCCTTTATTGTTTTTTTTGGAAAAGTCACAGAATCTCCCGACAGCTGAATTACTTTGTTTCTGTTCCGGAACGCCTCCCCCTCTCCGCGTCGGCAACTAGACGGCTGACTGCGGCAGAGTGACGGAGGGCTCAGGGGTCAAGGAGCAAACTCAACAGGGAGTAAATTCTAACCCCCAGGATGTCACCCCACAAGGGCTCTGGGGCCAGAAGTCACTTGGTTTGTTAAATCCTGACCCAGACACAAGGATGTGGAGTCCTTATAGTGGTGGGAGGAATGGAGCCACGTTGTTTTTCACCACACATTCATATAAAGAAAGGCTTTTACGTTCCACTAAACCTTGGAGCTTTTTGTAATTTAACTACCTTTTTAAGTAGAACTTCATTTGTCAAAAACTCAGTGAAACCAATTGGCATCAAGTCATATGTTATGTAACCTGCAGATGGTGCTAAAGAGCAAAATCTTTACTCTCATCTTACTGGAGCAGAGGTGTCAAACATCAGGCCTGGGGGCCAAATCCAACCCATAGGATGAATTACATTGAAGATTTTATCAATAAGTGGTGTAAAAGTTATTTTAATTCAGCTTCCACAAACACAATAGTTAGATCTCAATTGGTCAGACCACTGAAATGTGATCATAATAACCTATAAATAATGGAAACTGTTGGTTTTTATTTTTATTTTAGTGTAACACGGTAACATTAGAGGAACATTTTTCCATAAACAAACGCTTCACAAAAATAAATGTGAATAACCTGAAGAAATATAAACAATCTGAAATGTTATAAGAGAAATAAATTAAATTTTTCCAATAAGCCGCTTGTTCCTAAATGTTTTTTAGATATTTGGAATTGTAATCTAAGTTGTAATGCACATGTGTAAATGATAAACTGAGGCAGAATATTGTTAGAATTGCACTTGTTTTTCTTAAGACATTTCAAGTTGTTCAGACGTTTAAGGAAACATAGATGTAAACATTATCACAATGTAGTTTAACTTTTTTCACTGTTATTATTTTACAGATTTAGCCCAGTTTGAGCTCATATTGGGCTAAATGTGGCCCCTGGACTAAAATGAGTTTGACACCTGTGCACTAGGTTCTGGTGGCGAAGTTGGAGGGATATGATCAGCCTGCAGGAGCATCAGCTGATGTAAAGAAGCCAGACCTCCGTATTTCCATGTCCTCCATTGGGGGAGGAGGGGGTTAAGGCCTTCCCAGGCCAGCTGAGAGATGTAGCCCCTCCAGCACACTGGAATACAGTCAAAAGTTTACCAAATGTGATTAGTAATGGGCGGTGGGGCCAAAAATATATATCCCCATGTAATTTGAGCCACTGGCGGTATATGGTATATATCGCAGTATAGTACTTTTGTAGGATACCATCCATAAATAATAAAGTATAAACGACACCAGAACAGTTAATTAGTGGTCATATAACTCCAAGTGCAGTCTATCATATTTGTGCAGACTTTCTTCATATTGAGGAGTGTGATCTGTCATGAAAGCAGAGAATACAGGAAGAGCGAGAGCTGCCAAAATGAATGATGTACATGGATTTTATCCAATAAATCGCTCACTGCAACTTTTTGCAGTTGTTGAGGGTAATTTAGAAATGTGTACTTACATATGTGATTATAACAAGCCTAATGGTTTAAGTTGTTACTGTTTCAATTAGAAGAAAAAAGATCTTTCATGTGAGGCTATCATTCAGAGTAGCTACCACAACACATCTCAGTGGTAGCAATCACTGTAGCAGCACTTAGCATGCTAATGTTAGCGAAGTTACTCATGAAATTGTTTGCAATTCTGAACAGTAATTTTAGTTGCTAACACGAGCCAGGCAGATACCATGACTAATAGTAATGGATACAGTTATGGCTGGTGCAGTGGGTTAAATTTAAGGCAGTTTCAACATTTAGCACAATTGTTGCTGTCATGACTTTGGCTGTTAGCTTGTTAGCTCACATTTCAGACACCCTGTAAATTAAGTTGTAGAGTCCTGAATTGAAATACATTGGCATCGAATACCATTATAACCAATAGTACACTAAATAAATTATATATTTTATATTTGTGGCTTATTTAAACAAAATTGCTTCTGCTAACACAGCATCTAAGACTGTGGTGCTAGCTGCTTCTTAGAGGCCACTGGTGGACGTTCAAATCTTTGCATTACTGCCATCCACAGGATGGACGCTAAAACAGTATGACAAAAATGTCTACTGTGGACAAAAAAATACCTCATAAGGTATGATACCTTACATAGTGTGATGACAAATTTTGACTAGAAATGAGAAAAATATACATGACTAGATTTTTATTTTTGCTGTGCATGTCCTAGGTCTCCTAGGGGGGGCATGGTGGTGCAGTCGTTAGCACTCGTGCCTCACAACAAGACCTGGTTCAAATCCCACACCAGACCTTTCTGTGTGGAGTTTACATGTTCTCCCCATGTCTGTGTAGGTTTTCTCCAGGTACTCCAGTTTCCTCCCACCATCCAAAGACATGCACTGATGGGTTAATTAGTTAATCTAAATCACTCATAAGTCTGAATGTGACAGTGATTGTTTGTCTATTTATGTTCAGTCCTGAGATGAACTGGAGACTCATACAGGGTGTACCCCGCCTTCACCCATTGTAGCTGGATTAGGCCCCCAGTGACCCCTGTGACCCTAGTGAGGATAAAGCGTGTTCAGATGATGAGACGACGAGATGTCCTAGGTCTCCTCCTGGTTGGACATGCCCAGAACACCTTACTGAGGAATGTCCCAAGAATCTGCCATCCTCACCAGATGTCCAAATCACCTCAGCTGGCTTCTCTCAATGTGGAGAAACACTGGTTCTGAGCCTCTCCAGGATGGCTGAACCCATGTCCAATATTTGCATCTACAATCTTCTATTTTCGATCACTTCCCAAAGCTTGTGACCATAGATGATTCAACTTTGTATGAGATGAAGACATTTTGAGACGGTGAAGATCAATTTTCCCTTCATGGAGGCCTTCCATTTGCGAAACCAGGCACAGATTGATGCCGTTTCCTTTATGGCAACTTTCGGGCTGACTTCGTGATCACTCTCTGCTTTTCTTTGAACACCTTTGACATGTGTGCTTCACATTCACCCTTATCTGAAAAAGAAAACACAAGCATCTATATTAATTAAGCTGTGTGTGTTTCTGATTTGCTAATATTTCTTTAGTTTTGCTACCTGGCTCGTCCCCATCTGGTCGGAAGCAGACTGAAGCCACACTGAAAAGGGAGAAGATGACGAACGCGATGATGATGAAGGTCAGTTCAAAACCAGAGAATGGCAGTTCCATCTACACAACTACACAACACCAGGCAGATCATTAATGGACATCTAAAAAAGAAAAAAGTAACTTCATTTGCATCTTATTACACTGGTCTACAAGTAAAATGATGGAATTGTACCATATGTGTTGCTGTCTCATCTTAAATGCTGGGTGGCTGAAGTTTCCAAGATCAGTCTGGGATCAAAATCTCTACGTTTACATGATGTTTTTTTTAGTTCAGAATTATTTATTCTGAATAAAGTAATTCAGAATTAAAGGTATTTCCTTTGTATTTACATGGATATGTTAATTCCAAATAAGCGAATGGGAAACAGGTTTATTCTGCTCTAGTCAATTGGGCTTTAAGAGCTGGGGATACAGAGGGTTCTGATTGGACAGAACGCCCATGTGACGCCTTGACATCTACTGGAAGAAAACGATCGCGTCCACTTCCTGTTTCGTTGAGCAGTTTTTCCATTATATTTCATTCTTTCAATTCTCCAATCAAATACTTAGACTGAATCTCATTTCACCTCTTAGCCCTTCCCCTCTGTTTTGTGCGTCCACGTGCACGAGGCTTTCTTTCCACAGAGAGCAATTGAACTAGTTTGATCTGCCATTTTTTCAAGTTTGTGCAGCAGCTACTGTGGCGCCGTCTTCTCTGAATCTGAAGTAGCATTAGCATTAGCATCTACAAGAGAAGACGGTGCCACAGTAGCTGCTGCACAAACTGGAAAAAATGGCTGCTCAAACTGGTTCATGTGCTCTGTGGAAATAAAGCCTCTTGTTTTTGTCCTACACGTTTTCAGAACAAGCAACGGCACCAACCTAGCTGGTGTTACTCAGGTAAAGGCAAACACACAGAGAGCCAGAGGGGAGGGGGGAGTGTTCCTTCACACATTCTGAGCCAATCAGAGATGCCTCATGGACATGTATGAGGAAGTACCGGTAAACTCTGTTGTTTGACCTCGAGTCATTTTTCTACCGGGAAAAAACAGCTGGAAACAAAACAATCCGGTGTTTTTTTTTAAATAGAGCCAACACATAATGTATTCAATAACAATGGAGAATACAGCAATATTAATGAAATAACCATGGAATGACACCTTTAAGTCCTTAATCCTAGCCCGAAATTACAAGTGTTGTAGTAGCTGTGTTACAAACCTTTAAATTTGTAAAATACTAAAGCAACATCTTGACAAAGTACCGTCTATTAAAGTGCTTGACAGTTTTTAAGGAAGGTCAGTTTCTACAACCTGCTCTAGATTAAACATCCTTATTTAATAAACATTGTTGCACCAGTCATTGTTTGTCTGTGATACACTTCTGTTGTTCCTGATATTTATCCTTTGATTGACACAGACTCCTCCCTGTGAAATCTGACAAGACTGGCTCAGGCACCTGATTCCACCAGAATAAAAACCAATGATTTAGTCCTGGCACACCTTTTGTTTCTGACCTACATTTTTCAAAGTGTTTCCTGAGCTCTGGCTTTAACTCTGAATGGACTTTTTGTTCTTCTTATTGAGCAGAGTAATGTATCTTGATATACACATAAAGGGAAAGCAATATAAAAGTAGTCCCAAAGACACTTACCTGTAAAGAGAACAGTGGCTGCTTTCAGTTGTAAAGACTCAAAGAAATTGTCTCCACACACAGAGACGCCGAAGAAGGAAAGGCTCTCATGTCATGTCACTGTTGAAGGAGGAGCTGGTTTCTTCACATTTTTTTATTTAATTGAAGCCACTCCTCTACCTCATCCTGGAGACAAATACGACTGGATCCTTGAGCAGCGTAAACAAACAGCCACACATGCGCACTCTGCTAAAGGTCAGTATTTAGACTTTGCACTGGTAACTGATAACACTTTAAAACACACAAATACACACACACACACACACACACACACACACATTCTACAGGGCTTTTGGTGACACGTCCATTATTAGGCACCAAACCAAAAGTAAATCCCAGTGTGTCCCTTGTCAGTGTTTCTTCGTTTGACCTTAAACTTCACGCTGTGAGTCATACAATCAGCTCCTGGTTTTGTAGTTCAGTCTGAGTTTCTAAAGAAGAGAAAGAGATAACATTCACTTGATATGTGTGTGGGGTTTTTTTTGTTTTACAAAATTCATACCTTAATCATAATCATAATTTACTTCTGTTTTTCACTATGTACTTTCTGTAAATAACAATACTGTCATTACATTCTTTACTAAATTACTTTGAACTATTAAAGGGATAGTTAGTTTTTTTCCCACATGAATTTGTATGGGATCAACGTCTTTACCCTGATGCACCCACAGTGACAGTGTTTGCGGGTGCTATGTGCGCCCTAACGTAGCAGCCGCTAACACTGCCGAAGAACTGATGAAAGTAGTGTGCTAAGGCGCACAGCTGTTAGCAGTGGCAGCACGCCGGGACTACTTTCCTTTGACCAAAACCAGACCAGAACTCAACTCACAGGACTCTGGGGGGTACGTCACTGTGGGTGGACCAGAGTAAAGATGGTGATGCCATACAGATTCATTTGAAAAATACTGAATCATCCTTTTAAGGATTAATAAAGTATCTGTCTGTCTGTCTATCTAGACATTTTAATGTGACATTACACCGTACATACTTTGTGTTAAACCTCAGTTGTTGGTTTTTTTTTTACCTGTATGTGAATGCTGCTGTTACGAAGCAGTTTCCCAATTGTGGGATCAATAAAATACTTATATTATCACACCTTCCTCTTTCACTCTGGATGTGATATTTTATCACAGTTTTAGTTATCATATCAGTTGAGTTTTTAGGTTCGTGCTCTACTTTAAAAATGCATACGTATACAGACAAAGTGTTCTGTTCATTACATTCATATTTCTATCTGTCCTCTGGGAGCTTGCAGATGCAAATTGAAATGCAGAATATGAAGCAGAAGGGTTGATTTTTTGCACAAAATATCTATCACATTTTCCTGACCACAAAATCAATATCCACATCTGTATGACATTGTCCCAGGTCACAGCACCTCCTGCATGTTACCACCATTTCATGTATTTATTTAGTTACAGGACAGTTTGTATTGGCATTAGTTACAGAGAACAAGATGATGATGAACTAGATTTAGCAGAGAAGCTCATTTCCATCTGTTGTCTGGTCCAATGAGACAAACATCACTTAGATTACAATGTGCTAATATATTGGATGAAAACCACACCCAGAGTATCTTTTCACATGCATGATTTCTCCTCCAGGCCTACACCAAAGATGTGACATCCCCCACGCACACCAGCTTCCTCCCTAATTCTGTTACCAATGAACATCATAATCAGGCATCGTGCTCTCTCTCCACTAGAGCAAATTCTTCTAGCAAGTAAGTAAGACTCTAGGCAGACTCTAAAACAGAGGGGTATGAGAAATTTCCCAGAATACAATGCAAATAATTTTAAACAATGGTGGCATCGATGAAAGAAGTACACAAATGTCATATTTTTGCCGTAATTAACAGTTTTTTAGTTGTGATAACTGTTGTATTGTGTAAAGTCTGATATTGTCACATGTGTAATGGTCATAGTTGTAGATGTCTGGCCACTTGATACTAAGCTGCATCGTGGGGTCATTTCACTAAGAACCTGCCGGTAATTTATATGTACAGCTCTCCAGTCTGTTCCAATGCTAATTTCCATTCATACTGGTCTTCTGTGGAGAGCAGAAGGTTATCAAAATAGTCATAGGACATCGTAACAGAGCTATCTGTCTAGTGTTGCTATGCTGTTGTTTTCCCCTCTTAAAATGGTGGTGCGTCACTAGGCGATGTGTTGACATCACGCAAAGCTATGTATGCTGCTAGTCAGGCAACAACCGTCGCCATGACAATGTTCACCCTAACCCTCACAAATGACAGTCCTAGCACAAGTGCTTTAGCTGCATTCACTCCAACCGCTATGCTAAAGGCAGAAATACTGGGTTCTGCAGACCATATGCTTTGAACTGAACCTAGAGTCTGCTTTTTTTT
Source organism: Siphamia tubifer (assembly GCA_020466265.1). Lineage (NCBI taxonomy): Eukaryota > Metazoa > Chordata > Actinopteri > Kurtiformes > Apogonidae > Siphamia > Siphamia tubifer. Next base: position 3,563,684 of record CM035783.1, read on the forward strand.
AATTGTACGTACTTGTTCCGACATAGTGGTCTTATATTTTTTTTTATACTCAAATGTCTTAAAATGGTCTGAAAAAGCATTATATTTGCTTGTCAGAAATGTGCAGAGACCCTGATGACGTTCTATTCTATTCTAAGCTGTTTTACATTCACCAAGAGTTAAATGAAATGGTGTTTCATAATTAACAATTTATTGCCATATGCAGAACCTACTGTAACAGTACACTGTTGACATTACAAATGTTTTTAAATGTTTGGTCTTTTCCTGTCTTCCATCAGTGAAAGCCCCATGATTTATTTATTTATTTTACATTATACCAACTGGTCACATTATCAACTGTGTTTCCACAAATCATATTGGAGTATATATCACATTGGAGTTGTGATCATTATGGGAGTTTTGTTTGTTGTCATCCTATTGTACATTTACAAATCACTGTATGTCCTTTTTTTGACTAGTTAATTTTGCTGAGACAGGATGATCAGTAGGAAGTATTTTTTACCATCTTGACGACTTACTGAAGAGATGCAATAGAAGCGTCACCTTGTACTTACTTTTTTTTTGCAGTGTATTCAAAAAGAGTGTTCGCCAGATGACGGTGGAATGCATCAGTCGTTCTTGTGTATCAACTTTGCTAGACCTCAGTATCATCCATGCCTACAACATTGGAGATGATGTTGTTAAAATATACAAAGTGCTTTGTAAGAATTCCTAATGTGTTTCATACTATTATATTGTGATATTTCATGCAGTCACAGACACTGTTAAAGTATAAAATAACCATGGAATGACGCCTTTAAGTCTTTAGGTCTGTTTTTTAAAGGCCCTTCATGACTCAGACAGAAAATGGATGGATGGATGTTTATCATTTCAAACACAGACACACAGCCATATGATTGGCTAAATCTAGGAGAAGGTTTTAGAAGAAATAAAACCAAAGCATCCACATTCTCCTGTCTCACCAACACGCTAAAAGGTCTGAGTGTATTTTGCTCAGTTTGGTTTCAGACAAAACTACAATAACTGAGAGAAACAGTGCCATTATGAGGTGAATGTAATCAACTAACTGCCCAAAGGTTGATGCTTGGAAATGTCTTGAGCAGAGCCAAGTAAGAGGGCAATTAGGAGTTAAAGAAAATGAAACCACTCAACTCATGGAAGCTCGTTCAACCACTAAAAAACATCACCATCTGCTTCCTGTCTGCAGGAAAGGCCTCACTGGGTGTTGCTGTATTTAGATCATCAGTAGGAACCATGCTGATAGATGGAGTGGACATCAGGAACATTGCTCTGTAATATCTGCACCACGGGTGTCCCATTATCCCCCAGGACCCTGTGCTGTTTATGTGGCACAGTTGGGTAAGTGTGTCCATCTCTGTTAGTCCTTTAGGCAAACACAGGTTATTCTTCAGTAATCTCTCCCAACATTGGTTGTAATCACCTTGTGTCTGTGTGTGTGTCCGCAGATGCTATAACTCAATGAATACTTGAGATATCGCCATGAAATTACATGGACATATACATATAGCTAATGTGCATCAGATGCAATGATCCATTTGAATAAAAGTCAAAGGTCAAGGTCATCATTAACTAAAAGGTCAAAATCACATTATCAGCTATAATTCAAGAACAGAGGGTCACAGAACTTTCAGATTGGTACCAAATGGTGTGGAATGAAGATAATGACAATTCTCATTAATTATGTTATTACCTACGACCCATAGTTTTTGAGACCTCTGGAGGTCAAAGGTGACATGTTGCAAAATTTACTTCTGTAGCACTGTAGACATAGTGTATCACATTAATTCTTAATCAATACTGGATATATTATAATATTCCATGGACTGATGTATATATACATATAACGAAATGTAATATAACTTGGTCACATGTTCACTAGATCCATATTAAATTCATAAAAGAACCAAACTTCATGAATGCTTTTTTTTTTCATTACTAAGAAGAGTGTATTTCAATCACAGAAAAATAAGTGTAGGAAATATTAGAAAGTCAAGACAGTCATGACATTATATTCTTTACTCGTGTATCTAGACTTAGTCCCTCTACTGTACATGTGGTCTGAAAAAGTTTAAGATGACACTATTGTATTCTATGAAAATTAATATTAATAGACATTTTGTTAGCTTTGTGGTTATGGCAGATTCATTCCCCAAAATATTATTTTCTGCCTATTATATCTAGCCCATGTTCCTTGTTCTAAACGTTATGAATTTCCAAATAAAATATTGAACATTTACATGGTTGTGTTTCACTGTGGACCTCATATGTTCTATTTTCTGACATGAGATTTTGCGGTATTACATTTCCTGTAAAAGGAACCAAAATTAGTTTCCTCTTCCCCAGAATGGTTACCAAAATTCAACCCATTGCACTTCTCCTTCATGTGTCATTTAATTTTTACAATCTGTTGATGATTTTGCATTAAATAGCTGTATGTGCTATACACTGAGGCATATAATAATAATAATAATAATAATAATAGTAATAATGGATTAGATTTCTATTGCGATTTTCAAGGCACCCAAGACTTAAGTATTAGAACTTGTTTAAGTCATAGCTGTAGCTCCTACTATCACAAATGCTATAATGTTCACATTTCTTAATTTTTTTTCCAGTTTTAATGTCAGTTTTTTTTTTATTGGCTCAGAGCCAACAGGTCGCTGTGTCCAGTATCCTCTTTGTCATCTTCATAATTAGCAATTTCTTGAAAAAATTTCTCGACTAGAACTATTGATTTGGTTCATTTCAAATTCTATTTGTAGCTTCCTTAGGACAATGCCTAAAAAGTTTAAGAATTTTCAGATTTGTAGATTTTTTTTTTTTGATTTATTTTTTTTTTGCTTTTCACAATTTTTTCAAATGTTACAGATAGACCTTTACCTTTACTTATGACCCATATTTTGATATATTAACATGGAAACGATGAGCAATATAGTTACGATTGAGCACTGATAGAAAATTATTTATGGATTTTAACTTGCTAAAATGACATATGACCTTAAGGGACCTTGGAGGGTCAAACTCAGCATATTCTAGTGTCAACATTATCTCCTTCTCTATAACTACAGGTGGGTCATTTCACACCAAAGCATCCAGAGGTCACCCTCTCAGAAATTTCTCCAAAAAATCATATCTGTTCCTTTTGTGGACGTATGAAATAATACCAGGTTTTAGACTGATTAGACCTTCCAAAATGTGGGGTAATTTGACAAAGTTACATTTGATCTAAATTTGAGCGTCTACTGCTCCTCTACATATTACATTTTTGGTCTCCCTGCCTAACTTTCCCCTAGAATCACAATCTATGATTAGCTCTATGTACATTGGTTGCCCCAGAATATGGCTCCAAATTTGGCCAAAAATCACAAAAATGGTGACGGTTTTTAAGTGCCACAGATAATACATTTTAAGGTTTAAACTTTTGTTGTGACTATTCCTTATCCCTGTCATTGACATTCCACTTTACTTTTATTTGTATCTTGGTAGAAATGAGAAATACGACACATTTTCTTTTGTTTGGTTTTTCATTAAAACATTATTTTGCAATTTTGAAGACCACAGGTTCACCATGTGTGCAATAGAGCATTGCTATAGTTGTCGCCTTTGTCAGTGGAAAAAAAATGGTCTGGTGTTAACAGAAGTTTTTTTTACTGCACTTTTTTAATGTTACTTATTTGAAGCTGACATTGATGCAAATTCAGCCTCACACATCATCAATTTTCAAAGTCAACACATTTACCACATTTATTATCTTGGAAACAACTAATTAAAACACAAAATAGCTCCACATACCCCATAACAACAGCCTATGTGAATTTTTTTTTTTTTTTTTTAATTTCTGAGAGGGTCATCTGGGAGCTTAGACTAATAAAAAAAAAATGTAACTTCCTTAGGACACCGTCTATAAAACAGTTTTCAGAATTTTTATATTTTGGATGATTTTTTTTCCCCCAGTATTAAAAAAAATGGCCTTTTCATATAACAGTCCATATTTTGATGATTTACAAGATAGAAATGTTTCAAGATATCAATACAGTTCCTACTGAGCTCTGATTGGAAGTCATCTATGGACTTTAATTTAATGAGTCAAGTTCTCCCCCAGTAAAAAATACCACCCACTTCTATTTGCAGATTGACTCTAAAATGGTTCCAGAACATGACGTCCTCACAAATTCAACTTGTTACTGATTCCTAACAGAAGCTGCAATTAAGATATGGTTACGTTGGTCTTATATATTTAATGATGGTAAATACTGCCACGGACGGACAAACATATTTGACTTAAATCATTAATTGGATTTACCAAGAATGTATATTAGGGGGGAAAAAGAATTTGAAATTTGGTGAAAACTTTCCACAAGGAAATAGAAAAACTATTTCCATGTGGAAATCATTTAAGTTAAGAAGAGGGTGTTATAATTTAAGAGATAGAAAAATCATAAAATAAAAAATTGCAATACATATGTGAATCAATTTTTTTCTCCCACCCCTAGTACCTACTACATGACAAAAACGGCTTTTGCATCACTGATAGTAGACTATATGTACTAAGCCAAACGTGTGTGTGTGTGTGTGTGTGTGTGTGTGTGTGTGTGTGTGGACTTGTACCAGTGGAGTATTCACATACCTCTTTAAGTGTCCCAGTAAGTGTGAAAAGGGCGAAAACCAATAGAGAGAACATGATGGTCACCACCTCCAGCTCAGTGAATGGAGATCCCATTTTGTCACTGTCCCTACAGCTGCATTAATACTGAACATTTGAACCAGGTGACAGTGTTTCTCATGCATCACAGTCAAAGTGAGCATCAACACCTACCCAAGTGTGTTAAGGGAGTGTTTAGATGTTAACCATCACCCATGGCTTTGTGAACCATGACAACACCCTCCCACAGTGTGTGTGTCGTCCCCCCCCCTCTCTCTCTCTTCCTCTCTGTCACCTCTTACACTGACACACACACAAACATTTGCTAGACCTGTGAAGAGCTGCCTTACACATCCCTTCTCAAGTTCAAGTGAGATCATATTTAACCCTAATTATTAATGGATCCACTGCCTGTGCCCTTGTGTATGTATGTGTTTAACAATCCAAATGTTCTGAGAAAAACATATCTTAACCTCAGCGAAGTAAAAACCACTGGATTATAATATTATTATAATAATCTGGAGCAGAGTATTATTATTAGGGATACTTTTTATTGGGACTTCTTTACATTTATGTCACAGTTTATTTCCCCCAGGTCATCAGACTTAAATTTATAATATAAACAATTTAATGCACACCTGGTGCTTTTAACCTATATTTTAGCAAAAGAAAAATTTTGTACTTTTTATAATTTTTTTGCATTTTTTGCATTACACTTCACACTTCTGTATAGACTTATATAACTGAATGACAAATAAAACACTATAAATTATCGTAAAATTACTAATGCAAAATAGACTAGTGTTTCCGTACCTATTTTCTTTCTATTTGTCTTGTAATATTTCTTAAATGTATTGTAGTGGTGGAAAAAAGTCTGTTCATTTATCCTCGAGTGTCTTTTTGTGTATTTTAACTGAATCTTCAAGGTACAGATCATACAGATTCATGTGAAAAATACAGAACTATCCCTTTAACACTTTTCCATTGACACTGTTGGGTTTCCACCTCTGTTTTACCTACTCAGACATAGACCTAAGACATGTACTGTGCAAGTGGTTGTGCGGTGTGAAGCATGTGACCCATGAGCAGCGCTAGGCTTGCACTCAGGGTTGTTGTAACTATACATGAGAAAGAAGAGAATGAGAGGAAATGATCGTTGTTCCTGATTTCACCGGAAGGTTAGTCCCACGTAGGAAGGTTTTGGCTACCCTGCTGTCATCAGCGTTAAAGGTGGAGTAGAGTGTTTTGATTCCCCATCTGTCCGTTGGTGGTTTTGGCTTCATAGACGTCAGCAATTTCTCATCCTACTCTATTTCATTGTGTGGTGACTCGGCACACCACTCGTCATCAATTGTAGAGGGCATCTGGATAGGAGAGTCTGTTGTATTGACTGGACTGGGTGGCGTGGTCATTCTGCAAACTTTGTTCGAGGCTTTTGATTAGAGCTGCGTGATATTTAAAAAAAAATTACATTGCAATTTTTTTATATATTTTTTTTACCCTGCAAATATTTCTTAGATTTCTCACCAAAATAGACCGTTTTTGTACCTATTGTCACTACTATTTTCTTTATATTTGTCTTGTAATATTTTTCAAATCTATTGTCGTGAGAAAAAAAGTCTGTTCATTTGTCCTCAGAATGAAAAAAAAAAAGGTCTGTAAATGATCTGTGTCTTTGTGTATTTTAATCGAATCTTCAAGGTACAGGTTGTACAGAGGCAACACCGTCTGCATGAGTCTGCAAGAATCATTCATTTATTATGTTACTTTGGGTTGAGGTAATATTGGATGTGTGCTAGGTTGGAATATGTGGGACTGAAAAGGAAATAATTCAGGACTTCTGTGCAACCAGGTGTCCGAGTGTCATCCTGACCAATAGCAGAGTTTCAGAACAGTTGTCATGCAATATGAAAGAGTTCAGTTTTGTATGTACTATGTCATGTAAATTATACGTAGAACAAGTATTCAGAGAATGCCTAAATTCACCCCTATTTTGTGCCACTCTCAAGTTTCTATGACAACCCTTTCGTGCATTTAAGCCAATAATGTGATTTTGACATTTCTGTTGAATGTAACCTTAACCTTTGACCTTTTGCAATATTGATAATTTCGTTATATGTATATATGCATTGGTGCATGTGATAGTATAATAATATATCCAGGATTAAGTTACAGTGTAATATGTGTATGCTTGATGCACACAAACAGTGTGTACAATTTAATTTTGCCACATGTTACCATTGACCTCCAGAGATCTCAAAAACTATTAGTCGTAGGTGAGAACATCAACTATGAGAATTGTAGAAATCTTGATTCCACATCATTTGGTACCAATCTGAAAGTTCTGTGAGGCTCCGTTCTTGAGTTATAACCGATAATGTCACATTTAACCTTTTAGTTAAATGTGACATCACTCAAATTGATCATTGCATCTGATGCACATTAGCTCTATATATATGCTTGTATAATTTCATGGTGATATTTGAAGTATTCATTGAGTTATAGCATGATATGTCTCTGTGGGGACACACACACACACACAGAAAGAGAATTAAAATTAAATTAAAACGGCAAGCAGTCTCAAAGGCCTTCGCTGTCCCTCGCGACCGTCTCCCCATGTGACGTCGGAGTCAAATTTGACCCAAATCAGTGTTCATATGTCCAAACTACAGCCTTTTTAGTAAAGGTGAATTTGTAGGGGGCGCTATAGCGCAAAATCACAATTTCTATTGATAAACTGGTGTAGGACCGAGAGATAAACGTCTGAGTCAAATTTGAGCCAAATCCATGTTTGTATGTCTGATCTAATGCCATTTTACTAACAGTGTATTTGGTGAATCTGTAGGGGGCGCTATAGTGCGAAATAACAATTTCATATGACAAACAGGTGTAGACCTGGGAGATAGATGTCTGAGTAAAATTTCAGCCAAATCGATGTTCGTATGTCCGAGCTGAAGCAATTTATGGAGTGGTAATGTTTCCCAAAAACTTAGCAAAATTTGTGACAGTGTAGCACAAAAACGATGGAACTTTTCTAAAACATTTGGATAACTTTTGATGTCCCACTTGTCTAGATCGTATTCACCAATTTTGAGCTCATTTGGCCCAACCGTCTAGGAGGAGTTTGTCAAATTCCAATGAGAGTGAAGATCTACGACTCAAAGTTTTTAAATTTTCAATTCAAGATGGCGGACTTCCTGTTGGTTTATGGGCGTGGCCATTATAAGGTTTCTTTGTTCATCATCATATGATGAACATGTGTACTGATTTTCATAGCTCTACTTCACCAGGGTGTGATTTGGCCTAATACAAACTATTTTCACTTTCCTAGACACATTTCATTACCGACTTTTTTATGAAACTTATAAATACTCGCAGTTTTTCACACTTCTGAAGTGTGTGCAAAATTTGGTGAGTTTTCATACATGTTCAGGGGCTCAAATTAGAATCAGAATCAGATCAAACTGCAAGCAGTATCAATAGGGGCGAATGCCTAATAATCTCACCCAACCAATGTTGGGCAAGTTTAATTACCGTTCCAGTGTACAGTTGATATTCTGCTACTGAAACTTTAATTTCCTGAGAGCTCTGGCCAAGGGATCAATAAAGTTCTATCTGATCTAAATCTAACGTAAGTCTATGCTTAAATACATACACAGTTATCACCTGTACAGGATCTTACCCTGTTTTGTGAGTTCATAATTATTATTATTATTATTATTATTATTATTATTTTTACCATAGAACTGTAAACAGCTCAGTAGTTGCCTTTTGCATCAGCTTAATGTGGTTTACATCTTTTCTTGTGAATTCCCCAACCCATCCTGGGGGTGGGGGGTGGGGGGGGGTTGGCACAACCAGTGTAAACTTACTATGACTACTTATTCCGAGTCAACTAATTTAAAGTGATACTCTAGAATATTTGACATAGGACCTATTTTCCAAGTGACCCAAAGTGTTTATTTTAGTTTGAGTAAAAAACTAAACAAACAGATAATACAAATAATAGATATGACTAATTTGGATGTTCAGGGGCTTCGTAGTGAACGTGGAAACACAACCATTGATTCACCAGTAAAACCCATAGAGTTGGGGATGGACACACTTGACTTATGTTTAGTTACTGATATATTTACAGTTTTTCTGCACTTTTTTTGATTTAATAATTCTCAACTTTAATCTGAGTTTTTAAGGAACATCTTCATGATCAGTCAATTCAATACATGGAAATACTTGATTTCTAATAAGACGACGGATAATGTTATTTAACAAAACAAAAGTGGGTCTTTATGGGTTGAGTAATGCACAGTGTTTTGTGTAACATGTCAGTGTTATTTTTAACTCAGCAGCAGCACAGGTATGAGATTAACACTGTAAATCACCCATTTCCAAGTTATATCAATCATAATCCTCATGACCTGAGACAGTTGGAGATGATTACACCACCATCATAGCTACACACCATTCCAAATTCAGTGATGGTACTGATAAAAGTTTCACTTCTGGGTCAGAAGCTGAAATGGGAATGAGGTGGTTTAATACTCTATTTATCAACACAATGTTTTTTTTTATCAGGAATCCTCTACACAACAGTGTCTGTGTTTACTGTCCATGTGCACACGTTTTATAAGCTTATTAGCAGCACCACTGGTCAGAAGGGGAGATTGAGGTTAGTTTAAGCCCTAATCCCCATGGACCGTATGCTTATTTCCCAGCGGGCACGCTAAAATGCTGGCCCCACCCACTAAGAATGACATACATACACAACTTACACATAACTTGTCACTACAACGCACATTTTCCCCTGCCTCCTAGTTAGTGCTCGGATTCATCTAAACTATTCCGGTGTCTGTCTCACAGTAGGAGGCCATAGGAAGGACAAAAGGAAGGAGGAGGACGAGGAGGAGGAGGTGGTGGCGGCGGCGTGCGCTGTTCAGTAGTTTCCCAGTCGTCATGACTACCTCACACCCCACCATTTCCAGAGCTGTCTTCCTGTTGCTACGGTGACCTGATCTCCTGCTCGTCTTGATGATCGGGATCAGGCTGATAAAGGATCCAGGAGTGCCGTCTCCTCTTCCTGAAAAGTGATCGTAGATGGGGCAGCAGATGGCACGGTTCGGAGGAGGAGGACCGGGAGTTGCGGCACACTGAGAATGCTGTGGGAGTAACAGCGGAGTGTTGCTTGGAAACAGCAGCATGCCTATACAGCAGATAACTGTGGTTCCAGCCAGGGAGACGGCCAGTAATGGCAAGAGTGCCTCACGCTCCAAAGACAAAAACGAGGTGAGTTTGAGACTCCGTAACTGAGCTCTATGTTCTCTGAAGAGCATCTAAAGCAGGGATCGACTGACGTGATATTTTCAGAGCAGATACTAACACAGATGATCAGCCCAGAGTAGAGAGAGTGACAGGTGATATATGAAACAGGACAAACCTTTGCATTGAAAATGTAGAATTTTTCAAAATGAGTCAGTGTTTTAAATATCATTCATCACTCAAACATCCCCTACTATGTCACATCAAAGAAAGAAAGTAAAATTCAGTAATATTTTCACAATATTCGTGGTTATTTTTCCACAATTTTTTTTGTTTCCATTCTAGGTTGGTACGACACTATTCCCCATGTGTAACAATCACACAGACCGCTGCAGCACCTTTTCCAACTTATTTCCTTTTTTTTTTAGGGTATTGTCATTGTCATTATTTGGTCTATGCCTAAACTAATCCAAATTTTGCATTTTCATTTAATATTATTTATTAATGATTGAAACACTTCTTTAGTTAACACAGATTGAACAGATTCCCATTCAAGTTTTTGACATCACCGTGTTAATCCCAGTGATCGTAATGTGGGCTGTACTCTTGTCTGAGCCAACCTCCGGTATCAATAATCGCTGCTAATCATTTACTCACTAAACTTTAAACATACAGTTCAGTTCAGCTGCCTTTTTTCACTGGTTCCTCCAGTTTAAATCAGTGTTTTTAGCTGTATGTATTATATCAAATTCAGATATTACATTACACAACACTGAATTCCATATGTTAGTGTCATGTTGCATCATAACACATCATAAAGCAGTTATCAGGATGTCTTTGTTTTTGTTACTTGTGGGACATGTGAGACATACACAGGTCATACTGGCAGACATAGAAAGTTGAGTTCTAATGAAAAAAAGAATAGTATAAGAAGGATCTCTTTGTTTTGTCTGTGTTTTCTTGTTGCAACACATGGTCTTTGAATGCAACAAATTAAGCAAGAGCCTTTTAGAATTTATTGATATATTAATCAATAATTTAGTAAGACAAGAAAAATGTGATACAGACAACAACTAACCGTTGTGATTTTGTTTAAACCTTCAACTAATAATTACTTGGTTATTCATGGAGTTGATAAATAGCACATATTTCCAATTACCCAGGATTTAGTGTGATTCCATTCTTTTAAATAAAGATATACAAATGTCAATGAAGTGTTAGTGTAGCTGATTGTGCAGTTTGCAGAAATTAATTCATTAAAATAAATGTCTGTCTACATTGAAAAATGTATATTAGGAGCCAATTTAAAACTGATAGTTTAGAAAATTACTACTCCCATTCAGTTATATATAAAGATGTACTAGTTATGATGTCTAAACAGGACAATAAACCCCAGATCTTTTGTTTATGTTTATTTTAGTTTGACTTCAGGTGTGCATTTCAACATATAAAAGTATATAAAACTGAAGACGTACTGTTTAATTCAATATGAGACTGCACCAGCCACACATGAACAGTACAAATCAGACTCAAATGACAAGTAGAAGTTTTCTTCTTCAACATAACAGTTATTTTTCATTTATAATCTAATTCATCAGGAGCAACATTTTCAGGAAATTTTAAGCTGATAGTTTCGGAAGCAAACACAAAGTGTGCAGCTGCAACTTGACAGTGTAAATATGGCCGTAGGTGTTTCTGAACCTGAGCCAGAGTACAAAACCAAAAAATAGCTCTCTGTCCACACTACATCACTTAATCTGTTCTGCTGAAACATGCACATGTCCACACATACAGTCTCAGCTGTGAATCAGAGTCAGAGTATCAGCAGAGGAGCAGGGGCTCAGGTAAGTAACAGAGGTGATGCATTTTTTCATTCATTCTAAACTGTACGTTCAGGTTTTTGGCCTTTTTTTCAGTCCTGTTTAGTGTATTTTTTTATGGTTTAAGGATTTCATAATCAGAAGTGAAGGGCTGCAGTTTAATAAAACAGGAATTAGGAAGGTGTTGGTACACTACTGACAAATAGTGTTTAATGTGTCAACATTTTGTACAAATCTATAACAGAACTGCAGCTACTTTACTGTGTTTTTGTCTGGAGGGTCACGTGAAACGGTCAGTTATCTGTACACTCTGTGCTCTCTTTATTTTGGCTCATTTCATTGCCTTATATAAAGGATTTCTTTTTCAGTTTTGCTGCACATTGAGTGTGAAAATGTTTTATCAGCAGTGTCACAGAGGTGGTGCTGATCAGTGAACTGAAAACTAGAACTGGATATTCAGTACTAAAAAAAAAAACCTACGATTGCTTAACTCAACATGAGCCTTCAGTAAATACACTGCATTTAGCCGTTTACCGTCATCATACGATGGATGTCATGCAGTTTTATCTTTAGAATGAGAAATAATCTAGAGGATCCAGCTAATGAATGTGGCTTCACTATAATAAATACTGTCAGTTTGATCCAATTTAATGATGGTGGGGATTTTTAGAGTCTATTAGGGTCAGTCATCCTTGGCTCTGAGAGTGGACGACAGCTTATGTTTTTCTTCAGAAGTAAATTAATGGGTTAGGAAAGTTGATTTGTTTTATATATATATATATAATATACTTGATATTGTGATATTATATTTATCTTTCACTTTCTTGGTTTGTCAAATTAGGTTTGTGTGTGTGTGAAAATGATAAGTGAGGTGAATACTTCCCAAGGACTTGCTTTATTTATAAATTTTTTTGTCATATATTCTGTTGACAGGACATTAAAATATAGATTGTTTTGAGGTGAAGCAGTGGGGTAAAAAAAATTTTTTTGCTTACTCCCACTCCTTTTCAAATGTTTTTTTTCATGTATATGTTTTTTTAGATTTTTCGAGTGTGGTTGTTTTTATTCGTTGCATATTCGATATAAATTGAATTGAATAGATAATTGGCACGAGCAGTGTGTTTTCATTGTCAAACTATTAGGGAAGGAAAGATGACTGATTGATCTCATCTCGGTTAAAGACTATTTTAACACATCATTCTTTTTTTATCTTAATTTTTATTCGTTTTACTCTTACAAATATACAAGACATTGTACATACATGAACATATCGAATTAAACATCCCCATGTGTAAAAAAGGAAAAAAATGTATGCTAGCAGTAGATGCTGATTAAAATTGATCACAAATGAAACATGAATAGAGGGGGGGGCGCATGTATGAGACCATTTGTGAAGTTTTCCATTTGCACTGAAAACTTAATCATGTGACTCCATCTCTTTGTAAATATCTCTCCTTGAATTCTAAATGCATAAGTCATTTGCTCCATCTAGTAGATTTCACTCCCTTTCTCAATTCAAATGTAATATGTAGAAAGTTCTCATGTCAACCATTTGATAGTGACTCATTTCATGGTTGTTGGTAACATTTGAAAAAGGTGTTTTCTGGGTTTTTTTTTTTTTTTTTTTTTTTCCGTCCAAACTTTGATTGCACCTAAAAGAGCCAACTTTAATATTCAGTGTTTTAACATCACAGATTGACATTTTGAGGCAGAGACGTACAGTACTTGAGGATCTGATGACATAAGTGTTGGTTAAAATAAGGGTCCAGCAGCGAGGGGGACAACGCTCCTGCTGATTCCATGGGTTCCCTAAAACAACCTTTACTAAAAGGTGGGAACCTGTGTTAAATTTATTTCTGCAATAATATTTATTTCCGATTTATAACCTCATGTTGTGTATTAAGGTGCTGTCATCCTGCATCTGACTGGGATTTCTGCTTGTATTCTGGAGTGTACATTATGTCCTGTGATTGTCGTTAGGGTCTGAGTCAGAAGGGTTACAGTGGTAAGTCCCTATTGTTTTTTTTTTTCTTTGGTTTCGATCTTAGTGTATATTGTCAGTGGAGGGGCTGGAAGGAAGAGAAACTTGCTTAACTGTATCTGAACATTGTACTATGCTGATAGAAAATGAAACCTAGCTATAGGGGGGGGTACTCTGTAATTGGACTTTTTTCACTTTTTCCTTACATTTCACATACTTTCATGTAAGCTGTAATACACTACTTTCTTGTTTTATTTGTGATTTTTGTGTTCCACCTGTGAATGTAGGCCAGTGGTGTCAAGCTCATTTTAGTTCAGAGGCCACATTCAACTAAATCTGAACAGAAGTGGGCCGGACCAGTAAAAATACATAAATAATAATCAACCGTTGTCCATGTTTTGTGAAAATGTTGACACCTACAAATTATCCTTTCAAACAATGTGAATAGCATAAACAAAACTGAAATTAATTATATAATTTAACATTATTAGGCTTTAGTTTGTCATTTACATGTGTATATTATAGCTTAGAAATATGCTAAACATTTAGTAATAGGTGGAATATTATTAAAATTATACCTATTTCTCATAAGACATTTCAGGTTGTTCATATCTGTTCCAGTTATACAGATTTTTTGTGAAATTCTACTTTTAGTGAAACTACATGTAAACGTTTGACTTGTGAGTATTTATAGGTTTTTATGAGAGTGAATTGGTCTGAATGTGGAACCTCATCTAAAATTATTTATATATTAGTGTAATTTTTACATTTCAAATATTCATCCAAAAGGGCCGGACTGGACCCTTTGGTGGGCCAGATTTGGCCCCTGGACCACAAGTTTGACACCTGTGATGTAGGCTCATGACAAGATGTATATACAAAGACCAACTTCTCTGATGATGAACCTTATTTATTTATTTCATTTATTTATGCATTTGGCAGATGCGTACAATGGACAGTGAGCAATTAATATCTCTCTCTCTCTGTCTGTCTGTCTCTGTCTCTGTCTCTCTCTCTCTCTCTCTCTCTGTCTGTCTCTCTCTCTCTCTCTCTCTCTCTCTCTCTGTCTGTCTCTCTCTCTCTCTGTCTCTCTCTCTCTCTCTCTCTCTCTCTCTCTCTCTCTCTCTCTCTCTCTCTCTCTCTCTCTCTCTCTCTCTCTCAGCTGCACAATTAAAAAGAAGGAATAAAAATCACAACGATTGAATAAAATACAAGAATACATGGCTCCATAAATAAAAACAAAGAATAATGAAAAAGCACAGTGACTGAATAAAATACAACAATACATTAAAAAGAAGTAAAAACAGTAAAATGGGGAAAAGCACCAAGTAAATCACATCTGTTGTGACCCCTGTGACCCTAGTGAGGAGGAAGCAGATTCAGATAATGGATGAATGACAGATGTGTGTGTGTGTGTGTGTGTGTGTATAGCATATATATATATATATATATATATATATATATATATATGCTATACATACACACACATATACCACTGTATATAAACACACATACAGTGGTATCTCAATTTATGAAATTAATTTGTTGCAGAAGTGGTTTCATAATGTGACTTTTTTTGTAAGTATAGTCTCATTTTATATGTAAAAGGCCTAATTCCACTTTTACCTTGGTCAGTGTTTGTTGACGGAGCAGGAATCACTTTCTTTGGGTCCATGATGAATAATGAATAATAAAGTTGTAATGAACACACTAGAAAAACTCACCAAACGACAGTAAAGGTGCTTCCACACTGACCGCACTAAGAACTATGTGATGAATGAGGGTCAAAGACACATGAAAAGCATCATGGGTAACTCCCTCCTAGCCAATGGGAGGCCAGATGGGTGTTGGTGAGATAGCCAATGGCAGAGCAACTGTATCAAATAGTGAATATGAGGCTACATCTACGTGTACAGTACGCAATATTTACATACAGTACAGTATTTATGTTTCGGGGGTTTCATTTGTAACATGTCGTATTCAGAGACAAACATTTTACATAAGGCATTTTGTTACTTGGATTAGTTGGGTCTTTGGTAAATTGAGGTATTACTGTATATGTACATTTGTTTACTGAATACACAGAATGAAATTATGGTGTTGTAATTTTGTAACTGAAAATAAACTAACTAAAAAAAAAAAAATATGGAGTATATCTCTCACCTACCGTATCTATACTAATTGGATGCCTATCGATTTAAAGATGCCATGTACACATTGATATGTAAAGAAAGGATCCGCATTGATTTCCTGACTCGTCCTGTTCATCAGGGTCACAGCTTCTTGTCCATGTTCTGTCGTATACAGGAGGAGCACAGTGTTTGCTTTGACTCCCCAGTGGGAAACTAATTTAAACCTGACGATCAGCAAATCCTTTGATCAGCTTACATGATGCAGTCTATCTACTTGTCGCTGACTTATTTATTTCACTGATTTGTACAGAGTGTACCCACATCCACAGTAGGTCTGAGTAGGATGCTGGTTTGACTTTTTTTCTATTTCACAGATAAAAAAATAAAAAAGGAACCACTCACAAGAGGCGATACGAATAAGAGCTCCCATCTTTGTTTGTCCTTTGAAGATAGACACACTTGCACAGTACTGTCTTTGCACCAAGGGCATTTTGTTTATATAATAGAAATTTATTTTTTTAAGATAATATAATCTGTAGTTTTCCACAATTTGACCAAAAGTCTCTGGTTTTCACATAAAGTACAACAGTTACACTGAAAAAACAGCTCCAAGATTCTTAAATGTCATTTGTATTACTAGATCTATTGAAATTAGATTTATTTATTTTTTTATTATTAAAAATGAGTTGAGTTTGTCATTGTAAAACAAGTTATAATGAAATTGAAGCTTGCTCCTCCTTCAGTGTAAACAGTAAAGTCAATGTAAACTCAAGTGATCCATATTACACAAATAAACATATAGACACACAGACAAAACATATCACGTTAAATATAAATAACTGATCAAAAAGGTGATATGGTAAAATAGCAATGAGATAAAAAAGAAAAAAAAAAATAGGCGCAATATTAAAAATACAATGCACAGCAGCAGGAAATACTTGAAAAATGTGCAGATAGTATAAAATGCACATGCATTAATGATAAAAAAGTGGGGAAAATTAAAGTATGGCAAAAACTTAAATGGAGAAGTTATGCATCTGGTCTCTCACTTAAAATAAGGAAAACAATGTTAATTACCTGGATGTTATAATTGTTTTTAGCATGGTACTCGTCCAGTGTAACTCAGTGTTTTACTTAAAAAAGGATAAAATAAGCAATAAAACAAATTCAGTTAATTTTTGGAAGTGCAGTGTGCAACAGTCTGTTGACATTATATTTGGGGAAAAAAGTGAAACCAACATATTTAGTGATAATACATTTTCAGCAGTAATTTAGTCGCTGAGATGAAGTAAATGTAAAAGTGGTGACACGTTTTCATATAGTGAAGTGAGTTTCACAGACGCACCTACTGAGAAAAAAATAAAAACATTCGTATTTTATAGAGCAGTGAAAGGATTCATTAAAGCGTACAGAGCTGTAACTGAAATCATTTAACTAATACTGTTAAGGTTTGGAAAATGTCCTGATTCATCAACTTAAGCCATTGCTTCAGACTGGAACGCCGTTGCAGACAGGAACAACAAAACCAGAAATGAAAGTTATATCTTTCACAATAAACTGCTGTAACTCACCGTCACCCTGCCCACCTGAAAACGGATTCAACATTTCCTGCCAAACTGCCCATAATCTGTGAAATTTAGCGCCTACCCCTCCTCCTGACTCACAGGAAGCACAAGTGCACCACGAAGTTATATACTGAGCCCCCACTGTACTACTGTATGCCCTGTGCACTGCCTTGACTGACTGTCGCCCAACCCCCTCCCCACACACACACACACACACACACACACAACAACTTTATTACCTCTGCAAAGGAGGGTAGGTTTTACCTCACGTTTGTTTGTTTGTTTGTTTATTTGTCAGCAAGACAACTCAAGAAGTTATGGAGGGATTTCGATTAAACTTTCAGATGATTGATAATGTGTCAAGGAAGAAATTAAATTTTGAGCTATAAAGGTTAAAGGTCAAGATCACAGTGAAGGTCAACAGCTAAAACACATAAGTGGTGATATCTCAGAATCCAGACAGGATAGTATCACACTTTTTTTTTTTTTAATATTCACTTCGTCTTACCTTTGGACATCAGATGAGATAACACTGATAGGCTCAATGACGTCATGTTTTAATGTTGTATGACGTCAAGTGAATGGTATATTTGCAAAATGTATGACCTTTACCTTAAAGCAGGTTATTGACATATTTTGTGAAATCTGACAGTATCTTATGTGATCTAATATGTGATCTAACATTATCTGTGTGTGTGTGATACGCAGGCTCCACAGCAGACTGTGTGTGTGTGTGTGTGTGTGTGTGTGTGTGTGTGTGTGTGTATGGTACACAGGCTCATAGGAGTAATCATGATGTTGACATTACTGGGGACAAAATTTGACGACTTCCTTGCGAGACACAGCAACAATAAAAAAGAACACGGCTAAAATAATTAAATTACGTCTCATTTTGTTTTTGTCAACAAAAACTAAGGGACATTTTAGGAATGTTTTTTTTATTTCTTGAGCCACATTTTGTCTAGTTTTTATTGGTCATCTATAACTACATTATATATTTAATTATTGACAATATATGACAACATTTAGTCACTATAAGGCGCACTGTCAATAAATGGTTTATTTTTTAGGTTCTTCAACTGGATTATAAAGTGCATTAAGTGAAGTCAAAATTATTAGATAAAAAGTGAAAATGATTAGATAAAAGTTACAAATTATTAGATAAAAAGTGAAAAATTATTAGATAAAAGTCTAAATTTAGATAAAAGGTGAAAATGTTTAGGTAAAAAGTCAAAATTCCAAGTCACTAAGCACAACCAGAATGAATCCATATTGGTGCACTGTGGTATTTGGAGGAAAGTCTTGAAAGTCAATGAAAAATAAAGTCTTAATCTGTTCTATTCAATATGAGGTTCTGCAGACTGTGACCCGGGTCAAAAGTCTGGTAAATGTTAAATGTCAAGGTCTGACGATGGCTTTCAGACAGTCGACGCTCCAAGGACTTCTAGAAAAAGTGCTTTAAGTTGACTTTAAATAGACACACATTGCAGAGCAGTGTCCTCTGGAGGTAATAGGATTGGCTGGCTTTACCTCAGGCCACAATGAAATAACAAGGACACATGGACCTACATCACTTCTGACACCGGATTTTAAAACAATTACCGACAATCAGACACCAAACACATACAACTATTTTACTACTACAACTATGGTGGGAGGACCATATGTTGTCTTCCCAAAAGGAGGACACTTGGCTCCGCCTCCAGATACTTAGATAATAATAATGGATTGGATTTATACAGTATAGGACTTTTCTCTGAACACCTACATAAAGTGCGTATATTCGATCCATTATTCATTCACTCTTACGTTGTCCATCTGGTGGTGGTAGACTACATATGTAGCCACAGCTAGTAGGACAGAACAACACATGACTAGATTCAAACCACCAACCTTTCAGTTACACTGGTCTACAAGTAAAATTCTTCTGAAATAAAACCAATGAAACGTTACCACACATGTGTTAGTGATAAAGTAAACTCAAGTCTTAAATACTGGTTGGTTCAAGTTTCCAAGATAAGTGTGGGTTCAAAATGTGAAATGTAACTTTTCATTTTACTAAATATTTTGCAGATTTTTATTCATTTTACTGAATATTTTATTCATCTTTGTTCATTTTATTGATTACTTTGGTCAATTTTGTTAATTTTCTTGATTATTTTGTTCATTTCTGGTCATCTTTAACACTGGTCTACAACTAAAATGCTTCCGGAATAAAACTAATAAAATTTTACCATATGCGTGTTAGTGATAAAGACAACTCAAGTCTTAAATGTTATTTGGCTCAAGTTTCCAAGGTAAGTCTGGGGTCAAAATGTGAAATTCTTAGAATGAACAGTAGAATAGGTTTTAGTCTAAAGGAATATTGGTGTCAGATCTACTTCAAAACAAGAAGCATGTGAAGACTGTCCTTTTTCATCTACTGCACTGATGCCAGTGCTGGTCCAGACCCACGATAGACTCTAGGCCTGCTGTATGGTGTGTGTCTGTCTATGTTTTGTGTACTCTACTTGACCCTGTATGAAAGTTTTCAAGAAGAGAGAGGGGGAAAAAAATGACAAATGCCAGAGAGCATTTGCACTTATTGTTCTGTATATTTCCTGTCGACCTTGTAACAGCTAGTGATGCAGGCTATATATTCTGTCGTCTATTGTAAGTCTCTTTGGATAAAAGCATCTACCTAATATAATCTAAAAACAGTCTGCACATTATGATCCATTCACTTTACAGGTTCTTTCTAGTGGAATATTTACTTATCCATTATATACATGGACATAAACCAGCATATGTGTGGAATTAAAAAAATATGAGCTACCCAACACTAAAGTCATTTGTTTTCACCGACACACCAGACCTTTCTGTGTGGAGTTTACATGTTCTCCTTCTGTCTGCGTGGGTTTTCTCCAGGTACTCTGGCTCCTCCCACCATCCAAACACATGCACTGATAGGTTAACTGGTTAATCTAAATTGTCCATAGGTGTGAATGTGGTTGTGATTGTTTGTCGATATATGTTCAGCCCCGAGATGAACTGGAGACTCATACAGGGTGACCTCTGACCCCACCTTCACCTGCTGGAGCTGTATTAGGTCCCCAGTGACCCTAGTGAAGATAAAGTGGGTTCAGATGATGAGACCTTGAATTGTCCTATACATGAAATGTGCCAGACAAATACATTTGCCTTGCCTGTTTTCAAAAACTTTCCAGGGCCTTGAACTCAATTTTTCAAGGATTTCAAGGATCCGTGGGAACCCTGTAAAAGATCAGATTCACTAGTGGGTGTTAGAGACAGAACTCATCATGAGGGTCTTTTCTGTTTTGTCAGGGAGTGGAACAGCGATCTAAAGAAACATCCTCAGAAAGTGAGGATAAAGCAGGTTCAGATGACGAGAGACCAGTGTTATTAAAACCTAATGAGCTTTGTATGAATGTTTTTACCACATAAAATAACATTCTGTGGAGTGTAAAAAGTGGCACTTAATTCCATTATTTTGACAGAAAACACTGTCCCACCCTAAAACTATGGTGACTTCCTCCGTTTATTTCTACTGGTTTAAGTATTTAGGCATTAATTATTTTCCCTTCTGTACGTTTGAAGAGTAATATATTGATGTGATTTTAATGTGGCTTTGGTGAAATATTGCTTTAATATCAGTATATTGGGTATTTTTATGTAAAATACTTGTTTATACATCCTTGGCTTCACACACAAATACCACACGACATGAGATCATCATATAGTTCTCTGTGATGTTCGTGCATTTCATTGATTTTCTGTCTCTTATTCTCTCTGCAGGGGAGGAAGGCTCCTGGGCGCTCAGGGAGTAGATCCAGCAACATCTCCAAGGTAACCATCAAATATTAGAAAAGTGAAAGAGTCAATGTTAATTTAATAGTTAATTAAGAGTGGATGGTAGCATTGTTTATCCAGGCAGAATATAATGTGTTAATGCTGGAAGTGTTGTCAAAGGTGTCAAGCACCTCCAAATGCAGCTGGACTCACTGATGTTTTTATAGTTACATACAAATAAATGCAATAGTACAATACAGATAAATAATTAATAAATAAATAAATCAGCCTCCATATTGTAGGCTGATTTATTTTTTCTTGGATGGATATACTGGAGAAAAAAAAATCCAAATCTTACCAAGTGTATTTTTTTTTTTTTATTTCTAGTACAAAAATTTCATCACATTTAAAAGAACTTGAAGAGTAGCTTTTCAGGCAGTGAGATATGAAGAAGTTATTTTTAGATTATAGATCTTGAAAATTGTATTTCAAATATTTTATCAAGATGAATTTCATTTGTTCCATTAGCAGATTTTATTTAATTTTTTTTTGTCTTTGCTGGAATTCCAATTTAAAAAAAACAACAACAAAAAAAACACCTGCCAATAGAACATGAAAATGTCTTGGTCACATTTCTTGAAATAAGATTTTCCATATCTATTGACTAAAAATAAGTTGTTTATGTCTCACTGAAAAGTTAGTCTTTAGATGAAACTTGAATCTGATGTTTGTTTAGTTTTTTTCTCAAGAGTATTTTCTCAACATAGTAAAAAAAGAAAAAAAAAGATGCAGTATTTTGACTAGAATAGACAAAAGTACACTTGATAAAATTTAGATTTTTGCAGCGTATGGAAACACTTATTTTATGTCAACAAGTGGACAGATTTTATTCAGCAAACTTGGAAAAGAAGAGTGACCATTTTGTTGAAGATTGAGCTGTAAACTCTGTAAAGTTTGTGATTATTTTAATGTTATTATTATTAATAATAATAATGGATTAGATTTATATAACCTTTTTTCACCACTCAAAGCACTTTACATTGGTGACCTATTATTCATTCACTCTCACATGCACCCTCTGGTAGTGGTAAACTACAAACACAGCCGCCCTGGAGCAGACTGACAGAAGTGTGGCTGCTGTCATCTGACCACCACTAAACATTCATACACCAGTTTGAGTGGAAGAAAGGAGGGTGAAGTGTCTTTGTTCTAGTGACAACAGACTGACTAGGACAGAGTGGGATTCAAACCACCAACCCTTCAGTTACCAACTGAGCCATGGCTAATCCTGAGTGACTGTACATTTTTTTTATTTGATTTGATTTGAATGATTTATTTCGAACATGTGCAAAGTGCAACAATAATCAATACAGCAATAATAATAATAATAACAATGACATGTCCGAAAAGGACATTTTAAATGTATTTATTGTGTAGCCCGGGGACTATGGATGGAAACTAGCTATTTAAGTATAATCTGGTTCAGTACATCTGTGTCTGTTTGAGTTTAATGTTCTCTGTACATGGTCCCTTAAATAAATAAAGGATAAGGATGGTCTTCTTTTATGTTGTTGTAAAGTGCTATATCAATAAACTTTTAATTATTGATTGATTTGATATACATATGAATGTCAACTTTTATCAGTTCATATGATTTGAACATTGCACTTACCCATATTGCAATTTTCAAAATGTTTTTGTTCGGCCCTCGTAAAGAAATATTTTATGAGCTGAAAATGGAACGTTGGCAGAAAGAGTAGCTGATGTTCCTTGTTGTTGCAGGTCAGCAACTCAACTGGGCTAACGACAGCATCTCGGACATCCGTCTCTCCGTCTTCTCAGGACATATGCAGGTATGGACATTCACCATGAACATCCCAGTCAGTCAGGCCTGAGCTTGGTTGATTTTCTGTAAAAGCTAAGCATCACTGCACCCGGTGTCTTCTCTGTGTTATTAACATGCACGGTTTAAAGGTTCTCCAGTGAGTAGGAGGCTGAATTAGCATGGTCTGATGCACCCTGAAGGCATAACAAAATTAAAATGGATGATGGAGTCTGATGGTGCTCCCACAACACAGTCAGTTGAAGGAAGATGGCTGATGGCGTTAACCCTTCAGTATATTATAACAGTTGGTGGTGTGTGTTGTTTCAAGGCATGCGTCCACACTGTCGGCAGCGTTATGTGATATGTTAGCTATATGATGTGAGCGTGTGTGGGCCTCCATCTGTCAGTCACTGGTGTTAAACTCATTCCATTTTCATCGTTTTTGTTTATTTGTGACATTATCCTGTAAGGTGGCCACAGAGCATAATGGCCGTAAAAGTTTTAAAGGGTGTGTTCAGGTAAAGAAAACATGTCTTAAATTGATATTAAGTTAATGTAAATGCTGGTTAATGAGTAACTGAGCTCACAATGGTTACACTGGTCTACAAGTAAAATGCTTCCGGAATAAAACTAATAAAATTTCAGTACTAATGCAGGGTTTTCGCCACCGAAATTCAGTATAACATGATGTTACGCTGTCAGTCTAAAATATTATGCTGTGATTAGGGCCGCTACACTGCCTATCAAGTTGTGGGATTGTGTTTGGAGCACATTTGGTTGCGTAATATTTCCATATTTATGTGAGAAACTTCTTTATTGGGGCAGTTGGCGCTGTGAAACAGTTATTTTGACAGATAACGTCATGTGCGTTACTTTTTATCGACTGGGTCCCTATCTAGGTTAATTTATGTCTCTCCACCTCAGCTGTCCTTCCCTGTCGATTGATCCATTCCTGTCTAAAATTAAGATTTGCTTCTGGATATTGGCATGTCTCAGTTGTTTCTGTGATGCCACGTATGGTGAACAGTGACCTAAACCACAATCATTTGGAGCATCTGCGTGACGCTCATTGGCCGACATTTGGACCAGCTGCTCACAAGGTTTAATGAAGACTATTGCGCATGCGTATAATGTGGGGCTGTCCCAGCTAACATTACGCTGTACAAAATTCCTGTTGAGAACCCTATAATGTAAGGAATGATGTTCAAAGGTACCATGTGGATGTGGACAGGGGTCTAAAAGGGATTTTCTTTTCACCTCATACTGAAAGTAAATTAGTACAGGTCACATCAACATATTTAACATTAATTATGTAGACTGTGGCTGCCTGTCATAGTCTTAGAAATAACCCCAAATATTACAGCAAGGGGTGTCACTCTTAACACAAACTATTTTGCACGAATAAAACTGGTCTGTAAAATATGTTCCCACATAAGTGTTAGTGATAAAGAAAAGTCAAGTCTTAAATACTGTTTTGGATCAAGTTTCCAAGATACGTCTGGGGTCAACATGTGAAATTCTTAGAATGAACAAGAGAATAGGTTTTAGTTCAAAGTAATATTAGTGTCAGATCTACTTCCAAACACTGTCTGTACATTATGATCCATTCACTTTACAGGTTCTTTCTAGTGGAATATTTATTAATCCATTGTATACATGAACATAAACCAGCATATATGTGGAATAATAAACATGAACTAACCAGCACTAAAGTCATTTGTTTTCTGATTCATTGTATTAATGTAAGTTTTGCACATTTAATATCTGAAGCAGATACTTTCTAAAAAAAAATTGTAATGCAGTGTTATTAAAACCTTATGAGCTCTGTATGAATGTTTTTACCAACACAGAAACACATACTGAGTTAAAGTAACTCATCTGTCATGTCATTGTTCTTGTATTTTTTCAATAGTTTTAGTTTAAGATGGTCACAGATACATTCAGACATTTACATACTGTTTACTGTCCACAAATTGAATAAAAAATTCCCTCTTTTTTTCTCCAATACTTCACATCCTTGTGCTGTCGTAGGTGGAAATTATCACTGTTTTTTATTATCGCTGAATTTATCACCTTTACTGGTGTTTTTTCTTTGCTTCATTAAGCTAAAATCTATACTTTATTATGGCAATATTTGTAATTAACTATGTACTTTTTGACAGTTAACCAGGTAATTAATTAAATTCAATAGATGTGTTTGTAGTGTTACAAACTCAAAAGTATTTAACAATATTAAATATTAATAATATTAAATTATATTAATATAATTTTTGGATGAGTTAAGAGGTTAACCTTCATCCCGCATCTTTTTGAATGTTTTGTTTTTTCTAGAAATATTTTGGTTGCTTGGTTTTAATGTTATATTTGAAAGGAACAAACATTTATAAGCATTGTGTAACGGCCTTATTACATATTAAACTAATTTCCTCAGACTGAACTAACACTTTAAAAGCATCAAACACATGAGTTTTGGGTTAATGTCATCACTTTGTCTTGTCCATCATGTTTATTCATGTTTTTTTCATCTTTCCATGTGTGCTTGTTGTGGTGCGTGCGCTCAGTTCTGGTCAGCTGACCCGGTTAGAGGAGGATGCTCCTGAAATACACAAATCCAACAAGAACACACAACACACCTCTGCGATGACCGTCACCAGCGCAGCTCTGGGCTCTTCGGTTCAGACCCAGAAGAAACAGGTGAAGCGGCGCCACCGTCGTAAAAGGAACAGCTGCACCGCCGTGGACTGCGTGGAAAACAGCAGCAAACAGGAGCAGACCGACCGCAGCGACCGCAGCCTCAGCTCTGACCGCAGCGAGAAGGGCGAGACCAGGGAACGTTGTTTCAGGATCCGCAAGGAGCTGCCTCCCCGCCTCCGCTGCTCAGGCGCCCCTCAGTCCGAGTCCACGTCTGAGGATGAAGCGTGGCGCCAAGCCCGCAGCTGGAGCAAGGAGAAAGCCCGAAGAGCGCGGCGACGCAGCGGGAGCAGCCGCGAGAGGGAGGTCAGCAGAGACAAGGGAGGCGAAGATGTAGCAGAGGTTATGGAGCTGCAGTCCATGGGCTCAGAGGACGGGAAGGAGAACCATCTGCTGGTGGAAAACAGTGAAGGCCTGAAGAAGAGGCACAGCAGCAGCAGGAGTTCCACCAAGAGTGGAAACGTGTCGCAGAGGGAAAGGTCTCCGAGCAGAGACGACAAGAACTGCAGCAGCTACAAGTCCCACAGCCCAGAAGGAAGCTCATCGGCAGCAGAGGACGCAGAGGAGCTCATCACCAAACGCTACCAGGAGAGGGGCGCCGGGGACGGGGACATGTCAGTGCCCGCCCCACAAAAACACTGCACTGCCAACGGCGGGGCAGTGCCGACCTTCTCTGATGACTCTGAACTAGAGGTCTGCAGGTGAGTGTAGGGGTGGAGGAACCAAAGATCTGTCTGGTCCAAAGATATTTAGAAAAAGGTCTCTGCACACCTGAGGGTCCTGAGCCCCCCGATGTTTCACTCACTATTGAACAGTTATTTGAACTTTTAACCACTGGTCAGTCCAGTGGACAGTTCTTCTACTGGTCAGTCCAGTGGACAGTTCTTTTATTGGTCAGTCCAGTGGACAGTTCTTCTACTGGTCAGTCCAGTGGACAGTTCTTTTATTGGTCAGTCCAGTGGACAGTTCTTCTACTGGTCAGTCCAGTGGACAGTTCTTTTATTGGTCAGTCCAGTGGACAGTTCTTCTACTGGTCAGTCCAGTGGACATGGCTTGAGATCAATAACTCTAGACACACTATCCAATGACATGAAGACCTCAGGTTTGTTTTTACTACCACGTAAGTGTGATGTTTTTCAGAACTTTAGAAGTTAGTCTAAAAATAGCGTTTCCTGTCAACAAAACATCATACCCTAATCACTTCCATACTAAAACAGTTAGACTCAAAACGGCAAAGTTTAGGTAACACTTTATAATACCTACACACAATTGACTATGTATTAACCATTTATAAATGGGTTGTTCATTATGTATTAACCATTTGTTACCTATTTATTAATGTCTTGTAAAGGTTGATACTAGTGTAAATGTAAAATGTTATTATTTTTAACTAACAGGTGCAGTGTTTACAACTGTTTCTTTGTTTACCTGTAAAGCAGATATACAAACACTGGGAAAAACTCACCAAACAACAGTAACTCTGTGATGAATGAGGGTCAAAGGTCAGCAAAAGCATCATGGGTAGCTCCCTCATAGCCAATGGGATGCTATGTACAGTGTGTATTTATGTCTCAGGGGTTTTGGTTTTGTAAATGGAATTTTCTTTCGTATTCAGAGATGAAAAATTCATGTAAAGGTTTTTTGTAATTTGGATTATTCGTTAGCTGAGTCTTTCATAAGTTGAGGTATGTACTGTATGATACTGGTACACTTGTTAAGAAAACTGTTGATTCTTTGTCATCATTGCATTGGTGTGTGTGTGTGTGTGTGTGTGTGTGTGTGTAGGATCTGCCACTGTGAGGGGGATGAAGAGTGTCCGTTGATCATGCCCTGTCGCTGCACAGGAAGTCTAAGTTTTGTGCATCAGTCCTGTCTCAACCAGTGGATCAAATCCTCTGACACTCGCTGCTGTGAACTCTGCAAATTTGACTTCATCATGGAAACGAAGCTCAAACCGTTACGGAATGTATGCGCATATCTAAAATTGAATCTCACGAAGGTTGTCAAATCTGAACTCCTCAGGCAGGGTTCAATAATAAACCTGATTTGTCTTTATTTTTCTTTCTTCATTCTTCACCACCACCGCTTCCTCATCTTCATGTTCCAGTGGGAGAAGCTGCACCTGTCGAAGAGTGAGAGGAGGAAGATCTTCTGCTCAGTGATGTTTCATCTGATAGCAATAGCATGTATGCTGTGGTCAGTGTACATTCTGATCAAGAGAACAGCTGAAGAGGTCAGACTTGGAAAGAACGGTCAGTATTTTCACACTTCTCTTCTCACATGCTGCTACTGCGCAGAGTGAGTGTTTGATTCCATAACAGAACAACTCAGTAATTGAATGTAGTGTTAACAAGTATGTAAATCATCTATTTCCACCTGATGAAACATTTACAAAACCTTATTACCACAGCAGTAGCTGAAAAAGTGAAATTCAGTTGGGTGTTTTTTGGTCACATTTCATGTACAGGACAATTCAAGGTGCTTTACATAAAACATATAAGAAATGAAAATGATTAAGATACATTAAAAGACATTTAAAATAAGAGACATCAGAACATTTAAAAACAAAAGAGAATCTAAGTAAAAGCTCCAGTGAACAGTAATGTTTTAAATAAACTGACAGTTTTTTTCAGCCCTCAGGTGTTCAGGTACCTGTTAAGGCAAAAATCAATAGAATGTGTTCATTATCGTATTGTTTTTATGCATTTTATTGCCTTTTCTTGTTCTTTTTTGGTAATAGGAGTTACTTGTCAGGTGTAAACTGCCTCGACTGAACAAGGAATTTAAAGGAACAGTTCACTATTTTTCACATGAATCTGTTTGTCATCAGTGTCTTTACTCTGGTGCACCCACAGTAACTTACCCCCTAACAGTGTCCTGTGAGTTCTGGTCCAGTTTTGGTTAAAGCCAAAGTAGTCCCAGCAGGTTTTCCTGGGGTCAACAAAATAAAATGTGTTAATTCTCAAAACAATATGTATTTGAATGAGTGACACACATGCTGTTCTTCTCTCTGTCCTTCATTTCACTGTATAATTCATATGATGCTTTTAACTCATTCACTGCCATTGACATTTTTGGTGTCAATTCAAATCCAAATGAACAGTCTACAATTTATTTTGATGGGTGCCATACTTATGTAGTCTTAGTCTTTTATTATAGTATAACATTATATAATACAGTATTATAAAATATAATAGAATACTTTATTGTCCCAGTAATTATTGTTGCTAATATATACTGCAAAAATGGGTTTAGCAGCTGTATAAATAAACAATGTAAGTTACCGTTAAACATAAATAAATACTAATATAGTATAATATTATATAATATTGACTATATTCTGAGTCAATATTCTCTTTCCCTGACAGTGAATGAGTTAATAAAGTATCAATAAAATATCTGTCAATCAATCAATTAATCCTCAATAATTGTAAGTGTGAAAATAACATGTGAAATTATATAATAATGTGTTAATAACTATGGGAAAAAAGTGTGATTTATAATCTGAAAAATATGGTAATTATTATAAACTGATCAAATTCTAGATGTATTTTTTAGCGCCTAGCGGAGTCAAACACTTCACACAAAACCTCACTTTCATTGAGTGAATGTGATGAGTTTCTTGTTTAATACTTTTTTCTCTGACCAGTGTTAATGGTCGATCAGGTTAAAGGAAGGAAACTAACTCAGTAATGTTGATACTTACACTATATGTGGTAAATGGGTTAAATCCAAACAAGCTTTAAGTTCATTAAAGTCTTACAGCAGCAGGAAGGAGGAGAGCGTTTTAATTGAGTCTTTATCAGGTCAAACAAGGGCTTCTGGGTAAAGGCCAACATCCACGATGACTTTTTACATCAGGTGTGTCAAACATGCAGCCCACGGGCCAAAAGTGGCCCATTAATGGTTCCAATCTGGCCCACAGGGTGACTTTGGGAATGACAAAAATTATACTGAAAAATATTAACAGTCAATGGTTTTAGTTAATGAACCACAGACAGATAAATATGATCTTAAATCAATAATAGCACAATAATAACTTGTAAATAATGACTTATATATTTTCTTCACAGTTTAATGTGGAAAAAAATTACATTATGCTCTGAAAATAACTACATTTACAAACTACCCTTTCACAATAAAATGTGAACAACCTGAAATGTCGAAGAAAATAGTTTGAAAAGTTAACAACATAATACCCCTCACTATATATTTATAGATCCACTGCGATCTGTAAGTTGTATTAAAAAGAAGCTAAGATGTTAGATATTGTAGAATTTGTTCTTAATTTTGTTCCAAATGCTAGATTTTTAGACATCTTATGCTTCAAATATTTGTGTAACAATGTGTATAAATGCTAAGTTGTTAAAATTGCACTTATTTTTCTTATGAAATTTTTGTTTATTTAGGTTATTTAATTTTTTTTTGTTTGGATAGATTGTAAATGGAAGTATTTTCATCATCAAATGTTTTTTAAAACACTAAAACAAAGAAAAAAATACTATTACTATTAATCCGTGTATAATTTCTTCGTTTATTTTTCAAAATAAAACCAAAAATAAAACGACGAAAAAACAACTACTTTCTTCATTATTTGTTTCCAGAGTCAAAATGAAAAAATGGATAGTGATGTTTTTTGTTTTTTTTAATCATTTTTCCTTTTTGTGTTTAAATGAATAACATAAAACACAAGGAAAACTAAGGGGGGGGGGGGGGCACATCACTATCAGTTTTTTCATTTTGGTTTTGGAAACAAATAATGAAGAAACAAGTTTCATTGTCTTATTTTTGGTTTTATTTTGAAAATCAAATGAAGGAATGAAACATGGATTACGATTTATAAGTTATTATATAATTTTATTATTTTATTGGTCTGAGTCAGACCCATTTAAGATCAAACCTGAACCCCCTGTTTAAATGATGATTGTTAAACTGACTGTATTTTCCTCGTGTGTCGTTCTTTTATTGTTGTGCTCGTTGTTTGTGTGGTGTGTCGTGCTGTGGCCGTTGTCGTCATCTAGTGTACTATACCTCAGGGTAGAAAGAAAAGAATAGATGAAGTATATTTTTATACATATCACAGACAATCTACTGAACTGTAAAAAAACCACACATCTGAAAAGCATTTCACTGTGTTTCAGTCAGACAGGATTAGAACCATCACACCCTGGTTCTATCTGTCATGTCATGGTGAATTATTTATGCCAGTCATGTTTCAGCAGCAACTTTAGGAAACAGAAAATTACTAAAAGTTCATGGTATAATAATGACCGGAAATATATTTTTAAAAAATGTTTCTGTTGAGGAACACAAATACAGCACATTTTTATTTAAGGCTTTGATATTTTTAAAGAAAATGTTGTATATATATATATATATGTACTTTCTAATTCCTACGCACAATTCACTGTGTATTAACCATTTATTACCTATTTTTTAATGTTTGTTCATACACAATTTATCATAAACAAACCATTTGTAGTTGTCTGAACAAATACTTTATAATAAATTGTGTATAAGCAATACATTAACAAACAGTTAACAAATGGTTAATACATCACTTACATTACTGTTTAATACTACTTAATACTTTGACATTTATTCTCTGTTTACTGTGATGTAAAATTTCAAAGTGATCCAGAATCCAGGATCTCTTCCGGATCATCACCAAAATCCAGTGTTGTACCTGAACGCATTCATTGAACGATCGTTTACAAACTATATCATATTTTTCACGAACGTGAACGTCTCGTTCACTTTTGCCAAATGAACGGGAAGTTGTGAACGTGGTTATTCTGGCATTTATTGAACTGCGCTCTTATGTAGTTCATATTTCGTTCTTATCACGTTGTAATTATTGAGTCCTATAAGGAATAAAATGGGATCAAAACACAGTATTATCATAGATGTCAGAATAATAATTATAATTCCAATCTATGTGAATGTTGTTGAATAGAAAATGAGAAGAGTTTTGGGCGGGGCAGAGAGAGAGAGAGCAGGGGGTGCAGAGAGTATTTGGGAGCGGAGAAAAAGAGTTAAATGTACAGAGTGTGACCGGAGCAGGTGTTGTCCCGTTCTTGGAAATAAACATTGAAAACGAAGCTCAGTGAAACCACTCCTTGTGTTCTAAGAACCTGCAGAGGGAAGTTAACCCTGGGGTAAGGTACTTACTTCCGCCCTGGAGGGGCGACATTTTCCCCTGATTTACTGACTACAGGATAACGTCAGAAACGATTAATAATAAGTTTACAATAATAACACAAAGCGGAGGTTTGTGCTCTGAATGCTTTTCTAGTTCCTGATAGTTTTTATGTGGTTCCTAAAAACCTTTGTTTCATAACATATGATAATATATTAAATATATAAAATATATTAACTTTGCACAATATTGAATCTTTTATTCATACATTTATTTATTTAACTTGTTTCAAAAATTTTGCTTAATGTCACTTTCTTTCATTTCACCTTTTTTAGTTTCTGTGAGTAATATTTATAATGATATCTGGGTGGAGTCAGTAAAACTACATATCTAATTATAAACCAAAATTAATTTAAACTGAAATTTAAAAAAGTTGTTTCTATTTTTAAATTTCAGGTAAAATCTGCGTAAACATGTGAGATTTGCTGTTCAGATGTGTTTTGTTAGTGCGATACTTTGCACTAACTCAGTAGAATGGCTCTTAAATAAACATTAGTGAGTCGTTATTGTTCATCGTACAAAATAGTAGTAGGGCTGCACAATATATCGCAAAAATATTGTTATGGCGATAATGCAGATTAAAATATTCATCTGTTTAATTTGTAATATATTTTTTACTTTTACCCCCCCCCCCCCTGAAGGGGAGAAGGGTTTTCTTTTTGAGTCAATTTCTTTGTTTGTTTGTTTGTTTGTTTGTTTGTAAGCAGCCTTACACAAAAACTATTGGACCAATGAACACATTTAGTTTATGTTTAATGATATGTTGAAAATCACAAAACAGTCACTTTTTATTCATTTTTTTAAAGTAATCCTCAACTTTAACACAAACCTTTATGGACATCTACATGATCAATAAATTAAGTAGGAAATGAATCACTTAAAAAAGGTTAAAAACTCATATGGAACTGACACAAATGTAGCCCTGGGTTTTTATGTGAAGGAATATTTTCATTAAAATATGAATATTTCAATATTATAATATTAATATTACTGTACACTAGTGCTGTCAATCAATTAAAATATTTAATCTTGATTAATTGCATAAATTCAATAGTTAACTTGTGATTAATCAGTTTAATCGCACATTTTTGTGTCATTGAAATTCATTGTAATATTCTTCATCAATGTAGAAAAATGAATACGTTTAGTTTGTACAAATATTTGTTTTATTAAAACCAAACCAGTAGTGTTACAGACACTAAAATCTGCCACAATAAAATATGACGAACAGGGGAATAATAATAATAATAATTATTATTATTATTATTATTTATTATTATAATGAAGACTCAAAAGCAGCCCTTGAAAATGCACTGATACAAATATGTTTTTTACCTTCTTTAATATAAAGCAATACTGTGGTGTAAAATAATATGGTTTTGTCAAATGACAAAATAATTGGGAAATCTACTCTCTAAGATTAAAAAATAATAATAATCATGATTCAAAAATAGTTAATCTCGATGACATCTCGACTGTACACCCTTATCGTATGTTTTGCTAATATCGTGCAGCCCTATAAAATAACCTAGAAAAATAAAGAGAAAATTACACCCAACTCTTGATTGCAGACGAATTATGGCGAGTTTCTCTTCTGAAGTACTATAATGAAGGCGGTAAGCACAGCTCCATACACACCCCATCATTTCGGTCGCACACCCTGCAGCCACACTAACGGCCGCTCTGTGTTTTCGTCACCATCAGGTGTCCTGGAGTGGCCCTTCTGGACCAAACTGATCGTGGTGGCCATCGGCTTCACGGGCGGCCTCATCTTCATGTACATCCAGTGTAAGGTTTACCTGCAGCTGTGGCGCCGCCTCAAGGCCTTCAACCGCATCATCACTGTGCAGAACTGTCCCGAGAAAGACCTGCATAACCCTCCGGCCCGGACCGGCACGCTCGCCAACGGCAACCACGAGACTGTGGAGGTTCCCGTCGGCCCCGCCCCGGAGCCACACCTGGACTCGGACGTGTCCGTGGAGGCTGCCGTGGCCCCTGCACAAAACCCCGTCTGAGCTTTTCGTCCAGCGCCTGAATCGCACCCACGTTCACGGGCCGTTGTGAACGTGCGGCGCTTCAGACTGTTTTTAGTGTCGTTCTTGGCCACAGATTGACAGCGAAATGTTTCGGGTAAACAAGCAAACCTGGAAAAGACGAAGGGCCGCGGGTGACCTACGAAAGACGGTGGACAATGTGAGGAGACAGGAAGGGAAATGAAGCCATCAGTGAAAGACTGGAGGTACTAAATGTGATCAGCTGTTTTCTTCTGTATGCACTTTCTCCAACTGCACTGACTTGGTTTTTAACGCGTACAAACACCTGCTGGATTCTACCGCGTTCACTGAACACCTCAATATGCTTCAAACAAACGGGTCACATGGTGTTTCTGATCGGATCTAAGGTCCTGTTCACACGTGGGCGGCTGTGGTTCTGTTGGTAGAGCGGGTCGTCCAATGACTGAAGGGTTAGCAGTTCACGTCCCAGGTCTGGCTGTCCACATGTCCAAGTGTCCTGGGACAAAGACACTAAACACTTAGTGTCCCAGTAGGACTGACAGAACCTTAGAAACCTAGTGGTGTATGAGTGTGTGTGAATGGGTGAATGTGAGGCTAATGTAAAGAGCTTTGAACCATGAAGGTGGAACAGAACTATAGAAGTGAAGAATATTTAACATTTACACCAACACAGGTTCAGGCCTTTTGTCCTGAATGTCCTCACACTTGTTCCAAATAAAGTTGATTCTGTAGTAAAGAGGACAATAATGGACACTTTTGGACCAGTCTAGACCAGTGGTTCCCAAAATACACCTGACGCTCCAGGGCTGCTTTACTGACAACACTAAATTATGGACTATAAATGTTAGACTAGACATGTTTCTGTTCATCTAGAGCACGGTTATCTCTGTTATATTAACAGTGTGACAGTATTTTATGTAGATAAGTGTTGACTGTTGATCAGTGACTTAACTTTCACTTATCTTAAAGGTTCAGTCAGGTCAACTATTTAACCACACATTTAGCTAACACGCTAACCCAGTGACTTCAGCCAAACTGTCTCAGCTGTTTATTCAGATCTTTAGCTCAACTTTTTAACAGTCCGTATGTTTACATGCTGTTTTTTTTTTTTTTTTATTCCAAATGAAGTAATCAGGAATTAAAGCGGTTCCCTTCATGTTTAAATGGACACGTTCACTCTGAATAAGTGTTTACATTGGAAACAGGTTTATTCCGCTCTAGTTAATTGGGCTTTAAGAGTTGGGGGTACAGAGGGTTCTGATTGGACAGAACGCCCATGTGACGTCTTGACGACTACCGGTAGAAAACTATTGCGTCCACTTCCACCAATGGTTCCAATGGGGTCCGTGGGTTGAACAGCATAATAACCTATTAAATGATTCCATATTTTCTTCTCAGTTTTTTTCTTTGCCGATAAATGATGACAACTTAATATTTTTGTCCGTTTTTTAACTGCAAAAAATATTAAATTATGAAAATATTGACATTTACAAACTATCCAGGAACAATAAAATGTGAAAAACCTGAACAAATGTGAACCTGAAATATCTAAAGAAAATTAAACACAATTTGAAGCATGTTGTGCTTCTGTTATTAACACTAATGATAAACTGAGGCAGAATATTGTTAAAATCATCCTTATTTTCCTTATGAAATGTAAGTTTTTTTAGTATTTGGATAGTTTATAAAAGTACTTTAATAATTTAATGGGGTTTTTTTTTTTTACTCTAAATGACAAAAATGTGTAGTTGTCATTATCTATAGGTTATTATGTTTTCATTCCGACCCATTTTAGATCAAATCAGGCTGAATGTGGAAAATGAAGAAAATAAGTTTGATAGCTCTGCTTTATTATTATTAGGTCTTTTTTCTCCTAATTATTGCATCTCTATCCATCTTGATTTATATTATATTCACTTTTTAACATTTCAGAGTGCCACATAAAGCACCAATACATTACATTTGGAAAATTATTACATTTATAAACCACTCAAAAGTGCATTTATATTGAAGGATTTATTTTTTAATTTACCCTGTTTACTGTTGCTACTTCACCATACCATTTTTCCCTCAACTATCTATAAAAATCTCACAGATTTATGCCTCCTTGCTTTCATATTTATATTTATAAGTGTCCTCTGGTTGGGATTCACTGGTCTAGAGCAGTATTTCTCAACCTTTTTCAGCCACGGCACATATTTTACATAAGAAAAAACACAAGGCACACCAAACAAAAATGTCACAAAAAGTATATTTATTGAAATATAATGCAAATTTACTCCCTCTGTCCTTATTCAGTGTGAAACCTGGGTCTGTTTAGTTAAACACTAAGCTAATATTCTTGCAGGAATTGAAGAAAGACAGACACGCTGTCGTATGGATCCATAATTCTACTATGTACTCACTTATAGTACCAATAAGGTGACTTTTCCATGGCGCACACCTGATGATTTCTCACGGCACCCTGGTTGGGAAACACTGGTCTGGAGACACTTTTGTTTAAAGCGTACTGAGACATGAACCCTCCTTTGGGACAATCAGGTATTCAAACACCAAAGAGTCAGAAATAAAAACAAGAGAAACCATGAATTATTTAAACTGTATTTTTAAAAAGAAATGTTTTAGAACACGTACGTGCTGTTGTAGACATTAGTTTTAAATATTTCTTATATAAGTAAACCTCACGTAGCCCAGTGGTTATGATGTTTTGCTTTGACAGTTTGAGCTTTGTTGTGTGATCCAGCTCAGAAAAGTCACATCATTTCTGTTACTGTAACTAAAGAGTTTTAAGGTTGCCATTCTTTTGTGTTTTTAAAAGAAAAATAACTGACTGGTCAGTTTATCATTTGGCGGCTGTTGTTTACACACATTCATTTTTCTACAGGTTTAATTTATTAAAACAGTGTCACAGTCAAACCTGAAAAAAAATGACACTTTTCCCCCTATTTAATCATATTATTAAAACACTGGATATAATGTTGATATTAAAAAAAACAAAACTTTTTTCTATTTATGATGGGATAAAATAGAATATTCAGGTTACATTCAATTTCTATTTGTTTGTGCAATAAATAAATAATGAATGTAGAACTCCATGTTCTGTGTGTGTCCAGTGAATAAAGGTTTTATCTGAGGTTTCATCGCCCTCTGCAGGACAGGAACGGAATAGCAGCGTTTTCTCACACAAACACTTTTTAATGACACCATAAAAAAAATACCTCCACACAATTCACTATGTATTAACCATTTATTACCCATTAGTTAATGTGTGTTCATACACAATTTATCAACAAAGCGTTTCTTCTTCTTTTCTATGAACAAATGTTTTATGACAAGTTGTGTGTAAGTAATAATTAATAAACAAAGGGTTAATACACAGTAGAATGTGTGTAGGTATTATAAAGTCTTTTGTGTTTGATGTTTCTCAGTCCGACATCAGCAACAACTCATTCGCCTTTTCATCCTCTGCATCGTCTTCATCATCTTCGTCATCATAATCCTCGAGGTCTTCTTCAGGCTCCTCTTTCTCCGCAGTTTCATTTTCTATTTTCAAACCTTTGTTGGACACTTTTCGTAGCTTAATATTTGGAAGTTTCTTTAGATCACCGTTCCACTCCCTGACAAAACAGAAAAGACCTTCATGATGAGTTCTGTCTCTGACACCCACTAGTGAATCTGATGTTTTACAGCACAGGTGTCAAACTCCAGTCCTCGAGGGCCGGTGTTCTGCATGTTTTAGATATTTTCCTTCTTCCATGTGATTCAGTTTAACCCTTTAACTCCTGAGAACTAACAAAATAACTGGTAACATGAGCAAAGTAAAACACAAATGGCAGAAAATCAAAGAAAATTTTAAAAATTAAAAGAACCAAAATGTAGAAAAATAAACAAAA
This sequence comes from Siphamia tubifer, assembly GCA_020466265.1. Classification (NCBI taxonomy): domain Eukaryota; kingdom Metazoa; phylum Chordata; class Actinopteri; order Kurtiformes; family Apogonidae; genus Siphamia; species Siphamia tubifer. Next base: position 3,601,513 of record CM035783.1, read on the forward strand.
TGAACAAAAACTAATAAATATTTACAAAATGACAAATAATGTGGAAAATTTTGGAAAAAAAAAATTACTAAAGAAAAAAATTAGTATTGACATTTGGTCACAGTAATTTAAAAAAAAGGTGAAATAAAATAATTTAAAAAAAAAACACCTCTTGCCTTTTGGCACCTTTTCCATGCACAAAAAAGTAAAACTGTTGAATTTTTCTGAATATTTAAACTAAATCATCCATTCAGAACACATCATCCCTGACACTTAAAGAGTTAATAATCATCTCCTCATCAGACTGATAATGATGTAATGACCTCCAGGTGGAATGGAAGAGGGAAACATCTAAAACATGCAGAACACCGGCCCTCGAGGACCGCACTTTGACACCCCTGCTTTACAGGGTTGCCACAGGTCCTTGAAATCCTTGAAAATTTTAGTTCAAGACCCTGGAAAGTTTTTGAAAACAGGCAAGGCAAGGAAAATGTCATAGGTAGAGCACATTTCAAGGTCTCGTCAAATGAACCCGCTTTATCCTCACTAGGGTCACTGGGGGCCTAATCCAGCTACAGTGGGTGAAGGCGGGGTCAGAGGTCACCCTGTATGAGTCTCCAGTTCATCTCAGGGCTGAACATATATAGACAAACAATCACTGTCACATTCACACCTATGGGTGATTTAGATTAACCAGTTAACCTATCAGTGCATGTGTTTGGATAGTGGGAGGAGCCAGAGTACCTGAAGAAAACCCACACAGACAGAAGGAGAACATGTAAACTCCACACAGAAAGGTCTGATGTGGGAATAGAACCAACAACCTTCTGTCTGTGAGGCACCAGTGTTAACTACTGCACCACCACCACGATGCCAACAATTCAAGGTGCTTTACACAAAATGTAAGGAAATGTAAATGATTAAGATCCATTTAAATATAATTAAAATAACAGACATAAAGACAATAATGTCAGTAAAAGCTCCAGTCAACAGTAATGTTTTCAGTCTGATTTAAATTAACTGACAGTTTTTCTCAGACCTCAGGTGTTCAGGTAGTTTGTTCCACAGGTGAGGAGCAGAACAACTGAATGATGCTTCACTGGGTTTGGTTCTGATTTTGGAAACACACAGTAAACCTGTTCCTGATGACCTATGACCTCAGGGCTCTGGATGCTTCATATGGAACCAGCAGGTCTAGGATATATTTGGGTCCAAGGCCGTTTAGTGCTTTATAGACCAGGAGGAAGATTTAGAACTGTGACCTTTGACCCACAGGAAGAAAATGTAAGGATTTGAGGAGCGGTGTGATGTGGTCCAGTTTCCTGGTACTGGTCAGGACTCTGGATCAGCTGGTTGATTTTTTTTTTTGGTTTGGACCAGTGAAGACACCGTTACAATTATCTAATTTACTGAAAGTAAATGAGTTTTTCTGTGTCTGGTTTGGACAGAAAATCTTTGATTCTATGGATGTTCTTCATGTGGTCATAGACAGACTGGGTCAGAACTGTTAAATGGTTGTTTAGTTTCAGGTCTGAGTCAAAAATAATTAAACCCAGATTTCTGGCTTGGTTTGTAGAGTTCAGTGACATGGACTAAAGGTGAGCACTGAGCTTTAACAGTAGAGGGCAGCAACACACACTTTGGAAATGACTCATTTTTATCATCACAAGATGTTAACTTACATGAGACAAATTCTAAACATTCCCATGAGGCGCCCCACTTACCTGAATGTTTTTAGATGTTTTGTGTTAATGATGTCTGGCATTTCTGTGAACAAGAAAAACACATATTTATTTATATATCCAAAATGCTGTTTGTTTTTTTTACAATAGAAGGATAGAGTTTGACTCACCAAAGCCGTTGCCTTCGTACTCTGCTCGTTCTCGTTCAATCGTCTGTTTAACAACGGACTCTCTGGCGCCATGGAGACGACCCTGCCGACCTTTTATCCCATTCATTAACTCAATCTGCTCCAGTTCAGAATCAAATCTTTGGAGATACCTAAAGCAAACAAAAAACAATAATTCTATGATAAACAAGTGGTGCTCAGCACAACAACCCCCCCCCCCCCCCCCCCCCCCAAAAAAAACACACACATTTTACCTGATTTGCTCTATCTCTTATCATTGTGAAAACACAATTTGGGTGACTGTGACCTTTGACCTACATTCACCAAAATTTAATGTGATCTATTTTGGACCACTTCACACCTTAACTTTTAATTTAATGGAAATGGGCTCAGAACAGAAACGCCAAATAATAGTTTGTCCTTGATTATATGACTTCTGAGATCATCTGGAGCCAAAACCATAATCACAATTAAAATTCCATTCATTGAGCAACACTGAAATGTTCTCATTTTGTAAATAATAATGTAAATAATTACCCCAAACTCAGAAACACACCTGCTTCTTTTAGAATTTGAGGCTTTTTATGCATCTTCATAATAACTGGTATTAAACATAATGAAGCACAAAGAGGACGGACGACCTTTCAATGATGTCACAAGCATCTTTTTTCGTGTACGACGTCTTCGATGGATCCAACTGCGTCTGAAACCACAGCAGCTTCTCACCTGTGTCGAGTAGATAAAGTCAGAAAGTTTAACAAAGGATGGTTTTATTTTAACATCTGATACCGTTCAACATTCAATAATATTTACCGATGTTACCCAGACGAGAGGCTTTTTCAGTCTTCTGTCTGTAGAGCAGAGAAAACAGTTACAACCTTTAACTCACAACAGTTGTGTTTTTTTTACACATAACATCATTTCCATTCAGTCTATTACTTTGAATTAGATGTTTAAAACATGTTGAGGTCACATGAAACACAAAGTAAAATATGCAGAAAACTTGACATTTAAATTATTTATTATGCATCATTATCAGCAGGAACAATTACGGCACAAACTCCAGAACTGCAGACCTTTGTACAAAAGTAAAACGACAAAAACTTGTTTCTACAAATGTAATAAACTGAAAACGTAATAAAAATGTACAGCTTCTAATGTAAATGTAATAACGTTCCCACAAACGTAATAACAGTTGCTGACCACAAATGACCTACCTCACTTCCAATAAACGTAATAATTGTTTAAAATGTTTTAATAATTTCCCACAAACGTAATAAATCAATACATCATATATTTAAGTAATACATGCAGGAATATTTATTCATTTTTCTTTTTCATCCCATTTATTTTTGGCCTTTGGATACCTGCCTTTTTAGAATAATCAAAAGTTGCAGTTAGACAATTCCAGATTAATAGGTGTTTAATTACAGGAGCATAATTTGAACTTTTTAATATGACTTATCACAGGGATTTTTTTTCTAGTGGTAGAAACAGGCTTCCATACATAGGCAGCTCTCATTTATGACATACAAAGTAATAATTATGACATAAAAAGCAACAAATTTGAGATTAAATAGTTGAAATTATTAAATAAAAAGTCAAAATGACGCTCCTGCGGCCGGTGTACGTATCCAGTAGAGATACATACATGACAAATGATGCTAAAAATCAGTCATATCTAATGACCAACTGTATTTTACAATAATTATTTACATGTATTAATAGGATTAATGGATCAGCAAGTATTGCACAGTTTAGATCAGTAGATGGTTTTGGTCTTCATGGGTTAAAATCAACACAAACACGGGCTACATCCAATCCAAATGTTGCACCTTTCCCTTCAAATCTAATAAAATACCTATTACACTGCTCTACCATTTTTAGGAAGTATCTGCTTCACACATTAAATGTTATAAAACTTCCAGACTTTAATAAAGATGAATCACAAAACGAATTAGTTTAGTGCTGGATAGTTAATGTTTCAAATATATATGATTGTATGTTATTCCACATATATACTGGTTTATGTACATGTATACAATGGACTCGTAAATATTTCACTAGAAAGAACCTGTAACGTGAATGGATCATAATGTGTCGACAGTGTTTGGAAGTAAGAGCTGACACCAATATTCATTTGGACTAAAACCTATTCTCTTGTTAATTCTAAGAATTGTACATTTTCTTCCAAGACTTATCTTGGAAACTTGATTCAACCAGCATTTAAGACTTGAGGTTTTTTTAATCAAACACATGTGGGAACATTTCATTAGTTTTTTTCCAGAAGCATTTTACTTGTATACCAGTGTAATTAACAAAACTTAATTTAAAGGGTTGGACTAATGTCATTCCTTAAAACAAATAATAACAATATTAAATGGAGATATGTCACAATGAGGGAGATTACATTTAAGGGGAAAAGATTTGGAAGTTGTCACTAAAGTGTTTAGTTTTGTATAGTAGTGTTACTTCATTTTGCACCTTTAAAATGTCTCGTCAGTCAACATTAACATCATCCTCTTATCATCATCATCATCCTCGTTTTCCTGCATTCCTCTGTGTTCCAGTTTGTTGCCCACCTGTCTTTCTTCTTCAGTCGTATTTCTTCTCGGGCCAGGTACGCAGCCTTCCTGCTGTACGGATGAACCACTTTCTCCGCTGCTTTTCCTTTCGTCATTTTCGGCTGAAGAAAAACACATAAAACTTTAAAGTCTTTTATTTTAACCCTTGTGCGGTCCTTCGTAAAAGGCACACTGGCTGTGTCCTACAATCGGGTCTTAAAAACCCAGATTCCAAAGTTCAGTTCCATAGACTCATCACCCCACCCCCCAAGGATATATTACTGTTTTCAGTAGTAAGCAATGGCATCCTACAGTACGTATAAAAAGGTACATTTGTGAACCACCGGGTCTCTTTGACCCGAAGGACCGCACAAGGGTTAATGTCACATAAACTGTGTTAAACAGTGTTATTGTCTCTACTGTCAGACAAATGTGAGGAAAAACAACTGCACATTTTTCTTACCATGCTAACTGTGTTCGAACACGCGTGTCTACAGCTGCGGTGTTTACAACTAAACCGGAAGTTAACCGGTCCGTCGTGGAATGAAGTCCCCCCCGGTGCTGAGACATAAAAATACAGTTCCTGGTGTGAACGCGGGAACATGAAACTAAAATGTAGGAAACGACAAAAGCAGATTTAACACACACACACACACACACACACACACACACACACACATATATCTTGAATGTAAAAGACCAAACGTTTCCTTTTCTGGGTGTCATCAGGATATACAGTTGAATTGATCTATTAAATTAAATTAAAATAAAAACAAAACACTGACCGATGAGTTTCTCACTAGCACAGATGCCTGCGCTTCTGTTACTTCAATTGGGCTTTAAAAAAGGTTATTGAAACCATCATCATTCATGATTCAAAGAAATAGTCATTAAAGTAGGGATACTTATCTCCATATGATGCCAAATAGTGTCTGTTTGGTTTCTTGTTTCTTGATTTCATGTCTCAGTCTGACTCTGCATGAAATGACAAAAGTTTTTTTCTGGGGAGAATTTGGAGACAATTTAGATTATATATATATATATATATATATATATATATATATATATATATATATATATATATATATATATATATATATATATATATATATATATATATATAGTGTTTAAGTCTTTAAATATTTTTTTTTCTCAGGTTTCTACTTGAGAACCCATGTTTATGCATCTCAGAATCTAAACTTACTTTAATCAGCAGCTACAGTATGTTAATTGCATCCCCTGTAATGTTGTTTGAATGTTCTTCATGGGGTTAAAGCAGGGTTATTCTTTAGACGATTGTTATCTATTCAAATTTAAATGTTTCCTGTTTTTGAATCACACAGTTTCAGGTTTCAACATGAGCAATTGTGTCTCACATTTTTATCAGTTTCCATTACACTGCTTTTAGCACTACACTGACTGTAACCTTCATGGGAATAACCTGAGCTAACCTGAAAATGATGTCATACAGTTAGTTGTTTTACCTCAGAAAAAGATCTACCAGTGAATATAACCCATAAACACCCAGCACTACCTTTGTGTCAGTTCCAAAATATTTTTTTCCTCTATATTTACCTTTTCTTAAGTGATTTATCACCTCTTATCACTAAATTATCTGTATTTTGTGTTTTTCCTCCAGTAAACATTAGATATTTTCTCATATTTAATTTGGCGATTGTGTAGATGTTAATAAAAAGCTCAGATTAAAGTTGAGGGACATTATATCGCAAACAGATAAAACTGCAGAAAGTGCCTTTTTTTAGTAAAATTGATCATTAATTGAATAGAAACCTCTTTTCATCTCATTTGGACATTTAGAGGCTCTGTAGTTACCATGGAAACACAGTCCTCTTCTACATCTACCTACCTACCTACCTACCCCTAACACTAACTAAAACTTATGGATGGATTTTGATGAAATCTTCAGGGTAGGTTGGTAATGGGGAGATATGGAAATGAGGGGGGGGGGGGTCCTACTTTGGCGAAGGTCTGCGCTCTGCGAGTCCTTTTCTAGTTTTTACTGTTTTCTTGTCTTTGTATAATTGATGTTCTGCTATTGGAACCTCATTTTCCTGAGGGTTTTGCCCAAATGATCAATACAGTTCAGTCTAATATGATCTAATGTAATCTAATCTAATTTAATCTAATCTAATATGTGGTTTTTTTTCTGTAAAATATATCATTAACTATCCAATAACTAAACAGTCATTATCATTGGCCAAAGTATTTGGTTTTAATGGGTGAATCAAACTTAGTGCAAACTTAGTAACTGCATTTAACCTGGATTATTTCAATATTTTCATGATTAATGATTCAACAGTTCTTGAACATTTTTGGATCTGTTTGTCACTTGTTTAGATGTAGAAGGGTTAACAGACCATAGTTCCTGGGTCTGGTTTGAGCTGTTATTGACAGTGTTGGTGTAATGAACTGTAACGTCAGAACACTGTTGGCATTGGCATGTACTTGTGTTGCTTTACTTCTCTGTTCTGTGACAGGAAAGTTTCTACATATTTACAAAAGGAACGCAAAAGACACAGAAAAAAACTGTTTTAAGGGCAAAAATATGCATCTAATTTATTTCTTGTCTCATCTGAATGTCTCCACTTCTGTCACAATCTGTTATGAAAAACAGAATGTCAGTTTCAAAGCTGTGGACACGAAAAAAAACAAACATTTAACCACAAAATGACTGTGTTTCTGCAAACCCACATGTCATCCTTAATGCTTAAAAATTTTGGGGTAAGAATTGTACGTGACACTTGTCAAATCTGTCCCTAAATAAAGCAACACTGTGATGGTTTGAAAAAGAAAATACATTTCAACACCATATTTTCAGTCGTACCACCAGTGCTTGAAGTGGGCCAGAACCAGTGCTGGATAAGTTACTTTGAAAAAGTAATTAATTACAATTACTAGTTACTTCCCCCAAAAAGTAATTGTGTTACTAACTGCGTTACTCCACTAGCAAAGTAATTAGTTATCAGGAAAAGTATTTTTGTGTTACTTTTTTTTGCCTAAAAATGTAAAAAACCAAAAAAACAAAACGGTTAAACAGGGTATTGATCCTTGTTCTGTGATGTTACTTTGGATGTGATTCCTTAAAAACACGACCAAAGATCTTTATGACCCATTATCAATGGTAAAAGTTCAACAACCTACAATAGATTATAAACAGAAAATAAATTTTAAATACTGAAAATACTATAATATTTGTTAAAAGTTACTTAAATTTGTTCAAAATTTTAATATTCTACTTTGCATTTAAGTATACAGGTGAACAGGTAGTGATGAAATAATGATGTTCATTTATTCAATTATTATTATTATTATTATTATTATTATTATTATTATTATTATTATTATTATTATTATTATTATTATTATTATTATTATTATTATTATTATTAGTGGTTGTTGTCTTTACCCAGGGCAACACTTGCGCCCCAATTCATCAAATTCTAACGCATCACATTATTTCCCGAGTAACGGTAACGGCGATACAGTTATGGATAATTAAGTAAATACTCCGTTACTCGAAATGTGGCTGCGATAGTAACACCATTATACTTCAACGCTGTTATTCTCAGCACTGGCCACAACTGTGTTCCAGCACGTCTTCATTTTCATCATATGTGTTCCTGCATTTATAACGTGTGACACATTGTTATAATGACGAAGGCAAAACCTCAGATAGGACACGGGTTTGTGCTGGATTGGATTTGGGACGCTTCATGTGACGTCACCACATCCGGGACACTTGACCTAGTAACACGCGCCGCCATATTGAGAGACTACGCCATTTTGAGTGTACGTAGCAACACTTGACAGATAGCTCTTTTACGATGTCCTACGACTAGTTTGATAACTTTCTGCCCTCCGCAAAAGGGCTGACACCAGTGTGAGCAGCTGCACTGGAGAGAAGGAGGGTGAAGTGCCTTGCTCAAGGACACAACAGCACATGACTAGGACAGGGCGCGATTCAAACCGCTAACTCTTTGGTTACTGGACGAGTCACTCTACCGCACTTCTATGGTGCCAACCGGAAGAACACTAACATCAAAGGTTTGTGTAGTACTACCTAGTGCAGAGGTGTCAAACATGCGGCCCGGGGACCAAATCTGGCCCACCTCAGGGTCCAGTCTGGCCCTTTGAATGAATTTATGAAATGCAAAAATTACACTAAGATATACATTATTTTGGTTCATGGTTCACATTCAGAACAATTCAATCTCATAATAAACTATAAATATTCACAAGTTTAAAAAAATTTGCTTTGTACATTTTTTTTTTAATTTAGTGACATTAAAAGAAAATATAATTTCACAGAAAAATCGCAATAATCAAAACAAATCTGAAAAATTGGAAATGTCTTAAGAGGGTACTGTCATAATATTCCACCTATAACTCAATATGTAGTAAATCTGTAGATCCTCTGTGATCTGTAAGTTAGAATAGAAGTATGTAAATGATGAACTAAAGCCCAAATATTCATTTTTAAAATGAAATTTTACTTTTTTCGCTCGAAAACAGAAAGAAAAGTTTGGAGTTGACATTATTTATGTATTGGTTTTTTTTGTTTTTTTTGTTTTTTTTTTTTTTAAATGGTTCGGCCCACTTCAGGTCATATTTAGCTGAATGTGGCCCCCAAACTATAATGAGTTTGACACCCCTGACCTAGTGTCTGTAAGTTCAACACTAATTAGTTTAAATCTCTTGCTGCTTTTTCAGAAACTCCAGTTAAGTCCTTACTTCCATTATTATAATAGCTAGACTTACATGTGCATGTAAACGTACTGACTGGTGACAGGTGGTGATGAATCACTTCCACAAAAGTTGCTCTGGGGTAAAAAAAAAAAAAAGTGACGTGGATGATCACATTTGCAGTTAATTACGTTCTGTGAGCTGGTTTGTGAAACCTTGACACGTCATACAATAAAAGGATTCATTAGAAAATGGAGATGTGTAAATGAATAGACACAACAAACAACACTGAGTCATAAATTAAAGTCATTCAGTTCCTGTGAGTTTATAACCACACCTTTTCCCAAAGCAAAGTGACTGATTTTTCCCCTTTAAACTTCCAAGGGTCCACATATAGGCTGGACATGTTCATCAAACCACCCAAACCTGTGCCAAATGTCACATGACCTAATGTAGTTTGACAACAGAGATTCTCACACATCAGAAGATATCGATCACTTTCAGATAAAATAACCACAGGTACAACATCTGTTCAAAATACAAACGACAAACAGCTGATCTGAACCTATCAATAAATATACACAAATATTTTATCTATTTCATCATTTAACAGAACTTGTCTCCAATATCCCAGTTTTCATGTAAATATTTTAATTTATAATATAATCAAAAACCAACTGCATGTTATTAAAATGGTTCAAGAACAGAATTCAATTGACTTTATTAATACATTTAGGTGAAATAGAGTGGATGTTTAAAGGGTTAAGCTGTTCAATAAACTGTTCAGGTCAGTTCAATTTTATTTTGAGTACACAAAATCAAAATATCAATCAAAATGGCTGAAAAATAAATTATTTCTTGCACTGGAGTGGGAAGAAGTAAAACTTATAAGCTCCCATCCAATTTAAAATCCAATAGATTCTGCATTCTATGCTTTAATATAGGAAATTATAGGAATTTGTTGGTGCCAAGTACTGTGCTTGAGTAACTATTAGTAAAAATATAGAATTAATATTTGATTTCTAATCATTGCCCCATATTACTACACAGTAGTTTAAATATGGAAGAACGAGAGAATTATACAGTATGTTGTAACATTAAGCGTTCAACTGGTTGTATATTCTGAGTACATCTGATTCAGTACTTACAAAGTAAAACATTTTATCCACCCACATCTCTCTTCTTAGAACAAGTGATAAGATTGTGAAATAAGATGAAATTCACCTGAGGGAAATTCCACTGACCGCCAGCTTAAAGTAAAATAAAAGTAGAAATAATGCAGGTGCTTTTATTTAAGGAATAGGCGCTGTCATGAATAGAAATATAGTAAGTCAAGTGAAACTATCTCTATATATCATAAATAATTAGGGCTGTCAAAATATAACGGATTAATACGGATTAATCATCGTGATTAATCTGTTTGAAAAATGTAATGCAATAAACAACATGTTCATTGCATGTGTGTGTATATATATATATATATATATATATATATATATATATATATATATATATATATGTGTTCCTGTGTCCCCACGTGGGCGGTGTCTCCTTCAGACTCGGGTCCTCTACCAGAGGCCTGGGAGCCTGAGGGTTCTGCGCAGGATCTTAGCTGTTCCTAGCAATGTTCTCTTTTGTACAGAGATCTCTGATGTTGTTCCTGGTATCTGCTGGAGACATTCTCCCAGCTTGGGGGTCACTGCCCCTAGTGCCCCCATCACTACTGGTACCACTGTTGCCTTCACACTCCACATTTTCTCTAACTCCTCTTTCAGCACTTGGTATTTCTCAAGCTTCTCATGTTCTTTCTTTCTCATGTTGCTATCACTGGGGACTGCTACATCTATCACCACCACTGTCTTCTCATGTTTATCCACCACCACTATGTCAGGCTGATTGGCCATCACCATCTTGTCAGTCTGGATCTGGAAGTCCCACAGGATCTTGACCTGTTTGTTCTCTGTCACCTTTGGGGGGGGTCTCCCATCTTGACCCTTGACCTCCAGTCCATACTCTTTACAGATGTTCCTGTACAGTATGCCCGCTACCTGCTTACGCCGCTCCATGTATGCCTTGCCTGCCAGCATCTTACACCCTGCTGTGATGTGCTGAACTGTCTCAGGGCCTTCTCTGTACAGCCTACACCTGGGGGGTCTTGTCTGATGTGGTAGACCCCGGCCTCTATTGCTCTGGTGTTCAGGGCTTGTTCTTGTGCAGCCATGAGTAGTGCCTCTGTGCTGTCCTTTAGTCCAGCCTTTTCCAGCCACTGGTATGTCTTTTCCATATCAGCCACTTCCTCAATTTGCCGATGGTACACGCCATGCAAGGGTTTGTCCTTCCATGATAGCCCCTCTGGTTCCTCGACCTTACTGGGCTTTTGTTGCCTGAGGCATTCACTTAGCAGTTGGTCATTGGGGGCCATTGTCTTTATATATTCCTGGAGGTATGGTAAGGAGCTTCCTTGTCTTGATATCAGCGACTTGTATCTTTTCCAGTGGCCAGGATTTTATTCCAGTAGGTTATCTGATCACTGGCAGGGCATAGGTGTTAATGGCCTGGATCTTATTTTTGCCGTTCAGCTCACTTTTCAGGACCTGCCTTACCCTCTGCAGGTATTTGGCTGTGGCTGACTTATGAGCTGCCTCCTCATGTTTACCATTTGCCTGTGGGGTCCTCAGGTATTTGTAACTTTCCTGCAAATCTGCAATGTTCCCTTCAGGTAGGTCAACCCCTTCAGTTGTGATCACATTTCCTCTTCTAGATATCACCCTCCCACATTTATCTAGTCCAAATGACATCCTTGTGTCTTTGCAGTAGATGTGAGTGAGGTGAATCAGGTTCTTAGTCAGTGAGGATGTGGGGTTTCGAAGCAACCATTTCTCCCACATCCTCTGCATGTACCCTCTTTCACTGGGGTTACTCCCATAGTAACACTCCATTAGTACCATGTTCTCTGCTAACAGCTGTTAGCGTTGTCACTGCTAGCAGCTGTGCGCCTTAGCAAACTACTTTCATCAGGTTTCCGGCAGGGTTTGTGGCTGCTACGTGCAGGCGCACAGCTGTTAGCAGTGCTACGTTATCTTAAATCATCTAAACATTAGTATAGACGGTTTTGCGATGAATAGTTTTATCTGATGCACGTCTTTATAGTGAAATAGCACAACTTTACTTATGTGTTGTTGTGTATTAGCTAGGTTATTGTTTTTTCTACATGTAACCAAAGTGACAGGCATAACATGGACTTTCAAGTGAGATATAAGAATTTTTCTTATTTAAAGAAAATTTACCAAGATATTTTTCCCTTGTCCTATTGGCAGATTTGTACTTAATAAAAAAAAAACCATTCTGTTTAATTATTCTGTAAAATATTTTGTATAATTTTCTTCAACTAGTTTTCGAGGTTTATTTTGTCCAGTCTATAAACAGAAGACTTTTCAAGAACAACATGCATTTAAAGCCTGATATTTCACTGAACTGTTTGGCCTCTTGTAATATCTTCTGAGAAATGTTCCTTCACATACACTGGCAGAATGTGTGTGTGTGAATTAAGGCCATTTGTGGTTCTGAGTAACACTCAAAAAGCTGATATGAATCACACCACATATACATTAGGTTCTGTTGAAACCTCATGCCACACACTTCCTGCTGTGAAGAACACTTACATATAGAATGTATTTATCGTGCAGTCTGTACATAGTCACAGTTCCAGCATCAAACTTATTCATTTATTCAGTATTTTTACAAATAGTGACTTCACACCCTGACTGAGCACATACATCTGAACAAAAAAGGTGATTTAATTAATGTTAAAGCATTTCTTCCACCTGTCTTCACACCCTGCACTGCAGATTTAGGCTTTTGGAACAAACACCCTGTGAGTTAAAACAACAACAACAACTCAATTTTAGTGTCCATGCATGACCAAAGACAGTACCCTAGGGCTGAGTAAAAGTCACTTTTTTAGTTGATCTTGAACCCCTGTTTCTGAGATGACATTTCCCTCCTCAGGTGTTCAAGTTCTAATCTGATATAGAGTAAATGTAAATTTAACACTAAAATGGAGTTAATTTAAATATTAAAGGGATAGTTCAGTATTTTTCACATGAATGTGTATGTCATCAGTGTCTTTACTCTGGTGCACCCCCACTGACTTACCCCCGACAGTGTCCTGCGAGTCAAGTTCTGGTCCGGTTTTGGTCAAAGTGAAAATAGTTCCGGCAGGTTTCCTTGGGTCAACAAAATAAAATGTTTCTTCTCAAAACAGTATGTGTTTGAATGAGTGATGTATTTGTATTAACAAAACTGTCAAAAACTCAGACCTCATAATTGCTTGGAGCTACTTTCTCTCAATAGCGATCAATGAACTAGCATCGTCACTGCTAACAGCTGTGAACCTTAACAAACTACTTTCATCAGTTGTTCGGCAGTGTTTGCGGCTGCTACGTGCAGGCGCACAGTGGTTAGCAGTGACAATGCTAGCGCATTGATCACTATTGAGAGAAAGTAGCTCCAAGCAATTACGAGGTGTGAGTTTTTTTCTGTGATGGTTTTGTTATGAAAATAAATCTCTCACTTGAACACATACTGTTTTGAGAAGAAACATGTTTTATTTTCTTGACCCAGGAAAGCTACCGGGACTACATTCACTTTGACCAGAACTGGACCACAGGGACACTGTCGGGGGTAAGTCACTGTGGGTGCACCAGAGTAAAGACACTGATGACATATACATTCATGTTAAAAATAGTGAGGTGTCCCTTTAACTCACATCCAGGAACATCCACCAAGGACGTTATGTTTTTGCCGCCGTTTGTCTGTCTGTCTGTCTGTCTGTCTTTGTACAACATAACTCAAAAAGTTATGGACGAATTGAACCTTTCACGATATCTTGGAATGACACAAGGACCAATAGATTAGATTAGGGTTGTCAAAAAAATAAATTTTAGATACTAAATCGATATTGACCCTTGGTATCTAATTAGATACTAAGTTGCTGGAAAATCGATTTTTGTTTTTATGGCGCGTCGCCGCTTTTTTGTAGCGGGTAACGTTAAGAATTGTAAACAGGCATCAACGTGGTCAGCTCTGGCACAGCCGTAATGCCGGCGTGTAAGTTAAAGTCTCTTTTTTTCTCCAGCTGCCTCTGACAGCACACGGGATGACGCCAGTGCGACCACAGACCTATACACTATTTCTATAGGTCTGTGATTGGACCATCCGATGCAACTTTGCTTTTAAAGGCCTCGATATAGTCGAACATTTATGCGCGCGGGCGGCAGCCAGGCGGTAGCGCATAGTATCATGTTACCACCACGGAGGCCACCGTGAGCATGTCAGCCTATCATTTTTGACGTGCACGCTGGTCACATGATGCAATACGCTGCCGCCCACGCACATAATCGCTCGACCATAAAGAGTCTTGCAGTTAGCACTGCAGAAGGGCTTGAGCAAAAAGATAGACCTACCTTAACTTACCAAGAGATAGACATGCATTTATTCTGCACCCGCACTCACTACCTTTTTTTAACAGTCCATGGAGGACATTTTAAAAGGAATCCCTCACATCTCCAGTATCGAAATAGTATCGAGTATTATCCTTAGTATCTGTATCGAGTTGGAAATTTTAGTATCGTGACAACCCTAGATTAGATTTTGGTGAAGATCTGGAAGAGATCCTGGATTCTGGATCACTTACAAATGTCTTCTCCATTTACCACAATGTAAAATTTCAAAGTGATCCAGAATCCAGGGTTTCTTAAATGAAAGGTCATTTTTATTTATTTATTTTTAATGATTTTCCTTTATAAGTCCTACAGAGGGTTAATTTGGAGAGGTAATTTTAAGGCGTTTAAATCCAAATCAGCCCAGAATGGTGAAGGGTTAAAGCCTTTCCTCCACCTGTCTACACACCCTGAACTCACACACAAATAATTTTCTGTCCCTTAAAGTTTGTTCAGCTTTCAGCCGCCAGTCTTTGTGCATACCTACCAGGCAGGAATGTGACTGTACTGCAGCTGGGGAGCCGTCAGACTTGTGGCTACAAGTCACACAGCTGGTTGCATCACATCCGAGTGAGTTATCTGAGTCAGACGCAGGGTGTGTGTGTGTGTGTGTGTGTGTGTGTGTGTGTGTGTGTGTGAGTGAGAGGCTTTTTTTTTCTTTTCCTTCCATTTAACATGTTAAGTCAGATCAGGAAGTGTGATGGTGTGACAGTACAGAAGGAAAAAGGCACACAATGGCACCATGTTTGCCTCTCGGCCTGGTACCATGAGAGGCCCCCCAGTGAAGACCCCCCTGCCGCTGCTGCTGCTGCTGCTGCTGCTGCTGAGCCCGCTGCTCACCACAGGTAACACCGAACACTGCCTTTACACACACACACACACACGCACACATGCTCCATTTTCACACCTCCTCCCTTCGCTCTCTTCTGTTAAAGTCGAACTTCTTGACTCAGTGTTTTTCAGTTGCAGTTACTTCATTGTTAAATTATTGTTAACCCTTAAAGACTTAAAGATCTGTAAAGACTGAAAGATTACGTTTGTGGTGACTTCCAAAGGACATTTTTTCCTCTAAAATGTACTGTACAGTATGTCTTAATCTCCTGAGAATAGAATAGAATGTTCGTTATTGTCATCATGCACAACACCGTGTACAACGAGATTTAAAAGACAACTTCCAGCAGTGTAAAAACACATAAAAGACAAGATACAAATGTCAAGTACCAGGTAAAGTAACAGAAATAACATGTATAAATATATGACTAAACACTAGTAAAATGTATAAAGTCAGTTCATTTAAATCAGGCCTGAAAACATTATTGTTCACTGGAGCTTTTAGTTAGATTATTTGCTTTAAAAAAAATTAGGTCTTGATTTTAATTGTCTTTTAATGCATCTTTATAATTTTTTTTTTATTTTCTTCTGTTTCTGTTTTTGTGTAAAGCACCTTGAGTTGTTCTGTACATGAAATGTGCTATACAAATAAATTTGCCTTGCCTAAAAGGTAGTAACATTTAAAAGTGCACAGTAGAATAAATATAAATATATAATATGAGTCCCAGTAATGTATTTTTGTCCTCTGTAGTGGACAAAACAAATGACAGTTTTATTTAAAAATTCTGTCCATTGTAAATTATATTCCATTAAAAAAATAATTTAGAATAAAGAACTGTTGCATTGTGCAGTTTACAATTGAGATGACTGTTTAAAATAAAAAAGCTAAACATTTCACTTTCTTGAGTTTCGGGAGGTTAAGTGATTTATCAGAATTTATTCTAACATTAACCTATTATCCTCCGCATTATGCATTATTCAGTGTAAATTTAATATATTTAATTCATACATCATGTCGATGTTAAAGCTTATTTCAAAGGTTATACTGAAAAAAATCTAAATCTTACCATATGTATTTTTCTACATTTCTTGTAACTTGTATTTTGCCAAAAAAATGTAATATAAAATAAAATAAAAATCTACTAATGGAACAAGTGAAAATGATCTTGGCAAGATTTGTCGAAACAAGAATTTCCAGATATATTGTCTAAAAATAAGTTTTTATATCTCACTGAAAAGTAAATCAATGCACATTCTACTGTAAAAACTAATTTAAAAAAAATAATAGAAAATATGTTTCTTTGAATTAAGCCCAAAAAACTTGAATTATGATAAAAAAATAAATTAAGTAAAAATAAAAAACAAAAAAACAACAACACAACAATGTTTAATTAAGCAATGGATAAATAAGTAATTATATAAATAAATAATTTGCCAATGGAACAAGTAAAATGATCTTTATAATATTTCTTGAAATTAAATTTTCCAGATCTATTATCTAAAAATCAGTTATTTATATCCCACTGTAAAGTTTCTCTTTAGGTGATTCTGTCTTATTTTAAGTTTGATGAGATATTTAGACTAGAAATGAGGACAAATGCACTTAGATTTTTGTAGTGTATTAGAACAGAACAGAGAAAACGGAAATACCATTTATTGTGGTACTTGTCAAATACATTTATCCCTAGATTTCACTTTATTTAACCCTTGTATTATGTTGAAAATTAATTACATTGATTAAGTTGTGGGTCATTTATAACTGTATTTTACAAATCCACTTAATACAAATAAATAAATAAATAAATAACAGGTTAAACTAATAACTTTATTTTAGATGACAAAATATTTAGAAAAGAGACATACAATAATTTTTTTTTAATTTCAACACTATATTTAAGAAATACACTGAGAAAGTCAGTGTCTGTCATGGTCAGTTAATCAGTTAGTTTGTTAGTTATTTAGTTAGTTAGTTACTTAGTTTGACTGTTTGTCAGCAACTAAAAACTACTGGACTAATTTCCATGACATTTCCAGGAAAGGTGCGAGATAGTCCAGAATAGATCCAATTACATTTTGGTGAATGTGGGTCAAAGGTCAAGGTCACTAACAATGTGTTTTCAGAATGATGAGTGATAGGGTAAATCAGATCAAACGTTTAAATTTTTTTCTGCAAAATTACATGTATTTACATATATTTAATTAATTGATAATGTAGCTGTAGATCTGATTATTACTCTAATTAACTCTAATATAAAATTGAGGGTAACTGCAGTTGTGGAAAAAGTTCATCAAAAGTCATCAAAAACAAAGGTTATGCAATCTTCTCCTAACTTAACTCCTGTGTTTATCATGTAACTAAAACAGACAGAAAAGAAAATATGAAATTGTTGTTTTTATCAGTAAAATTACTGAGATATTAATGTAAGAAATTATATAATTTTGATTATTATCAAGAAAACATGGAAAATGGAGAGATATCATCTCTGAAATTAAACTAATATAAGCTATTTTTTTTTAATTATTGTAATTATATTTGCCCCTCAAAAAATGTACCGTTAGTTATACCAGGCATAAAATGTACAAGAAACTGAAGAAAACAAGGGGTGGTGTTATATAATTTTTTTCCACTGTCATTGATCCAAGTCCATGAGTTTTACTGGTTGTAGAAGATAATGTTGTAATGTTGTAGAAGATAACAACGTTTCCATGGTAACTATAAAGCCTCTAAACGTCCAAATAGGTCATATCTGATGA
Source organism: Siphamia tubifer (assembly GCA_020466265.1). NCBI lineage: Eukaryota > Metazoa > Chordata > Actinopteri > Kurtiformes > Apogonidae > Siphamia > Siphamia tubifer. The sequence goes on from CM035783.1 coordinate 3,619,695, forward strand.
CCATGAAAAGATGTTAAACTGTGTTTTACACCATTTACTTACATGTTTGGTTAGAATTAGTGGATCAACAGATATTAAATAGTTTAGTATATTCCTAGATAACTGTCTTTAAATGAAAATAACAGAAATGACTCATTCTCTATAAATTCTAAAGACATTTACATCAGTATATGCGCTTAGTCAGAGGTGGATGTTTGCATCGTTATGGTTTAATTTAAATGAATATCTTTCAGAAAAACAGGGATATATGAAGAGTTTCTTTTATTTAACCCACACTCTTAAAACTTTTACACATTTCCAATATTACACTAGTCTACAAGTAAAACACTTCTGGTATAAAACTAATGAAATGTTCCCACATGTGTGTCAGTGATAAAGAAAACTCAAGTCTTAAATGCTAGTTGGTTCAAGTTTCCCAGATAAGTCTGGGGGTAAAATGTGAAATAGAATGAAGAAGAGAATAGGTTTGGTGTCAGTTCTACTTCAAACACTATCTGCACATTATGATCCATTTAATTTACAGGTTCTTTCTAGTGGAATACTTACTAATCCATTATATACATGTACATAAATCACTACATATCTCTCATTCAAATGTTGCTGATAATAGCTTATTGATTAAAATGTGAATGTATTAAATTATCCTTACATTATTAAATGCTGAAACATATTTAAAACCTTTATATTTATTTCTTTTATGTAACATAACAGTAAATGATTGAAATAGAAGTTGTTTAATTGTTATCTAATGAGCTAACGGTTGCTAATGCTAGCTAGCAAGCTAACAGCTTATGATCCATTCACTTTACAGGTTCTTTCTAGTGTAATATTTACTAGTCCATTGTATACATGTACATAAACCAGTATATATGTGGAATAACACACCATCATATATATTAAAAACATGAACTAACCGGCACTAAATCATTTGTTTTCTGATTAAAGCAGTGTTATCATGAAAGTTTTGCAGAAAAATAGGTTTGTGTTTCAAAAGATGTGGCTGCGTCAGACAAACAGACGCAAATGATTTTTTAAAAACTGTTTTATAAGAAAATACAATCTAAATTATTGACAGTTTCAACATATTATATCCTGGATGTTTTTCTGCTGAAACATCTAGTTTGGACCTGGACAGAACTGAGCATGTGCAGAAGGAGCTTATAGGTTTGAAGAAGGGAGTGATACTTAAGAATGATTATTAATGCAATGGATATGACAAATGCATTTTTTTTCACTACTGTATAATCATAACTATTCTCAGAGTTGATTTATTGTCCATATATGGTCGATCAGTGACTCATATGTTGGAACTCAAACAGCTTTTCTTAAACAAAGCAGATAAAACCAAAGCTTTTACTGCATGGTTAAACTATTGGGAACACATTGCACAACATGTTGCATATCTCCACCTCTTTCACTCTCTTCAATAATTTTGCAACACTTTTGTTTTTGTAACTAACGCTTGAAATCTTACAGACGGAAGTTTGAAGTTCCTTCATGCTCTGACTTTGAAATGTTGTCATGTGCATCATGATAAACACGGCTGTCCTTGGTTGCACCTAAGCTTTTCTCTTTCAAATTGATGCAGTGGAAAAAATACCTCCCAAAAACAAATGAATAGAAAGTAGTTTTGCTTGGATTAAGCACAAAAACAAATCTTGAATTAACCCTCCTGTTATAATAATGGATTACATTTATATAGCACTTTTCAAGGCACCCAAAGCACTTTACATTGTTGATCCATTATTCATTCACTCTCACATGCTCCCTCTGGTGGTGGTAAACTGCATATGTATCCACAGTTGCCCTGGGGCAGACTGACATTTTGTGCCTTCAGACCCTCTGACCACCAGCGAACATAATTACATGTGTGACACTGGAGACAAGGAGAGTAAAGTGTCTGACGAGGACAGAGCAGGACTCGAACCACAGCCACAGCCGGTTAATTTCATACTGTATATATTCATATTTTTGCATGCTTTGATATTATATACATTTTTGGGGTGTTTTTTTCTGTATTTTAGAAGACTTTTTGAACATATTTGGGATTTTTCATCACTTTTTAGTTGTTGTTTTTTGGGGTTTTTTTGGTGAATTTTAGTGGATTTTATCTTTTTTTCTTAATGTTTTTGAGTTTCTTAGTGAGACCGAACACAGACAGAACAGTGGAACGACATCAAGTGTTTTGGTCATGATTAATCTAAATTAATCCCAAGAAACCTGTGATTAATCTGATTAAACATTTTAATCATTTGACAGCCCTACTAAAAATACATTCTCATATCTCAATGAAAAGTTACTCTTTCAGTGATTATGTCTTATTTTAATTTATTTTGACTAGAAATGATGAAAATACACAACTTGATAAGATTTAGATTTTTTTTCAAGTGTGTGAGGCAGGGCTCTACAGTGCGCCCATTTCACTCGCATTTGTGAGCAAATATTTCAATGTGCAAACGAGGAAAACAAAACAGTCGCACATGTGCGAGTGGTTCTTGCAGCACACAATAAGACACACAGACCTGAGGAGCTAATGACAGCCTACCCGAAATGAATTAAAACTGTGTGAACAGCTCTGTATAGTAGAGACGAACACGGCACATATTGAAAGGATTAACCCTTTAACTCCTGATGCGTCAGCGCTGACACGTTCTGAGTGGATGGTTTAGTTTAAAAATTCTGACAAATTCAAGTGTTTTTTTTAACTGTTATTTTACTGAGAATTTTGTTCATGGAACTGATGTACAGGTGTTGAAAAGCAAGTGATTAAGAAAAAAAAAAGCCCAAACTAAAACTACTGGAACCAAATTACAACAGTAGTTATTTATTCCTTTTTTTTTTTTTTTTTAACTTCATTTTGGGTTTTGTGGGTTTTTGTTTTTTGCCTTTTTTCCACGTTATTTCTTATTTTGTGAATATATATTAGTTTCTGTTGATGTTGCTTATTTTGTTTATTTTTCTGTTTTTTTTAATTTTATTATTTTTCTTTAATTGTGTTCTGTTAGTGTCTTACTTTGTTCATGTTACATATTATTTTGTTGGTTTATTATTCATTTTTGTTCATTTTACTGATCACTTTGACTGTTTTTTGTTCATTGTGTTGCTTATTTTATCTTATTTTATTTTTTATTGTGTCTCAGTCTCAGGAGTTAAAGGGTTAATCATTCTAAAATGGATCTAATAACAAGGCAGCCAATACAACGTTCTAAAATGTATCAAAGGACAAAGCATCCCATAATACAAAGTTATGTTATGATCTGCTCTAAATTAACACAAATGACAGCAGTCATTCAACAATGTTGGTATCTGTGCGTAAGTACTGCACTGTAAATAAACATTTAAAACTAAAACCAACTTGTGCCCCTATTTTTTTGGTGTGCTCCTAAATTTTTTAACTTAGGGGCACGTGTGCTCCTGGAAAAAAAAGTTAGTGTAGAGCCCTGGTGTGAGGTGTAAAATGAAAATGTAACTGTTATTGCTTTACAGTGTCATGCCAATATGAAAATGTCGAGAACGAAGAAGATGCAGAAGGAAATGTAGAAGACGGACTGCAGGGGTATGACGTGGGGACAGATGATGAAGACACAGGAGGGACAGGTGAGATGAATAAGAGGTGGATTAAAGAAATAATAATGTTTCAGTCACTGTTTTTGATCCATTTGATACCACAAGCTAATATTGTGATATTTTCACAGGTTTGGTGATGATTCTTTACTGTTTGATCAAAGTCAAATGCAGGGAAAACCTCAGTGCATCGATAGGAACTGCACTGTTTCCTGTTATATCCTAATGTCTGCACCATCTGCAGGTTGAACCCAGTCAATATTCAACATAAATGCATCTACTCATTGTGTTGTCATTAAATACAATCAAAACCAGAGGTGGAAAGTAACTCAGTAACAGTACTTGATTACTGTACTTAATTAGGTTTTTTAGGTATCTGTACTTTATACTCTTTACATTTATATAAATATTTGTACTTTATACTCTTTACATTTATATAAATATATGTACTTTATACTCTTTACATTTATATAAATATATGTACTTTATACTCTTTACATTTATATAAATATATGTACTTTATACTCTTTACATTTATATAAATATATGTACTTTATACTCTTTACATTTATATAAATATCTGTACTTTATACTCTTTACATTTATATAAATATCTGTACTTTATACTCTTTACATTTATATAAATATATGTACTTTATACTCTTTACATTTATATAAATATATGTACTTTATACTCTTTACATTTATATAAATATATGTACTTTATACTCTTTACATTTATATAAATATCTGTACATTATACTCTTTACATTTATATAAATATATGTACTTTATACTCTACATTTCTATAAATATTTGTACTTTATACTCTTTACATTTATATAAATATATGTACTTTATACTCTTTACATTTATATAAATATATGTACTTTATACTCTTTACATTTATATAAATATTTGTACTTTATACTCTTTACATTTATATAAATATTTGTACTTTATACTTTTTACATTCTCAGAATAGACTCATTACTTTTTCAAACTAAACAGATGTCACAGTATGAAAAATAAATCACCAAATGAAAAATCAGTGGAGGAGAGAAACTGTATTATAATTATATGACTATTATCTCACAATTTTTATTTTTCTCTTAATATTTTGCATTTTTTAAAATCTCATGTTGACTTTTTATCTCAATTGTGACTTTTTTCCCCCTAAATTTCCTGCCCGTACCCACAGCTCTTGAGTACAGTGACCCTATCAAACACATTATCTGCACAGTAACTCACTTTTAAATGCTTTATTTTAGATACTTTTGAAACCTTTCAGATTTTTCCTGGTTAAATAAATATTATTGCGTTCATGGCAAAACATTTTACTTTTGCACTTTATTATAATTGTGACGTTGTATTTTTTTAATTTTACTTCGGTAAAGGAGTTGAATCAGTACTTCTGCTTTTTCCAGAGTATTTCTTTACACCAGTAGCTGTACTTGTACTTGAAAGTACTACATACTTAATGTTTTTTTTTTTTGTTTATTTCTGTTTGTAGAGGCGCCCTCTGACCCTGACGCCTCCTCCCTGGTGCAGCCCACGTCCTTCCCCTTCACAACATTAAGCCTCATTGAAGTTACAGGTAAATTCACAATCACTTTATATTATATTTTTCTTCTTGTAGATATTCATGTATCAAGAATATAAGACTTTTTAAATATATTTTCAGAAAACACATGCGGTCATTGTGAATGATCTGATTATATCTTTATCTGTTGTTTCCATCTGATGTGACCTCAGAGGAACTTGGTTCTGGAGAAGATACTCGGTCCTTCAGTGGTATGTCAGACCCAATACTATGCCTTAACACACCAGGGTTATACTGATTTAATTAACCCATAAAGACCCAAAGAACCACTGGTGACCAAAAGCATCTACTGATGTAACATGTTTAATCCCTGTTCAACCAATAATTCTATCAATACATGTAAATAATTGGTGTAAAATGCAGTTTGTCATCTTTTCATGGTCATCAAAAACAATCCATTTTTGACGTTCAGAGATTATGTCGTTACCATGGAAACACCGTCAGCTTCTACAACGAAGAAGTAAAACCTGTGGATTTGGATCAACACTGTAGATTTTGCAGTGTTAATTTGGAGACAGTGGGACCAAATACACTCTAGAAGAAGTTAAATAAACTCTCTAAGTGTTGATTTAACACTGCAAAATTTACTGTGAATGACAGTGGATTTTTTTTAAATTTTCAGTTATTGATAGATTTGCTGAAAAACTTTTTTTTTCTTAAGTTTTCTCTGTTTGTGATGTAACAACCCTTTAACTTTAATCTGATCGCTGTCGGCTGTTTTCAGCGGTCGCTCGGGACGGCGAAGGTTTTAATTTTGTTTTATTTCTTTGCATGTTCAAAATAAATAAATAGCAAATTTTTCAGTAGTAGAATAAAAAAAACCTAACAAATACAACACTAGAGTCACAATACAACGTCACATAAGTTAAATATCTAGAGACTGAAGGTCAAACTGACTGCTGTGTTTCAGATGACGGTTCTTCACCTCCTCCAGACGGGACAGGTCAGCCTCCAGCAGAGTTGGACGAAGGCTTAGGCCTCATCATCATCATCATCCCTGTAGTGCTGGTGATTGTCATCATCGCTGTCATTTGTGGGATTTTCATGCGTCGCAGGTTGAATCAAAAAGTTAGAAATCCAGGTATGTGTTAGTTCACCCCCACCCCCCAGAAAAGGGCTCACAAAAATATAAATCCTACCAAGTATATTTTTCCTCTTTTCTGGTCCAAATATCTCATCACACTTAAAATCAGACAAAATCACCTAAAGTTTTCAGTCAGATATAAAAACTGATTTATAGACAATAAATCTGGAATGATTTTAATTTCTTCTATTGGCAGATTGTTTTGCTTTAATTAAGTACAAAAAACACTCAACTTTGTTCTGAGCTTTTATGAACATCGACATAATCAATAAATTAACTATTTCATGCATGAATTATGTAAACCTTTATCAATATTTTATTGCTATTTCATGGAAATTACAAAAATATCCACTTAGCTGGACAACATACATTTAATTTTACAAGCAAATATATGTATTTACTGATATACAGTGTGATTTTTTTCATCTGTCTGTACACATACATACATGTACGTACATACATACATACATACATACATACATACATACATACATACATACATACATACATACATACATACACCCATACACACATACACATACATACATACATACACACATACACACATACACACATACACACATACACACATACATACATACATACATACATACATACATACATACACACATACACACATACATACATACATACATACATACATACATACATACATACACCCATACACACATACACATACATACATACATACACACATACACACATACATACATACATACATACATACATACATACATACATACATACATACATAGGGCAAATGTATTAATCTATCATTTAATTTAATCAATACTGGATATATCATAATATTACACACACTGATGCATATATACATATAACTAAATTATCAACATTGCAAAGGGTCAAAGGTCAAGGTCAAAAACCACATTATTGCCTCTAATTTAAGAACAGATTGTCATAGAAACTTGAAATTGGCACAAAATACTTGTTATTATATTATTGTCTTTTACATACCTGTACACCCGGATGTGAGTCTGTGTAGTTTTTAAGATAAACATAATTTAATTAGATTTAGTAACTGTGTCTTTATCATCTTTCCATGTTGTCTTACAGATGTACACACAGAGGATCCATACTTAGAAGGTTCCAGTACAGAGAAGGTGCCAATGTACGTAATGAAGCTGCTTCATTAAATAAATGTTTTCTTCAGACTGATTTATGTATTATTTCTTGATATATTGATCTATTGCTTCTATTTCATGATATCAGGCCCATGTTTGAAGAGGATGTTCCCTCTGTGCTGGAGGTTGAAATGGATGAGTTGGACCAGTGGATGAAAAAAGACGGTATGTTTATATGAAATCAGAAACAACCTTCTTTTAGTTATTTTAATGTTATTTTATTTACAGCACATAAAATCATCAGATAAAAAATAACCATACAAATATGGTCAAATGACGGCACTCAAGAAGGAGTAGAAAAGCTCCGCCCCCTTTTTAACAAACTAACAATTAAATTGATTCCATTGCTTTGTTCCAACACTATTTTCCAATAACACAAAATATCCACATAAACTATTCACAGACACTTTGTTTAGTCACCTCACACATAATCATGTTTATATAATCAGCCATTTTTAATATAAACTATGGAATTTATACACACTTTAAATATATAGTATAAATACAGTGTTTAATAGATGTGATAATATCTCCTAATCATGACATCTGTGTTACAGTATTTTCTGGACTATAAGGCACACTTAAAAGACTTTAATTTAATTATGGTGACTTGGAATTTTGATGTTTTATCTGATAATTTTTGGTTTTATCTCATAATTGTCACTTTTATCTCATAATTTTGACATTTTTTCTCATGATTTTAGCTTTTTATCTCATAATTTTCACTTTTTTATCGAATAATTTGGACTTTTTATCAAATAATTTTGCCTTTTCATCTTATGATTTGACTTTTTATCTCCATGATTTTGACTTCACTTATTTTGCCTTATATTTCAGTATACAGACAACCTAAAAACATGCACAAATTCATTGGCAATGCATCATATATTGTGGAAAATAGGGTAATTTCTTACAATAATATATATATATATATACATATACACATCACAGTTTACTGTACATTTTCAGTTGAAATTCACAATTACCAATAAAAAAAAATCATTTGAGGGAACATTTGCCTGTATTTGGGACACTACATACAAGCTTACAACATATTAACAAAATAAGATAAGACTAAAATAATCATAAGGCATTAGCTTTAAACATGTGAAAAGAGCACAGGATTGTAACTTAAAAAGCAAGAGATTTTGACATTGTTCCATATAATTAATTTTTATAGTACCTTTATGGATGCTGTATAGTTTTTAATTTCCTTTTTAAAACAGTTTATGGTAGGTTTGCTGTTTTTCTGTTATGTTTTCCATGTTACATGTCCAACAGTAAACTGATTTGAATAGTTCATGTTTCTCCTGCAGAGGTCACTGTTGCTCTAAACAAAAACATAAAGTGTTTCTTGGTTTTTAATCATAAACATTAAGAAACACATTTTTCTGTGAAATGAGTCACATGTGTGTTTGAAAGTTTCAAGAACGTTTACATAAACTTACAAGTTTGTTCATTTTTATTTTTTTAGTTGACACTGCAGACGACTCTTAACATCTGTGACTGTTTTCATGGTGAGCATATACTTTTAATACATTTTTTAATCAATTTATCTGCACAGATTTACAACTCATGATCCCTTTCATTGTTGATTTTGTTGTTGTTGTTGTTGTTTATATGTCAGAAAATGGTGGAAAATATTGACTGATGTTTGAAAAAAACCCAAAAACTTAGATGGCCTGTTTAATCCTGTTTTGTCTGGTTTAAAACCCAAACTTCACATTAAGTCTTATTTGTCTTCTCTTCATTCTTCTAAATAATAAAGCAAAGACATTTATACAAAACAAATGTATTAAAACTATAAATCATCTTGGTTTATTGTTCGTCTAACATCTGTTTGGTTGCAGAGACCTAAATATAAAATGGTATTTAATTCAATTTATTACAATTTATTGCATACAGAAGAATCAACAGTACATTTTCTAAATACTACTACTACTATCCAACTCTACTCTACTCTACTCTATCATGTTCTACTGTACTCTACTCGACTCTATCATGTTCTACTCTACTCTACTCGACTACTCTACTCTATCATGTTCTACTCTACTCTACTCGACTACTCTACTCTATCATGTTCTACTCTACTCTACTCGACTCTATCATGTTCTACTCTACTCTATTCGACTACTCTACTCTATCATGTTCTACTCTACTCTACTCGACTCTATCATGTTCTACTCTACTCTATTCGACTACTCTACTCTATCATGTTCTACTCTACTCTACTCTATCATGTTCTACTCTACTCTATTCTATCATGTTCTACCCTACTATACTCTACTCTATCATGTTCTACCCTACTCTACTCTACTCTATCATGTTCTACTCTACTCTACTCTATCATGTTCTACTCTACTCTATTCTATCATGTTCTACCCTACTATACTCTAATCTATCATGTTCTACCCTACTCTACTCTACTCTATCATGTTCTACTCTACTCTATCATGTTCTACTCTACTCTACTCTATCATGTTCTACTCTATCATGTTCTACCCTACTCTACTCTACTCTATCATGTTCTACTCTACTCTATCATGTTCTACTCTACTCTACTCTATCATGTTCTACTCTATCATGTTCTACTCTACTCTACTCTACTCTATCATGTTCTACTCTACTCTATTCTATCATGTTCTACCCTACTATACTCTAATCTATCATGTTCTACCCTACTCTACTCTACTCTATCATGTTCTACTCTACTCTATCATGTTCTACTCTACTCTACTCTATCATGTTCTACTCTATCATGTTCTACCCTACTCTACTCTACTCTATCATGTTCTACTCTACTCTACTCTATCATGTTCTACTCTACTCTACTCTATCATGTTCTACTCTACTCTATCATGTTCTACTCTACTCGACTCTACTCTATCATGTTCTACTCTACTCGACTCTACTCTATCATGTTCTACTCTACTCGACTCTATCATGTTCTACTCTACTCGACTACTCTACTCTATCATGTTCTACTCTACTCTATCATGTTCTACTCTACTCGACTACTCTACTCTATCATGTTCTACTCTACTCTATCATGTTCTACTCTACTCTATCATGTTCTACTCTACTCGACTACTCTACTCTATCATGTTCTACTCTACTCTATCATGTTCTACTCTACTCTATCATGTTCTACTCTACTCGACTCTACTCTATCATGTTCTACTCTACTCGACTCTACTCTATCATGTTCTACTCTACTCGACTCTATCATGTTCTACTCTACTCTGTTCTTAAAAACAGTAAAGGCAGGTAGCCAGAGGTTACCTGTTTGCTCAGTGTAGGTAAACAATTGGACCCAGGTTTGATACCTTATTAAAGCAGCCATTTTTTCCTCTACATTTTCAAATGGGGGGGGGGGGTTCTGTGTGATGTTCACCAGTCGGTAAATCCACCACTGAACATATTTCTGCAGGTGTAAATACAACCTCCTTCTACTAACTGCAGATGACGTGTGAAGGTGTGAAGCTGAGCGTATATACACAATCAGTCTTCCACAATAACAAGCGTGTTGCACAATGACACGGTGGGCTTGGGTAACATGAAGGTCTTTCCAAACAGTTTCCCTTTTTCTGCCAGCCTCTGTTTGTTGTGATGCTCCAGCTGCTTTCAGTCGAGCTGTGACTGATGAACTGTGACCCTTTCGTCGTTACACACGGAACTGTGTAAACGCTCCGAACATCTGGTAGTGATTAGAACAGGCATGCATGGAAGTGTGGCGCAATCTAACCCGGGATATTCTACTGCGTACTCAAAGGCCTGGGAAGCAAGGTCAAGGTCCAGTCCATTAGCTGCTGACCAGGGCCATCGACAGTGGTGGTGGTGGTGGGGGGGTTCAGTTGAGTGGAGTCCCAAAGCCTGTAGAGGAGGTGTTCATTCAGCAGAGTACGAGTTTACACAAGCCATCTCAGCAGCACAGAAGTAAATGTGATGTTAATGCTGCTGTGGTTTCACAGTGGGGTCCCATGCCATCTGTGGGTTTGTCCCGTGAGCACAGCAGCTGGGCCCGCTTCGTCACACGTGTCAAACCCAGCGCCAGTTTACGTGTCAATTCACACAAATTAAATGATGAGGCTGGCACAGACCGTTTTCTCAGGATGCAGAAACAGAAGGAGACAGTGTGTGTGTGTGTGTTTTTATTATTATTATTAAGTACAATTATACACTCAGAGGCAATGAAAACACAATACCAGTTTAGATTCATATATGTTTTTGATTGAAAGTAATTTTTTTTATTTGAAATTTTTCAATATTGACGTTGATTTTGAGTAATTACTGTGTTTTCCACTCTATAAGGTACACTGTTAATAAATGGTTTATTTTTTAGATTATTCATATATAAAGTGCACTGGATTATAAGGAAGTCAAAATGATGAGATAAAAGGTTAAAATTATGATAGAAAAAGTCAAAATTATGAGATAAAAAAATCCTAATCGTGAGGTAAAAAACTGAAAATATGAGATAAAAAGTCAAAATGATGAGATAAAAAGTCATAATCATGAGGTAAAAAACTGAAAATATGAGATAAAAAGTCAAAATGATGAGATAACAGAATACACCTATTTCCTATTTAAACACTTATTCAGAATTAAACATGTCCATGTAAACACGAAGGAAATAGCTTTAATTCAGAATTACTTTATTCGAAAGAAATGATTCTGAATTAAAATAACACCATGTAAACATAGAGAATATGTATTGTTAAGCGTACAACTCAACATGTTTATTCACATTAAAATCATTCATGTGAACACGGTGCACATTGTGACTCGAATTAGACCCTGAGCAAAAATAAACCAAAATTTAAAGTGTTGCGTACTCATTGCCTCTGAGTATATATTTGTGATTCATTGGGATGATTTAATATGGATGTGTGAGGTGAAAGAGTCACAGGCAGTTCAGAAAACATCAACCTGAATTTTCTCTTTATTGAATTTATTTCTTTTTAACCTCAGCCTTAGACTTCGAGGGAAGAAAGTTTGTTGACACTGACTGAAAATGTGCAGTTATTTCACATTACAAGAAGTTACACCAGTGTTTTTCAACCTCAGGGGTTACCTGGGATTCAAATGGGGGTCACCTCAAATGTCTATTAATTGATAAATAATTGAAATAAAAATGTATTTATAAAATAATATACAGGGAGTTGAGAATCTGTGTATCATTCATTCATTTGTTTTTCAAAATAAATCTGCCTACCTATATAAAAGGAAAGACAAACTGAGTGTGAAACTGAAGCACTGTGTTAATATTTATCTGTCAAATGTTCATTGTGGTCAGTTTCAGATGCTGCAGCTCTTTCATGGTTCATAGTTTGAGTAGTTTTAGGTTTTTTCATTCTTAATTTTCAGCCTTTTTAATAAAAGCTGAACTGACTGTACATGTCCTGACTAAGAAAAATTAAGTAATAATCGACACCTTACATCTCTGCTTCTGTCCATAATAATAATATACATTATGTCATCTGAAATTAACATTCATTTGCAACACAGCATATCATACTATTACATGATCAAAAACAAATAGATTTTCACACAAAAGTAATTATGGATGTCTGTGGTTACCAAAAATATATGACAAAGTGTTGTTTGGAAGTTGATGACGTTTTATTCTGTTAAACTGCAAGAACAAAAACCCTCCAACTCATCAGGCTCTGTTGAAAGACATTATCCAACACTTACATTTGGAGAAAATTGAAATTTTTCTGATGAATAATAATTATATATTTGTAAAAAGTTAAAAATTCCAATACAAAAAATCGGATTGTTTACCAAAGAAAAACTACTATGACTTTGTTTTCTCTTAATCCAGACACGAGTTACACAATATAATGTCCAATTAAAAAAGAATCTGAATACTACCTTCCCTGAATATAACATTAGTTTAATGTCTTTTAATATTTTCAATGTGCAAATGAAGTCAAACTATTTTTATGTCTAATTATAGGTTTTCGTTTGTTTTATTTTCTTATCTGTTTCATTCATGAGGACGACTTTAGTAGGATTAAATAGTTTAGTTGCATATTCAAAATAAACTACTATTATAAACAGTCCAAACAAAGGTACATTTGTTTGAACAAATATAATGATAACAACAAAAATAAATCATAGTAGTTTAATTTCAGCACTGACATTTATCCATTTTCCATGTTTTCTTGATAATATCCCAAAATGACTTCAGTTCTTCCATCAGTATCTGTCATTGTACTTACAAAAACAGTGCTTTTATTCATCCCTTGTTTTCTTTTCTTATCTGTTTTAGTCACATGGTGCACACAGGAGTTAGCACTTGATTGCATAACCATTGTTTCTGGTCATTTTGGACGGTCTAATATTTTTTTCTGTGACTGTATTCCCATCTCGCATGACTCACTTCCACGTCTTAGCCATTTCTACACAGCGGAATGACCTGTTTCTGACATTGTCTCCTCTTTTCCCTGTTGTTCTGAACACTCTTTCAGTATGTGACGACACGCTGGTGGACCTGATCGCTCTACAATCAGCCATTGACGGCAGCACAACAGGAACAGCCTCACAGCTCTTAAAGTGAGACATTTGGTGAATTCGTACATGCTTTTCTTAGCTTTAAACGTTCAGAGGGTCTAGTCTGAAAGCATTATATTCTGATAAAAAATCTAGATGTTGTTCAGTCGACATTGATCAGGTTCGTTCATTGACTTTTTTTTTTATTCTTCTCATCTTGTTACGTTGTGTTTGTCCATTTAACTTTGTCCCATAAGACACACATATATGGGATCGGTGTTCAGAAAATGTTAGACACACTGTACTGTCCGCTGCAAATAGCTTTATTTTTATTTTTATTTTGTCTTAACCCATAAAGACCCAAACAGCAACTACAAACATCTACCGATTCTATCAATACATGTAAATAATTGGTGTAAAGTACAGTTTGTCGTCTTTTCATGGTCATCGTATATGATCCATTTGGACGTTCAGAGGCTCTGTAGTTACCATAGAAACGCTGTCATCTTCTACAACATTTTTTCAAAAGTAAAACCCATGGATTTGGATCCATGACAGTGGATGGACACACAGAGTTTATGTTCAGTTTTGCAGGAAAAACTCATTTTTCTTCAGTTTTTTTGTGTTTCTAATATAATAACCCTTAACTTTAATCTGATCTTATGAACATATATGATCAGTGAATGAAATATAGGAAAGTACTTGATTTTACTGGGGCCAAAAAAGCAAAATACAGAGGATATTATTATTTTAAAAATGCTAATAATAAAGCTTAAATAGAGAGGAAAAAAATCTATTTGGGAAGTGAAAACTGAAAAGTGCACTGCAAAATGTTACCAAGTGCTAAGTGTGTTTTTGTCATTTTTAGTCCAAATATCTCATCACACATAAAATAAGACATAATCACCTAAAGTGTATGTTTTCAGTGAGATATAATAACAGATTTTTAGACAATACATGTTGAAAATCTTATTTTATGAAATCTTAAGAAGATAATTTTAACTTGTTCCATTGGTAGATGTTTGTTGTTACTTGAATTAAGCAAAAATTAATAAATAAATAATAATAATAATAAAAAAATTTAATTAATAAAAATCTTGAATTAAGCAAAGGAGGGAAAAAAAGCTGCCACTGGAACAAGTGAAAATTATTTTATTATCTTGAAATCAGAATTTCCATATCTATTGTCTAAACATAAGTTCCTATATCTCACTGAAACATTACACGTTAGGTGATTATGTTTGTGATGAGATATTTAGACTAGAAATGACCAAAATACACTTGGTAAAAAAAATTTGTTTTCAGTACAGCTGTGGGTTTTTATGGGTTAATTTGGATTTTCTGTGTAAATATGTGCTCTTTTTTTCTGCCAATCATGAATATTGTGCTCTTCTGTTTCTTTTATTGTTGAATTTTTTTTAGCAGTATTTGGTCATTTTTGTGTAGTTAAAATCCAGTATTACCTGCCTCTGATCATCAGTCTTACAGTGGTAGTGAATAAACACTGCACAGCGTGTGGTCACTGTAAAGCAGAACCCAGCTCAGATATGTCCCACTTTGACTCAAAGCTTCGTTTCTATTTTGTGTTTTGCGAGTCTGCTCAGTTACAGGTTTTAACGGAGAATGATCCTGTTGGGGGTTGTAAGCCTGGATGACACTGAAGGCCACTCCTTTTTGTGCCTGTGCAAAGCTGGTTAGGACTTGTGGAAAACACTTATTGTTCAGGAGATGTTACAAATCATTGACTGTGAACTCAGCAGGTTTTTTTTATCCTATTAATGTTTTGATCAATTATTACTAAATGCTGAAACTGTTTTCTAGGAGTCGCTGCTCCATCAAAACCTGATTATCTCCATTTAATAATAATAACAATAATAATAATAACCCTCCGACTGAATACTTGATGAATACAGATGTTGTTTTAATAATGTTCTGTTCCTCCATGAACCCATGCAGTCGTGACACTGATGCTGTGTTCCAATATATATACTGTCATGAGTACAATTACACACAGTACACTTTCTGTACTTACTAAGTGTACAGTTTTCAGCAGGTTAGTGCTGTTCCAATTCCAATAGGTAGATAACCTAAAAGAAGTTTGCTTAAGGAGCGCTACCTGGACTCAAAAAAATAATAATAACCAGAGGTGCTCTATTGGATAGGAAAAAACAGCAAAAAGAAAGAAACATTCCAAGGCTCTCTCTTATAAGTGAAGAATAAAAAGCCTTTATTTAACTGGCTTGGTTACAAAAACCTATAAAATCATATAAAAACATATAAAAACCCCAACGCGTTTCGGCATAATGGCCTTCATCAGGGAGTCTGGATCCAATATGTAGATGCTAGACTGGGGGCGGGACTAAGGTTTGGATGTTCTGCGCAGTGAAGGACTGTTGCTATGGAGAGGCTAAGCCCCGCTCTTCTACTTCCGGTCCATGGGTGCACACATTAACAATTATCATTTATTATGAGGTACAACATGTGATTCAGGTCACATGACAAACCAGATACCATTTTAACATTTTATTTCCCATTGAATACCATTCATTAATTTTCCGATCTTAGGCACCATGAGCCTACCGGAAGGGGCGGAGACTTAAGCTCCCCATGGGAACTAAACAATTTAACACTTTACAACGTTACGATTCTCTTTGAACTCAGAGTGTTGAAATTGGGATCTAACGTCCTGAACACCGCCCCCGTCCGTCCGTTCATTTCAATCCAGCATCGACCATTCCAATACCGGATGCGACTGTGCAAATCGTAGCGGAATCCGGGAAAAGTTCCGCCTTAAGAGCTAGGATTGGAGAGGCAGCCTGTCAGTCAAACTAGCTCCTCTGCCTACGTTCTTGATTAAAAAAAAATCATTCTTAACAGCCTGCGACAGCCACAGTGGAATGAGTTCGCCTTCGTTGCGTCGTTTAAGTCCATACTAGATTACGTACAGGTACTACTCAGAAAATTAAGAATATAATGTAAAAGTTTTTTTATTCAGGTAACTCAATATAAAAGGTGAAACCAATACATTTATAGACTCATGGCATTCAAAGTGAGATATATCAAGCATTTATTTGTTGTAATTTTACTGATTATGATTTACATTTTATTAAAACTTCAAACTCAAAAACTCTGAAAATTTGAGTTTTGCTTTAAAGTGAGTTTTCTGAAGCTGTACATCCTAATCAGCAAAATCAAAACAAATGAAAGCTTGCAATATATTTGCATACTATTTGTCTATATAATGTGTTCATTCCACCGTACATAAATGCAAATACCTTTTCAGGACATTCCAATTGTCCGAGTATGTCTCTGAAACAGCTCGGCCAATCAGAAGCAGAGTTTGGTGAACTTTCCCAGATCCCGCCTACTATTTGCACAGTCTCAAACCGGATCTGATTCTGCCTGCCACACTTACCGGAAATGGCGTCAGAAACTTTTTTCTTACCAAAATAGACGCTATTGTAGAGTGTCTTTTGCAACACAACTTTCAATACAACCACTTCTGATGTTTTATAACTACATACAAACGTACATCTGTAGGTTTGGGGTCACTCGGATCTCTCCGTCCGCCATGTTTTTATCTTCTTAATTCGCGCAATTCACAGCCAGTTTCTACGTCACCTTTGCTACGTAGGTAATATGTTGGCAATATGGCGGCTTTGTAGTATGCAAAATGTACATCACTGCACACTTAAAAATGACGGCTTTTGAGGGCGTCATCCGGGTACTTGCAGTACACTTAACTTCACCACGATTAAAATTGGGACACCCTCCGTACCCAAAGACAGGACGGTAAGTATGGATATTGGAACACAACATGAGACACTGCAAAAATCTAAATCTTATTAAGTGTATTTTCCCATTTTTAGTCTAAATATCTCACCGCACTTAAAATCAGACACAATCACCTCAATCTTTATTTAAAATCTTTATGTCAAGATCATTTGCACTTGTTCCATTGGCTGTTTTTTTTGCTTGAATAAAGCAAAAATAAATAAGTAAATACATTAAATTAAATCTAAAATTAAGACAAAAAAAATCTACTAATGGAACAAATGAAAATGACCTTGGTAATATTTCTTCAAATAAGGAGTAACTTGTACGTGAGATACGAGAACTTGTTATGTAGTCCTGTCAAATTATTATTATTTTTAATCAAATTAATCACAGAGTTCCTGAGGATGTTTTCAATTCATCACAAATAAAAATATTTTTTTTTAGATTAAAAATAAATGGTAATCTAATTTAAAAAAATATTTCTACATTTAAATTTTCATGAGCAAAACGACTCAAGAAAGAATGGAATGTAGTACACACACTTTTTTATTGAAAGCTAGGCAAGGCGTTAGCTAAAGTGCTAGCAGAAGCCCTGATGAATGTTACATGTTACATTATTGTGCTATTTTAGTTTCAAATATTTTTTATTTTGATGCAGACAGAATATCAAATATACATCCATCTTTGGTTTATACAATGCTTGAATATTTTCTAATAAAAGTAACAAAGGTATGAATAAGTAAATAAATGAAAAAAATAATATATGGGAGAAATATTTGAAAAAATACCAAAAAGAAGTAAATGGAAATAAATACATTTTAATAAATAAATAAATAAATCATAATATCCCACCCAGTACTACTCAGATTGTCGTATATTTTGTTTCAAGAAAGCCACATCCTTTTAAAGTCTTCCAATCTACCAAGAGAATAACAAATCCTTTCATGGTGTAACATATCAGTCAGTGTGTTATTGTGGTATTTTTAACTGGAAGTCTTTCAATGAGTGTCTGTATAATAGATTTTTTTTGCCAGTCGACTGTTCTGTCATGGATGTTTTTGGACTTAAATGTCGTTTTTTTTTTTTAATTATTTAACCTTTATTTAACCAGACAAGTCATTAAGAGCAGATTCTTATTTACAATGACGTCGTGCTGTTTCCATGTACAACTTTGTGTACAACGCTAACAACTGGGACAAACTCTATGAAATGTGTTTGCAGAGACGTTCAGAGTTATTCTGCTGGAGATACATTTTTAATTATGATGATGGATTAATCTGCATTAATGCATTAATTTTGACAGCCCTATAATCTTAAAAATTGTATTTCAAGAAAACTTACCAAGATCATTTTCATGTGTTCCATTGGTAATTTTTTTTGTTTTTGCTTAATTCAAGATGTATTTTAAATATTTTTTTAGCTTTTTTCAAGCAAAAAATCAGCCAATGAAAAAAGTGAAAATGATCTTGTGAGACTTTTCACAATCTTTAGGTGATTATGGTTTATTTAAAAAAAAATGTGTGGTCAGATATTTCGAGTAAAAAAAAATTAGAAAAAATATGCTTGGTAAAAAATGTCGATTTTTAATTTTTTTTTTTCCCGTTTAAAGTTGTACATTCCACTTTCTAAACATGTAAGTCAGTATTTTGTTACATTGTAAATATTAGAATACATTAAAACACGCTGATATAAAATAATTTTGTAAATATTTCATCTAAGGCTATTGTTATTTGGCTGATGAAGCTCTAAATAAAATTTCAGTGTGTGACTTTGTTTTGTTAATAAATGTTTAATAAATTACACTGAAGGCATTTCATCTGCTCTCATGGAATTCTGTTGTGCTTATTTTTTGTTTTGTTTTTTCAAGATAAGGATGTTTAATGAAAGCTTAAAGGGAGTATCCGGAGTAAAAATAAGTTTAAAGAGAAAAACGTATGCGCTTTGATGGAGAGAAAGTGTGTAGAATGCAAATATAAATAAGATAGTGTTTCCTGTTGGTGAAAAATACATGCTTTAATCACTTCTATGTTAACACAGTTTGGCTCAAAACAGCAAAATTTACATTTTTCAATGTACATGTGAATGGTGTCATTTTGATGTCAACTGCGTGTGTGTGTGTGTGTGTGTGTGTGTGTGTGTGTCTGTGTGTGTTTATGTGTGTGTGTGTGTGTGTGTGTGTACTCCCAATCATCTAAAAAATGAGCTCAACTTACTTTTACTCCAGATAATCCCTTTTAAAGGATCAAATAAATGTTAGATTTCTTCATTCCAGAAACACAGAACAGGAGACATTTGCTTTCTACACACTTTCATCAAAGCCCATATGTTTTTGTTCTTTAAAAAACCTGAAGGTCTGAAGGAAATGCATTTTTTTTTTTTAAATCCTAATTTTTCCAAAGGAAGATCTGACACAGAAAGACAAACTATCCATAAACACAAATAACTCCTACCTCTGCTTTCTGCAGCTGTTCACCAGTTTTCTCATTAGAATTTTGTCATTGAATTTTAGTCGACTAAAATGATTTTAGTTGACTAACACACAGACATGAGATTATTTTAATTAATTATGTTTAAATTGATTTTTATGGATTATTTAAGTTTTATACAAGAAATTTAAATAAAATGATTTTAGTCGACTTTTCTTTAGAAGTTTCAGTTTGTTCGTGTTACTCACATAAGTTTTCTTCACATAACTTAACTTCTAAAACAAAGAAGAAAAGTCGACTAAATTATTTTACTAAAATACGACAACCAGTGTTTTTGGTTTGTTAAAAATTATCACTCGTCATCTGAACTCACTTTATCCTCACTAGGGTCACAAGGGTCACTGGTGGCCTTATCCAGCTACAATGGGTGAAGGCGGGGTCAGAGGTCACCCTGTATGAGTCTCCAGTTAAAAAATAATAATGCAAACATTAAATGATTTTAGTCGACTAAAATGATTTTTAGTTGACTTATATTTATTCCATAAAGAATTGTCCAAAGTTAATTTTCTCAGAAAATTTGTATTTAGTTTTAGTCTCATGATGCAAATGTAATTTTAGTTTTCTCTACAATTTAGTCGACTAAAATAATTTTAGTGTTTTTTCTTTGTTGAAAATGATCACTCGCGCCCCCCTACAGATTCGCCAAATACACTGTTAGTAAAATGGCTGTAGATCGGGCATACAAACCGATTCAGCTGAAATTTGACCCAGACGTTGCGTGGGGAGTCGGCCACGACGGACAGCGAAGGCCTTTGAGACTAATTCTGACTTTTTATCTCACCATTTAGATTTTTTTTTTTTTTTTTATCTCTTACTTCTTTTTAATTTTTCCTAAATGTCCTATTCCATACCCATTAAACTGAATACTATGACCCAATAACACACATAATCTATACACTAATTCACTTTTAAAGGCTTTATTTTTGTAGATATTTCTTTTGTATTATTTCATCCAGTTTTACTTTTTACTTTATTACAGTTGAGAAGTTGTAATTTTTAGCTTTTACTTCAGTAAAGGAGTTGAATCAGTACTTTTTCACATAAGTAGTTGTACTTGTATTTAAGTATAGTATGTGAGTACTTTTACCACCTCTGATTTTCAGTCAGCACATTGTGTCATTTGTTGTTACTATTGCCCCATAGACACTGTTGAATAATATATGACATTTAAATGATCAATGAAAAAGGTAGAGGAAATAATGAGTTTTTACAGCCACATAAAAAAAGCAAATATCAGTGCTGTATGTGATCACAAAGACTTTGGCTCATTTTCTCTTTGCTAAAAGTGCTCATTAATCTGCAAATTAAATTATACTGATGATAATTGAGGTCACATTGTTCCCCTGTGTGATCTGTGTTTTACAAATACACATGGAAACAGACAAATGAACAAGCAGCAGGTGTTTGCAAACAGAGCAGCTCACATATAGTTTAATTACATGTAAAAAGAAAAGAAAATTCTTTTCTCAAACTATATTAATAAAATGGAGACAGCCAGGAGGAAACATGTAAAAAAAAAAAAAAAAGTTTAATTACAGGGGGCTTTTTGTGAAATACAAATTATTTTTGCAGCACTTCTTGTCTCCTTTTTACTGCCCTTATGTTCTGACAGGTCAGACTGACAAGTCAAAAACTAGTCTAAAACTTGCGCAGCATGACAGCGCGCACTGATACTGAATGACAGAAAGTAGGGCCAAGTGATTACGAGGTGTGAATTTTCTGTGGATATTGGTTTTGTGATGCAAATAAATCAATTTTCCAATCTCAGGTCCCATGAGCCTCCTGCTCATGGGACAAGCTCCCCATGGTTATGAACTTCCGTGACCGTTGGAGACGGGGGTGAGGGTAGATCAAGAGTGTTTCCAGGAGGTGTCATGGCGGCATGTTGTTTGCATCATTAGTTTCTATATGTGACGTGTTTATATGGTGGCGCTGTCGTCCTATACTAGGAACTTATATTTCTGAACAAATTAAGATGTTATTACCCTATAGGCATGCTCGAAGAAGATTTTACTAAAATTATACTTAAAAACCCTCAGATATTTTGAAATCTGGGATTTTTCTAAATCCTGAGCTCATAAAATATTAACATGGTTCATTTTATTTCCATATTTTCAAGAACATATTTCAGAATAAGAGCTACTCATTGTAATGATCAAAATACTACATTCATTATGAATAATGCAAATTCTTAGTTGAATTCGGAAAAGTATATATACACACACATGTAAAATACATATGAATTTTATTACAATAAACTTCTTTTTACTGGTATAAGAATAGGGGGGTAATAATGCCAGAGAGATGATGAGAGGGAGACCCTTCAGCTTCTTCGTCAACTCGATCGAAGTACTTGGACCATGCCGCCATGACACCTCCTGGAAACACTCTTGATCTAACCTCACCTTTGGAGACAGCGTGCACGTTCATGTATTCGTGGTTTCAAGCAATGGGCTGAAGAAGAGGAGGGAGTGTATATTTTCAAAATCTCACTTGTGTTAAATTGCTGGACTGTTTTTTTCCCTCACACCCCAACTTTAAGTAAAAAAAACCCCTACAAATTCTCAATTGTAACAAATTAAAAAAGTACAACTGCTTTTTTTTGCCATTGATGAAATAATACTTATTATTTAACCAGGACAAATCAGGAAAGTTTCAAAAGTATCCAAAAATAAAACCTTTAAAAGTGAGTTATGTGTTTGACCAGGTCACATTACTCATTTTAGTGGGTATGGGCAGGACATTTAGGAAAAAATGGGGAAAAAAGTCACAATTGAGATAGAAAGTCATCATTATGAGATAATAAAAAAAAGATGTGAGAAATATGAGATTAAAAAATGCATAGTTGTTACATAAAAAGTCACAATTATAATAAAAAGTAAACATTATGAGATTTAAGTAAAAAAAAAACCCATTAATTATGAGAAAAAGAGTTAAAATTATGAGATAAAATGGCACAATTGAGATAAAAGTCCTAATTCTGATATAAAAAGTCACAATTTCTCTTCACTGATTTTCCCTCTGAAGTGACTTATTTAAAATTTTAAAGTTTTCAGTATTCTGACAGAAATTTATATGAAAATATAGAAAATGTAAAAGTAAAAAGTTTACAGAAACAGAAATAATCAAGTAAAGTACAGATACCGAAAAAAAACCCAAACAAACCTTACTTTAATTGCAGTAAGAAAGTACTTACACTTAGTTACTTCCCACCTCTGACAGCCTACAGCCAGCGCTCAAAACCACCTTTCTGGTGTCATTACTCAGAAATATGACTGAAGATGAACCTGTGGAGTTGAATTAATGAAGAATTCAAACCCAAGCTGAGCATTTACAGTTTATGTAGACCACTGGGAAATGTTGTAAAATGCATAATTCCATTTAAAAAAGCTCTCACTGAAAACAAAGGTGCAAAAGATTTGGCAAAAAAGACATTTTCCCACACTTTCATTGCAAAGAAAACATGAAGCCACCTAGGCGGTCTGTTATAATGGCAGACTCAACAGGGTTATTGCAAGACATATTTCTTCTTTGGCAGATATGTAAAATACTGTTCAACTGGAACATATTTCATTCCACAGAAAGTCTGTTTAAAGGTGTGTCTGATTATGTTTCACGGAACAGTGACACATACAACTATGTGGAGGACACTTTCCTCCATCATCTTTCCTTCACCCGCATCTCTTTGAACATGCAGGGTTTTGAATCACTGTGTATCCAGACATCACCGCCGCTGCCTGGAACACTCCATCAGCTCCCTATCGCAGCTGCACCAGCACCCGTGTTTGTTTGCCTGTGATGTTACGGAGCATCATCTGTCTGTCGCAATCACCACATTCAATCATTGTTGGGCAATCTGAGTGGAAAACACAGAATGCACCGTGTTTGTGTCATTATAACAAAGTTACTTCACAACAGACTGTGAGATTGTGATGACAAGTCTAAACCATGTGAAACTTTCCTTCAACTATGATTTATCCAACATTTTTAGGAGCTTAGTTGCATTGACAAAGTGACCAAAAGAGCAGGAAGATAAATTAGATTAGAGATCAGATTTTTTATGGATTTTCTATGCTCTGTTTACAGAACAACACATGGCTATTGTGGCTTGAATACACAGGCGAACAGTGGTGCAATATATGACAAAAAGAGGACTAGTTTTATTGAAGTACTAGTGAAAAGTACAAATTGCACAGGTTTATAAGTACAATGCTTCCAGAATAAAAGTATTGAAATTTTACCACATCTGAGTCCGTCCGTGCATTTACATGATGTTTTTAATCCTGAATTATTTATTCCGAATAAAGTCATTTTGAATTAAAACTATTTCCTTTGTGTTTACATGGACATGTTAATTCTGAGTAAGTGTTTATATGGGAAATGGATTTATTCTGCTCCATTTAAAAGTGTTGTGGCAGATCTGGGAAAGAAACGTCCAGCAATTCAACACAAGTGAGATTTAGAAAATATACACTCCCTCCTCTTCTTCAGCCCACCCCTCAAAGCCACACCTTCACGATTCATGAATACATGAACACACACGCTGTCTGGAGCAGTGATGGAAGGTCAC
Organism: Siphamia tubifer; assembly: GCA_020466265.1. Classification (NCBI taxonomy): domain Eukaryota; kingdom Metazoa; phylum Chordata; class Actinopteri; order Kurtiformes; family Apogonidae; genus Siphamia; species Siphamia tubifer. The sequence continues at coordinate 3,644,440 of CM035783.1, forward strand.
GACCTTTCACGACAACACACATCGATTAAACAACAACCAACATCACAGTGGTTATTTTCATCAACATCTACGATACGATACCCATAATATCCAAATGTTATATGATCATAACAGAATCATCTTACCTATTGAGTAGAAACATGGCCACCTTACCATGGGTTTTGAGACCCTTTTCGTTTTTCAGTTGACGCCAGCGCTGGAATGCAAATGTGATTCCCATCCTCGTCCAGTTCTGTTCTTCGCTCAGCTTCCTTTTTCAAACACAGTTTTTACTTTGGTTTCGTTGCCGGTTGTCGTATTTTCTACCATAGTTATTTATGTGAACGTGCAGAAGGGGGAGAGGTGGGTGTGTGTGTATGTGGGTGGGTGGGGGGGTGTCAGGGGTGGACTGACATTTGATAGATGATGATCAGTACAATGATTGGTCGTAGTTTTCCATCTGGTTCCACCGTCTAGACTGGACTAAAAACATTAAAAGTTTTTTGCAAACATTCTATTCCAGTATGTGAAATGGGATCATGAAGAGGTTTTCAAACAATATGGTAAAAAAAATTTTTCAAAAAAAAGATCTTTAATTGAGCTTCATATGAGTTTGATCTTATATATGGATTAATTTTGGTTGTGTTTAGTGACTTGTAATTTTGACTTTTGAATTTTGACAATTCCACAGTACCTACACTTTTAGTTAAATAAGGTTTTGAATACAGAACTTTTATTTATAGTGGAGTACTTTCACTGTGTCTGAACGTTATCCTTCAGAGGGGTGGGTGGGTGTGTGTGTGGGGGGGGGGGGGGTGACCTATGGGCAGAGGTCAGTTCATCTCAGGAGGGCTGACATAGAGATACCAACCACCAATCACAGTCACATTCACACCTATGAGCAATTATATCTTAACTAATTGACCTATCAGTGTGTGTATTTGCATGTGCTAAATGGATGGATAGAGGAAGAAAGAAAGAAGAAAGTATTATATTTGTCATTATCTAAAAGCCAGAACACCTGGAGAGAACCCACATGAGGACAATATACAAAGTCCACACTGCTTTTATCAGTTGTCCTGTTCTACACATGCTGCTCTTTTTATTGATGCTACTTTTTTTTATCCTGCACTGAAATTGTTTTTATTATTTGGGTATTTATTTATTTATATAAATAATTAAGCAAAAGGTTTTATTGTTATTGATTATCTGGATTATTTATTATATTTAGATTCTTACATATTAGGTTGCATATTGCTGGTCCTGAGTACTCATTTTTAATTTTCATGTATTCATGTAAATGACAATAAACTGAATGTGAATACTGTTGGAATCAAACCCAAGATGATCTTGGTGTGAGACACCATTGTTATTCAATATACACATAAAAAACCTCCAATTTGTCACAGTCTACTTCAGAGGTGCTCAGTTCTGGTCCTGGAGAGCTACTATTCTACATGTTTTAGATCACAGGTGTCAAACTCCAGTCCTCGAGGGCCGGTGTCCTGCATGTTTTAGATATTTCCCTTTCCCATGTGATTCAGTTTACCCCTTTAACTCCTGAGAACTAAAAGAAATAATTGGTAACATGAGCAAAGTAAAGACACAAATGGCAGAAAATCAAAGAAAAATACTACAATTTAAAAAAAAAACAAAATGTAGAAAAATAAACAAAATGAGCAACAAAAACTAATAAATTTTTACAAAATGACAAACTAATGTGGAAAATTTTGAAAAAAAAAAATACTAAAGAAGAAAACTACTATTGTAATTTGGTCCCAGCAATTTTTTATTTTTTATTTTGCCTTTAAAAAAAATGTTTAAATAAAATAAAAAACCTCTTGCTTTTTGGCACCTTGTCCATGCACAAAACTAAAAGGAAAATGGTAAAATTTTTCTGAATATTTAAACTAAATCATCCATTCACAACGCATCAGCACTGACACTTAAAGAGTTAATAATCAGCTCCTCATCAGACTGATAATAATGCAGTGGCCTCCAGGTGGAAAGGAAGAGGGAAACATCTAAAACATGCAGGACACCGGCCCTCGTGGACCACAGTTTGACAGCCCTGTTTTAGATGTGTCCTCCTTCCAACACACCTGATTCAAATAATAAACCTTTCATTAAGGTCTGTAGAAGCCTGATAATGACTGTCAGATGTGTTGGAAAAGGGACACATCTAAAACATGCAGGATAGTAGCTCTGGAGGAGGAGGGTTGAACACCCCTGGTCTACTTCTTCCTGACCCCTCCCTCTCCAGTCACATTCACCTGTTCAGCGCTGCACAGCTGCAGTGTCTCATTAGGGCTGTAGGGAAGACTCATTTCTACATCTGTGCAGCATGTCAACCCAACCTCACCATAAACTGAACTCTTCATCATTCATCTGCTCTACAGAATCTGACTGATGCTTTTCCTCTTATACCTTTGTTAGTGTTTGTTTAATAAATCCATTCCTCCTTTCAGCACCATGCTCATGAGACCCATCATTAACATCCACCTTGACACATTTCTATTGAACTATATACATAGTGTGTTGGTGCACTGACAATCAATAGTTTTAATCCCCTCAGCCAAATGTAGTGTGAGATTCTGTTGAAAACTAATACTCTAGAATTTAAATTTGATTGTCTTTATGTTTATTTGAAAGTACTCAGATATTATAACTACACAAGGAAATTTGACCTTAAAAATGTATATCAAGGTCACCTATTTTTAATAGGCTTCTTCCCAATGCCAAGATACACCCACATTGTAAATTTGGTACAGATATGTGATGGACAGACAGACACATGACAAAACAATTACAAAACTCCTTTGACCAGAAGTTTACCAAGGGGTGAAATCCTTTGACAGATGATGCCTCCATTCATAGGGAACAAAGGTTTGATGGGTTGAAAATAATATGCATCACATGTTATGGCTATCAGTGACCTGAACTCACATGAGTTAGACTGGCACAGGAGATGAAGTCAACATGGTAATGTTTTTGTTAGAATCTTGTTCATCATTCTAGTAGACTTCACAGACAGACAGATCAATGCCAATGAGCAGAAAAGCTGCCATGAAAGCACACGACAATGTAAAAATCTGATTAACACGCTATGCGTTTTTTTTTTTCATTTGTCACCTGTCTGTATTTAGTAGCAGAATGGATATTTACAGTCTTCATTTGTTTCCTGGTCATGCTCCTCTGCTTTCATTGACCAGATGCCAGTCTCAGTTCCATATTTCTCAGGATCACATGTTTGGTGCTTAGTGATATCTCAGGCGTTCAGACACTCCCTGGAGGATCCAGATACAGGGCATGAAAATGACCATGAGCCAAAGCTAACCATAGCTGGCACTGCTGAGCTAACTTGAGCAGCAACAGCAGCAGGAACAGCAGCACTCTAATCCACGATAGCTTGCTATTTTGCCTTTGAATAAATGAGGCTCAATGAACCAGAAAGAACGAGGTCTGGGTGTTTTATCCAACTTGATCTGTGCAAATCAGCTTTGAAATCCTTCCCCTTTTCTATCATTTTTCTTTTTCTTTTTATTCATCAAAAGTATATTTTTGAATGAAAGTATAATTTAGAGGTTTTTTTTTTTTACTAGAACTGTGTTTTTTAAGATAATGATTTATGAATCCAATTGCAGCAGTTTTACTTGGTGGATGATGGTGATGATTAACATGACTGTCACCACATGGTATCTCACAATACCATCTGGGACCATCCGCAACCGCTCCGTTTTCAAAGGAGGGGCCTTATCTAAAATCCTTACATGTGATTATATTAAATATATGTCCATCTCTTGACTGACGTGTCGCTTCAGCCACTCACATTGAAGTCAAGCCGCTTAACCGGCAAAAATTGTTTTCATCAGGTATATACACATCAACAGAAGGGGTTTAAACTGAACATTTATATGTAATGTTTATTTATAACCTCATCTACTACGATATCACCAAGTTCTTCTGGTAAGCATTGTAGGAAAGCATGGTTCTCCATTTATCCTTCAGTCAAGATTCAGGGCTACAGAAAACCTCTGCCAACATCTGTTGTGGATATGGATGTCATGTCTTCCTCCCAGTTCTATTACTGTCAACCCAAGTTTACCAGCCTCTTTGACTTGGTCCTCTACCAACATAACCAGGGGGGTACCACAATAACCATGGGCTTCTGCACTGGTATTATTTCTGTATCCACCAGTGGAGCCATCTGATAGGTCAAACTCTTACCAAACCCGGTCAGAAAAAGAGTGAAAACATAATTTCCATTAACAAACACTTCCAAAGCTGTCCTCTGTTCATCTTTTAAGGAATGACCATACGGTAGAGTAGACAAAACAGTGGAAATAGCCAAGTCAATATGGACCCTGGGACCCTAACCCTAATGCACGCTGCCATTGTTGTGTATCTGAAAAAACTACACTGCCATCACTTCTGCTTTACGTCACACCAGCCACAATGCTGCCGGGTAGTCCCACCCTGCAACACTGATTGGCTCCTTCATTTTGAAGTACATTTGATCCACATGCTACTCAGATGGTTGTCTGAGCATCGTGTAACACTGCCAGATGACGGATGTCAGGTTAGGTGATGACGACAATCCCACCAAAAAACAAACAAAACCCCACAAATATCTTCAGTTCTTCAATTGAATTAACATAACTGTGATCTATCTATCTATCTATCTATCTATCTATCTATCTATCTATCTATCTATCTATCTATCTATCTATCTATCTATCTATCTATCTATCTATCTATCTATCTATCTATCTATCTATCTATCTATCTATCTATCTATCTATCTATCTATCTATCTATCTGCTCTAATCTATTAGAAGGAGAAAAAAAATATTTGTCTCAGAGCCCTTAGTGGTGAATAAATTAAACAATAAACTTTGTAATAGCGCATTTTGTAATTAGTCTATATAATGCATTGGAATTTTCCTCAAAGACTGTTTACATTCTGTTACATTTTACATATGAAAGTAATATTTATTTTAAACTTTTTTTCCTAAAAATGTACTCATGTACTATTATAAATAATGTTCTACACAAAACCATACAGCTTTTATACTCGTCGTTTTTATTATGAAAAGATAACTATTTTGTCTCAATGAATTAACTGAACCATTCAACATTTGCACTGGTAGTCTATATTCAATAAAACTACTTTTGTTCAGAAACTCAGCCCTTTCCTTGTAATATAATTAGGGAGCAAGTTAATACATCACAGATGTGCGCCCACTCGCAAACAAAAACGTGTCGTCATCATGTTGCGACAGCCATTCTCTCCAGTCGGTGGAGAGTCAGGAGACGAACAAACCTAGCGGTTGTTGAGGTGGCTCTGATCGGCTAACCACTCACCCCTGACACGCTATTTGAGCTCATTGGATGTATTTCCCCTCTTGTGGTGATCAGATGCCTTCATGTGTCGCCCAGTAAAAGAACTGAGTTAAAAGGTCGACAAACACACTCGTCAGTTTGACGAAGCTGCTAACGTTAGCGGTGTTTAGTAGCCTGCTAACACTCCTCCAACTTGGCTTGAAGAGTGCCTTGTAGGCTTGTTAGCTTTGTCCGGCTAACGTGCTAGCTCCTTGTAGATTAGGTACCGACGCCGACTGCTGCTGGTGGGAAACCAAGAAACGAAGAAGACGCAGCGTATACCTCGTCGGAACATCAAACTAGCTTTAGCTCCACCAATCTTCAAAGGGTATCAGATTGAAACACGACCAGAAGGAATCCCCGGAGAGGCCTTCTACATTTGTCCGGTCACATCTTTCTGAGGTAAATTCAGCCTTAAATTACATCATACGAAATTTAAGTTTTTACAAAACAAGTATTGGACGAGTAGAAAAGGGCCTAGCATTAGCCTGCTACAGCATAGCTCTATAGTTAGCAAAGTTAGCATTGCTAATGCTAGCTAACTTAACGCACTTCTCTTGATAAAAAGCTTGTTGGACAACAGAGAGAAGTTTAAAGTTGGCCATGCTGCCCATTGTAGTTCTACATATTAAGTCGTAATGTTACCAGCACAAATTGCGGATGCGTTTGTTCGCTGTGTTGCTTACTGAGTTCACCACTGTGCTTAAACAAACTGTGAAAAGTGAACCAGAAGTGCTAGGAGTTAGGTCCGCATTCAACATGTTATTTATAGAAAAAGTGCTGAAGTTTTTAGCGTCAGATCTGGCTCTTTACTAAAGCTTTTGAACATAACGCACCTAAGAAGCGTTTCAGTGGAAATTAGCGGACCAGTTGCCGACTGCTTCCTTGCATGGTAAGGGTCTCACTTCAAAAGGAAAAGGTTGGCGCACCCCGTGAGAAGTTTATGTTATGTCTCAGTTGTATGGCTTAAGCTAAGTCCAGATGTTTTGCGGGCTAACGGATGACAGCAATTCCCACAACGATGACTATGAAGATGTCCAGTTGTTACAATGTGGCTTTAGATCAGATTTTCAATGTTCATTCTTAAGAACAATTGCGAAGTCACAACTGAGTATACCTAAGACAACTGGACTCCTCTCCTTTGTGTACATTTTATAGATAGATGTATGGGACCATACACTGCTAATGCCCAGTGCTGACTGACTGATGGACCTTTGAAATGACCTGTACTTTTTATATGCTCTTTGATTAAATATTTTGTGGTTCCTATCTGCTGCTCAAATCTAGTTTAGTGCTTATGTTTGGAGAGATGTAGGGCATATACCTTGATGAGCTGTACAACTGATCATAGACACTGTACACAATGTGTATGTTTTATGGATTACATGTTGTACTTTAGCCATATGATCTGAAGAAGTGTGGTTATTTTACCTTACTCTGACGTCATCAGGTGTTCTGATCACCTGTAGCGCAAAGGACTGTTCTCCTGGTTTTAATCAGATTGCAGTGAAGTATATTGATGTCATAAACCTGGCATAAGGCCTTCCTTGAGTTTTTGAACACAGCATAAGCTGTTTAGATGTGCACCGTTTTCACCCCACACTCAGTTGCCAGTGTGAATTATTACTTTATAGCTGCTTAAATGATTGGCACATAATTTCGTTGCATGCATATTAGTTCTTTCCTATCTGATGATATTTCATTCATAAATCATAAACCTAAGGTTGGTACCTTTTAATGGACATACTAATTATGCGTCACACTAATGTTGATTGTGATGTTTAGAACTGCACAGTAGCCCTTTTAAGATGTTCAGTCGACACAAGTTTAATTCTTGTCGCTTTGAGGTCTATGTTAATATTTCAGCTTTAACTGTCACATAAAATGAGTCAATGTATTTACTTATAGTTTAGTCCTCATCACATAGTTGGATAATTTTGCATATTTTTACATCTTCTTTAGAAACTATAAGAGTAAGTGTTTTTTGTTTGCATTAATGCATCCATGAAAAAGGAGACGGTTTCAGTTTTATTCATGGCTTTCTGTTGTAGTTTGAAAATCTGTGATCGTATGAAGTGATACAGGCAGAAGTAAAGAAAAAGTGTGAATGGAAGAGTTTGGACATTCACTGTACAATTAAAAATGAGCAAATATGCATATTCCATAAGTTGTCTTTTGTGTTTAAACTGCACTTCTATAGATGGCAGCTTAGTGTTCTGCATTGTAAAATATGTTTTTTTCCCACATGGATTAATTTAGTAGCATGTAATACACAAGGCTTAACCACCAAATTGGATACATTCAGCAGAGAAATGCTGTTCTATATATTTGTCAGGCTAAATTTATGTAGACTTCAAAGACAACTTTCCTTGCATTTTACCTCAATGCTGCAAACCCAGTTATGAAACAAATCACACAATCTTGGGTAACTGTAGAAATTGTAATACTGCAACCATGTAAAAGTTTTTTTTTTTTTTTTGATTTTCTACTCCCATTTCCTCCTGATTTCCAAAGTCTTTTTGTATTTTGATTGTCATCTGAAAATGTTAGCCTGGGGCAGATATAGAGAGACTTTGTAGACTTTTCACTTCTAATACTGAGTTGATGCACCTGGCAGTGAAGGGCTTTCAAGTGTGACTCATTGGTGGTAGCATTACTAGAACACCAGTGTTTACCCAGCGGTGCAGAAGGATACCCATGTGGCATATTTCTATGCTTTTGTCCATAATGCAATCCAATACATGTAAACTAACCCCAAAATACCACTGAGCAGCGTTAGGCTAAGTAAACAGTAACGATTCCTCACCTGGGTTCATAAAGATGGCAAGAAGTGTGTGCATTGAGACATTTAGTAGAGTGAGCGCTGTGTGACTATAAAAGGCAGAGTTGTAGGCCTTTAAAGACCTGCATCACTGTTTAGTAAAGGATACTGGGACATTTGGTCAGAAGTAGAGCAGAGCAGGGCCTGTGCTTTTTGATGCCACATGGGTAGAGATGAGTGAGACAAACTGGAGATGATTTAATGAGCATCTACAACTGTCTGTCTGTCAGCAGGATTACACAAAAACTTCTGAACGGATTTTGATGAAACTTTCAGGAATGATAGATAAAAGGGAAACGAAGAACCCACTACTCTTCCCTCAGTTCTCAACAGGTTGTTTTTCCGATTGATTTGCTGAGTTGAATTTCAAACCAGATCAAATAAAGTAATTGATTTGTACCAACAACCTACTGTGTATTATTTAACAACTTTAACCACAGTAATATGTCGTTACCCATTTACCTACTTTTGTTCAGTCAGATGTTACCCTAGAAGAGCTTTGGGGGTTTCCTATACCATTCACACTGTCTTAAAAATACACAGTGGGATTGATTTTATGATCGATTGAATGACTCCCTTTTTGTTGATAACAAGACATCGCAGCTGTGAGGTCTGGATGAGCACAGGGACATTTAAGAGACATAATGCAATCTTCTGTTAATATAGAATATTTCAGTTTGATTTTTCAAGTGGTGCTGGTGAAAGCAGAGGACAATCTTTGTAAAATCAGAGTTTATAATACAGGTACACAGATTCAATACTGATATCGGACACGGATTAGCATTTTAGGTAATTATGTAATTTGATAGTTGCAGGTAATTGGGTGCACATTTTGGAATATGTTACCAGTTGACATCTCCATATAATGAAGATTTTGAAGCTATAGCAACATCTGTATTTGATAATTGTTCAGTTCTCAGCCAACAAAGAATACAAGTACATTTCAAAGCAATTTTATTGAGGCACTTACAGCAGGAGTGGATTAAAAAGCAGAGGTTTAACAGGCTGAAACTGACTGTCTGCATTGACGGAGGTACACTTGCTTACCATGACGTTTGCAGGCTAATCTGCTTTACATTAACTCTGCAGTCCTGAAAATGGCTTCTCTCAGGGTTCCCGTGGGGTCTAAAAAAAGTCTTAAAAAGTCTCAAATTCATGAACTTAAATTTTAGGCCTTAAAATGTCCTGAAATGCCCATATTTTCAGCCCAGGTTTAAAGTTGAATTTACTCAAGTCTTACTTCAGTCCATTCTGAGAGAAGTGTCTGTGCCTGTTGCTGTTTCTACTGTCAGCTGATGAAAATTAATTATTTGGTAGCTCAGTGTGTCCACTATCACGTTCTGTACATTTCATATTTTTGTTCCAGCTAGTGTATACTACGCACTGCATGGAGAAAAAGCTGCAAACACAAGAAAGGTGCAACGACCAAAAACACAAACGCATAAAACAAATGCAAGAGAAACATGCTGCAATAACGGGAACAAAACAAAAATGTACAAATGCTAAAGAAAATACCGAAACATGTAGTCGCAAAACAACTGAAAGAGAGAAACACTGCAAATTCACTGCATGACAAAACGGACCTTTTTATTTATTATATTCCATAAATGTAAGAAACTCACTTTTTAATTTCCAATACAAAGCGACATGGTTTTGAAAATGAAATGTGATCGTCTTTTTATTTTAGGAGGTCTTGATGTTGGTCTCAAATTTTTCTCATAATGCTCTAAAAATGTCTAAAATATAACATGAGCAAAGTAAGAGACTAATGGAACACAATTGACGAACAATAATACAATAAATAAAGAAAAAAATAGGCAACAACATCAACAGAAAGTAATAAATATTCACAAAATAACACAAACATGCAAAAAAAACAAACAACCTAAATGTAGTTTTAAAAAAACAAAATGAATACATGACTAATGTTGTAATTTGGTTCCAGTAGTTTTAATTCAGGTTTTTTTCTTTTTCTATATCCTTATGACACCTGTACATCAGTTGTATCAGTAAAACAACTTACTAATAATTTTATTAAAAAAAAAAAACCTTGAATTTTTAAATGAAACCATCCATTCAGAAAGTGTCGGGGCAGAAGCATCAGGGGTTAAAGGGTTAACTAGCAACAATTAACCTCCAAGGAAAGATGATAGAGGTTATCTAGAACTTTAAATGAAGCTTACAGGCTGTTTGGGATATTTTCTTGTGTTCTTTATTTAATAGGTCTTATTTTTTTATTTACTTATTTTTATTTCAGCTTGTTGTCTTAGTTTTTGTTGTTTTTGCTCAGTTCTTGTTGTGGTTGTTGCTATGGTTGTTCTCACAATAATTGTTTGTATTATAGAATGTTTTTTTTGTGAGGCCTTTTGGTTCTACAGTGTCTTTACTGTGTTCTCATTACTGGTGCTTCACTGTAGAAGCTTTCGTTTGCATGATGTTTTGTGAATTTTCAATTTGTTAATTTAAATGTAATTATAATAAAATACAGAACATTATCTGAATGTGGGAATTCAGTTATAATGTAGAGGGATGCATAAAATAAGGTTTTATTGTGATAAATTCATATAAACTCTCATGACCAGGAGATATTATTATATTAAATGGTCCATTTGTAGTAAATATAAAGTGAATATAAATGTACTTATAGTTGATTATACAAATTGGATTGTGTGAGGTGACTTATAAAATGTGTATATAAATGATTGTAGGTGTTTTGTGTTAATGATAAATGGATGTTAAATCATAGACTGCAGAATCTGATGGATTATTAGTTTAGAAAAGGGGGTGGGAGGTTATAACTTTTACTTCTTCCTCTGCCCTTTTCGAGTGCAAGAAAGATAAAAAAATTTTGTTGGCCATTTTGGTAGATTTAAAAAAAAGTTTTAAATTTTGTGCTAAAAATAAATCCACAAAACCATAATATCCCAATAAATGGCGTTCAATAATCCAGGTTCCCAGGAGGTCTAAAAAAGTCTTAAAGTGTAAAATTCAGGAACTTAATTTTTAGTTCTTAAAATGTCTTAAAAATACCCATATTTTCATCCCAGGTCTAAAATTGTATTTAGTTAAGTCTTAATTTTAAATTATTATAAAAAGTCAAAATGATCAGGTATCTGGCAGCTCAGTGTGTCCACTACCATGTTCTGTACCTTTCATATTTTCTATAAATATAAGAAAGTCTCACTTTTTCATTTCCAATACAAAGTGACATGGTTTTGAGACTCAAATGTGATCGTCTTTTTATTTGATGGGGTCTCGATGTTAGTCTTAAAATGTTCTCATAATGGTCTAAAAATGTGTAAAATTTAACTTGTTGATTCTTGTAAGAACCCTGAATAATGACTAGTGTATATAATATCCAGTGCATCACATGCAGTTATGTGTATTTGTTACATTTTGTTTGAAAATGAAGAAGTTACTTCTTGCTTTTCAGTATCGTCCGTTTCGGGAGTCATAGCTTTCAAATGAAACGTGCACGGCATGGTAACTTATCAGCTAATGCACAAAGCCTGGGAACTAGTATTGGAACTGAAGAAATCACACCAGTGCATCCCCCAAATTGCAACTTTCTTTTATCTGAATACTTTGATTCTAATGCAATAAAAAAAGGAGTAGAGAGGAAAACAAAATAAAACGGGGGTTCATAAGCACGAAGGGGAGAAACTTCCAGATTGGAACAGCAGGGCTCTGAAAGTCCAGCCCACCGTCAGCGGCTTTGTATGTGGGCAGAGAGAAAAGTGAGATCAAGGAAAGAGGAAATTAAAGGGCTTTTCTGTGAGCAGATCCAAATCACCTTCTAAAGAGAGGGATCTCCTATCGTCAGGAAATCGCATGAACAGTGTTTTTGTTCCCTAAGAAATCAAGTAGACCCTTCTGGAGCGATGAAGGACAACAACATCAAGGATGGGATTATGTCAGAAGTAAAGGTTAGGCTGCAAGTAGGTCAAGTATTTGGATATTACCTTTTATCTCTATTACCTTCTTCTATGAAACTCAATTGGTTTCAGACGATATACTTATTTAGAGATTTGGTGTGTGTGTGTGTGTGTGTGTGGTGATGCGTTGGGTATCTCTTATTCTGAAGTTATTTTCATAAATAGAGGGAGCCCACCGTCTACAGACTTTTCTGTTTCTGTTCTTTATTGTGGAGTGATACATATTACTTTACTTGCTCGCTGCAGTATTGCTTCCCACCACAACTTAATTGAGCATCAAAAATAATGAGTATTTATACTGTCACTAAACACAACATAACATTCATCTGAATCAGTGTATCATTCATTTTTCAAAATAAAATAAAAAAGAAGACGACAAAACTTTCTTTGTTTCCAAAACCAAAATGAAAAAGCTGTGATGCATTTTTTTTTTTCAGTTTTCCTTTTTGTGTTTAAATGAATAATAGGAAAACTGGATAACGGCCGTTTTCCGTTTTATCCAATTTTGACCTGAAGCAAATTGAGTAAAGTGGAAATAAATCATAACAACCAAAAGAAACATGTCCACTGGACTTGAAGATCATTATGGTTTGATATGACAACAATTTTCTCAGTGTTCATATCTTCAGGTCTTAGGGTGACCCTCTTGGTTTTGCCAAATAAGAGGTCGGTTTACACTGTGGGTCAAAGGTCATTTTCGGTTCACTCAACTTGCTTCAGGTCAAAATTGGATAAAACTGAAAATGGCTGTTACCTGTTTTTTTCATCATTAAATTAAACGCAAAAAGGAAAACTGGAAAAACTGCATCGTTTATTTTTCGTTTTGGAAAAAAATGATGAAGAAATGACTTGTTTCATTGTTTTATTTTGAAAAACTAATTTCTGATACACGGATTCATCTCTAATTCATATTCATTCTAGGGCTGGAAATGATGGTCTAGGTCCATGTGACGAAACACTGAATTTAAAGCATATAATTATGTAACTTTTGGCACTGAATATTATAGCACCTGTTGCAGATACATGTAAAGCCAAGGATATCCAGGAACAGAAAATTTCACACTAAACTTTGTTGAAATACCTTCCCTTTAATATTTCATGAATGGTGAAATGAAACTTTTCCACATGGTCTTAAAGTCAAATGTACAGAGAGCAGCTTTTCATATGAAGTTAACCTGGTATGTGAAAGGGCTCCCCATGGGTGTAAAGAGTAAATAAAATAAAAATACTTGAATTTGTACTGAAGTCTATTGTTTATTATCCCCTGTTCAGCAGCCGCAGACAATGGTGTAGAAACACAGAGGAGGCAGCAACTGAGCCAAAGTTGTAAATTTCTCCAAAAAGAGCCTCATATAATGCACCAAATGTGAAGAAATAACAGGCTCCTACTTACATGATAACGGCTCTGTAGTAAAGTCATTGATTTGACGAAATGAGATGAACAATGACATCCACTACTGCAGGGATGAATTAAACTTGTTATATATATATATATATATATATATATATATATATATATATATATATATATATATATTAGCCACTGTATATTTACTGTTTTTATTGGTTTTACTGTATTCCTCTTGCATACTTTTAGTTTTTTATAGAAATATACGTTTGTTCCGTGTTTCTGTTTTTACTGACCCTGGGAGTGACCGCACATAAGTTCCTATGTGTTACGCACAAATGGCAATAAATGACTTGACTTGACTAAACACATATAGATAGAGGTGTGGATATTTAACTCGCACAATGATTTGATTCGAATCTCGATTCACAGACCGCGATCCGATTCAGGGCGAGTCATAAAATTTTGTGAACGATTCCATTAGATTCAGTTCAGTACGATTCGATCCAATTCAGTTAAGTTTGATTCAATACAAATTGACACTTTAACTGCAAGGACTTATTTTATTTTATGTTACGGAGAAGAAAAATAAACCAATATCATTTCAAAACCATATCCTTTTGTTCACTCAAAGTAAAAGTCAGTTTAATTATTCCTATAAATGTGAGAATACATTGAGCTTAGACATAAAATACAGATTTTTTAAAAATTCTTTTTGAGGAAAATGAACTGATCAACAACTGATTCAGGGTCCGTGGACCGATTTACTCGGGTTTCATACAACACAGACCAGTTCGAATCAGTTTATCTTTACACCCCTAATGTGTGCCTATTGAATTTTTTTTGGTTTAAGATATAAAGATAAATATTTTAAAGATGCTTTTGTTGAACAAATCTCATACCAGTCAGAGGGTACATTTGTTGTTTATTGTGATTCAGTTCTTTGGGATGTATTTATCACATGTGTGGATGTAACGATGCAGGTTTGTTAAGTCAGCACTTGGCTCGACATTGATTTGTGTGTATGTAGGATCTCAGTCCAGGTTTCTGCAAAAAATACTCGTTTGCTCCAGTGCACTGTTAGTAGTTAATGGCGTTAGTAAAAGATCTACACATAAACATGGACACTTGTTAGTATTGCACAGTGATATTGGGTAAAGAAGTGACTCTGCTCTAAATGTAAAGTGTCATGAGGTAACTGTTGGTATAATTTGGTGGGAATCGATAGGATGTTTTCAATGTCATTGTAGATTCTGTTTACCATTATCCCTGGATCTCTGCGAGGTCGGTCCTTCAGCCAAGTTTTCACAGGCCAAACATTACAAACTGCACACGTGTACCTGGAGTGCTGTTGCTTCTCCTGGAAATGAGCGGTGTTGACTTTTCAAAAGTGCGATTATTGTCCATGGTTTTCATGATAATTAGAATTTAGACGTTAATAATAAGCGTCTTTAGTTTCACCATGGTTATACCAGTAGTTTTTCTGTGCCTAATGTCAGGTCCTATGTCATGAAATCCTCAATCTGGGTGTGTCATTATAAGAATAGACGGTGTTTTACTGTTTAAATCTATATTCAAACGTCTTTCACTGTGGTGCATCTTCCTCTTTTTTATCTCACACACCATAACAAAACTTTATCTTCACTTTATAACTTTCCTCAACCTCTCATCTCCTTTTGTTTTGCTTTAATTTTGCATGCTCCTTACTCTTGCAGACAGACTCCCTGCACTGAAAACGCTGCGTACCAATTTTGGTTGGCTCCATTGTTATCCTTGCTTAATTTTTAATCACAGACGGTATGATTGTGTCTCTTCTTAAATGGTTGTTTCTGTAATACGCTTTCTTAATAAGTTTTAATTTCACTCTGAAGCTTTACTAGAGATTTATAAGCAAATCCAGCAGTGTGTGGGTGTGTGCTGCAGCTGTGAGTGGCCCTCTGCTCTGTATCTGTGAGGCACAAGAAGCATGTTAATAATTCAGAGCTGTGCCATGTAGCTCTGAGTTGGTTAATGAACACAGGGAGGAATCTCCCAGGCATGTTGCTTTGATCTGGGCTATAGTGGGAACATTATGTGACCTAGTGCAGGGACAGGAGGAATTGACAGTTTAAGACAAGCACAATCCAGAGTGGTTAATTTATAAGACAAAACTATGCTTCGGTAGAGAGTCTTGTTTTGGCTCTTACAGAGAGAATGAGGTGACTGAAGGAGGATCTTACCCAGTCCTCTTCTAGCAGTGGCACTTAATTCCACTTTCACAAAAAAAAAATCCTCAACATCTGGCTTTTGTCATCAGTGTAAAAGGATAAAATTGGCATTTATTCTTGGGTCAAATGACTCCAGTAGTCACAGCCATGTACTGGATCCAGCTCCATTTAGCAGTGATGGAAACACAACATCCTTTTCACTTCTTTTCCCATGTGGAGTGGAGTTTGTAAATGTCATGATCTTATTAGAATATCGATATAATAACACATTGTCATGAATAACGGACAATTGCAAGTTAATATTTTGCATGTTACTGGGTCTGACCAAGTGGTCACATGGTGCAAAGTTGCTGTTCCGTGACTTGTAAGTTAAAAGCTACTGTGCAGCTGTTAACAAGAACTTTAAAATGATATGCATGATAATTTACCAGAGTTAGTATTAATGTGACAATGACAAAACATGCTCAGTCACGTACATCTACATTTTAGGGTTTATACAAAAGGTGATAAGATGCTGTTCATGCTCATATATTGTTCTACGTGGACATTCAATCTACAAGACTGCTGATTTTTGTAGAAAAATATTGATTGCCTTATAAATTTGAGTGAAAGCAGTTCATTGTCACGAGGTCCCTCGGTAAAGTAGCTGAAAACCTAATGGCTAACATTTAATTGAATTAAATACTGAATAAAAATTCACAAGTTCTTGATCACTTTTATTTATTATAAATATAACGATAGCAAATATAAGATGGGTTGATCTTTGAGGCCAATCATCTGATTGTTCATGCTAATAAAGGCCCACCTTAATTAAATAATAAGTCGTTAAAATGTGGAAAGGCTGAGGTCCCAGTGTGTTCAGTGACACAAATACAGGTTTATCTGGGCTTCAGTGTTTGATCCTTCTGTTTAAGTAAATGCTCAGACCTTCTCCATCTTACTGTTACTGAACTGCATCTCTTCACTGCTAACCCACAACCCAGTCCCTATAAAATGCCCACCAGTCCTTCTCTGAGACTGCAGCAGAGGTTTCAGGATGAAAACCGGCTGAAAGGGGGCCTCTCCCAGCAGAGGTCCCGTTGGCATGGAAACGGCTGTCTTTGTGAATGGAGGCTTCTCTTACATGCCTGGTCAGAGGTCTCCCACTGTCTCAGGGTCCAACCAGAGCCCACTAGACCTAAGCATGAAACCTGTAAATGTCTGGTACTTTCACTGCTGCGCTTTGTGTCATTTGTGTTATTTCTGTCCATGTATTGTCAGCTTAGTTTAACAGTACTCTAGTTTCTTTTTGAAAATAAATGGTCCTTTTTTTTTTCTCTATGCATTTAACAGGCAGGTTAAATCACTCAACAGACCAACTCTACAAATACTGTATGAAAGCTTTGTACATGTTGAGAAAATGGCATTTTTGTTTGACACCCTATGATCATGCTATTAAAGCCATTAAAAAGAAAAAACAGGACTGTAAAAACTGTCCCACTGAGCTAACATTTATCGTAAATGTCTCATTTTTCAGTGTAATTACAGTATTTCAGAATTCTGCACTTATCTTTACCTCTACGAAGGTTAGGTTTTACTGTGCATTTGTCTGTTTGTTTTTCAGTAAGATAACTAAAAGTTATAGACGGATGTTGATGAAACTGTCAGAGATAGTGCGTCAAGAAAGAAACTGTACATTTTGAGCTATAAAGGTCGAAGGTCAATGCCTAAAATGCATAAGTGGTGATATCTCAGAATCCAGACCAGATGGCATCGCACATTTTTATTTATTTTTTTTCTCCTTCACTCTGTTTTACCTTTGGACATCAGATGATAACACCGATAGGCTCGCTGACGTCATATGACATCAAATGAAGGGTATATTTGCAAAATGTATAAACTTTGTTACATGTAGTTAAATCTGATAATATCTTGTGCTTCATATTTAACATTAGATCTAATATGTGAAATTTGGTCGTTGTGTGACGTCACATAACGTCGGAGTGACGTCATACATGGTTGAATATTGAAATATCTCAAACAGGACAGATGATGTCTTTGACTTTTTTCAAACCCTTTAAGGCAGGGGTGCTCAGTCCTGGTCCTCGAGGGCCACTGTCCTGCATGTTTTAGATGTTTCCCTCTTTCAACACACCTGACGGTGCAGAGCTGGATGACAGGCTGATCATTTAAATCAGGTGTTTTGGATGAAGGAAACAGGGGTGTCAAACTCCAGTCCTCGAGGGCCGGTGTCCTGCATGTTTTAGAGATTTCCCTCTTCCATGTGATTCAGTTTAACCCTTTAACTCCTGAGAATTTAGCAATTAGTAAAAAAATAATAAAAAAAATAAAGTAAAATAAAATGAGCAACAACAAAAAACAAAAATTAACAATAATCTAACAAAATAATTGGTAACATGAGCAAAATAAGACACAAATGGCAGAAAATCAAAGAAAATAATGACATTCAAAAAAATGTAGAAAAATAAACAAAATCAGCAACAAAATACATATTTAAAAAATGAAAAAATAATGTGGAAAAAATAAAACAAAAACAAAAGAAAACTAGTATTAAAATTTGGTCCCAGCAGTTTTAATTTTGCCTTTAATTTTTTTTAAATAAAAAAAATTTGCTTTTTGGCACCTTTTCCATCCACAAAACTAAAAGGAAAAATGGTAGAATTTTTCTGAATATTTAAACTAAATCATCCATTCAGAATGCATCAGCGCTGACACTTAAAGAGTTAATAATCAGCTCCTCATCAGTTCTGCAGAACACTGATAATGATGCAATGGGCTCCAGGTGTAATGGAAGAGGGGAACATCTAAAACATGCAGGGCACCGGCCCTCGTGGACCGCAGTTTGACCCCCCCTGGTCTAAAACATGCAGGGCACCGGCCATCGTGGACCAGGAGTGAGCACCCCTGCTCTAAGGGAACACAGAACACTAGTTTACAAATAAGTTAGGAACATCCAGATCCAAACCTTGGCAGACGATCGCTGCTTCGTGGAGGTCTGCGCTGTCAGAGTGATCTAGTTTAGTTTGTAGTCATAGGTGTCACACGGTTATGCTTATAGGGGTTCATTGGTGTTAGGTTTTAGGGTTAGGTTGCAGAGTTTGAGTAAAAGGTCTCACTAATACTGATGAAATAATGAACTCTTATTGTAAATCTGTTTGGTCAGAGTTATGAAAACTAATGTGTTTCTCTACTTTATGTTCATCAAAATACTAACTGATTAATTCTAAACCTTGAGCAGGACAAATTCATCCAGTCCTCTCATATATTAGGAGGGTTATGTTTTAGAAAGTCAAAACAGCTTCAGCCTTGTGATTCTTGGAAACGAACATCCAAGTGAATATTTGGGCCAAATTTGAGGAAATTCCCATACTCCCAAAATGTTTGGTTTATTTTTTATGTTTTCCAAAATGAATCCCATGGAGCACTGGAAAGGGTGGAACTCCACATCTGTGGCACCAGAGTTCAAGACCACTTCCTTGCGTAGTTATTCAAATCCTTCATGTCATTTCCTACGTCATGCCTTTAAGTCAGGGGTCACCAATCCTGGTCCTCGAGGGCTGCTATCCTGCATGTTTTTAGAGGTTTCCTTCTTTCAGTACACCTGATGGTTATCATCGGTCTTCTGCAGAGCTTGATGACAGGGTTATCATTAGAATCATCTGTGTTAGAAGAGGGATACATTTAAAACATGCAGGACAGCGGACCAGGATTGGTGACCCCTACTTTAAGTCCATTGGAAAGGTTCTATCATGTGACCAGGTGTACTGTGTCTACACTGTATGATGGTGGAGTGTGTGGTATGTATGTGCTTGTATTCTGTACTGTCACAGGCAGCTCTTCTGCTGTTGTAACCAAAGAATTTCCTGTTGAGGATCAATAAAATTGTATTGGCAAGATTCTGGCAATGTAATACAAGGCAAAGGTACATTTAATTGAAATGCACATTTTGTGTACAGGATAATTCAAGATGCTTAAAATGATTAAAATACAATTAAAATAACAGACATAAAGACAATAATGTCAGTCAAAGCTCCAGTGAACAATGTTTTCAGTCTGATTTAAATGAACTGACAGTTTTTCTCAGACCTCAGGTGTTCAGGTAGTTTGTTCCACAGGTGAGGAGCAGAACAACTGAATGATGAAGAACTTTGTTTGGTTCTGATTTTGGAAACGCACAGTAAACCTGCTCCTGATGACCTATGACCTCAGGGCTCTGGATGCATCGTATGGAACCAGCAGGTCTAGGATATATTTGGGTCCAAGGCCGTTTTATGAATTCTAAATCTTCCTCCTGGTCTATAAAACACTAACCTTTGACCCACAGGAAGAAAATGGAAGGATTTGAGGAGCGGTGTGATGTGGTCCAGTTTCCTGGTACTGGTCAGGACTCTGGATCATCTGTAGCTGACTGATTTTTGGTTTAGACCAGTGAAGATGACTTAAAATAATATAATTTACTGAAAATGAGTGAGTTTTTCTGTGTCTGGTTTGAACAGAATTTCAGTATTTCTAGCGATACAAATCAATACTAGGATCACAATACGATGCAGTGCAATAGATCACCTTACTGTTAACAAGGGGATCCCCCCCCCCCCCCTTTTTTTTTTTTAAAAAGATTATTTCCTGGAAATTTTTAATTGCAACACAAATGTGAAACAAATTTGTATTTGATTCGAACAGGATCTAATGATTTGACAAAACTTCCTTCTGCAAAACCTGAAAGGATTTGGATAAAGTTATAACATGTGACTTTACCAGTACAACACACACACACACACACACACACACACACACACACCCTGAGATTATGGTTTAAAATACTGTTCTATAAATAAAATGGTTTAATAAACAAATAAGAAAACAAAAAATTAATGGGACCCTAGGCCATGTCTGCATCTGAATGAATGCCTGAAGATATCCAGATAATTAATATCTATACAATATTGTGCAATGAAATAATGCTCAACCAATTTTTTTATTGTCTAACACCTATTTTATATGTTTGCTTATATTCTGTTGACATTTATTCATCTCATTTCAAGCTTTTGTCTTCAGAGAATCCTATTATTTGCTGCATGTTGTATATTATATTAATGTTTCCTTGAAAATATTTAAAATTTGTTTCTGGTTATGGTTGAAACATTTGCTTTAAACATCTCACATCACTATTATCTATGTCAATCACAACTCATGGATTAATTATTTACTCTTTATCAAACTGAAAGCAGAATATGTTAACGTTGGCATCAGTTACTGCCCTGGGAACTGAATTGACCGTATTTGGAAGCAGCTCCTCTGGTACGGAGCGTAAATGTCTGGAAACCTGATCCCTCCACGTGTGCTGTATCTTTAAATGTGTCGACAGTAGATAATTTTTTTTTTTTTTTTTTTACTGTGATAAGACATTAGAGGCACTTTAGAAATGTGTTGCATTGTCATGGTCGGCTATCCTGTCAGAGTTGACCTGGGTGGCTTTCCGTCAGGGATGCAGACAGCTGGGAGCTCAGTTAAAGTGCCTTTAAGTCTATTAGTGAAGATAATCCTTGAGGGGAGAGTTCGCAGTAGACAGGAGGAGCAACCACAGCCGTCTGTCAATTCACTTTCCTCACTTTTGTCATGTGACTGTCCCTTCATCCAGCCGGTAGCTCTCAAAACACATGGGCACCATATGCTTCCTTCATTATTCCCCGGTAGGACAGCGAGCTTCCCTAGACATGACTTAACTAAGGGAGGAAATTGGCAAAAAACAAAACAAAACAAGACACGGCCATAAAGTTTTACCTCTTTATGGTGTCTCAAGTGCATTAGAGGAGGGACGAGAACAGGCACGTTTCACTGTTTTTTTTGTTTTTGTTTTTTTTCCTCTTATTTGATGAATTTGCTTTTTATGTTTTCACCTCACAATTGTTTTGTCACGTTTTGTTGCTTTCTTTCCACTTTCTCTAGCCTCCCACCTTCCACCTTCTACGGCCCCAGGCTCATTGGGCGGCTCAGCGGGACTTCAAAAGGGGAAGGTCTGTGGAGCGGCAGATAACGCTGTAGCCCTGAGCACCATCCAGCCTCCCTCAGCTGACAGGTTAGACCCCTTCTATGTCTAACAGGAAACCATTTGTGACACTTTCTTTTTTGTTTTTTTTTTTTTGCTCACATTTTGGGGATGTTTTTTTGTTTTACTGCTACCCCCCTCCCTTTTTTTTTTTTTTTTTTTTTTTGTGGGCTTCAAGTTCTATTGTTGTTCTAAACCCCAGGCTGAAATGTACCCTTAAATTGCATTGTCATCTTGCAGCATTTGTATTTGGCACAGGTACATGTTTCATGTTCAGGAAGCTCTGTGTTGAAAACTAAATATGTTTTGCACATGTTTGAATAGGTCTCAGTGAGTACTTTTACACTAATTACATTTTGGTATAATAATACTTTGATCACTTCTGCATGTCACAGGGACTCGTGTGTTTTTTTTCACTTCATGCAAATGAACAAAACATGCTGTTCTCTGAAGAAATTTATATTAAATGAAACGTATGGCTTAAGCTATTAACTAATTCACTGCCAGGTGAATGAGAAGATATTGACTAAAAATATAGTAAATATTATATTATATATATTATACTACATTATATTAGACTATAATAAAAGAGTAAGACTACCTAAGATTGGGCACCCATCAAAATAAAGTATAGACTGTTCATTTGGATTTGAATTGATGCCAAAACACGTCAATGGCAGTGAATAAGTTAAACTCAAACTATGATCAATATTGGATAAAAATGTTGAAATACCTTTTTATGAACATCTGTGATATGACATAGTGAGAGCAAATTGTCACTTTGTTCGGTAGTCAAAATAAGACTTGAACTAAAATACTACAAACATATTAAAGTTCTATATTTAACATATATATTACAACTGAAGTGATATATACAACTAATGGAGCATATTTTACAAATGCATGACCTGTCTATATTGAATAATTAGTTCCTACAGATTTAAAATATCACTTATACAAGTAAATATATTAACGTTAATGGTGCATTTACATACTTGGTCCTTTTTTAAGTGTCATTTTTATGTTGATTATATCATAGTTGTTTCTACACATGATACTTAAATCTTGGAAATGTTCCCATAAAAATAGTTCATAAGCTTAAATGATGGTTGAAACTTACATTTCTGACACAGATGTTCATGTTTGCTTGATGTGACTCATTTATAGAGCCTTTAAAAGATGAAATGGATGACTAGCTTGTTGGTGTTATTATTGTAGGAGTAATTGGCTGTTGTGTGTCTTGTATTAGGGATATGCTTTGAATTTTGCGTCTGTTTCCAACACCGTCTTTTGCCACCGGTAAAGACATTTACTTCTTGTTGCATTTGTTTCTATGAATATGTTTAGTTTCCTCTTTGTAATAACCTAAACCAAACACAAGCCAATTCCTATCATTATATTTAGTAATATTTTACATTATTTAACGCTTTGACATTATGCATGGAGTAAAGCCAAAAATATTACCTTAAATAGTAAAAAAAAAAAAAAATAAAAATTTTTAGCTTTTATTCATCACAGTCAAAAACCCCCAAAACAATTGGTAACAGAAGCAAGTATATAAAAGGTAAAACAGACTGAAAAGGCTTTGGGCTGAAGCCAAAGCTGCTTAATTATACAGATAAAAATATAGAACAGTGAAGGAGAAAAAACCAAGATTTTATAGTTTTTATAGTGTTTTTATGCAATTACCATTGATTTTAAGGCTTTCTTAAATTTCAATGTTTGTCCTCGATAGTTTATTTTTTAACATAAACATAGTTCCCCTCAGATCATATTTATTTTCTCAGTTTGAACAACTATATTTGTCCCGTCACACAAAGGATGACCAGGACTGCAGGTCTGTGTTCGCTTGCACATGTAGTTTCTCTGTTACTCAAAGTCTGGCATCTTTTTGCTTATCAGGGTTTCCATGGCAGCTGCACGTTGGTGCTTAGATTGAACATGATTTCCTCTGAGATAAGGCGCCTCTCACTTTGCTCTCCAGGAACGCCTTTGTCCACCTGTAGATTTTCTCATCGCAGACCATCTCTGGTGACACATGCCTTTTATCCAGGCGTGTTTTCCATATAATGGGGAGTCGAGGCAATCTTTTCAAATTCGCTGACACTATGCAAGATAAAGACACCACTTAATGTCAAATGTGATAATGATGAATACATGTTTTCACGAACTTGGATGCAACATTGAATGACAGCTCAATTTAACTATCCCACTTATTGGCAATTACAGCAGTTAATGAATTCTGTCAGCTGAGGTATCTGTATTTTATGTGTTTATTTTCTTGTCTAAATGATGGCATATCCATTTTTTTTTTCCATTTTCTTATTGGTAACAGATGGAAACTTATTTGCAGTGTTTGTGTTTGAGGACATGAAATTTGGGCTGTGAAAGCATCAGAACAAACTCTACCGCAGCTGCATGGCGAAACAAATCTATGCGGTCAGCGTTTTTGAAGTTTTTGTTTTCCGCCAAATTTGTCGAAACATTCTACTTATTTATGCAAGATGAATGTTAGTGAGCTGAGGTCAGGAAACTGGCCAAACTGTCACTAGCAATTTTTCCCAATGCTAACAATATAAAGCAGGGGTCTCAAACCCACGGCCCAGGGAAACAAACTGGTGATTTTTATTCAAATAAATCTGCTGAAGTTTTCTTCATACATGAATCGTCTTGTGAATTTAGGTTTGAGTGTCAGTCAGTGCCGTAAAGCTCTCGAAGACCATGCTTTGGGTTGTTTCCACTTTTGTACCTTTTTAAAATGATGGCAGATTATTCAGTGTCCATTCTTCTTCTTCTTCTTTTGTCTTTCATTAGTATCTACCATTCAAACACGCACATTATTATTATTTTTTTTTTACTGAGTTTAATTTTTTATGTTGGCAAAAATCTGGTGATACGATTTAAATCCCAATACAAGGACCTCAATATAACTGATCATGATATTTTAATTTAATATATATATATATATATATATATATATATATATATATATATATATATATATATATATATATATATATATATATATATATATATATATATATATTTATTTATTTTTTATTATTATTTCCCGGAAGTATTGAATTAGACAAAAATTTGCACAAATACTGAACACATTTCTATTTGATCAGAACATGATCTAATGCTGTCAACATTTTCTTTTGTAAAAACTTAAATTACATTTTACAGACATGCACAAAAGTTTTAATTCTATGAATTCACAACTAACATCATAACACTATTACCTCCACCAAGGAAGTATTAAATTAGAGTCCGTTTGTCTGTCTGTCAGCAGGATTATGCAAAAAGTTCCAGATGGATTTTGATTAAACTTTTAGGAATGATAGATGAGGAACCCATTAGGTTTTGAGCAATGAAGGTCAAAGGTCAACAGCTATAACACATCAGTGGTAATATTTCAGGATTGAGACGATGTAGAATCTGGCTCTTTTTTTTTTTCTTTTTTTTTCCCCTCTCTCACATGGTCTGACCTTCAGACATCAGATGGGTCAACACCTATGGCTCCATCATGTCACATATGAATGAAAAATCATGTCACATTTTAGATCCAACAAAGGAACTAAAATCTGCCTCTCTACTTTTAGGATTCTTCAAATAACCATGGTTTAATAAGACGACCTTAAATAATTTTAAATAACACACAAACAAAAAAGAAATGTGAACTTCTGATGTATCTGTATTTTAATAAATGCCAAAAATATATTGATGCAATATTGATACTGTATTGTGAAATGAAATCTCGCTCTATATTGCAGAACTGATATTTTCTTGTGTTCAGTGCATCAGGTCTTGGGTAGGGGGGGGGGTCAGCTTCTGTCCGGTAGACCTCTGGATCGGTCTCACTTAGTCTAGAAACGTTGTGAAGTTGAAGGAAGAAGCTGTAGAAAAGGTGGGGTCGTAGAGGAAATGAGGCTGCATTCCAACAGTGATTTATGAAGTGTCTTTCATTCTCGTTCTCTTCGTACCGTTTGCTAGTTTGCAGCTGGTCCAGACTGTTCCTGACTTAACTCGGGTTAGACCCATCCCAGTGGACGCATTGAAAGGAAGTCATTACTTTATAATGTTTTGAAGTTTGTGGGAAGCTAAGTGAAGGTGGCAGCTGAGAGAGACTTACCTGTGGCTTGTAAATTCAGCCCCCCCCCCCCCCCCCAAAACCCCTTATTTTTATTCTTGACTCGTACTCTTCCCTGCAGAGGCTTGTATATCTCCCTCACAGGACCCCTCATTCTAACGCAGTGGTTTTCATTCACCAAATATTCTGAATCAATGTCCTCTGTGGCCTGCAGCTAAAACTTGAAGTAAATGCTGACAAACTACAGAATGAGTCACTACTTGGGCCTGGCTCCCATTTGACCAGACAAGGCCTGTTTTTATTATTAATCTGTAAGGGACTATAGCATTGTGTGAGAACATGACAGCCAGACAGGCCACAAAGGTCACACCTGCTGCAAGAATTAAAGACTTTCTTGTTACACGACTCGGGAATGTTTGAGTGTTTTTGGAGTAGAATAAAATGGAAGTACTTTATTGATCCCAAAATTGGGAAATTGCTTCGTGACAACGGCAGCATACGCATACTAAGGAAAAACAAACAGTGAGGTGTAATGGCATATTAAAGTTTAAATACAGATAAGTGTATAGTGTAGGTCTGGGCGATATGGCAAAAAAAAAAAACACGTTTCATTTTCTAATATCATCCAATGTTGATTTAAATATTTAAACTGCCAATTTTAATGCAACTCTACTGAAAGAGTAAAAAAAAAAAACCCCAACTAGATTAGTTCTTTTATTAAAATTAAGATATTAAATAAGGTATACATTTTCTCTAAACTACAAAAAAAAGTAGAATAATATTATAAAACATTTCGTGTGTGTTTTTTTTTGTTTTTTTTAGATATACAGCATAACACATTAACATTGTCGTTTACGGATAATGAAGGTACCTGGTATGTAAATATTGTTTTTGAAGTTATGGTATACATAGAAATACATTGATTAAACATAAAATATAACCTTAAGAAACAGACATTTAACTATACAAATATTAGTATTTCTCCCGGGGATTTTGTACCTGGGCTCCAGTGCTTCCATTAAATGCTAAAAGCCGCGTTTATCCACTGTTTAATGGCATCATATCTTTTGTGAGACGAAAAATAATTGTGTGTGATTGTTTTCTTTTTCTTGGAACGATGCTCATATGGTGGAATATAAACCAAGTATGATGATCGACTTGTGCGTTAGTCGTGTGGTTGTGCCTCCAGTAGTGTCTGAACTGTCAACAGTGTTTTTGCATAAAGCACTTGGATGGTATTTCTATAAGTCATTAAAAATATTTGTTGTGATGCTGGATTTCGATGGCACCGACCACCAATATACCCTGTGCACCAGGTTGATTTACTCTACGTCACTGTTACGTTCGCCAAACCACTGTCACACAACCGACGTCCAGTGACCCCTTTTTTTTTCTCCATAACATCAATAATAACTCCAGTCATATCGTTCCCTGCCCTCAGCTCCACTTTGTCATATCTTTCTATTGTCCGTGTCTGTGCGTTTGGATTAATATTTCGCTCCTGTTTTTATCTTGTTCTGTTCCCGACCAAATGTGAGCTACAGCGCCTCCACATGTTCCGTCAGTGTAGGTCCAGTTTAATTCGTATCCGTGCATTAGCAGAACAAATTATGCTTCAACACACACTTCCAACATGTTTGATCGAGGCTCGTAGCTGATCACCGTTATCAACCTGAAAATTATCTCCATCATTAATTGTGATCATATAATCATCCAGCCCAAGTATAGTGTAGTGTAAAATAATGTAATCTAAGTATTTACTCAATGTATGGTGTAAAACAAAAATAAAATCTGATTGTGATTTGTTCAACAATGCGATGGTTTGTGAGAGTGTAGAGTAAAAAACCAAACCTGTGATTGCTATAGAATTTAAGGTTTTTATTTAACATATCCCATCTAAGTCTGCCTCGGAGCCCTGTTTTTCTTTCTTTCACTATTCCCTGAATCCACTGTAAAAGTACCGTGTCTATACTGTATGGTGTCACAGTATATTCTATGTACATGCTTTCTTATTGTACTGTAATGTCTGGAATCTTGGATGGCGCCGATGAGCCTGTTAACGTGCAGCTCTTCTGCTCTCGTAACCAAAGAATTTCCTGTCAAGCATCAATAAAGTTTCTATTCTAACATATTTAGCATTAAAATATTGTGCCGTCTTTGACCAAAATGACTAAATGACATTACCAAAAAAATGCACATATAAAAAGCATTTTAAAATATGTGCTTCACTTGACCTTTCCCTTCTTTCCTCTTCAAAGGACACATTTTGTGATCAGTACACAGATTTTATTCACTGCTGCCTGTAAGTCTTGGCTCTTATATTTTTTACTAGAGATGCTCTCACTGAACCAAGGCCAAGGAACAGTGCTGTGGCGTTCCTCCATACACCCCAGACTGAAGCTGCAGGCATCCATAACCTCTAAGTGTTCCTTACAGAGAGCAGTTCAGGTCTTTCCTAGAAAGATGAGTTATCTGCCTGATACTGAAGTTAAAAAGTGCTTTAGTTTGTATCTGAATAAGTGGTTAGGTCACCTTTCAATTATCAGACGAGCTAAGAGGAAAGCAGCCTTTTGTCTGCAAAGTAATGTCTAGAATCAGACCAAAGTTTTTATTAAGAAGGAGCTGTACTTGGATTGGACAATGAAATAAATGACATCACAGTGTCTTTCTTTAATTGTTCCTTAGATCAGTAATTTTATTTCACAAAATTATTTACATTGTTAAGCAATGGAAAACTTGTCAATGCTGTTTTTTTTTTTTTTTTCTCTTCTGACGAGGCCTGGGTGATATATCAATTTTATCCATTTAATTATTTTTTTTGCAGCCAATTTTAAAAAGTCCAGTGTTTTTTCTCTCCTCTTCCTACGGTGCTTGGGAACTCTACGGAGCTCTAAACCTGAAGAAATGCTGACGTGACATTTATTGTGAGAAATGTGTAGAGACATTTTATACAGTTGAACAAAACAGGTTAAGTGTGAAAGGACCAGAGACCACACATAAAGTCCAATTATCGTCTAAGTGTGTAATATTTCACCACATCCTGAAACATTCACCTCCAGCTTTGTGAAACCTCATTATGTAATGAACCTAAAGCTTCTGTCGTACACATTCTTTCTCTTGTTGTAAATATAGCTTATGTGCTCCAGCATCCTGAATTGCAAGGTTTTTGTTCAGTCACCCATCCTCCTGTCTCACGGTTATCAAATGTCAAACAGCTGGATCTGCTGTCTGGGCATCTGTTCATTTCCCACAACTCCCAAGTCCATATCCAGTTGTTTACGTCAACTCTAAAATCCTGTTCTCTACACCAGTGGTTCTCAAACTTTTTTTTCAGTGATGTACCCCCTTAGAAATATATTTTTAGTCAAGTACCTCCTGACATGGTCAAAACATTTTTGGAAGAAAAAAAAGCGGGACAGTGCTGTAAAATTAGTGTCTGATTTATTAAAGCCAAACCACTTACATCGGTGAACCTGACAAATACAGTGCACTATGACCCCTTTGACAGACCGTCATTGATGCAACAGCATTTGTGCAGATGCTGCTGCAGGATTTCCAACTGATGGCGTTTTCAGTTGTTTCATTTGTTTGCAGAATAGAATGTGTTGTTTCTTACAAATGCAACAAGTTACACATTTCCACTCGCATCTGTGGATTCATCCAGCTGCAGTGAAAACGAGTCGCCAAGTTTCCCCACAACTTGTTTGTCAATGTCCATGCTCATGTGATCTATTCTGCAACAAATGTCATTAGACAGAGGCACAGTTCTTAATGTACCTGCTGATTTTTATTGTCCAGCATAGTTTCGGGGAGCAGTAGGTCTTCCACTCTGGTGAACGGAACGAGCAAAGACACTGTCAGTCTGCAGGACTTTGGCTGATGTAGTGGACGCTTTTAAGCATTGTGGATTGGGATGATTTGAAGTCACCAAGGGGCCATTTACACAAGGACGATTGCGGCTAAATACGACGGAGTATCTTATCAGAAGTGCCTTTCATTTATATGAAGCTGACGCCATCAGGGAATGAATACGCACAAATCTGAAGACACCTTCCAGAGTGGGACGTATTGCAGACGTGCTGGGTCATGTATCAGTCTTTACATCTTTATGTTCACATTACATTCATACGTCGATGCAGGGAAAGCAACGAACATGTGGGACAACCTGGATCCCACAGATTTTCCAGCTGCACTAGCATTAGCATTAGCACTAGCAGCTCTAGTAAATGTACATGAGTTGTTTCAGCTATTGTACAGACATTACATGCATACCCAAACAGAGACAGTTGTACCATTACATACGTTAAAAACAAAAGGACATGTTGGTGGTCTATCACAGTACCACATCCTGGCAGGATTATCCAATCATATTTCGCCTACTGTTAGGTCTCCGTATAAACAATGATTTCCTCCTGAATATGCTCGTCTAAACGCGGATGAAAAACTGAAGACGAGACACCGCTTTTGTGTCTTCTGTTTTCATCATCTGCATATAACTGTAGCTTAAGTTTTCTCCTGAAGAACTCTGGTGGCTTACCAACGCCAAATCCAAGTTTTGTGGTGAGGGTTAGGGTTAGGGTTTAGGGTTAGATGTGCAGTTTCATGCTAGCATTGGCTAATTTCTCCCCACAAAAAACCCCACTGTGCCTGGGGTTAGTCAGAGCCCGTGGACGTAAATGCCATTAAAACAAGTAGGGTGGGGGGCAATAATGAATATGCAATTCAGTGCATGAACATAGATTTATATTTTATCAAATGTTTCACAAAGTAATTTTTCCCAAGACATAAGATGAGCCTATTGATTTTTTTTTTTTTTTTTTTTTTTTAAGCATTTTAAAAAGCTTCATTTATTTCCTGCAGTACCTCCACGTACCCCCAGGATACACGTACCCCCATTTGAGAACCACTGCTCTACACAAGCCACCTCTCCCATCGCCTTAATGATATTGGGAGGCAACTGCTAAAAAAACCCAAACTGTGCAGGTCACTAAGCACAACCAGAATGAATCCATATGTAAGGTGCACTGTGGTTTTTGGAGAAAATTAAAATCTTTTAAGTGCAGCTTACAGTCAAGAAAAAACGGTTCTGATGCAATTACAATTCATCTTTATTTATATATCATATGAGAAAATCAATCATAAGCATGTAAACATGGACACAAACATTAATATAAACAGACAAAAATGGTGTATCAAATAAATAAATGAATAAATAATTAAATTAGAAAGTAAATGCGCAACAAAAATTAACAAAATTGAAATGCACCTCCCCACCCCAGCTCATCCATACCAGTACAAATAAATGGTTACTTGTTTATAAAGTACAGCAATAGAGACAGATTCAATCAGACCAGCACCTCCCAGTTTGTAAAATAAGAAGTGAAGGGATGCAATGTATGGAAGAACTTGTCAGTTCATCCTCTCAATGTAAATTACATTTTCTCAAGTTATAGGGAAAAAAATCATGGTGTCTTTAAGCAACAGGAGATGGAGGGAACACTGAGTAGACTTCCAATGTATTCCACTTTGTTAGTTTACAGTGAGGTTAAAGACATGGGTACAACAGATTGTGGTTTCCAAAACAACTGATGTATTCATGACTGCTCCAAATGTATACATGACGAGTGATGAAAAACGTTTGTCTGTTGTAAAGTTGCAAACAAGCAGGAGGTTAATGCAGAAGGCTGCGTTACCAGATTGCCAGCAGCTGCTTCATGTTCACTTCCATCACACACAGTCTGAGGAGTAGAGCTGACACATCTGTGCTGGTGACTCACTGTTAGACGCTGTTGCAGGTGTTCTATGTTGTGCCAGGTTGTTGAATTGTTCCGTTGTAGTTTCTTTGGCAAACGTCCTCATGAGTTCTGTCTGTGATTCAGAGGAATAACGAAGATGTTCTTGTAGCATTCTTATCTGGCTCCTCCTGCCCAGTTCGTGTTTTTCCTTTACTCTTTGCTGCTGCTTTAGTGACACCTTTTTCCACTCTTTGTCCACAGAAAAGAAGAGTTAAACCAAGGGAGGAGAAGAAGAAGTAGTAGTTTTGGCCTGAACAAAGACAGCCAGAGAGAACTGTAAGTAAAGAAAATCAGGAAGTTTTCATGTAAATGTGTTCACTGGTGTGTGTTACATACTGTAGGTTTTACTCCTGTGACTAGTGCGGGATGTTTTTTTTTTTTAGACACTTAAGTAACTGTAAAATGTCATAAATTTAACACTATGAACATTTGACAAACATTTTATCCAACTTCTTTAACCCATTTTTTTATGCTATTGATACAATGTGCTTGTGCTGCAGACTATTGGAGAAACTTTTTTATTTTTTCTTTAAGATTCACACAAAATTCTAAAGTATCCTCAAAGGCACATCATCTTGTTAGATTAAAAAAAAAAAATAGATGAAGAAAGCGTATCAAACCCCCCCCCGATATAATTTCACTCACGGGTCTGTACTGGAACAATAGGCAATGGAGGTTGTCATTCCTCATGTCTGACTCTGGGAATTGAAAATTACACTTGTGGGAAGCAAACCACCACACACTCTGTGAAAAAAACATGACATTCATCCATCTGTACATTCATGCTTTTATACTTCTGGCTGTGTTTTAGTAAAACTCATGTTATGTTCATGTACGTTTATGATTTTCATATGTTTGGAAAATGCTTCTGTTGGTAAAAGACAATTTACTGTAAATTATGCATTCATTCAAACATTTATTAAAATGAACTTTTTTTATTATACACATGAATCTTAACTTAAAATATGCACACAAGTATTCTTTATGGGGGGTTGAATTATTGTACAAATTGCCCTGAACTAGACTACTACGGTAGCACATTAGATTTGCTGCTGATAGGGGCGTCTATCGTGGCTAGGCTAACTCAATCCCTTACAAAAAGATAAAACAAAACCTACCTACTGTAATACTCTGGAAAGACCCAAAGTGATTAATAAATTACTAGAGCAGTTGTTAAAGGTTGTGTAGGACCCATAAATATTTAATGTGTTCTTTTTGCTTTTCATTAATATGGTATTATATTATTTAGTTTGTTTTTATTTTTGGTTACTGTTGGAAGGGGTGTGGCACTGGGCGTGGGCGGTAGGTATGATCCCTGTGATCTGGTTCAGGTTTGGTGTGGAGTGAGCAAGGAGGAAGGTCTATTTTTTTTTTTTTAATGTACCACTACCGCTAAGGTTTGATTATGTAATGGATTCTCTAAAATGTTTATGCTCGACCTAAATACTGTTGGAGTGTTCTGGATTAAATGGATACAAGTAAATGATATTAAACTACAGTACTAGTGTGGACATTGAATATGTGTATATAACTTTGTTTATATAACTTTGTTTCTCCTGCTTATCCCACTGCGGTGACTGAACATTCTGTTGGTGATGGAACTGGTAGCTGATTTAATCATTGAATCTCTCATTGGTCTAAAGCGCAGGTGTCAAACTCCAGTCCTCGGGGGCCGGTGTCCTGCATGTTTTAGATGTTTCCTTCTTCCATGTGATTCAGTTTAACCCTTTAACTCCTGAGAACTAACAAAATAATTGGAAACATGAGCAAAGAAGACACAAATGGTAGAAAATCAAAGAAAAATACTACAATTTAAAAAATTTAAAAAAAAAAAAGTAGAAAAATAAACAAAATGAGCAACAAAAACTAATAAATATTTACAAAATGACAAATAATGTGGAAAATTTTGAGGGAAAAAAATTAATAAAGAAGAAAACTACTATTGAAATTTGGTCCCAGCAATTTTAATTTTGCCTTTAAATTTTTTTTTTAAATAAAATAAAATAAAAACTCTTGCTTTTTGGCACCTTGTCCATGCACAAAACTAAAAGGAAAATGGTTGAATTTTTTGGAATATTTAAACTAAATCATCCATTCAGAATGCATCAGCACTGACACTTAAAGAGTTAATAATCAGCTCCTCATCAGACTGATAATGATGCAGTGACCTCCAGGTGTAATGGAAGAGGGAAACATCTAAAACATGCAGGACACCGGCCCTCGAGGACCACACTTTGACACCCCTGGTCTAAAGCTTCTACTTAATCTTGGTTAAAATAATCTCAAAGGTATCGAGGCACTGAGTTTAGTTTCTGATACACGTGGACACTATAGTGACAATGAGCTTGGAATATGATAAAGTGTGGATGTGTTAGGAGATGAGGAATGTAAACTTCTTTGTGAGTTATTGAGTAAATGAATATTTATTTCAGACATCTGAACATCGTTGTTTGCCTGTTGAATCATTCATTAGTCTTGGTTATTTTTTGTAGACCCACTTCATGTGAGTTGAAATCTGGAATATGTATATAAAAAAAAGTGACAGTTTCTCTCCACCACCTGGCAAATGCCCAAAGAGGGCAGTATTTTTACAGATGTGTGTCACCGTTGGTCACAGTGACACAGTTTTTTTTATAGCCTTAAGTGTGTTTTCTGTCCGTCTTGTCGATAGCTGAGGGGGTTTTGGCTTGAACTCCCTTGTTTCCTAGCAACACATCTCCAATAAAAAGGGGTCTGTTATCTGTAATCATTCACCCTTTTTTTTTCCCATATAAGAAACTCACCTCAAAGCAGAATTTAGATGTCAGGACATGGTCACATTACTAAACTGAGACAGGGTGAAAATATAAAACCTAGTGCACATGTGGGTTCGACTGAGATCAGGTTTTTTTTTTTTTTTTCATGACTATGACTTCATGTTCAACACAGAATTAAAAGCTAATAAATCTGCAAGGAATCTAAAGTGCACATACCAAAGCTGCTGTGTATTTGCAATTTGTTAGACTTTGTTCATTTAGACATGGAGTAGCCCTGAGCGGTGTGACGAGGGATGGCGAAATTCATAAAAAATCTTGGCCGATCACCAAGTCTCATTAACGGGTTGAATTTGGTCACCGAGAAAAGTAAACCGTTGCTTTGTCGACTCCCACACACATCCATTCACGCACTGTGATGCACTCACATAACTTTTTAAACACAAGTCACACTGTGAGTTTGAGCGACGTTATGTCACCCTCCTTTCGTCCAGTGTCACTCACACTGGTGTATGAATGTTTAGTGAGGGTCAGAAGGACCGTAGACGCAAAATGGCTGCCATGGTTGTGTTGGTCTGCTCCAGGGCAACTGGGACTACAAATGTAGTTTACCACCACCAGAGGGAGACTGTGAGAGCGAATGAATAATGGCTCGCTAATGTAAAGCGCTTTAAGTGGCCAAAAAAAGCACTATGTAAATCAAATCTATTATTATTACTATTTATTTTCTAATAGTTAAGAAGATTTTCTGACATTTTATCATTTGATCCCCCCCAAAAATTAATATCTGCTCTGAAATATCTGCAGCCAGCATCAGACATCGGATAAGGCTAATGTAAAAATAAATAAATCTGTATCAGCCCCCCAAAAAATCCATTGGTTGATACTGCAACATATTATGACAAACTATTGCATGCTCTAAAACCACCTCTGATTTGAATGTCTGGAGTCGCCAGAAATGTCACATTAAACTGGAGTTGGAAACTAAAAAAAAGGTTGAAAAGCGCTGGTGTAATATAACCTACCAACCAGGTGATATACTGTACCTCTTACACAGCCAGATCTTTCTCCACTGTTGCCTAGTGCCAGTGCTGGAGTCAAGTCAGGTACCATGCTCTATAATTCTTTAATAGGGGAGAAAACCTCTCTGGGTTGTTGGGCGAGCTTGTGTTTCTTTTAAATGAATCCTACGCCTCCTGGGTGATGATATGAAGCAAGTACCTCTGGAAGAACGGGGGAGAAGTGTTGGGCAAGATTAATACATGTAAAAATGTAACCGACACATTAGTGGTAGAAAGCCTTAACGTCAGACTAGATTCACATGGTCTCTGTCTCTGAGGTTGTGTGTGTGTGTGTGTGTGTGTCGAACAGAGCGAAACCCAGTGAGGTCACATAAGGCAAGAAAGCGATGGCTGTAGAGGATGTGTGGAAGGCCCCACCCTGTGTTTCATTGTCAGTTTCGCAGGCAGGATGCAGACCTTTCACACTTGCACATGAGACACGGTGGAAGTTGTTGAAGTTATGAACAAACAGGAGGTGAATGTACTCCAAAACATTTGAGGCATGTTATCAAATTTTGTGGAAGTGGAAGGAATTTAGTGTATGACAGCGGCGTGTTGTAAGACTAGAAGGGTTAGTTTATTTGTCAGGTTGCTGCTTCTGTATTGATTAAAAAATAAAGTGAACGGTGTACTTTTTTTTAATCTTGTATAGTGTATCTAAATGTGTTTGGATGTTCAGCTAAAGATGTTTACTGTGGTATCTGTAATGCAGAGTTGAGGTGGTGGTGGTGGGGGGGATTCTTCCTCAAAGCTATGAGTGTGATGCCAGTGCTGAATTTTTCATACAACCACACGCCGGTAAATTAAAGGTAAAGTGATAGCACATAGCAGTGTCTTGCTTGGCTTGCTGCTGCATTTTTAAAGTGTGGACTGGCACTCAAATGTCAAAATGTTAACACTGTCTTTCCCTAAAACTGTTACCCTTGTCTCCAGGACCAGATGTAGGAAATTTGATATGGGGGAGAATAAATAATTCAGGTGGATGGTTTAGGATAGAACATGTGACCCTCCAGTATAAACCAGTGGTTCAGTCACAGCAGTATTTTTAACTTTAGCCTCAAATACGTTATATGGGTCAAAATTGATGAATTTGAAGTTTATGCATAAAATCCTAGTAAAATGTCTCCTGAACACTTCTAATGATGAGTTATTGTTAAATTCCTAGTGTAAGTTCTTCACATCATCCCTTTTTGGAAGAACAACTGACTCTGACAGTAATTAAGTCTAAAACAAAGAAAAATCGACTCAAAACACGACTTTCCTTGGCGCTGGCGTTGGGTATTTCTCCGTCGTGTTTGGTACCGTTGGAAAGATGGGGATTCCCTCTAGACAACCCTTAAATAGAAATCTACAGAATTATAGATTTGAACCAATGGGAGGCCTCAGAACAAAGCCTTCTACAGTAAACTAAATCCCTTGTTGCTATGGCGATGTTGAAAAACAGCCTCTGATTGATTGATTTAGTGTCATGCAAGCATTTTTAATAAACTTTCAGATAAATATAAAATCTGAATTTATGAAATTTGACCCAAGTGACTGGTTTTTATGCTGGAGGGTCACATTTATATCATCCAAGTACGACTTCTGTCTTTGTCTTTGTGCTTAATGCATGCTTGATATGGTGTCATCTGGTGAAACTGGAAAAGCAAATGTCATTGTTTTTTCAAGTATGCTCTATGTACACATTTACATTTCTGTTTGTGTTCCACTTCATGTAAAGCGGTTGGTTAAGTTTCATTAACCTGTTAAACCCTGGGGCTATGTTGGGGCTGTTTGGTGGTAGAATGCATACCCAAACTAAATTTCTGCAATTACAAGCTCTATGTGGATTATTTTAAAGGGTTCTCACGGATCCTTGGAAAGCCTTAAAAGGAGTTGAATTCATTGTACTAAAAATAAGGCCTTAATTGGCATTAAAATGTCTTACATTTTCAAAAGCCTTAAAAATTTGGACACATGAGTTGGTTTGAAATAAAAAGTATTTGGTAACATTTAGGATGTTTATATTACAAAAATAATTTAGGGTGAGTAGCAAATGAGGACACATCATTCTGTGGGTGTAATATTCCTTTAACTATACTGAGTTTGTTTTTTTTGTTTTTTTTTTACAAGTGTGTGTTTATATGATGTGTGTGTGTGTGTGTGTGTGTGTGTGTTATATTGAAGTTATTCTTCTTGATGCAAATGGTTCATGAATGTTGCAGCAACTGGACCAAAAAGTCATGTTCTATTTAAAATCAACAGTTGCTAAAACTGCCCCCAGGTAATTCATGTGGTGTTTTTCCCCCCATTTCAACTTTGAAATTAAATTTAAGATCAAGCTGACAATGAACCAAACGTCATTGAAAACGTCTTGAATTTAACTTGCCCTGAGCTGTAGGATCTTGGTATCACAATAAAGATAAGACTCACTGTAGATGACACTGTGTCAGAGTAAATGCAGATAAAACAAATTAAATGAAGACATTCTACCCCCGCCCAGAACATTTGGACAATGCATGTGGAAAAAAAATTCTTGCTGAAGTGAAGAAGAGGTCAAAGGTCAATGGAAAAGGTACACTTGTGTAACAGTGTGTGTGTTGAGCATAGACATATCGTGCTCTAATTGAATCAATACTGGATATATTATCATAATATTACACACACTGACGCATATATACATATAACAAAATCATCAATTTTGCAAAAGGTCAAGGTCGCATTTAGCTGAAAGGTCAAAATCACACTATTGGCTTTAATTCAAGAACGGGTTGTGATAGAAACTTGAGATTAGCACAAAATGGGGGCAAGATTAGGCATTCTCTGAATACTTGTTTCCTGTGTATTTCATATCTTAATAAAAAAAATTAACTAATCTCTAGTTATTTGCAGATGCATTAAAATTGGCAGTTTAAAAACTATATTAAAAAAAAATCTTGATGATAATCTTGTTTGGATGATATAAGAAAATGAATTATATATTTTTTTGCCTTATCTTCCAGCCCTACAGTAGTATATACAGTCTGTGTATAAGTGATCTAATATACTTCACCTCTTTTCATACTCAAACCAAATGACTTAAATACCCCCCCCCCCCCCGTTAAGGAACTGTGCATGCCTCTGCCTGTTATCTCATTCAGAGAAGAGATTTGACTCGTTAGGTTGTACATAAAAAATAAATAAGTTGCACTGAAAAGATGACTGTGTGCTGCAGAATTGCTGTAGGAAGTGCATTGCTGTCATTTCCTGAAAAGGTCCTTGGAATCTGAATGTAAAACTGCTTCCTAAGCAGACTGTTGAAAGGGACTGAGATTTAGCCGTCTTCTGTGTCACTCCTTAATCACTCCCACACCTCTCACCCACTCATTCTTTGTAAATAATTCAGGACAGCCCTTTGCCTGCACTACAGAAGAGAATACACACAGTTGATAATCGCAGATCGCAAAAGGATCCAAAAGTGCTGCTGATGCACGTTACACAAGTTTCAACAACTTTGACTATAGCTGTGTTTTATCTGCAAACAGTTAGACACGTTTGGAGTAAAGGATTTTTTATAATTTTCCACACATTAGGGAAAGTTTTCTGAACTAAAGTTTGGAGCACATAAAAAAACCAAACTGAATGAGGTGTTTTGTGAGAAGACTGTTAGAGCTGGTCCATATGTTCACACCATAGACCAGGGGTGTCAAACTGCGGTCCTCGGCGGCCGGTGTCCTGCATGTTTTAGAGGTTTCCCTCTTCCATTACACCTGGAGCCCATTGCATCATTATCAGTCTGATGAGGAGCTGATTATTAACTCTTTAAATGTTAGTGCTGATGTGTTCTGAATGGATAATTTAGTTTAAATATTCAGAAAAATTCAACTATTTTCCTTTTAGTTTTGTGCATGGAGAGGGTGCCAAAAAGTAACATTTTTATTTATTTATTTTAATTTAAAGGCAAAATTAAAATTGCTGGGACCAAATTTCAATACTAATTTTCTTCTTTTGTATTTTTTTCCCCCAAATTTTCCACATTATTTGTGATTTTGTAAATTATTTATTTTTTTTCATCTTAGTATTCTTTGATTTTCTACCATTTGTGTCTTACTTTGCTCATGTTACCAATTATTTTGTTAGTTATCAGGAGTTAAAGAGTTAAACTGAACCACATGGAAGAGGGAAATATCTAAAACATGCAGGACACTGGCCCTCGAGGACTGGAGTTTGACACCCCTGCCATAGAGTAACTGCTGCAGCTCAAAAGTCAAACTAGTATGAAAGTGTCCTCGAATGCAACACTACTCATACAAACGGTTTGGTTGTTTAAATTAAAGTCTGTTCAATAAATGCACTTGTTTTACTGTATTAACACCCGTACCAGGGTTTGTAGTTTTCTAAACTAGTTCTTAGCATTATCTCATCACTGCTTTTAACTCCTCAGCTCCAGCATTTAGTTCATAAATGGTCACTTTCCATTTCGACTTCTTGAATTAAACGGGAATAAAACCATGTAAACCCACCTACTGTGAAGAACACAATGTAAACTCCAGGCTTTAAATGTCTATTGTCTTATGTCATGGTGTCACTGTGGTACCTGATATGGTCAACATTAAAAAGAGCTGTGGCCCACTGAAGGTCTCTGTGGGTCTGTGG
Source organism: Siphamia tubifer (assembly GCA_020466265.1). NCBI lineage: Eukaryota > Metazoa > Chordata > Actinopteri > Kurtiformes > Apogonidae > Siphamia > Siphamia tubifer. The sequence continues at coordinate 3,684,474 of CM035783.1, forward strand.
AACCTGTCAGTCATACTTGCTCCAGGCTATAGTTACCCCGCCCCCCGAAAGGGACAGGGGTATTGTTTTTGGTTCAGTTTGTGTGTTTGAGTGTCGGCAGCTTTACACAAAAAAACCACGGCACCAATTTTTACGACATTTTCAGGAAAGGTTCGAGGTAGCAAAGAATAGATCCTGTTAGGTTTTGGTGAATGTAGGTCAAAGGTCACAGTTGCCAAAAATGTGTTTGGGGCAAATCAGGTAAAATGTTTGTGGTTTATTGTGCCGAGCAAAACTTGGGTAGTGTGTAATCGATGGTTTTCTATGGACTGTACTGGTGTGTACAGAGATATTCATGGGGATGTTTTTGACATTCTCTAATCATTTGAAAATAAGAATCAAAAATGAGCTGTTTAGTGGTTAGAGGGAGCTGGTACCTGTTATAGCCCCCCATGTATCGACTTATCTCAGAACAAGAGACTGGTTGTTGTGTGTTTTACAACAAATGGTATCCAGCATTCAGGTGCTGTAGCGTCTATCCCCTTAAATCAGACGTGTCAAACTCATTTTATTTCAGGGGCCACATTCAGCCCAATAAGATCTGAAAAGGTCCAGACCAGTACAATGACAAGAGTACAATTACATTACGATTTATTTATTTTTGTATTTTTTTTTAAATTGGTTTCCTTCAAAATGCAAAAAACATTAACAACTTGACATGTCTTATAAACAGGAGTGCAATTTAATCAGATTTTGTCCCCATTTGCCTTAAGTACAGTTTGCGTTGCAATAAAAAAATAGACAAAATACTATAGAATATTGTTATTACATACATATAATTAAGACATTTCAGGATTCTCTTTGTTCAAATTATTCATACTTTTTGTAAATGGATAGTTAAATGATTTTCATGTAACTTTACTGTTTTTATGTTAAAACTATGATAAAATCTGCAGATTTAATTATTTATAAGTAATTATGATCATATTTTAATGGTTTAATCCAATTGAGAACTAATTATTCTGAATTAAAATATTTTTTCCGCTCTTAATATCTTCACCCCTTTAGTGGGCCAGATTTGGACCCCAGGCCTTATGTTTGACACCTGCCTTAAATAAAAACAAACACTGACTCTTAATTAGGTGATTTTTTTTTTCTTCTCTCAAGGTGGCTGACTATTACACAGTGAACCTTTTGATATTGGTAAGCAGACATGATGTTCTGTAGAAATAATATCAGTTGTGTGAATGTCATGTTGACTACGACGAGTAAAAAATAAGTAACTTTCAGCTTGAAGTAAGATTAAAAAAATCCAGTGAAGTGCAGGGCGGTCCAGTCCTGATCCTTCAGGGCTGCATGTTTCAGATGTACCCCTCTTCTAACACTCCTGATCACATGATAAGCCTATCATCAAGCTCTGCAGAAGTCCGATAACGACCATCAGGTATGCTGGAAAAGGAAAACATCTAAAACATGTACGATACCTGCCCCCCAGGACCAGGATTGGACACCCCTGGTGGAGTGAAAAAAAGAAAAAAGTTGACTTTATTATTAAACTGGGCACTGATGTTGAGTCACTGATCACTACTATAAGTAGGTTTGGGGAAAACTGTGTAAAAAAACATTCATGACTTTTACTGTTTTAGCTAAAAAAAAAAAAAAAATCCTAATAGTGAAAATTTCGAAGCATATCAGTGAAAGATTTTATTACTTTTTTTGCAATATTGTGGGAATTAAATTTTATAAATAATGATATCCTGCGTCTAAGGCATTATTATTATTTAGTTCAGGGGCTACATTTAACTTAATTTGATCTGAAATGGGCCGAACCAGTGAAATAATATAATGTCAACTCCAAATATTTCTCCATATCTTAGTGAAAAAAGTCAAATTCAATGATGAAAATGTTTCCATTGACAAAACAAATGAAAGAATAAGCCTAATTTTAACAATATTATGCTTTTATCATTTCCACATGTTCATTATAACTTGCAGATCAGTTGATCTATAAATACACACAATATTTAATATCAGTCAGATTATTTTTCTCTTGAAAAAACACTTCTTCATATATTTGTTCAAGATTATTCAAGTATTTGGTAAAATTATATGTTGTTTTAGTATAAATATGTGAAGATATTTATATTTACAAACAGGAAAAAACTGGAGTTGTGATTATTTATAGATGATTATGATAATATTTTACTGGTTCTGATCCAGTTTAGATCGAATTGATCTGAATGTGGAACCTGAACTAAAATGATTAATATCTTTGTCTATTTTTGGATTTCACAAATTCACCCCAAGGGCCAAATCGGACCTATTTGGCGGGCTGGATTTGGCCCCCAGGCCTAGTGTTTGACACCCGTGCATTAATATCACTGTGAGGATTTTATTCCTCAGAAATTCTGCACAATTATCTGTCTTTAAAAAGGTGAGTGGCATCAGTGCTTGAATGTTCTGTCTTTGCCCACTAGAGTGCAGCCTAAACAGAGAAAATGTCAGGGTTACGTGTTGGAATGTTGATTTAATGTCTAATAAAGAAACAAAAACATGACTTACACACTTTACCACTTGATCTCCAGGACACACACACACCTTTGACTCTAATCATAGTGTGTTGCTTTGTAGCTGCAAATGGATTCACTAAAGTTTGGGAGTGTAAGGACGAATCATTTTAAGAACAGTTTTTTCCCCAAAGCTGTCACTCACACATCTACTAATGCTAAACACACTGACCCAAGTGTGTGTTGTTGTGCAATCTATATGCAATACCTTTCTTTTTATAGTATTTTTAATATGTTTTAAATCGGTACATATTTATTGAGTTTATTTTCTCTGGATATTTTATATTTTTTACATATTAGATGAAATGTTTTTGTATGTTTGCACTGAACAGTGAGGTGTTCTCATGTCACTGCACACATATGTATAGTGACAATAAAGACATTCTATTCTAATCTAATTTCAGCCACTGTTTAACTTAATGCCTTATAGTCACAGAACCGCAGCTCGTGGCAGGTTTATTATACGGGTATCATTTATGTTCCACTTTTTCCATATTACAGCTTGAAATTGAATAAATTCGAATGTAAAAACGAATGCGGTAACATTCTGTACATACACTGTAGAAAATACTATATAATGGCCGTCATTAGAACCAGTTGTTAAAATATATTTGATGCTTTTCTAGTTTGATGCAATGGTGTATATGATTATTATTATTATTATTATTATTATTATTACTACTCTATTGCAGTGTTCCATATCTTGTCAGTAAGTGAGAAAGAACAGAATGGAAACTGATCACCAAGCAGTATGAGGCATTCTGGGAAGTGATTTTCTACAGCTGAAGTAATAATATAATTTACTATGTATAATAAAATGTTTTTTGATGATGAAGAACTGCAGGAGGCACTGTGGTAAGACTGCAAATAATGGAGTCATTATGTTTGGAATTAGGGATGTTTTTTGTGGTTAACTATTTTAGATGAATGAGCAAAAGGTCATAGAGTTGTACAAAAATATTATTATAGATGACTTTTCATCCGAATATTTTCAGCAGAATAAAGTCTGTTTGGTTACTTGGAACTAGTACCATCCCTACTGCACTTTGGTGACGGGCATGGATGTGTATTTTTATTTACATATATGCTTTTGTGGTTTTTCTTTTAATATTTTCTCACTGTTCAATCTAGAGATGTGGTGGCTTTACGACTGACTGAAAGTTCCACCTACACACCTGAAGACAATTGGACAAGTGTCGCTTTTCAGCTTGTTTCACTGCAAACACTTTTTACTCCCTGATGAAGGATTTATAGCTGAAGTGTATTGTAGTTTTCTTTTTTTTGTAGTTTTTTATGATCAGTCTGTAAAATAAAGGCATTTTAAAATTTGTAGAGGATGAGTGCCTTGGAAATTAGAATATTTTAAGAGTTGGATGCAGTTACGTTTTTGTCTTTGTAGTTTTTCAATCGTCTTTTCTGATAAACATGTTGGTGCTCTGAGGTTCTACAGCACTCCTTTCTTATTTTTATTCAATATTTCACTTTTGCACTTAAAATATAACAGAACGTGAAGAATAATAGAACCAAAAATGTGCGGGAGAACCCAGAAAACCATAAGGCTTATCGAGTTTATGCTCAGTTTTTATACACATGTATAAACCCCCCCCCCCCCAGAAAATAAAGGAACAACCAAACGATAAAAAGTCAACATGGGTACAAAATATCACAAACAAACTGACCAATTAACTTAACAATAAAGTAAGGTTATCAGAAAACATATCAAATTTAACAAAATAAAATACATTGACTTAAGTCAAATCTCAAGTCATTATGCATAAGGACAAAAGATAAACATTAAAAAAAAAACTAATAACACAGTTAAATAATCATAGCATAGGAAAACAAGCTTCCCTCCACTGACGTAGTAGTTTGTCATAGTTTACTCCAGTCAAACCAAGACACATTTTTAAAGCCCACAAAATCCCCTCATGCGAGTAAAGTGCAGCTGAATGCAACTTGAAAAAAACTCACTTAAAAAACACTAAATTCAAATGTCATCATTACTGTTAGTATTTCAAAAAAGTAGGCTAATTAAAGATGGTAGATGTGTTCTGTTTGTAACGTGTGCCGTTAGTGAATGATTATTGTGACAGTGCAGTGTGTACTGATGTCGTATTTGGTTCTACACAAGAAAATGAGTCAACATGACACGGCTTTCTTTGTGCAGCACAGTGCTTTTCTGTGATTAGATTAGAATGCCTATTATCATGCTGAAGATGGGCTGCTTCAGTTTGTGGTTCAAAACGCAGTCATTGGGCTGTTTTTGGTGTTCTTTTGAATTCCAAATATGTACGCTGAGTAATGGCTGAAAGGCTGTCATTAAAGCCTTTTTGTGGCTTCTCCTTTTTTTTTAACAGAAATTTGTGCATTAGAGTGGATATGACTCTTGTCAAGTCAATGGCTTTACCAACAGGAATGCAAATTTATAGTTAAATATAGAGACGGTCACAGGGCTGTGAAACACTGTAGTTGCGATGACGGCATAAATGTATATTTTCATTCTGTACTTAACCTGAAACATGCGCCTACATCATTTATCCATCCCACCTATCTACCCTCAGTGTTTAAACCTTAAGGCTGTAGCTACACAGAACAATGCCAACATCCAACTTTGATCTTTTCTGAAACTAAACGAGGTCTGTCACCTCAAACTTTATACCCAAATAGTGCTGCCACTGTTGACACGTATTATAATGACTAGTCTTTTGACAAATTTGTTGGTTAGTCAACTAAAAGGGTTATTTTGTCATGCCTATTTTTGCAGATGGGGGGTGTTTTAAGAGGTGGAAGGTGGGTTCTGTATGTGTGTCTCTCTCTATAAATAAATATATATATATTCACACTCAGCGTACCTAAGCTTTATCTCTGGCAGTGGTTGCAGGGAAATAATGTATACTACTACTGTACTTTAGAAGGAAGGGAGACTAAAAATAAATGGGCGGTCAACAGTAAAATGACACATTGACTACAACAATTTCCACTGAAAAATGTTCATGGTTGAATCACAGCAGGACTACACCCCAAAGCTCTTTCTCCATCTTGGTTTAATCAGTAACTGACTTGTTTCATTCCAACCAGTGGTCCAAACTGACTGACTGGGTACAGTATGTTGCCTCTGTCCAAACCGTGTCAAATGTCTCATAGCAGCATTTTATGGGTTTGTGCTTTTTTTTATATATATATATATATATATATATATATATATATATATATATATATATATATATATATATATATATATATATATATATATATATATATATATATATATATATATATATATATATATATATATATATATATATATATATATATATATATATATATATATATATATATATAAAGGAGAAATTGCACAAAACAGTGGATGCAGGCAGTGGGATATGAGGCGCAGGTGCAGTGGTGTAATGGTTCACACTTCTACCTCATGTCCAAAAGGCTTCCAGAGCGTTTCTGTTAAATTTATCTGTTCTCTCCCCTGGGTCCTCTGCCCCCCTGCCCCCACCCCAGGAAATGGCTACATATTGATAGTTCACCAGTCGGTGCCCCTGACCATGGTAATGAACATCTGGAGTGGAAATGTTTTATGTATTTATAAAATACAGACACAGAATATCTCTATGTGGATTATAAAGCATGTGAGTTATAATTGTTGGTAACATATACAGCTGTAAAGGTATTCCTGTTGAACCGTTGAAAACAAACATTCGGTTCGGTACAACCCAATACAGAATGAATCCAGTCGTTTGTATGTGACCATGTGGAGGTGACAGTAGAAAAATGACTTGAGGTCGAGCAGTTTACCGGTACTTCCTGATACATGTCCATGACGTGGTAACGAGGCGTCTCTGATTGGCTCAGAATGTGTGAAGGAACACTCGCCCCTCCCCTTTCCCTCTGTGAGAAGCATCCAGCAGTAGCGGGTAACATCCAGCTCGGTTTCGTGCCGTCGCTTGTTCTGAAAATGTGCAGGAAAAAAATGAGCCTTTATTTCCACAGAGCACATGAACCAGGTGATCCGCCATTTTTTTCCCAGTTTGTGCAGCAGCTACTGTGGCGCTGTCTTCTCCTGTAGATGCTAATGCTAATGCTACTTCAGATTTGCTGCAATGGCGGACGCCAATGTCTCTGTGACGTGTACTGGACAGGCTTTTTCTGAGTGGCTGGTTTCTCTGTTTTTTATTTATAAATGGTAAATCCATCCAGTGGAGGGGACACACCACACTTGTGTTGGTAACTCAGGGTGACCCATCAGATTACAAAAGGAAGACTCCTTGAGATGCTGGAAAAAGTAAATTTTCTTTCTTTCTTTTTTTACTGTTTAAAAGGAATTCATTATAATTTTAACATTTGGGTAATCATTTAAGAATATATCATTTAACTTACTGGTACCAAGCAGCACTTTGGATTATTTGCTGCTTCCATTTTAATATTGAATTTTTTTTTTCGGTTTAATAAATACTGTACTGAGGAAGAAAATAGTTTTGCAATTTGTTCCCATACTGTACTGAAAATGAACCGAACCGTGATTTTTTTTTTTTTTTTTTTTGTGAACCATTACACCCCTAGTAACATAACTTTAGTTTAGCAAAGAGACATGCTATGAAAAGTAAAAACATTCTGCCATGGCAATAAATACATTAGTATTTAAAGGGTATTTTGTTTTGACAAATGGAGTCCTGTGGTGGTGTCCTGTGCTCAGATCACGTTACTGTGCAATATCCATCCTGACCTTTGGCAGAACTTGCTTGTCTTAGCAGTAGATCATTAATGTCAGGAAAATACCAACCCACAAATGGTCAGAATGATTTTTACAGGTAATTTGATGATTAGCCCCACATTTGGTCATTAACTGCTTTAACCCTGCTGTGAAATACTGGTTTATTATTATTATTATTATTATTATTATTATTATTACAGGCACCAAGGAGGTTATGTTTTTGTTGGTGTTTGTCCGTCAACAACATCACTCAAAAAGTTACGGATGGATTTTGATAAAATTTTCAGGATGTTTGGAGTGTCACAAGAAACAAATGATTAAATGTTGTTGGTGATCTGGGAGAGATCCTGGATTCTGGATCACTTTGAAATTTATTCTCCATCTATCACAATGTAAAATTTTAAAGTGATCCAGGATATCTTCCGGATCACCAACAACATTTAATCATTTGTTCCTTGTGACACTGGCAACATTTTAGCAAAATTCATCCATAACTTTTTGAGTAATGTCGTTGACAGACAGACCGACAAACTTTTTCGTCTGACTTTGAAAAAGGTATTCAGTTCACAACAACCTTAGATCTGGCTGTTGTGTAGAAAATGTGAAATTCTTTGGTAAGCTGGAGAATCTCCTCCTGGTCCAGAACAGTATTGTTTTGAGCCAAGCCTGTAGCGTTAGCAGGATGCTAAATGACCACTCCAGATGACTAGGATCATTCATTTCATAATAAGATTATTCAAGGGTAACTACTAATATCCATAAACAATAAATTGTACCTATTGGTTGTGAGAAGCTCAAATTCAGTTAACGTTTAGTTGAAGATCCTGTGTTTTTTTTTTTTGTTTTTTTTTCCCTTGTAGGAAGTCATGCTTTTCAATTGACTGGATTAAATAATACAAGTTTATCCTATGCTAGATCAACTGCCCCCTGCCCTCTCCGCTGGGTTTAATACACTCCCTATTGCTGCTGCTTGTAAGCTTTGTGTCTTTATGTCTTGCTCTGTGCTTTGGTGCAGTGAGTCTCCGCTTTATGGATCAATACTGAAGCAGCGAGCTGACACAGTGAAAAGCAATATTCATAAATAATGAACAGGGCACCCTTTCACCCCACTGTCTTTTTTTTTTTCTAGGCCAAGAAAAGAACAAAACAGCAGAATCTTCTTGTTTTTTTTTTTTTTGCTTGTGGAACATTTTGACTTAAGGTAAATCATTTTGTCATTGCTTTAATGTGAGCTGCTGTGCTTTTATTAATGGGGAGGCTGAACTTCTTTAAACATTGTGTTCTTGTTTCACTTTGACACGTTTATGCTTTTCTGTGGAGATTGTTTCTGACTGTAGATAGGGGTTTGTCGTCTTCCATTTCTCTCCTGGTGAGCTGTTTGTTGTAAAGTGATGGCAACCTGGTGTTTCAGGAAATCTCTTTTGCAATGAATCACGGTGAGGTGTCACCTTTAGTAGCACTCCTGTCAACAGCAAAAAGATGTGCCAGTGAGTGAACACTGAAAGCAACTTTAAGTGCTCCATTATTACCCTCTCCACCACTTTTTATGTATAGTGCAATTGCCGATCGGTCACAGCAGCACACAAAAGCCTGATGCACTTTACTCAAATCAATGGACAGAGCAATAATGGTTTTTGTGCCATCCACCTGGAAAGGGAGTAACGGCAGTCAGTTTTGGAGTGGGTCTCTTGGGATATTTTAAACCAACCAGTATGTTGAAGGCAGGTGGCTCTATGAATATACATTTTTATTCACCTCTTAAACCAGGATCAAAATACACAATGACTTTTTTTTTTTTTTTATCACCGATTATGTGAATAGGTAAGTTTCAGTCATGTGATTATGATGATGTCGCGACTTCAGCTGGAGGACAGGAAGTAATCACGGAGCCTGTTACTATGGAGGAAAACGTTGAAGTACGCATTTAGAATACAGTGTCAATAGTTGGTTCAAAAAATGTATTAGACGTGACCCGTATCTTATGAAAAGGTAGTTTTTGACAGAACACAAAGATTTGCCGACAATGGAGGCTGTGGATATGACGAACTACGTGGTCCTGCAGACATCATACTCGGGTTGTCACGATACTAAAATTTCCAACTTGATACCGATACTAAGGATAATACTCGATACTCGATACTATTTCGATACTGGAGATGTGAGGGATTCCTTTTAAAATGTCCTCCATGGACTGCTAAAAAAAGGTAGTGAGTGCGGGTGCAGAATAAATGCATGTCTATCTCTTGGTAAGTTAAGGTAGGCCTATCTTTTTGCTCAAGCCCTTCTGCAGTGCTAACTGCAAGCCTCTTTATGGTCGAGCATTATGTGCGCGGGCGGCAGCGTATTGCATCATGTGACCACCGCGGACCCCTTGCGGGACTAGCAGCGCGTACGTCAAAAATGATAGGCTGACATGCTCACGGTGGCCTCCGTGGTGGTAACGTGATACTATGCGCTACCGCCTGGCTGCCGCCCGCGCGCATAAACGTTCGACTATATCGAGGCCTTTAAAAGCAAGGTTGCATCGGATGGTCCAATCACAGACCTATAGAAATAGTGTATAGGTCTGTGGTCGCACTGGCGTCATCCCGTGTGCTGTCAGAGGCAGCTGGAGAAAAAAAGAGACTTTAACTTACAAGCCGGCATTACGGCTGTGCCAGAGCTGACCGCGTTGATGCCTGTTTAGAATTCTTAACGTTACCCGCTACAAAAAAGCGGCGACGCACCATAAAAACAAAAATTGATTTTCCAGCAACTTAGTATCTAATTAGATACCAAGGGTCAATATCGATTTAGTATCTAAAATCGATTTCTTTTGACAACCCTACATCATACTACAGCAGCAGCAGATGAAAGAGTAGAAAAGTTTGGAGGCATAGAACCTTTTTTTGTCAGAGGGTGGGTCCACAACCTCGGTACCAAAAGGCTCAGTGATAATTATGGTTTGGTCTTTGCCAGGGTGAGTGGTTTATTGGTAAAGATGCAACGTCAACATGTACTGCGTGTTTGTTGACATTAGTCGCTGCTAACACATGTTAACGCGTCTATTTCAACAGTGTAACAGTGTAAATGAACATTTAACAACAACCTAATGATATATAGCACATTCACAAAAAAGTTAGCTTTGCAATATACCTCTAACCTGCAGATACAGGCATTAGCATTAGCATTAGCGGACTCTGCTCCTCCTGACTGCAAACACAGATTAAAAATCTACTTTTCACAGCGTTTTTCTGTGAACTTTTTGCATTTCTCACCTTTTGTGAATGACAATCTTTGGTAAAATCTCTTTTCCTCCTCCCGGTTAGAACGATTGTCGTAGCCGTAAACTACAGAAAACAGACATTTTCGTCGAGTTACTCCGTGCCCTCCATCTGTATGTAATATGACGTCACGTGAAATGAACCTACTGTCGTTACAACTTGGCTGGGGAGGAGTTAAAGTATAAAGTGGACCATGACTTCATGTTCTTTCATGACATTTAGGTTCACAAGCCTGAGCATGTGGTAAATGAAAAATATTAAATTCATACAAAGTTACTTAAATAGATTGGATCTATGTATATTGAACTTGCGTCAGCAGGTACAAGCACCTCTGAGACAATAATCATTTAATTGAAAACATCTGGTAGTTTTTATGAAGTGGCAGTTGTGCTTTGAAAACATTAATCATATTTTAATAAAGATATTTATTTGAATTTATCTGAGCAGCAGTGTAAACGTTCCACAGCGAGACTGGGTTGTTTATAATATTGAATTTTGTTTTATTTATTTATTTTTACCAGGGAGTCTTTTTATGTCTGTTTATAGTGAGTGTGAATTATACGGCCAAAAATGTATTAGCCCACTTCGAACCTGACACTGTGTTTAGCCTCCAGCAAGAAAATAAAATCATGGTAATGGAAAATAAGTTCAGTGCATCCTCAACAGAGCATTTAAACTGCAGAAATGTGGTCGTGGTGAAATGGAAAAAAAAAAAAAAAGATTCTGAGGGGAATTAGTAGACCATCAAAAGTCATCAAAAACTATAGATGTACTAACTCTGTGTGTATTATGACTAAAACAGGATGAAAAGAAAATGTGGAATACCAAAAAGCATGTTTTTTTTGTCAGTCAGTACAATGATGAAAGAACTGAAGTGGCTTTAGTTAGATGAGCTATAAAATTAAACTACTATGAGCTTTTTTTCTTATTTGTCCAAACAAATGTACCTTTAGTTCTACCAGACACTAAAATGAACAAGAAATTGAAGAAAACAACGGTGGTCCAATAACTATTTTCCTATATTAAAGATGTTTGAAATATCAACATTATTCGATAATAACAAGTACATTATTAGATGTTATATGATCTTTCTGGAAAACTGCATACTCATAGAGGCTACAGTACAAAATGTTACACCAGCACGCCTCTTTCATTTAACTGACATTTATTTGCAAGAGAAGCTGACATATAAATCACAAATATATATATTAAGGATATTCATGTTTCATATAATAGCACACATTTATAAACTAGCACTGTGCCGTTAAGTGTTTGATTAAATCAGTTGTATTCCAGCCTTTACATGTAAATGTCTTTAACACCTGTAGCATATGGAAGAATCCAGAACCACATGGGCCACCTTTTGTCCACCGCTGTGTCCACACTGTTGTTAATTAAACTGTATATGTGTGTGTGGTTACAAAATATTGATCTTTCTCTCACCTGCTTTGTGTCACTACTCAGAATGCTGTCAGTTACCATTATTACATAGTAATATGTGACTAAGAGGTTGTTTAACAGTATGTAGAGTTACTATTAATAGCAGATGGCTGTCGTTTTATTTACAGGTGCCAATGCTCATTTGTACTGATCTGGTTTTTGTTTTTTTAGTCTTACTATTGTTGCCTCTCTTTGTACGTCTCTCTCTGTCTCTGTCTCTCTCTCTCTCTCTCTCTGTGTGTCTTTCTCTGTCTCTCTCTGTCATTGTCTCTCTGTCTCTCTCTCTGTCTCTGTCTCCCTCCCTCCCTCTCTCTCTCTCTCTGTCTCTCTGTCTGTCTCTCTGTCTCTCTCTCTGTCTCTCTCTCATCACTCTCTGTCTGTCTGTCTCTCTCTTTCTCTCCCTCTTTTTTCTGTCTGTCTGTCTCTGTGTCTCTCTCTGTCTCTCTGTCTCTCTGTCTCTCTGTCTCTCTGTCTCTCTGTCTGTCTGTCTGTCTCTCTCTGTCTGTCTCTCTCTATTTCTCTCTCTCTCTCTGTCTCTCTCTCTCTCTCTCTCTCTCTCTCTCTCTCTCTCTCTCTCTCTCTCTCTCTCTCTCTCTCTCTCTCTCGGTCTGTCTCTCTCGGTCTGTCTGTCTCTCTCTCTCAGCTTCATAATCTTTGGTGTTGAGTGTCTGAGCAGAATTGTTGTACGCTGTCAGACTTATATTAAACATCTATGAAGTGTTTATCTGTAATTGTTGCAGCCTTTTTAAAGCTGCAACAGATGTCGATACACAGTGCACTCCAAAAGAACGCACTCACCTGAATTAGTACTTAGGCATGTGGACGCTCCACCCTTTTCTAATGCAATGCTTTATGAAAGTAATGTATTAAACTAGAACCCACGCTAATGGATTTAATTTATCATTAATCTTTGTCAGACAGAATTGTCAGATCATCGGAATTTTTCCCCCCTATGAAATCTTTCGTGCCCATTTTATTTGTTTTTTTTTACAGCAGTCATCAGCGGCATCATGACCGCAGTGATGGATTATTACCATAATAATCCTGTCTGTTCAGTTATTGTCTCCTAAATGCCTCCTCTCCCCTCCCCTCCCCCACTGCATCCTCAGTGTATTCATCTTATCAGTCCTTCTGGTGCATGCAGAGTAGCTTGGATTTCTTCTGATATTCTGTCCACTGCTTCCTCAATTAATGGAACAACAGGGAGCTCGGATGTCATATGGCAGAGGCACTTTTATCAGCAAGTTAGAGGAGCTCAGTCTGAGTGGTTTACCGCTGGAGCTGCTGCTGCTGCCGGTGGTGGCGAGGGGGGGGTTTGTACAGTGGTGGCAGCAGCATTGATAGGGTAGCATCCTCAGTGCACAGCAGCTGGAAGCAGGAGAGAGGGAGTGGAAAGCAACGGGGGGAAATTGTCAAAGACAGAAGGGAGATAGTGGCAGACGTAGCAATCCAGAGTGTTATTTGCAGTATCAGAGGAAGGTCTTTTTTTGTTTTGTTTTTTTTTTCCTGGTAGATGAGAGTGAATTTGACAAAAAGAAGGGGGGGGGGGTGGTGGCTATAGCAGGCGGCGTGTGTCTTAGATGCGCTGTTGTGAGAAGTACAGCAGAAGGAGTGGACTAAGTGGGAAACAATCACCAGGGAAATGGAGCGACACACTGTACTTCACAACTCATGTGTCCCCAGTGTGGATTAACGCCAGCGTCTGCGTCCGTTGATCTGACTGTAGATGGAAGAGTGAATGACGGAATACCTGTGGAGCACGACCATGTGGAATATATAACGGACGACACACTGAGGGAATTTAAGCGAGGGTCCATCAGCAAGTGGCTGTGGGCAGCAGCTGTAGTGTGTTTTTCTGTTTTTGGGTTTGGTTTTGTGATTTTTGTTTATTTATTTATTTATTAATTATTATTTTTTTACACCTGATCTAACCCCAAAACAACTGGGCTACTAATGAGCAAGTCGATGTGTGGTTGTGGCTGCAGCATCATCTCCTCTTTGATGAAGAGGCTGGGCCGCACCGCTTGCTGCTCAGACCTCCTCTCCTGCAGCCATACTTCAGAGCAGCTGCAGCGACTGGCCACTGGTTGCCCACCTCAACCAAAGGTAACATGCGTCAGCGCCCACAGTCTTCACTCTTCATCATCACTCAGGATTATGTTATTGACGCGTTATCACGTGTGTGTGTGAAACCCAGGAAGCCTCCGAACCACCGTGTCCTTGTTTATCTGCGTCAATTGTCTGACATGCTTTGGCAGGTATAAGAACCAGAAGAGCCCGGTAATTGATTATCTAATGGAACCAGGTGATTTAATGGCTGTTTTTGCTGCCTTGACAACAGTGGGCTTGCTTTCAACCAGCAGAGTAATTTAAATGGATGCCTTCAGACTGTGGTTTACAGTGATTACAGTCCTCCTCAATGGAAGAAAAAGCTTTTTCTAATGGAACAAATAAAACCCAAACGAGAGAGAGAGAGTGTGTGTGTGTGTGTGTGTGTGTGTGTGTGTGTGTGTGTGTGTCCCTATCTTTCTCGGGACATTGATATGTTTACACAGTCACACTATGGAGATCAAAATTCAGGTCCCCACAAGGGTGAAATATAAATGTAGGTCCCCACAAGGGTGAAATATAAATGATGTGGCCCTATAAATACATTAATTTGTTTTTATGGAAGTCCCCATAAAGCATGGGGGGGGGGGTGCAAAGCGAAACGTAGTTTTCGAAGGTTTGAAGATGTGTCAGTTTTATGTATTTTTTATTTATTTATATTTTAAATACCAATTAGTTTAATAATTTTATTTTATTAAAAATTATATTTACATTCACTACCCAATGGCTACTTGATTACAAACTTGGTCCTCATGAGACATGTAAATGTGTGTGTGTGTGTGTGTGTGTGTGTGTGTGTGTGACTTGTAATACATAGCTTCTATCTCATGATGATGTCTTCTCGGATTCCCTTTATTTCAGCTCTCGTTCTGATCATGTCAGTTTTAATAGTCGACTCAGAGTTCTTCCCATAGGTCTTTTAACGCCACAAAACATTATTCACTTATAGTTTCCAAGAAAATTTAAGCTCTCATGAGCGATGAGACAAATCCACACGTGGTGTCACTAAGCTGTTGCATGGCAACTAGTGATGGTTTTAGAAGAGGTGTTTTGCTAAAAGGCTAAGCCTTGAAGTCACTTTTTACATGTACTTAGTCATTGTTGTCTATTTTTTCCTTAGAAAGCACACAGCTATCCACGGTCCATACTGTGGAATGAATGGAGAGGAAGGTTGTTCAGCTGTGGAGCAGCTCAGGGACTGAGGTTTCACTTTCTTCCTCTGAGACATCACAAGGCACCAGCTCTAAATAGAGGCATCGATTAATAGCCTCTGCAAAGGTTTCAACAGTTGCAGTAGATTTACTGGACTTTATATCATTCCAGGAGATTCTACATTTGTCTTTAGTTTTCGTAACTATTGTTCAACATGTTACTTGTTGGAACAAGTTAGGAGGCAATTACTGAAAGTGAATGTGCTTCTGCTCTTCCATGTACTTATATGGATATTTTCAGTCATCTTCCATTGCTAATGTAAAAGGACTTAAATGGATTAAGCAGAGCTTTAAAAAAAAAAACATCTTTTGTTCAGGCTATATCTGGTAACATGTTTGTGGAGTTTGAGTTTTCTCCACTCGTTCCTGCTGTTTTATTAAGGTCACATTGGCATGATTTATTGTTACTGTTTGGCTCCTGTTCAGCTCAGTTCATTACTTTTTTTTAATACCTTATTCCCACTAAGAGTTTTGTGCCTCTTTAACATCTGCTTGACGTGTCACATTTTTGATTCTTTCAGTTTTGTTCATTTTTTAAATGTTTTTTTTAAAATCAACAGCAGTTAATTATTAACCTGGAATATCTGAACTATTTTGTTCAATATTAACATTTACAACTTCCACATGTAGTGTAGGCTAATATTCCTAAACTAACTTAAACACTGTTAATTCACTAGTGAGTATGAGAATACACAATGATAAATGAACTAAGCATGAGTATAATGTTCCTTTAATTGGCTGCCCCAGCAATCTGCTGTGGAGTTTTAATAAACCCGCTCAAGTGCCTTCCTGCACTGTAAACCCAAATAAGTTAGCAGAACTCAAAACATTTAAGGCAAACGATTGCCTCAATTGTTTTAAATTGATGAAACTTAAAAAATACAAGTTTCCAGAATTTAAAATGTAGATGCTTATTAAAGTATAATTAAATTAAAACATTACTGATTAACTTAGTATTCTAAGGTTCTGTCAGTCCTACTGGGAGACTAATCTGGGTTCAGTGTCTTTGTCCAAGGACATGTGGACAGACAGAGCCAGGACATTAACCTCTGACCCTTCAGTCATTGGACCACCCACTCTACCAACTGAACCACAGCCACTGAATAAAATGACTGTTTTGTGATTGTAATTTTTTTTGGTGGTTAGTTGGAGTGCTCTGAAATAGTTTCATCATCTACTACATCAGTTACGTTTATTTATTTCAATCATCCTTATTTGAAACAATAGAAATAACACAACAATATCATTCTCAGCATTTAATGACTTAATTCCACTCATTTTTACCTCATCTATGTTTTTCAGTTATGTTCACTTATATCCACAATAGTTCCCCTTAATAAAAAAAAAAACATTAGTTGGAAGAACTTAAAAAGAACATGTTACAGCAGTTTAATACATTTACGTTAGTAGTACTATTTCTGAAACTTTGAGTATTAACAACTGAATATATTTAATTATTAACAGTGTGTGTTGTTCCGTTCAGTTTCCATCCCAGACCATGACGGAGGCAGTAAAGAAACACTCAATAGTGCATTTATAGAAGCAGCTGAGGATTTTCGTTAATTTTTACACACCTTTATGTCTGATTTATTATCCCCAAGGGGTGATTACAGATTATATGCAATATAATACAATTTCCACTCTGAGTATCATGTGCAGTATGTTGTCCAGAGCCTTAGTTTGTTCTTTGTGTAAAAAGTCCAGATAATGACTCGCACTGAGCTCATTGTCACACCAGCCATTCAAAGGTGAGTCATCATTCTATAATTAAGAATTGTATGTTCCATCTTCCTGATAGATCTCCATAAGTCATAAAGCTGATCCTTTTGAATTTGCCTCCCACGGGTGCAGCCTAAAGCCCGGTTCACATTAAATATTTGTGGCTGAATAAAACGGTTTGAAGTAACTGCAGGAAGAGAGAAAAGACTGTAGCTGTGTGATCTGATCCATCTGAGCTGAACCTAAGTCAGCCCATGGCGTCACCTGCTGTGACTCAGCGTGCAAAATCACCAGTGGTTGGTTTTTAGAGTGTCATATAATGTACTTTAGGGGTTTGTCAGTATTTATGGGCTGTAACTCACCTGTAGCCAAGAGGCCGTTCCCCTGGTGAAGTCCAGTCTTATCTGTCCACGACTCATCTGTGTGAGTTTGTGGTAACATACCTTACTTACATTTCTACTTTTTATTATAAGAGCATCTCTAATGCAGGACAAACTTGCAATATATAGTGTAAATGTAACGTCCATGTTTGATTGGAATGTGACAGGTTTCATTTATTTCCATAAGATAGAATGAAGTAAATGTTGACTCACTTTATTTTTAGTGATACATGGTGAATACACATGAAAATATCTGTGTAAACTAAAAAAAAAACAACAGAGCTTATAATGACTTTATAAATAATACTAGGCTGTTTTTGAAAATAATTATAATATGTGTGTCCTAGGGTGAGATGCATTATGATAGTGCTCCCAGAGTAGTTCTCTACAGTCACGGTAAACTACTTACTTCATACTTTGCATCACTAAAAAATGATGGAAAAGCAGGTGTTTAGGACATACATAAAGAGACTTGTGGCTATGGAAACGATAGACTTCATCACTCATCCCGTCTTGTTGCACTGGAGTAAACTGGTGCTTTAGTTTAGCACACGTGTCACTGTGGTCTGAGCCTGGTTTAAAACTTCTGCCATGTATCTCATTAACAGTTTCACTGACTTGGTGGTTTTGTTTAGTTCTACTGGGGAAGCAGTTTTTGTTTTCATGCCAGCTTAGAGGAGAAACAGGCTGTTTCTGTCCCCGCCTTATGTTGTAGAAGTCCAGAAAGTTAATGTATACCCGTTTCCCACAAATCACAGCATGCAAAGAGATCTGTCTGAACCTACTCAAGCAAAGCATATTCTGGTGTGTGTGTGTGTGTGTGTGTGTGTGTCACAGCTGTGGCATTATCTGCAAAGTGCCAACTTGGCACAGCATGATGAAGAAGTCCCAAACCCTCCCCATCGGGAACTCCACTGGGAACTGTCTGGGTGTATGTTGCTATGCCAGACTGCTGTGTACACACTATCACTGGTAGAAATAGTCAAGTTTCTTTTTTGTTTGTTTTTTGAAGGCTACTCTAAGTGTTTTGGGAAGTTCGCGGTGTGGAAGTGTGGAATCTAAACATTTCACTGCATAAGCATCAAGTCTAATTCATGTAGCTTTAATTTTTCAACTGCCAATCAAAAACAAAAAAATAAAAGGAAATAGATTTTTTTTTTTCATTTTCTTAATCCAACATGAAAAACTGATACATACATGTTTTGATTTTGGGCTCGGATCAAAAATAAGAAATTGAAAAATGGGCCTGTTGATTTTATATTTGTTTGTATTTATGTGACCCTGAAGTTTGCGCCACAGATTGAGCCTCTGTGTTTTTTTTTTGGTTTTTTTTCTGTGTATGCGACAATAAATCTTTTAAATCTTGAAATGTTCTGCCCACAGAGGTTATCTTTCTTTTATTTCAGCCTTATCAAAGCCTTTTAGAAACAGATGGTTTTATGCTCACGAGAACAAACACACACTGGCTGATGGAGATGTGGAGATGTTTAACAGTTGCTCATTAAGTATTAATTAGGAGTCCCTTCTCTAATAAAAGTTCAGTACTCCTCTCCCAGGCTCTACCCCCCCCCCCCCCAAAAAAAAAAAAAAAAAAAATTAAAAAAATCGCACAACATTGTTTCAGATGTCATCCTCACTTTCCAGGTGATCGACTTATGTTGCTTTGATAAATGATTTATTAGTTGAAAGTGGGAGCTATGCTGATTATTACCCTCAATATGAAATATTGTCTTTTTAGTGATTGGACCATAAATAGAAAAATGGAAGAAGTGATATTTCCGGTGTTGGCTCAGAGGTTTTATGTCTCCTGAGTGTCTGCATTACCTGTCCCTCTGGAGACACACATTTACACCTGCACCTTCCTGCTTCCTCAAACTATTTTAGTCCACTTCACAGCGCCCCAAAATACTAAGAATAGAGACTGATGAATGAATCGTATGCCTGTGCTCAGGGCTGTCTTCAAACGTATTTGTGTGATCAGGAAGTCTTTGCACTCACAAGCAGTGCCATAATTTCATTTAAATTAGGAAGTCTACTGCTCTAAAAATGGCAATTCCATTTCACATCTACCACCCGCTGTCTGTTCTTGTCATTTAAGGTGCATTTAGTTTAAGAAAAGTGTTTGTGTTGGGGGATTTTTTTTTTGTGGACAGAATTTACCTTTTGAAGTTTTGTCCATGTAAATCACAGGAGTCAAACATAAGGCTCAGGGGCCAAATCTGACCCGCTAAAGGGTCCAATCTGACCCTTGGAATGAATTTGCGAAATTCAAAATATATTAATCATTTTAGTTCAGGTTCCACATTCAGATAAATAAGGAGGTTTCAGTCATGTGACTATGTTGTGATTTTTAGCAGGAGGGCAGGAAGTAACCACGGAGAATGCAACTATAGAGGAAATCATTGAAGAGTGGTTATTGTACAGATTTAGATCCAGTGTGGAAACACAGATGCATAGTTACTTAAAAGATTTATTAGACGTGATCTTTATCTTATGAAAATTGACTTTTCGATAGAACCCAAGGATTTTCCAACAATCTGTGCAGTAGATATTACTAACCACCTGGTCCTGCTGACATCCTACTACACCAGCAGCAGACGAAAGACGACAAAAGTTTGGAGGCACAGAACTTTTTTTGTCAGTGGGTGGGTCCACAACCTCTGCACCAAAAGGCTCAGCGATAATTGTCATTTGGTCTTGGCCAGGGTGAGTGTTTTATTTGTAAAGACGCAACATCAAAATGCACTGCATGTTTGTTGACATTAGACGCTGCTAGCTGCTAGCTAATGTAAACAAACATGCAATGCCTCTTGATGTGTCTAGGTAAACCATATTACAACAGTGTAAATGAACATTTAACCACAACTTAATGATATACAGAACATCCACAACAAAAGTTAGCTTTGAAATGTACCTCTGTACAACACAGGCATTAGCATTAGCATTAGCAGACTCGGCTCCTCCCGACTGCAAACGTAGATCCAATTTTTTCAGCATTTTTTGTGACCTTTTTCCATTTCTCACCTTTGTGAATGACAAGCTTTGGTACTCTAAAAAAAAATCACTTTTCCTTCTCTTGGGTAGAATGATTGGTGCAGCCATAAACTACACAAAACATAGACATTTTCCCAATGGAAAACTCACTCTGCTTCACTTCCTGCCGTCCATCTGAAAATCGCACGTTTATTATATATCAATGTGAAGTCGATCTATTCAATCTGAAGTGGGTCAGATATTTTTCACATATTTACACTAGAGTATTTCACAAAATATAGTTTATTTTTTCAGGTGAAGTTTTTCATTTTTAAGTATAATCTGCCTGACTCAGTATTTTGTGTATTTGTATTTGATCCACTATGATCTGGAAGTTATAATGAACATGTGGAAATGACGAACAAAACCATAATATTGTTAAAATTAGGTTTATTGTCGAATTTGTTTTTGTGTTATTCACATTGTTTGAAAGGATATTTGTCAATGTAAACATCATTATTTAATTTGACTTTTTTCACTCTAAAATATCGAGAAATATTTAGAGTTGACATTATTTATATATTATTTATTATTCCACTGCTTCAGCCCATTTCCAGTCAAATTTAGCTAAACGTGGCCCCTGAACTACACCCCTGATGTACATGATTAATACGTTTATAGTCATTGTTTCACATGATCAGTTGTGAACTCTCCTCACACGGTTTGTTCCGCGGACAACTCTGTGACCAACAATAACAAACACATTTCATGCTTTGTTGGAAGAAACTAATTATGGAACCTTGGTTGTTCCGGTAAAAGGCAGGGACAGCTTTAGCTATTCATAGCCTTCCTTTTCGGAGCTCACAGCAGTGAAGTGGTACTCCCGAGGGGGGGGATGTGCAATCTGAGACAGGTCTAATGCTTCCCACCACAGCACAGGGACTATACGGCAAAAAGGAGAAGACTTTACAAAGCCACCGGTGACATTTTCCTCAAGGTCAAAGCGCTTGTTTTCCCACTGAAACAGATGAAGTATTTTCCTCGTCTCTTATGCAGCACGTTGAGATTTGGAAGTGGAGCAGATTTTTTAATTTGTCACAGTTGAGATGAGCTCTAGACTTCTCCATGGGCCCCATTGGCACCTTCCAGGCTACATTACCCGACATAATGTTCAATTCAAATGACAAAAATAAACGTCTTCTCTGGCAGTGCGCGACTAGTTTAAAAACCTCTGACATCATGAGCTGAATAATGAACCCCCAGGGGTCGCTAGGAGTGCACGATTAGACGAATTGTAATTGCAGAATCGACCTGTGAAGTTATGTAATCACTAAAGACAGTCATTTAAAGGACAATTTAAAATGTTCTAACGGCAAAGAAACGTGCCACAATTTAACCTGGCCTATATTTGTGATGGGAAAGAATTTATTTTCACAACAATTTGTGTTTGAATAAATTTGATAAAATATGGGAAAAATGGAGAACCTATATTTTTACAGAAAAGACCTGAATTTGTGTGATTCCCCCCGTAGCACTGCATCTACTCGTATGACTATAAGAATGTACACCTTCTGTTTTAAAGTGTACACTGTCCTTTATATGTAAAAATAAAATTACACACAAAAGACAAGGAAATCAACATAGCCTCTGGATAATAATGTTTTTGTATGTTTTACTTAATATTCCTAAATTAATGTCATTGCAAGTATAGCCTACTATTATTATTATTATTATTGTGTGTGTGTGTGTGTGTGTGTGTGGGGGGGGGGGTAATAATAATGTAATAATTCAGTCCGTCCTTTCATACATGCTTCCTCTATCAGTCAGATGTTTGTCCATCCTATCCTGGATTATTTCTCACACTTTTCACCTGATGCTTTTCAAATTCATCACATGTTGTTCACCATTGGCAGACGCAGTACAAAGTTACTACAGTTGTGGCCGATTTTTAAATGTTTTTATTTTTATAAATGCTTGAAAATGTATCTGTCTGATTTCCCGAAGACACTCCATTCTTTACAAAAATTTAGTTATTTAAAAAAAAAAACAAATGCTTTTAACTACATTTTTGCTTTTTTGTGGGTTTTTTTGTGTTTTTTTTTTTTTAAACTAGATTTTAGAAAAGTTTTTGAAGCTGGAAACTTACAACTCAGAAGGAGCGGCGTGTTGTATGATTGGTTGTGAGTTTTCATCATCACTTCTTAATCTTAAACAAGTGAAGTCCAGTTCAACAAACCCTGCCCCCTTCCACACATTTTACCTCATTTAACACACCTCTTCTCATCACAAAAACACATTTTTGGTGGTTGTGACCTTTGACCTACATTCACCAAAATTGAATGGGCTCTATTCTGGACCACATTACACCTTTCCTGAAAATGTCATAGAAATTGGTCCAGTAGTTTTTGTGTAAAGCTGCTTACAAACCAAAAACAATACCTCTCTCCCCTTCAGGGGGGCAGGGTAATAAATTAAAAGTTTACTTGTGTGTTAAATCCTCATTAAATTGTCATTCATATTGTCATTATAGATGCTAATAATATAGTAGGACTAGTCTGGTGGTTCTGCATTAAAGGCAGAACCACCAGACTAATCAACAGCTTCATCCCACAAGCTGTCAGAATGTTGAACTGCTGATATGATCACACTTTACTGTGTATTTCAGTTTTAATGGAGCTATTTTTTAAATTAATTTTAGTATTTATTTTAAATTATTTGGGTGAGAGGGAGAGGGAGGGTGAATCCATGGATCTGAAGAAACGCTCTCATCTCGTCAGCACTACTATTGTATGTACGGCAAAATAACAATATGCTTGATTTGATTTTGATCATCTTCATCAGTTCCTGATCAGTTTGTCTGATGTTCTTAATTAACCCACTCCTCAAAATGTCATCCATCGCCATGGTAACAGTAATGGAGCAGTCGTTTGTACCACTCTGTTTCAGTTCAGGACCTTTTGTACCGAACACATACCTGCATGTGAAGAACACAAACACTCAGGTTCCCACATGAACCATGAAGCAGAACACACACACACACACACACACACACACACACACTGTATGGTACGAGTGTCCACATGCAGAACTTATGTTTCCCCCAGTTTACCTACATTCTGTAGCAATGGTACAATAAAAGAACTGTATACCAAGGCTGATAAGAATACACTCACACACACACACACACCTCTTATCTTTATGGGGACATTTGTAGGTTTGCACAGTCACACCATGGAGACCTCTGACACTATGGGGACCAACATTCTAACCCTAATGGGTGCAAAGCGAGACATTTATTTTTCAAAGGTTTGAAAAAAACTGCTTATGTATTTTTAAATTCTGAATTGTTTTTATTTTTTTCACATTGTTTATTTTAATTTTTAAATTTGTATTTATTCAATCATTCTTATTTATTTAATTATTATTTAAAAAATTTTAAAGATGTGTTTATACTTACTACCCAATGGTGAGCTTGGTCCTTATGGTGTGTGTGTGTGTGTGTGTGTTTGTTAAACATGATAACGGGGGCACAGAAGATGGGCCGGATGTTCGAATGGTGCCAAGTTTCAATTTCAGTTTTCATATAAACTTGCATTAAAGAGCACATCATTACCACACACACACACTGACAGGCACACACACATACACCCACACAGACACACAGAGACACACAGACACACACACACAGACACACACACACACAGAGACACAGACACACACACAGAGACACACACACACAGAGACACACACACACAGAGACACACACACACAGACACACACACACACACACACACAGACACACACAGACACACACACACACACACACAGACACACACACACAGACACACACACACACACAGACACACACACACACAGACACACACACACACAGACACACACACACAGACACACACACACAGACACACACACACAGACACACACACACAGACACACAGACACACACACAGACACACACACAGACACACACACAGACACACACACAGACACACACACAGACACACACACAGACACACACACACACACACACACAAATGACCGCTCTGGAAATAAGAGGAACCAATAGTGTCGCTGCCCAGAGACAGATGCAGTGCAGGCTGTGTTTTAACTTAATGTTATTTACTGGCATCAGACTCTTGACAGAAGAGGATACAAGTTGACCCGACCTACGTCCAATCCACTCATGGTGTTTTATTTCCTCTGGTGTCGTCATGAGCAGAAGTTTAGTTCCTTATGCTCTGCAGTTAACACTAACACCCACCTACTGTGACCGGTGTGATATATGTGCTGACAATTTAGGACCTGTGATCACAAAATACATTTCAACATCGGTAAAAGGAAATGGAAAACTTGTGGTTTAGAGTCGGATTTGACGATGGCTCCTGATTTCCATCCTCTATCCTCAGAAGTTCTCCTGGATGTGGATCACTTTGTAAAATGCTTGTAACGGCCTGTACTGTTACGTTCTGTAACTAGATCACTCTGACAGCACAGACCTCCACGAAGCAGCGGCAGTCTGCCAAGGTTTGGATCTGGATGTTCCTAACTTATTTGTAAAGTAGTGTTCCGTGTTCGCTGTTTTATTTTATCTGTCATTAACAATACCTTAGAGCAGGGGTGTCAAACTGTGGTCCACGAGGGCCGGTGTCCTGCATGTTTTAGATGTTTCCCTCTTCCATTCCACCTGGAGCCCATTGCTGATGAGGAGCTGATTATTAACTCTTTAAGTGTCAGCGCTGATGCATTCTGAATGGATGATTTAGTTTAAATATTGAGAAAAAAATCTACCATTTTCCTTTTAGCTTTGTGGATGGAAAAGGTGTTAAAAAAGTTACCGTAGTTTTTTGTTTAAAAAAACAAAAAACAAAACAAAAAACAAAATTAAAACTGCTGGGACCAAATTTTAATACTAGTTTTCTTTTTTCAAAATTTTCCACATTATTTTTTCATTTTGTAAATATGTATTTTGTCGCTGATTTTGTTTTATTTTCTACATTTTGTTTATTTTTAATCTCATTATTTTTCTTTGCTTTTCTGCCATTTGTGTCTTACTTTGCTCATGTTACCAATTATTTTGTTAGCTTATTATCAATTTTTGTTTTTTGTTGTTGCTCATTTTATTTATTTATTTTTTAAACTTTTTTACCGATTGCTAAAATCTCAGGAGTTAAAGGGTTAAACTGAATCACATGGAAGAGGGAAATCTCTAAAACATGCAGGACACCGGCCCTCGAGGACTGGAGTTTGACACCCCTGCCTTTCGAGGGTTTAAAAAATTGAAAGAAATCCTCTGTCCTGTTTTTGAGAAGCACAAGATATTGTGTGATTTAACTAAATATGTCAATAACCTGCTTTAAGGTAGAGGTCGTAGATTTTGAAAATATACCATTGGCGAGACGTCAAAACGTGACGTCATCGAACCTATTGTTGTTACCTCATCTGTCTGACGTGACCCGATACTATCTGGTCTGGATTTTGAGATATCACCACTTGTGTGTTTAAGCTTTTGACCTTCACTGTGACCTTGACCTTTGACCTTTTATAGGTCAAATGTAATAATTTCTTCCTGACACATTATCAATCATCTCTGAAAGTTTAATCAAAATCCATCCATAACATTTTGAGTTACCTGTCTGACAATCAAACGCACGTTAAAACATAACCTTTGTGGAAGGAATAACAGCACAATATTTAATAATGTAATAATTTTTCCTTTCACTGTGTAATACATTAATGAATGCCTTTTGTCGTACACCTTTTGTAATAACTTACTGATTATGGAATGCGTTTTCAAAAATTCAGTCCAGCAGTAATGTTTCTTGTCATTAATTAGTTAATTAGTGCAGCTTTTGTCTTGAACTTGGAAACACATTGTACATTATAATGAATACAGGTTTGTCCAATGAAACATCATGCTTTTTTTTTTTTTAATGGATCATAACTAAGCTGAAACGCTTCTGCTGTTATGTTTTTATCCAATCAAAGCATCAATTTCAATGATTTACTACATAATGCACTAAATTATTCCAGTGCTACAGTTGGATTTTGTATTAACGTCTGCAGTATGTCATAAGTTGTTACAAAACAAGTTAGTTTATTACAAAAATGCATCCAAGAATTTTATGACAAAAATGTAACTTCACTACATATCGCACCATTTATTCCACAACGTGTTGCTACATAGCCGTCAATGCAATCCTTACCACATCATTCATCTAATCTCCACGTCTGCGTGACTGGAGCAACACTTTTCTTTTCCATAACAGTCTGCAGAATTAATTTGTCATCTCAGATTTATACCCTAAAGTAACAGTTCAATCAACTAAGCAGTGACTGCCCCACTTTATGAAGAAGTGTTGTGTTTTAGTGAGTTTCATCAGTTACTTTTTCTGATGTGCAGTTGTTTTTTGCAGAATGTTTTTGACACGGCGTTGTATGCTTAATGTCACTTTTTAATGGTGCTATTTCATCATAAGTCACTTCAGTTGTCACTTGTCTTACAGCTACGTTTCTATTAGTGTAAGCTACTGGTGACAGAACGCCTCAGATGTGCTTTATTCATTACCCACTCAGCCCACTTCCATTTGGACGAGACCACGAGTCACACATCCCACTTAACACAACTCTATTTACATACGCCTTTCCTGTCACTTGGATGTCAGTAGAATAAGATGTGATTGAAATTCATGTTATGCTCTTTATAACAGTTCCCTGCGGTCTATGTGAACTGTCAATGCTCTGCTTGGGTCTGAAGTCTTCATTAATTCAACTGTAAATGTAGCCTAGCCAAGCTATTCCCTATTCATGTCATGTTCAGGTCTAGTGGTGCTTCATAGTCAGAGGAGGCGGGGCTAAAAGGTTGTCTTTCAAATCTCTCTGTATGCAATAGGACGGTACTGCTGTACAACCAATCAGTGTAATCTTTAGAGTGACGCAGTTGAAGCGCCGGAAAGTTGACAGAGGAGTTTGGAGAAAGTTAGGAATGACTAAACAAAATAGACTGTTGTTGCTTCTTGTTTTCTAACATTCCTCACTCATCTTTGATAAAAGGAAATCACCGTCCATCGTGGTTGTTGTTGTTCTTCTATGGTTGTTTCTCTCTGAATTGTTGCAGGGTCACTTTTTTGGGCCCGCCCTCTGACACCGTGATTGGTCGGCCAGTTTCAGGGAAATTTAAGTTGTGGCACCCGCTCTGTCGAACTCTGTCCCACAAAATGTAAGATCTCCATTTGGGAGGAGTCAAACAAGAAAACGAAAATCTGAAAGGAACTGTTTTACCAAGAAGAATGGACAGCTTTACCATCTGACAAAGTAGTGTCTGATCGACAACTACCACAAATGACTAACATCTGTCATTAATGTTAAAGGGGCGGGGCCAATACATATAAACTTTTGATGAGTCATGTGCCATTTCAGTGAATGATGGGACCCGCCAGAATGTGCTGAGAATCTTTACCCTAAACTCATTCTCTTTTGCACTAGTGTCCTCGTCTGGCCTATTCTATTCTATTCTATTGCATTCTATTTTATACTATCAAGACATCCATAATTATGGTGCTCAGTACCGTTTAATTATTTGTTGAATCTCTTTTTCTTTTGTACTGGTTTGGTTTTCTTCTTTTTTTTTTCAATTTTTATTGATGGACAGTTGGGAGTTGCCAATAACACACCACCTTACAATCTTTAACTACAATAGGAACCGCCTGTTAATTTCTATTCCTGTCCGTCCTGTCCAGTCTTTGTTTCCCCTACACATCACTGAGGTGTAGCACTGCCCTCCCTGGCTTATAATAGAGAACAAAAGAAAAGAATGAAGAAGAGACAAAAAAAAAAAAGACGAGTCATGTGGATAATTTCTGTTGTCAGTATGATTTTAAATAGCTTCAACAAACCAATAGCCATGAATGAAAGAGTTTTTACATTATTCATATTCTCTGAAAAATGGGAAAAAGAAACAGAAATAACTGCTTAGAAACCATCTTTTTGATCGTTGTCGCCACCACGCACAGATCTGTATCCAGTTGCTCAACTTTATCTATAAAACACGACACTGAAACCTGCTACTGCTTTTAAAGTTGCTGCAGTTAACTACTGACAAATTCAACTCATGTACTTTGTTGTATGTTGTGTGAATTGAATGCTTCTAGTAATACAGTGTCGGCCTGAGGGTCATATTTTTCCAAGTGTCACCGTTTTACTTGTTCACTAAGCAAGGCGGCAATTATGCTGCTTTTTCAGTTTTGCAGATGCTCTAAAGACAAACTAGCGTGTCTGTAGATATATGGGTTAAACCAGGGCAAACACATCTTTTGTCTTTTCCAGACACATTGGTGGTAAATGGCCACTGAACTGTTGGTTCATGTTCGGAATTTAATTGTATTTTTTTTAAATTTACAGTCTATTTTGTCCTCCTGCTCTTTGACCATTCATTTAAATGCTGTGGTGTGTGATTTTAATTTAAATTAGGGAGGCATGCTGCCAAGAGGGTCTAATCAGAATGTGTTAAAAACAGATTCAGCTTCATAACCTATCATAATAAGATGTGGGTGTATTCATTTGTTAATTGGCATCTTGATATACAGTTTGTAGTAGGCTATGCTGTTATTTTTCAGCCGTGGTCTGATGATGTGTGAACTATAAAGGAAATGGAATCTATTCTTATGTTTTTTGGGGGTTTTTTTGCATGTAGAAAACCTCCAGTAATTAATCTGTTGCTGAGGAACCAACAGTGTAGCCTTATTCTCTCGTTGACTTCAAGCAGTACTTTGGTTTTATTTTTATATTTTCAGTTAAGTGGGTGTACATGTGTGTAGACTTTAAGCCGTATTGATGGTTTGATGGTGACCGATTTCCTCGGTTCTGTTGGATGTGTTCCTGTTTCACAGACTGTGGCATCAGAGGGAGAAGCTGTTTCATTCTAGATAAACGTCTGGAGCGTCTGCTTACATTTTACATAGAATTTGAGACGTTTCAACAGGAAGCTTATGTGACTTGAATATTTAATTGGTGTATTTCCCTATTATAAGCTGGTAAATGGATACCACTACACAATAAGTATTTCATCTTCCTGAAGGTTTGAGGCTGAAACTGGAAGTGCAGCAGTGAGACGGCCATTATCAGAATACAGTGGTATCTCAATTTACGAAATTGATTCGTTCCAAAAGTGGTTTCCTAATGTGATTTTTTTATTTTTATTTTTTTTTATCTCCCCCACCACCACCATGAATATAGTCGCATTTTACATGTAAAAGGCCTGATTGGTTCCAAGGCCCGTAATACTTCCCCCACAATGTGTATAAAATGTGTTAAAAGAAAATTATTTACTAAACCATTAAAATGAACAAGACATGCAAATCATTTCCATATCATTGTGGTTGTTTTAATTTTGGTCAGTGCTTTTTGCCCGTTTGGGTCCATTTTCACCTTGGTCAATGTTTGTTGATGGACGGGGAATCACTTTCTTTGGGTCCATGATTAATAACGAATAATAAAGTTGTAATGAACACACTGGAAAAAGTCACCAAACAGTAAAGGTGCTTCCACACTGACCGCAGTAAGAACTCTGTGATGAAGGTCAAAGGCACATGAAAAGCATCATGGGAGAAGGAAACTGACCAGAAGGAATTTTCCCTTTTTATTATTGTTAGTTTTATTACCAGACAACTTCACTTTGTTTTATTTTTTTATGATGTTAAAGTGGACAAATGACTGTGTTAAAACACAGAGGCGTCACTATCAGTACACAGGTACTGGACATTTTTAACAACCCTCAGCCTTCGTGCACTTCCTTAGTCACCAATATTTCAGTATGATAGTGATTAACTAGTGTACAATTAGGTGAGGTCAAGGGTGTCACAGATGGACAGACAGCCCACATCTTTTTGTTTCATAACTTTTAAACCAGATGAGTCTAGAACAATTGCAAAGGTCTAAATGCCATCTTAAACATATTCAAAGGGCAACATTTAATTTAAAATATTTTTAAATGAAAAATCTCAAACTACAGTTTGTAATTTTTAAGAAAAAAGTTATTTTTTGTATATATACAAAGTTCTCAAAAGTGACATGTTTATCTTAAAATGTCTATATAGTCTATACCTTACACCCTACATAGCTACCTATATTTATCTGTATAACTTAATAATTAGTTGGAGGAAAAATGGCAGCGTCACAGATGGACAATATAAGTAAATATATATTTTAATTTGACTTATCAATTCCAGATACTTTTTTTTTTTTACTCACAACCTATGAATATTACATTCAAATGTATTTGTATTTTGTATGTATGCATTTATTAAGAATATATAGTCTAGTTGCGCTGGACTGCTAGCAGCAGCACATATAATGTGCTACAGTAGTAGTTTAGTTACACTTGATTAAACTTTTGGCTTGATTTCCCTGAAACTGGTTGACCAATCACAGTGAAGTATAGAGTCGGAGGGCGGGCATAACAAAGAAAACAATGAGAAACAACCAGAAACAAACATAGAAGAACAACAACAATGGGTGTAGATTTCCTTTTATCAAAGATGAGTGAAGAATGTGAGAAAACGTCTTAAATATTTTTTTTTTACAGAAGCGACAACAGTCGTTATGATCCATAATCCACCATTTTGTTTAGTCATTTGTAACTTTCTCAGGACTCCTCTGTGAACTTTACAACTATGTCATCCTAAAGATTACACTCATTGGTTGTAGTACCGTCTTATTGCATACAGAGGATTTGAAAGATAACCTTTTAGCTCCGCCTCCACTGACTATGAAGCACCACTAGACCCATACATGGTATGAATGGGGATAGCACAGCGAGGCGAAAGAATATATAGAATGTGACATAAATAAAATAATAGGCAAACATCATGCATTTAGTTCATTTGAAACTTTCCAAATATTCACACACGTAAAACTCCTCACATTTATTTTTTCCTTCTTTCAAAATACATTTCCCTGAAAACATACCTAATTACTTACCCACAAATACAAGTTTGGTTTATATCTTTGTAATACTATTTTGTTTCTGACCAGATGTTAAGCTTCCCTTGACTTCACCCATTTGTCAGATATGATCTGGTACATGTTGAGCTTCTGTACGAGTCAGAATGGACTTTGTCGGACACTTGAACACATGTTGTTCTCAAGGCCGTTCTGCTCATCTCAACATGTGAAGCCCAGCGTCCAACACTGTCTAATCTGAAGCCAAACGCCATCACTCCCACATTTATTTATTTATTTTTCTAAATTCAGCACCGAGCCTCCCCTTTCAAATGTGTCGCCCATTGTTGTTCTCTCATCATTAACTCTCGCATAGAAAACAAATGGGGGGATATTCACACTTTTAATTTGTGCATACGTTTGTGTGTGTGTGTGAAGTATTCAATTATAGTCTTGGTTTTTAATCCTCGTTTGCTTTCATGTTAGAGCACAAGCTCAGCGGCAGAGATGAGCGAACATTAACATATTTTAATCATCTGTTTCTACTTGTTTTTTTTGTTCTTCTTTCACAGCATGTCAAGACTTTCTCCTCCTCAGACAGCCTAGCGAAGGTGCAGGAGGTAGCAAGCTGGCTTTTGGAAATGAACCAGGATCTGCTGTCGGGGGGCAGCAGCAGCAGGCGGAGTCGGGGCCCGGGGGGTCCGGCGGTGCGAGGTAACGCCTCCTCCACGGCCAGGGCACCCCAGCAGGCGGCAGAAGAAGGGGACGAAGATGAGCACATGAACAGAGTCGTAGAGGAGCAAGAACAGCTGCAGCAAAGGGTATATGATGTGACGTCATATTAGAGCAGATGAAAGTGAAAACTAAAGGAATGTATGAGGGTGTTTGTGGATTTAATATCTAGGTTGGAAGTGCTAGAGGTCATGACACGATGCACTTTTTTTTTTTTTTTTGCTGATAATTACTTTTGTGGCTGTTTTGGTTTGAACCCCTTAATGTCTGAATTTAAATAATAAATAAAAAAAAAATAATGCTGTCAATATTAACACCAACACATTTTGGGTATTTTGACCGTTTGGATGTTTTTTGTGGGGGTTTTTTGGTGAATTTTAGTGGAATTTAGCATGTTAAGTGTATTTTTGTTCTTCACATTTTTTGTATTCATATATTATTATTATTATTATTATTATTATTATTATTATTATTATTATTATTATTATTATTATTATTATTATTATTATTATTATTATTATTATTATTATTATCATGTGTATTCATATTTGTTTTCTGTGGGAAATTTGAGCACAAAAAACTAAAAACTGAGACAAAACAGTCATCTGGCTGTTTTGATTGTGATTAATCCAATTTTAAAAAAAATCTAATCTATATCGTCTGATCTCGATTATCATATTTTTGAAAAATATTTTTAAATTGCCAATTTTAATGCATCTGTACTGAAAAATAAAGTACGTAGAGATTAGTTAGATAGATTAGTAAGATATAAAATAAATTAGAAATAAACTTTCACTAAACATGTAGAAACATATTATCTGCATATCTAACAAATTACGTTTCAACGCACATTTCCGCAATGTTTGATCGAGGCTCGCAGGTGATCAGCGTAATCGAGCTGAAATTTATCGCACTCATTAATTGTGATCATATAATGGCCCAGCCCTAGTAGAACACATGAATAGACTTTTTGGTATGTTGCATATTTGTGACAGTAGGTGTTAAAGGGTTAAAAGTGAAGGAAGCACATTTAGCCATGTAGCTAAACAGATTGAATTATTCACCAGACCATCTCTCATATGTGTTGTTTCCTCTTTCCTTTCTGTCTGGCTCTTCTCAGCCTGAGGCTTCACAAGTTGATGGTGAGAGAGAACAACCATGGGCGCAGAGCGAGTCGGGAGCCAGCAACGGCCCTCGGCCAGACGAGGAAGGGGAGGAAGACGAAGAGGGCCAGCCAAACGAAGTAAACGGCGGAGAGAAGGGAGCCCGGTGGATGTGGGGGGCCGAGCAGAGGCGGCTCCGAGGTCAGCCGCTCGCTGAGGAGGACGAGGAGGAGGAGGAAGAGGAGGAGAACAATAACAGCAGTGGTCATCAGGAGGAGGAGGAGGAGACGGAGGAGAGGACAGAGGGAGGGGAGGAACAAGGGAGGGAGGAAGAGGAGAGGGAAGAGGGAGATGAAGAGGAGGAAGAAGAGGAGGAGGAGGATGAGGAAGAGATGGACCAAGACAGTGATGACTTTGAACATTCAGCAGAGAGCGGGAGGGAGGAGGAGGAGGAGGAGGAAGGAGAGGAAGGGCTACGATCTCCGTCACTAAGGAACAGTGTGTCTGCACCCAATAACAACCTGGACTCTGGTTGTACGCACCAAAGCTCTTCCAACAAGAAGGTAAGCACAGCTGCTGTTTGTTCAGTGGCTTCTATTCAAACTAGCGTCTGCAGGAACATTGATCCTGTTGCTCTTTATAATCCACATGGATTCTGTTTGAGAAACTGTCAACACAAACATAATCTCTACATCTGTACCAAGTAAACCAACTCTTTAAGGAGAAAAAATACCTGAAAATTCTGACATAAAACAAAAACCATTGGCATCAGACGCCCTAGAAGAGAGTGAATGATCCTCTACTCATCTAAGGTGATCTGATTCCTTTTAAAATAATTTAACCCTTTCACAGCAGGACACTTTTCAGACCAGCTGTGTGTATTTACTTTCTAATGCAGTACTGGTCTGTCTGTTTTTGAGACAATCGCTCCCTCTGCTGGTGTAAATGTGTTACTACATTCTACTAGTGTCCCATCCTGCTCTGATCAAATCTTAGATGTAATGTGAACCATCAAATTTTCACATTACGAGTAGGAACAGAATCCAAACATGGGTGACTTCCTCTTCCGATAAATATACACATAGCTTCGCCGTTGTCTTCCGCTTATCTGGGTCTGGGTCACGTAGGCAGCAGCCCCAACAAAGAAGCCCATGTATGCTATGAATTCAGTAAATGATTATTTCATATAAAATGAAAATGTTAAAGGTGTCATTCCACTGAAAACCACTTTTCTCCTTTTCCGATGGGTCGCCCTGAGTTACCAACACGTGCTGCGTTTGCTGCAGGTGTGTCCCCTCCACTGGCTGGGTTTACCATCATTCATAGAAAACAGAAACAAGCCACTGAGGGAATATTATGTCCTGTGGGTATGGGTGTCACCCACATGGGGTTAAGTGTCCCCATTTTACAGTAGTACGATACCTAAAAGCTGAACAGTAAAGGAATTACTTCTTAGTTCCATCTCTGCCTTTGTGTCATGACGCTCTGTACTGGTGTAATCACATCAGGGAGATGAGATTTAAATATATTGAAATCTTCTTATTCTTCACATTTTTCTTGGGGTTAATGTGGATGGATACGCTATTGATCCTGAAGGACATTCAAACATGCAGTAACTACATACAGTACAATAACAAACATGCATAAAGCTATGTTCAAAGGTATAAAGTGACTGTGGACAATAAATAGGGATGGGGTAAAAATAAAGTGCATAGTGCAACTGTAAACTGTAATAGAGGATGTAATTGACCATGGAGCAAAGTACTATGAAGAAATAATACTCCCTAATACTTTAGTATCGACATTAAAAGTGATCTGCCCAACCTGAAATTAAATAAACATGTTCCTACCAACAATTAAGAATTAATGTTACTCATGTTTTATGTATAATTAGTTGTGGATTTAACCTAATTTTTTGT
Source organism: Siphamia tubifer (assembly GCA_020466265.1). NCBI lineage: Eukaryota > Metazoa > Chordata > Actinopteri > Kurtiformes > Apogonidae > Siphamia > Siphamia tubifer. Next base: position 3,719,542 of record CM035783.1, read on the forward strand.
TATAGTTGTTGAAATTAGTGGCTTTTAACTCAAAATATGGAGCCGACATTAATGGTAACATACGATGACACGTGTCATGTGACTATGCCTTCAAATTATTACCTCCGCCAAGGTGGTATTACATTGTTTGTCTGATTGTCAGCGGGATTATGCAAAAAGTTCAGAATGGTTTTTTGATAAAAATTTTCAGGATGTGTTAGGAGTGACATTTTTAAGCAAAAACAAAAATACTTTTCATGGTAACTAATGACTTTGTTAGTGGAGTAACACAGTTATTAAAGAGATTACTTTTTTGGGGAAGTAACTAGTACTTGTAATTAATTACTTTTTCAAAGTAACTTATCCAGCACGGCTTGTGACACACACAACACATCCTGAAAGTGTTAATGAAATCTGTTCAGAGGTTTTTGTGTAATCCTGCTGACGGACAGACGGACGGACACGGACGGAGACAGACAGACAGACACACTCCTTGTCAGACATCTCTTCATTTGAAAGGGGGCGGAGTCTGCCTTGGCTGAGGTTTGTGCTCTCAGTGCTTTTCTTGTTGCCATCTTCATTTCCTTTGGTGGTGGATGATGATGATGATGATGTTGTGTCTTCGTCCTTTGTGGGGTTACACTGCAGAGTTGAATGTTGAATATATTTTTTTTATTTTTAATTTGATCGTATCTGAAACCATCTCAAAGTCTTTGAAGCAGACACGGTGAACTATTAGTCGCACACAAGTCACAAGTAGTTCAAGGTTGTTTTCATCTTGTTTTTTTTTTTTTTTTTTTTAAATCCTTTTGCTGCTTCCATTTCATAACATGGCGTTTTAATTCAGCGTGTGATTGTATAGTGATGACTGACAGCAGAGTACAACATAATTAGAAGAGCCATCAGCAGATAACAGCTCTGTGGTAAACACTGTGTAGACCCTGCAGGACTGTTTTTTTTTTGTCTGTTAAAACCTCAGGCACGTTTATACCTGATTGACTGATCGCTGATGTAGTAAATGAAGATTGAAGCTCCAAACAGAAGAATGTGATGCTTAAAAGAGGCGTGCAAATCGAATTGTCTGATCTTCCCTCAGTAACTGTGAGCTGATGTGAGTTCAAAAGGCTGTGGTGTTGGAAAGCAGCTGTTTGAAGGTTAAAACCCAGCACCTTGTTCCCTTTGACACCAACTTCATGACTAATGATGAACTGAAGAGCTTCACTAGTATTATGTGTAATAGTGTTTTTTTTTAAATATCTGTGCAATACATGCTTATCGTAACATTTTTAATCCTATTTTATCTTCATTGGTTTTATTTACCGTATAAAAGTGTCGTTAATTAGTTTATAATGTGCCGTTAATTCATGTTATTTATTAATGTATAGTTTACTATTTCAAGTCAATTGAATTTAAGAGACTTTATTTATCCCAAAGGGCAATTTAAGAACAGTGTAAGTGTCAGCAGTGTCAATGTAAGTGCAAAAATACAAGTATAAAAGATTAGTAAGTAAAATGACAAGTTGAATAACAATTAAATAATACAAAAAATAACCTCACTATGGAACAACAAGTGCAAATTGAGCAAAATGCAGTCCTAATGGTTGGTTAGTTACCAGACTCTGGGACATTTAATTACCTGTTAACCTTGTTGAACATGTACAAATCACAGTGAATTCTATTCTATTCTATTCTATTCTATTCTATTCTATTCTATTCTATTCTATTCTATTCTATTCTATTCTATTCTATTCTATTCTAGTGACAATTCGGCTACTGATTATTACTAAATATAAAAAAATCCCTTTTTAAGTCCTAGCCATTTATTTAAATTACACCTGTTTAGTTACAATATGTCTGTAAAAAAATGCCTCGTATCAAATCTGTGAGTTGAAAATTATACGTTAAGATTGGATTTTTCATGAAGGAACCACAATTTAATGATGCACAGATTGACTGGATCAATGAAGCTAGAAAAACTAATAAATTTTTTAATAACTTCATTATATAGTTATAGTATTTTTAATCGAATGCTACATAATATTGATTATTAGTTGTGTCCAAGTTTTTCTTAGTTATATTCCAGTTTTATCTGCAGTTGGATTTAGTTTAATTTTGTTGATTTTCTAAGAGATCTAGGAGATATGTGATTTATTTAATCTGTTTTACAAGTATTTTTGTGTAAATATTTTCAACAACGTGCACATAACAAGTATTTCTGCTTTCACATATTAGAAAATAAGCACAACACAGTATTTATTTATTTGAAGAAGAAAACTTGATGATGCAATAATACACATGTGTTCAAATGATGATCTTTTTATTCAGTGACTAATACCATATGTTGATATATAGTGTTCAATGGTTTGAAGGAAATTGGTGTTTTCTGATCTGTGAGCTCCCCCTGCTGGTGAGAGTTTGGAATATCAATACCACATACAGCTCTGGGAAAAACTAAGAGACCAGTGAAAAATCAGAATCAGGATTATTTTAATGATCCCAGGGGGGAAGTTAGTTTGTTATAAAAGCTGCTATTCAAGATGAAAGTGTTAAAATAAGAGTCATGACGGCAATAAAAATGTTCATCAGTATAAATAAACATAAAACAATAAAAATTAGAGTAGAATATAAGACTCATTTATATAAATATACAATATATACAGAGTGAAAATGATTGCAGAATATTATTAGTATGGTTATTGCACAGACTCGGTGCAATCAGTCTGAGTAGAATTAAAACATTTTAATCCGTGTATCATTTGTTCATTCGTTTTTCAAAATAAAACCAAAAATAGGAAAAAAAGAAGTGTTCATTTGTTTCCAAAACCAAAATGATAAAACAATGAGTTTCTTCAGTTTTCCTTTGTCGGGTCGATCCATAAACGACCCGCAAGCGGACCGCAACAAATATATTTGAAAAGGACGGGCCCAAGCCTCTTATGGACGTGCATTTTTAAAAAGTAGTCAATGGTCTTTATGAACATCACATGACCTTTGATTTTACTCGCATACCTGCATTTATTTTTGTGTTAAAATCAGATGTTATTGTTTTTAAGTTAATATGTTGAGAAAATATGTTTGTTCTTCATCATTATTCAAAAGTTATCAACGCGCAGCAACTAAACCTGGGGTCGACAACCTGTAACACCCAAAGAGACATTTGAACATGGTTTCCACGGGAACAAAAAACACTGGAAGCCACTCGCCATCTTTAAAAATCTCAGCCAATGTGTCTCAAACCTTCTTTTTTTTTTGGTTTGTATGTTTTTGGAGCTTCCACTCTCCCAATTTTATTTTTCTCTCTTGCTCCCTCCATCCTGTAGGATACTGACGTCACCTTTATGGAAATGCAGTTAATAAAATGTATGTATTAATAATAGAAAATTGTACCTAATATTTAAATTACAGTGATTTACCAGGTTATTTTAATGTTCATCACAAACGACAAATGAGCCGACCGACTGCAACCCAAATAACATTAAAAATATTTTTCATTGACCCACAACTGCAGATGATATATGATATATATATATATATATGATATATATATATATATATATATATATATATACATTTATTTAGTTTTTGCTGATGTTTGTATGTTGGAAACAGAGTTAGAATGACTGCCATACATGTATGAAGGTAGATGTCACAGGACAGCGCAGGGGTCTATTAATTCCCCCCCCCCACAGCTGTACAACCCCATTACTCAATGGAAAATGTCTGGTTCACGTCGGGTGATATTCTAATGTAATGTGGGAATGACGGTAAAAATAAGCAGGAATGTTAATTTTTTTTCACAAATCTGCCTTTCCCACAATTTCTAGATGATGCCTGTTGGGTTTAATTTTGTGGTTGTTTTTAGAACTGGTTCTCCAGGGAGAAATAGTTTGGGAAGCGGTGACATAAAGGACATAAAGCGACATCACAGCCTGTCAGATTAATCTCTAATAGCTTTGTATAATAACCTCACAACAGGAAGTGGTTAATTGTTAATGAAGGGCGTGCGTCCATCTTGTGTGTCTTTGTTTTGTGTCATACCTGCGGTGAGTCAGAGCCTTCGGTGCACATTCTGCTGTTGGTCTTTTCGTCCTAAATATAGTCTGAATTACCTCCCGTGTCTCTCACCATCTGACGCAGCTGTCAGATAGGTTTGTCAGGACCTTGTCCATTACAGGAGACCAGCTGGCATCGATGTTGAACGTACATATTTTGTTACTCAAGGTCCTGTTTGTCTGGTATTAGAAGTGTCTGAAGAGAAATCGATGTTGGAGTGAAAATGTGTGTAAATCATTTATCTTGTCCATTCAGTGGGTACTTTGTAGTTCTTTAATATTTAAACTCCGGTTGTAGTGTTTGTTAGAAAATAAAACTCTGGCATCTCGGGTTGTTTAGAAGCACGAGAACTTCGGAAATGCTGCCATGAAAACTGCTCTGATGGGAAATAAAATGTGCGATACAAATTCCAACAGCGTAAACAATGGAAACTGAAACGAGGTAATAGAGGAAACAAATAGAGCAATGAAATACTAAAAAGAATCAAAGCGATACGATTAGACTGAAACCAGGCAGATGGTGGGATTTAGTCCAGTTTTCTGAGACTGTTGGTGTTGTCTTTAATGTTAAAAGTTCACATGAGATGTTCACGTACAACTTCTAAATAGAGATGTGTGATGGACCATAAGGAGACATGATCATATCTCACCCATAAAGACCCAAACATCCACTGTCGACCAAAGCCACCTATTGGTCTTTGTGCTGATCCATTAATCCTGTTGATCTATTTAAATAATTGGTGTAAATCGTTAGTCATCTTTTCATGGTCGACCAGATATGACCCATTTTCATGTTCAGAGGTTCTGTAGTAGAACTGCGATGATATGCTTTTATGCCGATTTTTTTTGGGGTGCCGATTAGATTTAAATTGTGATTCTTCGATGTTCCTGATTTTTCGTTTGCTTTTTTTAACACCAGACCACATGAAAAAACTGAATGATGATGCCTATAGATCATATCAGGAGTCATATATTTGAAGCATAGCCTAGCCGCACTAGACTCCTAGCAGCATAACATGTAATGTGCGACAGTAGTAGTGTAGTGACGCTTTATTGAACTTTTGGCTAGATTTCCCTGAAACTGGTCGATCAATCAGGGTGAAGTATAGAGTCAGAGGGCGGGCGTAATAAAGAGACGCTGCAATGATTCAGAGAGAAACAACTGGAAACGACCATAGAAGAACAATGGATGGTGATTTAATTTTTATCAAAGAAAAGTGAAGAATGTGAGAAAACATCAGCAATCGTCGTTAAACTCCATGATCCACCATTTTGTTTCGTCATTCTTAACTTTCTACAGACTCTTCCATGAACTTTCCGGTGTCGAACTACATCATCCTAAAGATTACGCTGATTGGTTGTAGTACCGTCCTGTTGAATACAGAGGATTTGAAAGACAACCTTATAGCCCCGCCTCCCCTGACTATAACGCACCACTAGACCCATACAGGCTCGGCTATTTGAACCAGTCTTTAAATGAACAAGTGACCTTCAAACAAACCTGAACTACATGTAAAAGATGCAAACAAATATACAAGATAAAATCTATTTTCCGCATGTGACGTCACATCCTCCACTCATCGTCGTCTCTTACTAAGCCCACATAAAACCTAACGTCACATTTGCTTCCCATCAAAAACAGGTGGTCTGTCTATGACACATCAAATATTTTTTTATTATTCGCTATCATCTGTGAATATCAGAGCTCTTGTCAAATGGAATCAGAATTTAGCTCGACTCGCTCCATTCACTCCCATTAAATTTTTTTGTGAACTAAACACAGGAAGTAGAAGGGCGTGGCTTAGCCTCTCCATACAGATTCATGTGAAAAATACCGAACTATCCCTTTAACTAGTGAAGGCTCACTGTCCATGTGGTTCATTAATATGTGTACGTGTTGACAGACTGTGCACATGGTCATAAGTGTTTAAGACTGAAGCAGGTGTGTCGTAGCAGTGCTGTATAAAATGTAGGATCCTGTGGTGCTTTGCCTTGTGTACATGTCTTGGCGTGTCTTCACTTCACCGATAGCGTTCCAGGCCTTGCAGGTGCTCTGACCAGAATTAGACACTTCACCTCCTCTCCTCTTACTTTACACTCGTTTGACCCGGTGCCAGTGGGTTTCTACTCAAGGTCTTGTCCTCATTTTTTAAAAAGGTTTTAAGTCCATTTCCAGCCTTGTTAATAAACATGCAGACTCTGTATTTATCTTCCTAACGTGTGAAAAGATTGACATGATGAGTGGAAGCTTCAGTTGTTTTTCCATTTTAAAGGATAATGTTCTGTGCAAAGGGCATGATGCGTCACATGATATTTTTACATGTTGAACGATGAATAAATGTTGTTCAGTGCGTCATTGGTCTGTAGCAGGTGTTGATATTCATATACTGTGTTATATAGATTATCCCCTGGGAACTGGCTTCTCTGACACTGACGGAGATTTAAAAAAAATATATATAGTTGAGTTAAAGTAGGGCAGGGTGATGCAGCAAAAAAAAAAATCATTAATTTTCTTATCATTCCATCTTGATTGTCATGATTTTTTTAAAAATGTTTTGAATCAGCCAATTTTAATGCATCTGTACTAAAAAATAAAGTAATTAGAGATTATTTAGATTTTTTTTTCTTAAGATATGAAATAAATAACACAACAAGTTAAATAAGATCAAATTTTTTTTAGAAAAATAAAATGTGAGCTACCGCGCCCCCACAAGTTCCGGCAGTGTACTCCAGTTTCGTGCATTAGTGGAAATTGCGCTTCAACACATATTTCTGTCATGTTTGATTGAGGATCGCGGATGATCATAATCAACCTGAAATTTATCGCGATCATATAATCGCCCAGCCTTAGTTTAAAGGTCATGACTATATGCTCTGTAATGGCCTCCTCTACTGAAATGCAGACACTATTGACATTTATAACCCCTACATGTGTTGGTTAAGGAATATTAAATGGTTGGATGTTGTTTCTTCTTACTTACTATGCAGGCTGTGCAGTGGGAAGTGGCAGATGTTAGTTTATCTGACTCTGTGTGACATTTAATCTTTTTCCCCCAAGTTCAGAACAAATTTGAAAGTTTCATATGATGACAAATATAAAGGGAAGAGCAGAAGAAACATGTCAGAAATGTGGAAAAACGGATGTATCCATTTTTAAAAAATGGGTGTATTTCTACTTTTTTTTATTTGTGTTTGGGAGGAAAAGTCCTAAAGTTATGGATGTACATGTAATTTTTATGCTGGGCCACTAGAGGGAGTAGTGAGTCACTGGTCTGTAGGAAAACTTAACACAGCAGAGCTTCTTAGTTTAACGAGGTGATGAAATGGGATGAAAACTGCTTTAAAAAAAAACAACTTTTTGAATCAAAGAAAGTGATGGTGTGATTCAAGCTACACTCACTGTTGCTGTTTTCACCACTGGACATAGTTCTGAATGAAAAAGGCTGTGATACCCCCTTGTTTTATAAAATATAAACATGTTTGTTAAAGTGGCTACAGCCACATAAATGAGGCTTATGGAGGTATATAAAATTATTATGTCAGGTTTTTATTTTATTTTTTACTAAGTTTGATGATCTGTGGTTCAGACTAAACTGTTAATTATGTTGTTAAAGTGTGACATTAAAGCATGATTTATATTTTAGGCTCTCCCAAATAGCCACATTTTGCTTTTATTACTACTTGGTACATTCGTGTCATTCTTTACTTGAGCTTCAGGAGGTTTTCAAACATCCTTGAAGGAGATCCTGTGATGTGCAGCACTTACTGTCCATCTGTATTCCATCTTATGTTATTTAAATGAGAAGGTTTGGCCGATAGTAACTAACTGTAACTAATGCATAATGTACTGTGAATTATGCTTTTATTAATCTACCAATGTTGGAGATTATTGTAATCACCTTATGTGTGTGTGTCCACAGAGACATGTCATGCTATAACTCAATGAATACTTCAGATATCACCATGAAATTACATGGACATATACATATAGCTAATGCACATCAAATGCAATGATCCATTTGAGTAAAGGTCAAGGTCACAATTAACTAAAAGGTCAAAACCATTATCAGTTATAACTCAAGAACGGAGGGTCACAGAAATTTCAGATTGGTACCAAATGATGCAAAAATGAACATTTCTACAATTCTCATACTTGGTGTTATCACCTATGACCAATAGTTTTTGAGATGTCTAGAGGTCAAAACTAACTTCTGTTACACTGTGTGTGTGGGTGTGTGTCAAGCATAGACATATCACGCTAGAACTTAATCAATCCTGGATATATTATCATAATATTACACGCACTGACACATATATACTTTTAACAAAATTATCAATATTGTCAAAGGTTAAGGTCGCATTTACCAGAAAGGTCAAAATCAAATTATTGGCTCTAATTTAAGAATGGGTGACATTAAGCATTCTCTGAATACCTGTTCATTCATACATTCATCAAAATAAACTTTTCTTCCATACAACAGTTATAATCTCAACCTGAAGAATATAAAAGCACCAGAACCCAAATGATTGACCCCCTCCCTCCCCATGGGTCACATTACTACTCTAAGGATAATATACAGCAGTTTAAAGTTGTGTACATTATATTTTTATGCAACTATCAATCTGCATGTCTATGATTTTGTAATATAAGGTTATTATATCTGGTGTAGATCAGCATTTGTCTTTGAAATATGGGCCAATATATCAGTTGTTGGCCAATATATTGATTATTGGTGCTTTTTTTTGGGTCCCCAATAGTGATATCGTTATTGGCTCAAAAACCACATATCTGTTGGGCACTCAAAAGTACATGAAGTTAAGGTGGAGGGGGAGGGTTTGTGTGGAATAAAGGGCAAACACCCTGTACACAGCACTGATTTGTGTTTGTTTTGGTCATCCTAGGCGTGCTCTGGTACCAGACTTTCCTTCTATTAACAGTACATAGTGTGTATAACCATGTGAATATTGTAATGAGGATAAACAGGAACATACTATTTCCATTTTCAGCCATTACAGTACACTACATCACTGCCTGTCCGTCTTCACTATAAATGATAGAATATTACTTCTGACTAATGTCTTGGGTATTATGTAATCTTGGATTATTACATGTCTCCCTATGACTCATCAGAGACCTTTGGTAGTAGATAGGTCTGCAGAGCATCAATAACGTACGTCAAGACAATGTCAGCGACTCCAGTGTGTACCGACAACGCTGACATTGAATCATTTTTATTTGGATTATGCTGCTGCTGAAGGTTTAAATGACTTAATAGTGTGAAGTGCATAATTGATGTGATGAGTTCATTTCAGTTTGAATTTTAATTATTATTTCAGTTAACACCTCAGCCATCTGGATGCTGACATGGACAAAATGATTGTTTAAATCTGCATGTGAGTTAATGGTGAATTTGGCTCCAGCTCCAATTACCCAGAGGCCCTTGTTCTTTTCAGTTAAGATGCTCACCTGATTTTTTTTTATGTTTTATTAAATGAATATTGATGAGAGGTATTAGAATATGAAGACGGTTTGTTTTTTGTTGCCTGTGGTTTAACACTTTTGGTGATGTGACAATTAAACAAGGTTAAATTTACATTTTTCATCTTATTGTTCGTGCTCTTTTGCAGAAATAAATGTGACCCAGATACTGTACAGGTAAAAACCTGATGTTTGGACGTGATGGGAAAAGCCCTGAGCATTATTTGTGAGTGGAAAGACGATATTTCAAAAACAACTAACAAAATATATTTTCCACACTTGGGGCTAGTCATATTTTATTCATTCCTTCATGGATTTTTTTTTTTTTTATGGAATCAGGTTTCTGAATATCTTTGTTTCTGAAGATCTTTTATTCACAATTTACCAACCTGATGTACTGCCTCTACACCAGTTTTTACATTTGAGGACTTCTTCCTCCACCAGTGATTTATATAAATCCAATATGTAACATATACTATTCAATAGTCAGATGGGTTCGGCGTTTTGAGAAATGAAACTATTGAAATGTTCAAGATCTAATTCTACTGATAATGATCCATATTTAACATTTAAGTTGTTGGAAATATTACAGTTATTGTTGAACACTGATAGGAAGTAATATATTAACTCATTTGTTACCATAACCTTTGACCTTCAAAGGTTAAACTCATCAGATTCATTAGAAAAATAATATGTTGCTCCCTTGAGGCAGTGTTTTACAAAATGAGTTCACAGGAAGGAAGTCATATATGGATTTTAATTTAATTAGTTACCACTCACTAGTTCTGACTAATGATCACTGCGCCTTTAAATCCATGTTGTTGACTGTGTTTTGTCTTCTGTTTTGTTGGTAATGCAACCAACAACTGAACATTTTAGATAATCTGCTTGAAGTTTGGACATATTTTCAGTTGCAACCACTGCTGTTGATGAACAATTATCTCGCACTGAGAAAAATGTTTATTGGACGTCTTGACCTTTTTATCTGCAAATGTCATGATATAACTAGTTATAAATGTACCAAGTGGTGTTAGCTACAACAAACCCCACCCCTAGCACATGTTTAATCTGATTTACTCCATCTCTTATCATTGCAAAAACAGATTTTGGGTGGCCTTGACCTTTAATCTACTTTAATGGGATCTACTCTGAACCACTTCAATTTTCCTGAAAATGTAATGGGAAGTTGTCCAGCAGTTTTTGTATAAAGTTGCTGACAAACAAAAAATACCCTCACCTCCAATTTGGGAAATATTAAGGTGATATTAAGCATCAAATTGAACCGTCCACAGAATGCAGGGGACACTCGCCCCAACCCGCCCCCAATTACAGCGAATCTCAAGTAGCATTAGCATTAGCATCTACAAGAGAAGACGGTGCCACAGAAGCTTTTGCACAACCTTGAAAAAATGTGGTGTAAATTCTTCACATGTAGTCGACATACAACTGAATTGAAATTACATTTGTCACTCTGCTGTGTGTTGGACAACGGTAAAGTGCAGACGCGTGACAAGACAAGACTTGAGCTAAGTTGGTGTAAAATAAATGCATGGAGTGCAGTAGTTTAAGGTTGTCCTCGTCACCTTCAGCTCTCATTGGATCAGTTCACAACAGAGTGAGAAGCGGCGGGAAACTTTTATACCTAAAGTCATTTTTCTACCTTCCAAAAGCAGCTGGATACAAAGCAACCCTCACATTTATTTAATGAACCAACGCACAATGCATTCAATAACGATGGAGAACGCCGCAATATTAATGAAATGAAATAACAATGGAAGTAAAATTATATCATGCAAAAATAACTGTAGAAAACATATAAGACATTGCAGCAGTTTACCTCCCAACTGTTGATATGAAGAGTTTATACTGAGCAGTATTTGTACATTCAGTGTATGTATGTCAGTATATGTATATTTAGTGTATGTCAGTATATGTATATTTAGTGTATGTCAGTATATGTATATTTAGTGTATGTCAGTATATGTATATTTAGTGTATGTCAGTATATGTATATTTAGTGTATGTCAGTATATGTATATTGCACTGAACACCATACACATCCATACAGTTTTCGTGCATATATTACTGTTTCTGTATGGTTCATTTCTTTTGTAAATAGTTGGAAGTATATTCAGTGCTCACATTTCTTCACATACATATTACCCCTCAGTGCAGCTAATTAAATGTTTTTCCAAAGAAAAGACTGCCTGCGTGTTGTAGGTGGTCTCTCCCACTCGTTGGGCTTGTCACACCGGCAACGATGAGCCACAAAGGACCAGTATTCTCATCCTCCCACATAAAAGCAAATACTTTGAGTCACTATGCAGTGTATATATATTGACAGCAAATTTGCTTTTTCCACAAACTCTCATTATATACTCTTACACCCCCACTCGCCCTTTGAATACATCACCACATAGCAAACTTTGTTTCCTCCTCTTTTTTTTTTTTTTTTTTTAAATCGCTGCTGATGCCTTTTACCTTTTTACCCGGGGTAAGACTAGATCTTTGACCTTTGCCCAAAAATCACATTTGAATTTCATTTAGAAATGTAGATATTCAAATAATATAATTCACAAATATTTGAATATTACTTTGAAAATGCCTCATCAAAATTGGTCATATTCAGTCAAATATGTCAAATATTCGGGCGTGTTTCCAACCATTATTGATGAAAAATGCAGTGTGGGAGTAATGAGCATTATTATCAGCTGATACTTATAACGTTACATAATCCACAAACATGTGTCCGTTGTCATCTTGTGTGTGAAACACTGTTCCTTAGTTTTCCTGGTTGTCTGTACTGATGAAAGCCTCTGAACTGTTAGCTAAACTGTTAGCCTCATTGACATTCAAAAGGGAACATTAATAAAATGAGCAGGTACAAAAACAGACACGATATGTAAAACGGTCACAGATTAGTTTTACCTGCTCATTTTAACTTATGACACTTATACATTTTCCAGAGTATGAATTTCCGACGTGCCATCTACCTCGGCTATTGTTCATGAATGTGCGGGACTGACCACCCTGCCGTTGGTTATGTACCAGATGGACGCTAACATCTACAGGTGCCCAGATAAACCCAAAAATAATGCCGTTTGATTTATGTATTTCCCCCTATGTGTAAAAAATAAATAAATAAAACTCGAACTGAAATGTTTACAACCACATTCACAGAAGTAAAATAAATAGACCTAATGAGACCATATACACGTCCCAATATTAAGAGCTGTCTAATATCCGTTGGTCTTTTTTAAATTTATTTTATAACATTCGAGTTCTATTCAAATGTCAAAATTTGAAGTCAAAGCCGTCTGTAAAAGCATAAATGTGGATCTCAGTTACATATCATTTCTCATTTGTCTGTCTTTCATGTCTCTTGTGCCCGCTTTCTAGTAAAGCCATGAAGAAATAAGGTCTAAATGAGTAAAGGATCATGTGTTGAATGACTGTCCCGTCCCTGTTGTACATGTGTGCCCTCACTCTTGTCTGCTCAGCGTGTTTTTTTGTCTGCAGCGTTTTTCTGCTTTAGAGGCAACTACAATGAAACATGGACTAAAAGGATTTCCTCTCCATAGGGAATACAGTTACATTATAGTTCCAAGTTGTCAGGGCAGGGAAAATATCCCATTTGTGTCGATGGGGAAAAGACTAAACTACGACATACTGTACACGACAACCTGATTGAATTCAGTTGTTAACTCTATTGTACATATGAATATATAAGAGTACTGCACATGTTTTAGGCTCATTTGTCCAAACATGCTGACTCGGCAGATATCAGGTGGTGTTTTGTTAACATATTGTTTGCTAATACATCTTCCATCGGCCTGTTTGTCTGTTTGGAGCATTGTTGTCCCATTCCTCAACACCAGAGGGAGACAATGATTTTAATTTATATACCAGTGACTCTTCTGCCCACAGCTCGTAGGTGTTTGTTCCAGCTTTACCCAGACTGCACTGCAGCCTTCACTCTGTTCTCACATGGAAATACAGTCCGGGGGTGGGGGTTTGTTTGTATTCCTATCTTTATGGGGACATTAATGTTTACACAGTCACACCATGGGGACCAAAATTCAGGTCCCCACAAGGGTTAAATATAAATTAAAGTCCCCACTAGTAAAATAGAAATGATGTTACATTAATTAGATTTTTCTGGAAGTCCCCATAAAGCACGAGGTAAACTGGTGCAAAGTATATTTTTCAGAGGTTTGGAGATGTGCTGATTTTAATTACTTTGGAATTATTATTCCAAATTTTATTTATTTAATTTGGGGTTGTGTTTTTTGTTTTGTTTTTTTAACACTTTTTTGTTGTTTTTTCATTGTATTTTTTTTATTTGGATTCAAAATATATATATATAATTTCCCATTATATTTTATTTATTAAATATCAATACAAAACGTGTTTCTGCTCACTACCCAATGACTACTTTACCTACAAGTGATGAGTACAAACTTAGTCCTCATGAGACGTGTGTGTTTGCGTGTGTGTGTGTAAATAACTGAACATTCATGTTTGTTTTCACCAGTGATGCCTCTGGGGTTTTTTGGCACAGACTTTAGGTTCAATGATGCAGACGGTGTGGGAGAGAAGAGAGGATCTAAGATGAGAAAGAGACAGATTTGTATTTTTTTTTTTGACTTAGAACTATGATCTTCCCACTTATGTTGATGTTTGTGTCTTAGTGTCAGCTCACATCCTGTACATTTGTGGAATGGACAGGACACGTGAATAAAGAATAGTAATCGTACTAACCGATACTGATTGTATTTTTTTTAAACGGCAGCTTTATCCTACGGCCACACCAAAACCAAACGTATGCGTGTACGCCTGTGACGCGCCACGTAAACACTAGAGTCTGGACGTTGGATAAACATAGAAACATAAACAAAAATCTGTCCCGCCATTTCGGTCTGTCCTCAACTATGGCTCAGATCAGTTGGATTGCAGTTGTGTACGTGCTCTGGACGTCCCATAAGGCCAGACGCCATCTCTTTTGGATTCAGCCGATCCTGCAGAAGCTCCTGCAGCACACAACATTCCACCACCTCCTCCAGTAACTGTAGTCTGGAAGACGTCCGCTGTCAACGCTCTTTCAGGCTCAGTTTTTCTTTGTGGGTCTGTCCGAGTGTCATGTCATTGTGTCATGATGTCGGCAGCATGTCGATGCTGATTGGCTTTCATGGCCCAGTGTCACAAATTCACCTGAAAAGTTAAATATTTTCAACTCGAGCGTTTACGTGGATTTGCAGCAAAACATGAGGCTCTAACGCCCGGATGTTTGAACGCACCACAACACGTCCAACGAGCGGCCACGGGGTGGAGCTTTGTCCAAACACGTCTTTACGTTGACTTTGTGAATGTGAAAATTGGGGTTCGTTGTGGCCGTACCATTAGCCAATGACCGATACTAGCCGTCGATACTTCTAAGACAATATTTGGAGCTGATACAGATTCATTTTCTCTGTCGGAATTTAATTTTTAAAAAAAAAAAAAAAAAAGGAAATATTTATTGAACTATATACAACATTAAAGTGCTTGAAAAAAAGAACGCTAAGGTAGAACAGGTAACATTAACATTTCACATAATAAAATTTGCATTCAGATAAAAACAAAAGTGTTCAGTCACTTAATTTTTAAAGTCAATTCTTCCTAAAATAAACATCAGGAAGAGGGAGAACAGGTAACGGTATCTCCAAGAACACAGAGGTGATTTCTGGGGATAAAAAAAGCACAAAAATCTCACCCTTGTAGCCACTTTGTTTAGCAGAAGGAATTCAGTAAGAACCAAAAAATCTGTAGCGAAGAGAAAACTTTTGCAAAGTTAAAATGGAGCTTTAGGATACATTTTTTTAAAACTACAATATATATATATATATATATATATATATATATATATATATATATATATATATATATATCCACATATCATATTTTCCTATTTCTATCAACCTTTCAGCAAAAAGTGAGCTTTTGATTTGTGCATGTACAGAGTTACTAGAAGCCAAATATTTTTGACCTTTGACCCTCAAGCGCTCTTGGGAAATCTTGTCAGTGATTGCAAACTCAATGACCAGGCAGTTACAGTTATTAAAAGAAACCCAACAAAATCATCTGGCCCGTAACAGCTGGGTAACTGCACTTTAAGGGGATGTTATGGGCTGCAGGAGTGAAGGTTGAACCCATAAAAAAAGTTTGTCTTTTTGTATAATTATCATCACCTTTAAATATTTATCCTTCAGCCTGTTCACTGTAAAGCTCTGTTTGTGTATTTCTGTAAAACCTTGTATATTCAGACTCACATTTTATTATGCAACACCATTGTAGCCTTCAGGAACAGACAGACGGCCTGTTCAATTAAGAATGAAATGTATATATGCACTAAACTATTTTTACTTTTCCCCAACAATTGTGTGTGTGTGTGTGTGTATGTGTGTGTGTCCGCAGAGACATATCATGCTATAACTCAATGAATACTTGAGATATCACCATGAAATTATATGAGAATATATATATAGATAATGTGCATCATATGCAATGATCCGTTTGAGTGAAGGTCAAAGGTCAAGGTCATCATTAACTAAAAGGTCAAAATCACATTATCAGTTATGACTCAAGAACGGAGGGTCACAGAACTTTCAGATTGGTACCAAACAATGTGGAATGTACATTTCTACAATTCTCATAGTTGGTGTTATCACCTCGGGTCAATAGTTTTTCAGATCTCTGGAGGTCAAAGGTGACATGTCACAAAATGTAATTCTGTAACACTGTTCGTGTGTGTCAAACATAGACATATCGTACTATAACTTAATCAATACTGGATATATTATCATAATATTACATGCACTGGCGCATATATAAATCTCACGAAATTATCAATATTGCAAAAGGTCAAAGGTCAAGATTGCATGTAGCGGAAAGGTCAAAATTACCACCAAGGAGGTATTAAATTCGGGTCAGTCATCTGTCTGTCAGCAGGATTACGCAAAAAGTTCTGAATGGATTTTGATGAATCTTTCAGGAATTATAGCTAATGGGTCAAGGAAGAATCTATTAGAACAATGAAGGTCGAAGGTCAACAGCTAAAACACATCAGTGGTATATATCTCAGGATTCAGACAAGATAGAATCTTGCCTTTTTTCCATTCACATGGTCTGACCTTCAGACGTCAGATGGGTCATCATCATGTTTTGACGTCATACGATGGAGGTCTGCTGTCTCTGACTGCCTTGTTAACTCTAATTCAAGAACGGGCTTGTTATAGGAACTTGAGATTGTCACTAAATAGGTGCGAGATTCATCATTTTCTGAATTATTGTTTTGTGATGGAGTTGAATCTAATTGTATGTGTATGTGCTGGAGGTTAGAAACTGCAATTCACACTTTTTGTTGTTGGACTAGAGTTGGCCTACTTCTCATGTCCCAAATTTGCTTGCATGTGTAGATCTTAATTAAGTTTTAAGGGCAAGAGATAAATATAAAACTTTTTTTTAACAATATGAGTAGAAAAGTGAAATAAGGGCAGAGAGAAATGAAGAGAAGTGACCTACAGACATAGAGCTGATGTCACACAGAATCAGACCATGGTCGATGCACTTCATGGTCTGCTCTTTACCAAAACAAGTTTCTAATGTTGTTTCTTTTACACATATGTTTTTGGATCTGGAAACATGAAGCAATATAGTGAGTAAAATACAAAACAAACGTGCTTTTGTGTGTAGGAGAACCTGGAAGGACAAGGTTCTAACTCATAGGGGCAGAGGGTGAATATTCTTGTATGACTTGCAATTTTCTAAGTGACTTTTGGCCGATCATGTTGTAGCGACTGGAACAGTGCGTCTGTCACATAGCTCGATGGCCTAAGATTAGTCTGAAAGCTCAAGTAACCTCTACAAGACCTGGGAGGCATCGCAAATAAGCACTGCATGGTGATCACTGCTGTTCATTATTTCCATGGCCTTGCTCTGCTGTTTCGTCCATCTTTTGTTTTTGGCCGAGTCAGTGTATGTTCCAATGTCCATATTTCAGTCATGTGTTAGGGTTGACATCATTTGTAAAGTGATGCGACAATAGTTATTTGATTTAAATGTAGATTAAACAAAGGAGTTCACAATAGATTTCAGGAGGAAACATAAACAAAAATCTGTTGCAGGTTATTTGGCAGAGGCAGTGGCATACACGGTGGTGGGGGGGGGGGAGGAATCATTGATTCTTACAAATACTTAGGCACAACATTTGACAGTGAGTTAAAATTTCATGTCAACACTGAGACAATTGTCAAAAATGGACAACAGGGAATTCATCTACTGAGAAAATTAAATTCCTTCAGTGTCAATAGAATCATTTTGTGTAACTCTTATTATAACATTTTATTTATTTTTTCATAAAGAACACAAGAATAAAAAAAGGTTAAAGCAATAAAAAAAAACCATAACAAATAACAATTAGGGGGAAAAAACAAACATGGAATCATCATGGGTGTCACATTCTAAAGGATATTATACTTGCATTTACATCACAACACATGTGTAACACAATGTAGGACTGTCCATACAGTTAATCTGTTTAATAATTCCACACCATTGGTCCAGAGTTGGGGGATCTGTTTGCAACCATTTTCTGGTCATGGCCTTTCTGCTACTTCCCAACATGGTCTTCAGTAGGTATTTATATTTATGTTGAATTCTTTCTGATATTTTATCTAGGTATAAAGTAAAAGTAAAAATCCATACCCACCCCTATTATATTTTTTTTATTTCAGCATACACCTCTTTCCAAACAAGGTGGATTTTTGGACATGCTCAACAAACATGAAAGTGGTCGGCCATTTTAAATAACTTTTATCAGTCTTTTATAGGAAGTCTTTACTTTTTCTTGTTTATGTTGGTTCAATAGTTTTTCAGTCAAAGACAAGAACCTTCTCGGTAACATTGTCAACACTTTATATCAGATTCTTGGAACATAGTTGAACAGTCTAAGTGTTCTGTTTAACAAACAGGCGATCCAAAAGGCCAGAAGTATCATCTGCCTGATCATGTTTTAGCAGGAGAATTCTCCTTAATGCCCTTTGGCAGATGCTATTATTTTGTTAGGACCAAAACATTAAGGTATTTTAACTCCTTCATCCCTGTCACCATTAGATTATTAAATAAGATGGTAGTGATCGAGTGAGAAGTGAATCTATTAAGCACTGATTATCACTGATGGGACAGGATGGATGTATGTCTACCTTCTTAGACTTTTTAGACCCTGTGGGAACCCTGCTATAAAATAAATATAACGTTCAGAAACTTAATTTTAGGCCTTAAAATGATTTACAAACACCCATATTTTCACCCCAGGTCTAAAATGTAATTGACTTAAGTCTTAATTTTATTTTATTTTTTTACGTCTGCTCTTTCCATTCTGAAAGAAGTGTCTGTGGAAGAAAAAAAAAAGCCTTTTGCTGTTTCTACAGTCAGCTGCTGAAAACTAATTACTGTATTTGGACCATAAGGTGCATTAAGTAAAGTCAAAATTATGAGATAAAAAGTCAAAATTCCCAGTCATTAAGCACAACTAGAATTAATCAGCACTGTGGTTTTTGGAGAAAATTAAAGTTTCAGTGCGCCTTATAGTCCAGAAAATACGGTGTTTGACAGCTCAGTGCGTCCACTACCACATTTTGTACCTTTCATATTTTCGTATATATTCCATAAATATAAGAAACTCACACTTTTTAAATTTCCAGTACAAAGGGACATGGTTTTGAGAATCAAATGTGACTGTTTTTTTTATTTGAGGGGGTCTGGATGTTGGTCTACAATTGAATTTGGTGATTCTTGCAAGAAACCTGTTGTAGGTTTAGTATTTTTAGATTTTTTACTTTTTATTTATATTTTTGTTGATTGAGACTGAGTGTAAACCTAACTGTCCATTGATGGGACAATAAAGGGATCTGAATCTGTTGTGTAATGGTGCAAACAAACACGTCTGGTTGTTTGTCGAAACGTGCACATTTAAGTCCCGAATATTTCGTAATAGTCGGCTCACAACTGAAAAGAGAAAACACAGTAATCATCTGGTTTTCACTGCTGCTGACAGATTTTGTTACTTACCTGCAATAAAAAAAAAAAAAAAAAAAAAAATCCAAGTGACTGGAAAGTGAAGGACGGAAAAGAAAACTCACTAAGTGAACGTCCTTGCCTTGTTTTGGTGTTTGAGCCTTTTTTTTTTTTTTTTTTTGTATTGCATTATATTTCTTTTAAAAGCTTCATATCCAGCCCACTCCATGTGCCCCTGCAGTTCACTTTTCCTTCTTTTGCTCATTGGACTTAACTACGGTTCAGCTGGATCTGAACCGTGTCTTTTTGTCTGGCTGTGATTCCATTGTCTGTTCTGGGGAAAGTTTCACTGCAGAAATGTTTGCTTCAGGTGGGTTTGACAGATGAGGATTTTGAAGGTCACAGCATATAAATCACATAGTTTTCAAACAGAAAAAAAGATTCAGTGAATCCTTGACTATCGTTGCACTAGAACAGACCACCACCATTAGGGTTTTCCTTTGATTTGTCTATAATTTATTAAAAAGTTGTGTGTTTTTAAATCCCTGAAAGGCTTGACCGGTCAGGGAAGGCTCTCACCAACTGCTTCTCTTGTTTGAATCTACACGCTCAGTCCGCCGAGCAGCTGTTAATGAGGCGCCAAGTCTCTTCGATCACGCTAAACATACTCAAAATCTATGGGCGTTGTTCAGCTGCAGATATCCGACTGTCGACGGTCAGCCTGGTGTACCGGCCGCTTCAAAGTAATCTTCCTAGAACAATAGTGGAAAAGCGTTTAAGCCACACATACATTTTTGTTGCCATGTTAAGATACAAACAGAAAAATGTAAAGTTGGTTTACAGTGTCCACGTATTTTTGGTTAGCATTCATTTCTGTAGGGGATGGGGTAACATTTCCAAGGTTTTAGTTTTTTGTTTTTAACCACTCTTCCTTCAGTGCCTTATTATTGCAGTTTTTTCGTCACCAAAAAGTAATATCTTGACCGCTTTATAAGAGCCTGTGAATAATCCGTAGTGGACATTAAAGACCATTGCTTCTGACACTTGGTCAAGTGAATCCTTATTTAAGTGCATGTGTCACACATACTAACATTGACAGCTGTGTGATAGTCTCCTGAAATATCTTCAGCCTCTTTGCTGACATCGACAGTTGCTGACATTCTTTAGCGTGCTGGCTCATCAGGAGGTTTATACAAGGGTGGTTTTTAATCAAGTTACAGCCTACGAAATGGGTAGGATTTATTCTATACAGATGTATGAATGAGGTTTTGCTTGTGTGCTCGTTTGGGTAAAGTGGACTATTGCACTCAGTGATGTAGGGAGTTAAGTGGGAGGGCCAGAAGGGGGTCAGAAACGGTACAGAGTACAATGAGGAAGCTCCATGGACACGTGTGCTGTGTCGGACTGGTGCTACACATTCCACTAGCGAGGGGGTCATGAGAGCAGATTCCACAGTACCCGTCTAAGGGGGAGCGGCTGAGTTGGTCCATCCTCTTTTCAGGTCCTGATGGCAGCTGCTCCGCCTGGCTGGGGTGCAACACTGACCTCACACCCCTGAGATATTTTAAAGGGTGCCAGTCAGCAGGGAAAATGAGCTGTGAGTAGATAGGTGCTGAGTCTGTGCAGGCACCGTACTGATACGTCTGCACAATGGTTGGGAGGTCCAAGAGGGTCATTACATTTATTTAAGAAAGGTTAAGCAACGTTTGAAGTTGGTCGACTCGCTCTCCAAGGTCCTTCTGGGATATGATCCATTAGACGGCCTTTTTTTCTTTTTTTTCTCCCCTCCTGTTTCTTTTTCTTCTTTCTTTTTGCAATGCTGCGGCATTGCCCCATTCCCCGTTTTTCATCTGCCGGTACTCGGAAAAAGATGCCAAATGTCACTTGTGGAAAGGAGAAGACTTTTCCTGTTAAAGGGGAGAACCAGGCACTGGACCTGGCGGACCCCAAGGACGTCGCTGCAGAAGCCTTCACCCCTCAGAAAGTCCTTAAGATATTTAGCATCAACATCATTGCCCAGGGTTTGCCTTTTTGTCGCAGACGGGTGAGTTTTCCGTACCCACTAACCTCGGAGTTGTTCAGCGTCAGATCCTCAAAATGTCAGGGGTCAAACGTTTACCCTTGTTTTCTGCAGTGGCTGCTTTACATAACAGCCTGTTTACTAAAACTGAAAGTAACCGCATTACAAACAATTTAAGCCGTCGTTGCTGCCAAAGTTCAGGTCACTGAAAATTAACTTCACTATAACCCCATTAATTTGTTGTTAGGATACTTAAACATTCTTTGTCTTTTTTTTTTTTTAAACTAGCAAATATTTTTTAATATGTTGTACCTCTGTACCTCAGTTTTCTTATCGGTTAAGTGTTCATCAGAATGACATTTAACTGTCGTGTCAGTTATTTATTTACGAATGTATTTCACACATATTCCTGTTGTTATAAAGTTTGTTCTCATAGCTCCACCCAGAGTGGACAATGGACATGTCATATCACCTTAAAAAGGCTGTAACTTGCCACCAAGACTATTTTTAGTTTACAATTTTAATTAATAAAAAAGTTGTAAGGATTTATTTATATACTTAAGTGTGCGTAAATTATATTAATGTTTAATAATCAAGCTCAAAATAAACGTCGGCTAACTTTTAATCTGTTGTTGCATCCCAGTTATGTCTTTATATCAGACAAGAAATTAAGTCACATATGAACACGGATAAAATCAAAGGTTAATCAGTTGGCGCAAACAACTGGAATTTTATCGAGTTTGTTTGATGAAGTTAAAGGTTAAAATAGCATGCGACTATGACAGAAGTAATATCTTCGTCTTTGGTGACAGAATTAGTTTGCCATATATGAGCTGGAAAAGAAACACACTACTTAAATTAAAAGTTGGCTTTGACATTTCAGCTGAATTAATTTACCATAATGTGACTTGAAGATAAATAAACAGGACTCTATTTTTTTATTATTAAATATAGTTCCAATAGTGAGCATTTACCTGATATGATGCATTTTATGGAGTTAATGGACTTTGTATGAACTTTATGAAAGCACAGAAAAATTAAACCGTTCACTGTTGTACCGTTAACGGAAATCACTATAAAGTCATTTATCTGTAATTATGTTCACAACCCTTTATGGAGAAAGCAGATCTTTGATTGTCTGGGGTCGATGCACAAAGCTCACAGGTGGTTTTTAATGTCTTTTCTCTCAGTATTTCCAATAAACTGTTGTAATATTGAAAAATAATTTAAGAAAATTAAAGAAAGGAAGGGAAGTGGTTTAAACTAAATGGTGCTAATGGACAGACTTTATAGAATATGATTGTCAGAGGAACAGTTTCACACAAAATAAAATGTGGAGATTAAAGAAAGAATTACCTGGTTGTAGATAAGGAAAATATTATTAGACCATCAAGTCATCAAACAATTATGTAATCAGTACTCACTTCTGTGTGTGACTCAGTCACAAAATAAGACATGTAATGACTAAAAGCACAGTAACTATTGGTGTAAGAAGTGATGAAATGGAACTACTGTGAGCTACTTTTATTATTAGATTTAGTTGTTATTATATTTAATTGTCTATGAATTTGAGGCACTGTGTTTGTTGTTGCAGCTGTGACAAAGAATTAGTTTTTTTATGTGGAACAGATGATAAAGCTTTCTATATTATTTTAAAATGAACAAGGAATGGCATTATATATATATATATATATATATATATATATATATATATAATATATTCAGCTTTTTTCTTTTAACTGATATATGGCCTTTAGTTTGGTGTTAATCATATTTTCAGTTTTTTGAAGAACAGTGATATTTATGAATTTGTTTGGATATTAAATTATTTATTGCAAAGCCTAATCATAACTTCTCTTATTAGACATGATTTCTCCTGATTGATACTCCCTTGATATCAACATAACAAACCAAAAAATAAATCAGAAATTAGAAGAAAACAACAATGATAAAGTGAGGGTGAAAAAAAGAAAAGGTGGCAGAGAAACTAAAACACAATCCCCCCCCCCCCCCTTACATCTTATTGAAATGTTAGAGGAAACATTGGATGTCGATGGCTTAGTGAGAAGAAAGGTTGAGAGATATTGGGCGAAGTCTAAAATAGAAAGAGGTTAGACGTCGTCCTGCCCGGGTCGTCAGCTGTCGGTGATCAAAGGTGGTCAGTGTGTCGGGCAGCTCCTGAAGACAATGAGTCTATCAGGGTCATTTAGTTTGAATTATTGTTGTTTATGCAGTGGTTATAGGTTCAAAGGACCAGCTCAAATAGGACTGCGCTGGAAGGTTCATTTCTTTTTTGTTACCCGCCACAGGCTTAAATGTCCGGTCAGATCTCTGTCTTTTTTTAGTCGGTCTTGCCCTGCCTTGCAACAAAGATCAAAATACGCACACAATAGCAACATCAGTAAGAGGGAGATGGAGACACGAGCCCTTGTTTTTATTCCAGAATGTATTTATTTCCATTTTAAGATGACTACGCAAAAACCCCTAATTCCAGTTGAAATAAATTGTTCTGAACAAAACACGTTTTATCTTCAAATAATATTCAAATCATTTCCAGCGCATTTTAAATATCGTTTTAGAACAAAAGTCACACCCCCTAGTCATAGGTGATAACACTAATTATGAAAATTGTATTAATTTTCATTCTACATTGTTTGGTACCAATCTGAAAGTTCTGTGACCCTCTGTTCTAGAGTTATAATGTGATTTTGACCTTTTAGTTAATTGTGACCTTGACCTTTGACCTTTACTCAAATGGATCATCGCATCTGATGCACATTGGCTATATGTATATGTCCATGTAATTTAATGGTGATATCTCAAGTATTCGTTGAGTTATAGCATGAGGTGTTTCTGCGGAGACACACACACACAGACACACACTCTAATACACACACACACACACAGACACACACTCTAATACACACACACACACACTCTAACACACACACACACACACACACACACACACACACTCACTCTAACACACTCTAACACACTCTAACACACACACACACACTCACTCTAACACACACACACACACACACACACACACACACACACACACACACACACTCTAACACACACACACACTCTAACACACACACACACTCTAACACACACACACTCTAACACACACACACTCTAACTAACACACACACACTCTAACACACACACACTCTAACACACACACACTCTAACTAACACACACACACTCTAACACACACACACTCTAACACAGTGAGATTTAATGAGTAAGTCTAATAAATGTTCTGTATTTTGACACATTTTTTTGTGATTAACTGTATACACAATGCAGTTGATAATTTGAGCACATCTCTGCTCATAGTTTCTGCTAATTTATTTTCTTAAGAGAAAGATTTTAAATAAAATACATCATGGAAGAACATACGACTGCATGTTAAACAAGACGCCCATGAGAACAAGAACAGCTCCCAGTAAAATTGACACGCTGGAAAAAAAACAAACAAAACACGAAAAACTCCAACCCAATACAGCATGTAGTAAAAGCGAATATTAAAAAGTAGCTGAGTTGGTCTAATTAATGTCACAGGTTTACCTCGAGGCTGTGAACAAAGTTTGAACACACCCACACCACCTGTTTAGAAAAGGCAAATGCATCTGGCTGCTGGTTGTTGATACAGACATATCTGCTCTGGGCACGTCCAGATCGCCTTACTCATCAGACAGGCAGCACTGGGTGTGGTGGGAAAGAAACGCAACACCGCTACCGAACCGTTAACGTCCTGGAGGTCGATCACCATCTACTGCAGCAGCTGGATACTCCTTCTACACTACGGAAGATTCTGTTGACAATTTGAACAGGAACCCAGGACTATTTTTAGAGGATAACGAGTTCCGGAGTCAGTTGAGATCTTACTCTGTTTCTGAGGGGTGGTCAAACATATGGTCTCTGAGCCCAAACCGGACCACCAGAGGATTAAACCCAGCTCATACCATCAGTTTATGAAATGTAAAAGATACACTGAAGATATTAATAATCAAGAACATTATTTTCCTTCAGTGGTGACATACGGACCAAAGTGTTTAGTGTGTGTAGTAATAATAATCATAATGTAATAAATTAAATGTAATAAAAGTATATAATGTAATAAAATCATGAACATATAAAGTAATAACGTCTTTGCACATGTGATATCTTAACTTTAATACACTATAGGATTGTTTTAAAAGCATTACTTAACCATAGTTCACCTTGCAGCAATGACAAAGGTACAAAACTATGATAATAGTATAAACCATTATTACATTATAAGTAGCAGAGTTCATAATGTAATAAGCTATTACATTACATTATAAGTTACTGTATAGCAGAGTTCATAATGCTATTACATTATACAGAGATGGTATTACATGCTGAACTTTTATAACATTTAAGTTGTTATATTATGAGTTGCTGAAAATAAATTACATTAAAATGTTTACATCTATACAAGTTTATTATATAACATGCAAATAACCTGATCAAATATGAACAAAAGTGGTGTTTTTTTTAAGATGTGAAAACTTTCAAAATTTAGCTTTTAAAATTAAATAAATTAAGACAAAGTAAAAAAACAAAAACTTTTTCACTCAAAAAACTTTCCATTATTTATTGGTTCTTCTGTTACTATTTTATTTGCCCAGTAAATAGACATCCTATGAAGCAGCATGTGGAACTTGAACTTAAATCAGGTTGACGTCCCTACATTTACAGACACAAACATTATTTCATCCAAAGCAGAAATATTTATGGTGGCGTCGGAAAGGACATAAATTGTGGTGATAAAGACGAGCGATTAATTTCTTTTCAAGTACCCTTACGCCATAAAACATTAACAAGGGTCGACACATTTGAAGCTAAAAATACAGATTTTACACTTGTTCCTTCTTAAGACATGCTTTGAGGCTTCTTAAGCTGTATGAAACCGCAGAGAGCCTGAGAAATGCCTGCTATGCCATTCAGTGGAGACAGCTGCACACATGCGCTGCTGAGTCCACGTGGACCCACAGCAGAAACAAACCTCATGAACCGGCCTTGTGGGACCTTCCACTTAGTTCTACTGGTAAAATACATCCTGCAAACAACACAAAGGCTTTAGTTTCTTCTTCTTCCACCTCCTGAATTGTATTCTGTAACAAACACCGATGAACCAGCTTGACATTAGATGGTAACGGCACATTTGAGTTGATGGAATTCACCCCCCCCCCCCCCCCCCCCCAACAGTGACTGTTCAGACCCCTACACTTTTAAATCAATTTTAAAACTCGTGTATTTAAGAATGCTTTTAATGTTTGATTACTTTTATTATTATTTAATATTATTATTATTTATTATATTTTTCCAGACTGTAAGGTGCACTGAAAATACTTAAATTTTCTCCCAAAATGACAGTGTGCCTTATAATCCAGAGTGCCTTGTATATGGATTAATTCTGGTTGTGCTTCATAGCTGGGAATTTCTCGTAATTTGATTTTTTTTTTTATCTCATAATTTTGGCTTTTTATCTCATGTTGACTTTTTTTTATCATTATTTGGATTTTTTATCTCCTAATATAGACTTTTTTTTTTTTAATCAAATCACACCAATACCAATAATAATTATTTGTTGCTGTGAATCTGAAATCTACCAGATGTCAGTCATTGCAGACGAACCATGTTCAAGAAAATCATGTGTGAATATTTTCAAATGCAAGCTCTGAGCATTAAAAATTTAAACTTTTTTTTTCTTTTCAGAAAAATGCAAATTACACAAACATCTTAAATGCATGTAATTGAGATGTTGTTCATCTGTAAAAAATCCAACTGGTTGTGTTTAGCTTCAGTATTAAAGCATCTTTAAGACTATTGTGATAGTAATGTCTCGAAAGACCTTCAGGTTATGACGTCTATTTTTGTGAGCGTGCATGTTTATAAGCGGAAGAGATTTGCGTTCACCTTAATTCAGGTTGTGTGTTCCAGTGTTCTATGTGACAGCTTAGGTGTCATGATACTTCAGATCCTGTTATTAGGAGCTCAGATGACCTGATAAGAGGCTTAAGCCATATTTGTCTTAACTATTCATGTATCAAAACCAACTGTTTTTCATTAACCACAACCTTGATTTGACCTCTGCCAAATCACTATTTTAATTCACACTAGTTTATCTGTGTTTTTTTTTCTTTTCTTTTTTTTTTTACACACTTGTTCTGCAAAATGTAGTTTGAGACACTGTCATTAATTTGTGGTAATTTTGACACATTATTAAAGTTAAAGTTGACAGTTTAAAATTTAGCTGTGGTATTAAACAGCCGAACGAAGACAAAAACTGTGTAACCTGAAATTAATAATAAAAAAAACCCCAGAAATTTATTTTATATCGTCCACAATCCGTGCATAATTTGTTTTTCAAAATAAAACCAAAACGTAAGACAAGTTATTTCTTAATTTGTTTCCAAAACCAAAATGAAAAATGGATAATGATGCGTTTTTTTTTTCAATTTAAATTTTTGTGTTTAAATGAGTAATGTGGAAAAAAAGGTAGCGGCTGTTTTTGGTTTTATCCTATTTTGACCTGACGCAAGTTCAGTAAACCGGAAATGACCTTTGACCCACAGTGACAAAGATGGAAACTAAGAGGGTCTAAGACCTGAAGATATGACCACGGAGAAAATTGTTGTCCTATCAAACCATAATGATCTTCAGTCCAGTGGACATGTTTCTTTGGTTTCAGGTTCATTTCCAGGTTCCTCAATTTGCTTCAGGTCAAAATTAGATAAAACGGGAAACGGCTGTTACCTGTTTTTTTCTATTATTCATTTAAACACAAAAAGGAAAACTGAACAAAATTATCACGATGCTTTTTTTTCAGTTTGGTTTTGGAAACAATGAAGAAACGAGTTGTTTATTCTGTTTTATTTTATTATTATTATTATTATTATTATTATTTCATTAATTCTTTTTTATTTTATTTGGTATAAAGAGACTATGTGCAATAATGAACATTTCTTATATGCATTGTCAGTCCTCCTGTGATAAAAATAAAGAATCACAAACAAGAATTAATGGACACACTTAATGACGTTAACATTAACACAGAACCTGGAGAAACTGAGAACATGAGGGATAGGTAGAAACAAACCCCAACAAAACGAAAACAGAATACATTATAAATATACAGATAAAATACAGAATATATTAGAGATAAAATGCAGAATAAAATGCAAATAAAAGCTAAATAAAATACAAAATAAAATACATTTGATTTGATTTGATTTGAATGATTTATTCAGAACATGTGCAAAGTGCAACAATAATCCATACAACAACAATAATAATAATAATAAGAATGATATGTCCGAAAACAGTTGGTGCTTTAAAGTTAGTTTTTTTGCCATATTTTTTAGGTTACCCTTAAGAGTCGAATGATGCACTGGTTGTCCACAAGCTGCATTCCAGAAACATAGTCTTTTTAGCAAGATAAAAAATGGACGGACAAATGAAGTGGGATGATATAAATCTTGTCCTAGAGTCCATCTGCAGGTATTTATGACTAAACAGCCTGATTTACTCATGAGCTGCCTGGCTGGTTCATTTCAAACGGCCTGGAGGCAGTGGAGGAGCTTCTGCCTTCACACATGATCGACTCTGCAGATAAATGTTAAGAAGTCACGCTCCCCAAACACCATCACTCACATTTCTTTTTTTCATCTCTCTTTGCCTGTAGCTGGTCAAATGTAGAATATTGTTGTCGACAGGACGAGAAACTAATTCGTCTTTGAAGATTTTATTTTTTTTTTTTTCTTCTTCTATTACTGATGCAATGCATTGTAACTCACCGAAGTGAAGTTGTCATTAAACTGAAGAGGTTTTTCATTGGCTTTAATGTTTCTTCCTTCTGTTTCAGTCTGTGGTCAATAATATGACGTCATATCCAGCCGAGTCTAACGGACTATTGGGTCATTTTAATGTTGCCTGAGACATTGGATCATTTTTGGACAAGTCGTTGTTTGTGACATTAAACGGCATATCTCACATTCCTGCAAAAATGATCATTAGCACATTCTTAGCGGTGACATCTTCTATTTCTTGAAATATGGCGAGTGATGATTGGTAGGCGAACGACGTACAGTCCATCATGCCTCTGGGCCATGAAATCACAGAAATGAACACTATAATCATGTACTCAAAGCCCATCATGACAGATAATCCACAATCTACAGACTGGGTTCTCTAAATTAGCAAAGGTCATTTCACTGACGGTACCTCGACGAGAAGAACCGCAGTTAATAATCTGCCCGCCTCAGCTGATGGCTTGGATATTACTGATTTTTGCACTGATGGTACCGTAATCACTTTCACTCTGTCCTGAAGTAAGGACCAAAGCACAGTGCGCCTGCAGGACGGTGGAGTCCATTGCCCTTGGTCTCCAAATAACAGAGGGAGGAAAGTATCTGGCATTGGCTATTCTGAGAAGCAAACCCATTCCAGGGCGCACACAGATCCACTCGGCTCACTAGCCAGAACCTATTTACCCCCCGATTTAAATGGACCCATAACTATAAGAAAAGGAAAACAAGGGAAAAGGAAATAAAAAAAGAAAAATAAGGAAGAGTGGAAAAAGGAAAAGAAGGAAAAATTGACTATTTGGACAGTTGTCATGGGTTCGACCTTTGCCTTGTTTTTGCCATTTAGCATCGTTAGCTCACAGCTAACGATGCTAACGATGAGCTTTGGCCCTAAACCTTTTCGGTCAAGCAATAATATTGATTATGTGTGAATATGTGTCTTTCCTGCCTTGTGCCTTTTTTTATTATGACCAAAATAAAAAAATCTAATCTTAAAAAAACAAACAAAAACCTCCCCAAATAAATATAAAACTAATGGCACCCAAAGGGAGGTGTCATTTTTAAGGCTAACCTTAGTTTAGTTTTTTAAATGATGTATTTAAAAAACTAAACTAAACTAGATGAATGTACTGTCATATTATGGGTAATGTTTTCTACAGAATACTGTGCTGAGTATTTAATTTGAATACATCGTGCTGCTTCGACAGTATCTTATGAACTTCCAGAGTGTGTCCATCACTGTCATGATAGCATTAACTTGGCTGTGGTTGCATTTTAACATTACACATGACTGGTGAACTCATGATCTAAATAGCGCTGCAGTTGAATGTGAGGGTGTATAGAGTTATAGTGTTGTGGGGTTTTATATACAGAGCGTACTGGGTGGCAGTGTGTTCTCGTATGTCATTCGACTGCATGAAGGTAATGGCATTCCCACACTATTAGAGATGCATGTTTCATTTATGAGTGTGACAAATCCCCTTAAGATTGGCTTATAAATGAAGATGCAAAGCTCTTTGTCACATTTTCTCTCACTTGCATTAGTCTTTCTAAACACTTCATCTCATTTGTTCTTCCTCGTACATTCTGTTGAATAAATAAACTCACAATAACTTGACTTTGATTAGACTGAAGCCAGGTTGAGCCCATATTGTATTTTATTACTTTCCTTTAAAACCTGTTTAAATCGCACCCCCTGCTCTTATGCTAAATAAGATGTATAGAAGATGATCTTTTTTTTTCTGTATCTATTTTCTGCTGATATTTGGCTTTGTCTTCCTCAACTATGTAGCTCTGAGTACTTGAGCTATGAAGAATCTTCTTCCATTCTTCTCTGACCCTTAGTTTCATCAAAGACTGGTGACTTTTAAAGGGATGGTTCGGTATTTTTCACATGAATTTGTATGGGATCAGTATTTTTACTCTGGTGCACCCACAGTGACTTACCCCCGACGGTGTCCTGTTTACCAAGTTCTGGTCCAGTTTTGGTCAAAGTGAAAGCAGGGTCTCTGCAGATCCTTAAAGTCTTATTAATGATACGTTTGTTTTAAGGTCTTAAGAAGCTATATATTTAGCTATTTTTTGAAGTATGGCATTACATTTCACATAAGAGGTATTATATTTTTCATTAACCGTAGAATACCCTGATGAAATTTTTTGGGAGTTCTTTCTTTCGCTAGCCTCGTTTGTTATCATGATGCTGAAAAAGTAGATGTTTTCTCTATCATAGAGCTGTTGTGTCTCATGGAACAGGAATAGCACTGCAGGGGGCAGTGTGTCCTTTAATCCAGCATTTATGTCATTAAGTAGAACAGACAAAGTTTGGAACAGACATACGTAAACATGAACCCAGACGAGGAAGTGACAGTTCGGTGATAACTTGTACTTCCCTGTCCTCAGTATTCTGCTGCAGATTACCTACTGTGTTTCAGCAAAAAACAGACGTCCAGTGATAATTGCATTGCATTGTGAACGTGCACGTCTGTGTTTGGGATTTCAATTGTGTGCCAATAATGGAGGAAGTGGTCGATATTGTGTGTCAGCATGCGGTAAAAGGAAGATATGGTCACGCCATATTTCTATTCAATATTTACATCTATCTGAAGTTGTCTCTATAGATTCAGTTGGCCGTGTTCCAGAGGGAAGGCCTCCGCTAAGAACTGCCCATTCTGTAATCTGTACTGACCCCGCTCTTATTTTGAAGGGGTGGAGCAAATTTACAGACTGAATCCCTATCAATGGAATTTTCCCCTTTATTCTTATACGTACTTCGTTTTCATACTACCTTATTAATGCATCAAGACCAAACAGGATGTTGTGAACTTGCGACATATCTGCTCATAA
This sequence comes from Siphamia tubifer, assembly GCA_020466265.1. Classification (NCBI taxonomy): domain Eukaryota; kingdom Metazoa; phylum Chordata; class Actinopteri; order Kurtiformes; family Apogonidae; genus Siphamia; species Siphamia tubifer. The sequence continues at coordinate 3,751,817 of CM035783.1, forward strand.
TGTCTGGAAATTATGTGAATTACAGATTTTTGTTTATCCCGTCCAAATGCGCCACACAATAACACAGAGGTACGGGGGTAATTGCGAATTACCAGTGGTCCACAGATAATACTTACCCCATGCGAAAAGGTTAAAGCTCAGTAGGTAATTTGCGGTGGAATTATTACTGGGCACATTCGCACGGGAATAAGAACTCAGACATTCTCGGTAATTATTCCGAATTACCAGTGGTCCATAGGTAATACTGATCCCGTTCAAATAGGGCATTTAACTTTTTATAAGTAGTTGCTGCAACAGAGGAAGATGTGAAGTAGTTTTGTGCTCATTTGATCAGTTTCTGTCTAAGAATGGTTGTATTTCGAAGCTCTGACCTTCAGCGAGTGGCTTGGTGTTTGTCCCACTTGGCTATAATGTGGTCATCAGTGAAGACAGCCTGTGAATGGGTGGCTGTAACTGATGCCACTGTCTGCATAGTTTGCCTAATCTCTGAACCCTGCTGTCTGAGTCACAGTGTGCGGGCTCCCTGCTTTTGATGTGCACTTGTGACGTACTGTGGCGCTTTCTGAACACTATAGTCTGGAACTTCCAGAGCTGTCACTACCCGCAGAGATCTGTGTCTTTTCAGCTCATTCTGATTTGCAGTTAATAAGGTATGAGTAATTCAAGCAGTATTGGAAATGATATGACTAGATTATGCTGAGATTATAAATCAAGTAACTACGTTGTATCCAACTTTGTATTAATATCAGATAACAAGAGGGTTTTTAAACGACAGGAAATATGTCTGGACTCATTTATGATCAGTATAATTATGATCAGTTCAAAATAACATTATAATCCTACTGGCTTTGTCAAGGCGCAAAGATGCCATCGTGAAATACACGATGTTAGGAAAAAAAACTGACACTGATTTATTTATTGAACCCTGTGATATGGAAAAAATCCTAAGCGACCAATAACAGCTGTATGGTGATGACGTACGTTTCAGTATCATCCTTTCTGTAGCCGAAATGCTGAAGTAAAATAATAAAATAAAAATACATAAAAATGAAAAAGTAGTAATAATAAATGAACAAATAAATATAACACAAGTGAATTAAAAATAAATAAATAATTTAAAAAATCCTAAATTATTTATATATCAAACACATCTGAGTGGATCTGAACACAGAGGGATCTGACACTGAGGTAGAATTAAAGACCAGCTTATTGGTGTGCGTTGCGGTCTGTGAGCCGACCAGCTGGACTGTGCCGATGATGGCGACTGGGGAACAAGACGGAAGAAAAGTCAGGGGACAGAACCGGGTCAAAACCAACAGAGCAAAAACAGAGCAATCCAGATAACGTTACTAGAAGAGGGTCTGAGCCAAGGTCCAAATGATGAGCATGAAGCCAGGGGTAGAAACGGGGTCCAGAACCGGGGGATCAGATGCAGCGACAGACCCGACAAGACAGAGAACCAAATATCCAGAACCAGATCATACACAAAGAATCCAAAGCTGAATTTACATACAACATTTACACACGACTTAAATAGAGGAAGGAACAGGTGGATTCAATCATTCACATTAAAGGGGCGGGGAAGAAAACACCTGGTGACAGGAAGTAAAACAGGACAGAGTGAATATGAACCAACACGCCAAAATAAAAGCCCAAATGCTAAAAATGACAGAACAGGAAGACTCACAAAAACTACCAAAACAAGACAGTCAGGGTCTAAACTATAACAGAATCCATATATTATCAAACTCATCTTTACTTTGTTAACAGAAATGACCCAAATGATTGGATCAAAAGTTTACATACCCTACAGGTTCTGGCCTAATGACATACACACGAGTTTACATGGTTCTTAAAGGCAACTATCCTCCCTGTGAGATCCATTTGCTTGTAATTAATGTGTGTATATAAAAAGTCAGTGAGTTTCTGGGTTCCTGCCAGAGTTCTGTATGTTCCCTCCAGTAATGTGAGGCGTTTCTGAATCCTGAGTCAAGGGGAAAGCAAAAGGATCATCAAAGGACCTGTGGGAAAAGGTCAGTGAACCGTATAAAGCAGGATATAAAAAGTCAACCTGAATGTATGTTATAAGGCCAAAACCTGCAGGGTGTGTCTGGTCATTTGGATGGTTTCTGTTATTACGATTACAGATGCACAAATGATCTCAACATTTTTTGATCTAATTTCAATAATACCCGACACACACACACACACACACACACACACACACACACACACACACACACACACACACACACACACACACACTGAACACAGTCATTCTGAACCAGTTTGGACTGAGTCACTGGTAGCAAGACTGAAAAATGAGCGACCAACAAGAGGAAATTACCCAAAAACCAACAAGAGAAAATCACCCAAAACCAAAACTTGGTACCAGAAAGAAATATAACATCAGTTATGTGCAGTTATTTCTTTTTCTTTTATTTATCTATTTACATTTTTTTTATATTAAATATTTTTATGTATTTATTTTAGATTTTTATTAATTTTTATGCATGTATTTATTTTTTATTTTTGTATTTATTGCTAATTTTATTTAAATAATTCAGCTACAAGAAGAATGATACTGAAATGTGATTTTTTTTTCATATAAATATATCTATATGTATATCTTGTAGGGTTAAAAAAAAAATCACAATATTTTTCTAATATCGTGCAGCCCTATTTAAAAGGACCAAACACATTTTCTCTGATAATAAATGGATTCACCCAAACTCTAACCATCGGTGGCATAAAAGTGTTTGAATTATCATGTATATTCTCTGGTAGAATGTGTTTTTATTCTTTCCTGAGGTGGTTTCATCAGATGTTTTGATATTCTAAAATCGCAAAAGCACAATGGAAACACTTTTTCTGCAATTATACGTCACAGGACATGACGTACATGGTCACATGATCACTTCTCCCAGAGTAAAAATGTTACGATACACATGGACAGACGAGAAGAGACTTTTCTGGAAATAATTCAGGAGGAAAAACATCAGTGTCATTTTAAAGACAAACGACAGAGAAATGCAGCTTGATATCAAGACATGGAAAGGTCAATCTTCCAGAAGTGAAATCTGAAGGGATGATATTATGATATATTATGATGCTTGTGTCTGGAACAACCGTCAATGGAAACATGTTGACAGCGCAAATATATAAAGTTGAAATTTTAGGATTATCACTTTTGTTTTGTGAAAAGCTGTAATGGAAACACAGACAAGGTTATTGTGGTTATTGAAGAATAACGTTGGAAAAAAATTAAGAAAATAAGAGTAAATGAACAATATAGTATGAAGTAAAAGACATTTTAAACAAAGTAAGCTTCATTTTTGTCCCATCATTTACACTCCATCTGTCATAATGTATAAGAATGAACATAACATTGCACAGGATGGAGTCATTAATAAACAATGGACTTATTAATGACTCTTTTTTTATTAGGTTCATAACACCCAAAACGCTGAATATAAATCAAAGTCAAAATAAATTCAAATTCTCATGCATTTCTGAACTTAAAAACAAACTGTAAAAGTAAGACTCCAGACTGTAATGATCCAACTCACACATTCCTTCTGCAGAACTAACAGATACTTGAAATTGTTTTTCAATTAAATTAGTCTTCTGTGCCCTTCTGACTTCTTATATTTTATTATGCAAAACACTGAAGCACAGTGACTGTGGAGGAGGGTGTATTCATGGTTAAATGTATTCTTACTAATGGAAATGTGGTTACTCAGATGAATTAATAGTGACTCAACCATCTTCCGCAGGTCTCTTTGTGCTAAAATATTAATTCTCTCTTGGTTCTTTTGTAAGTATACAAATGTCAGATCGAAATGGCCACATTTCTGAAGGGCATATTTATACAAGATTCTGTTATGTTGTAAATGAGGCCTTCACCTCAATATGTTCTAAGATTAAATAAAGGTTTTATATTTATACATTCACTATTGTTGTACGAGTAGCGAATATAAAAGGTACCTGATCGTTTGTCCAGTGACACAACTTACTGTTACTTTGATTTGTGATTTGGCATGTGATGTGAACAATGTGCTTCATCATTTTGGTACCAAGAGCCATTTATAAATGGACCTGTATGGTATCGCCATCTTTACTCTGGTGCACCTACAGTTACTTACCCCCAACAGTGTCCTGTGAGCCCAGTTCTGGTCCGGTTTTGGTCAAAGCGAAAACACTACGTTTTCAAATGAGTCATTTATTTTCGTAACAAAACGGACACACAGATTATTTTCAGTCGGATATAAAAACTTTTTTTTTTTTTTTTAAATGGATCTGGGAAATTTTACTTTTTCAATCTTACCAAAATAATTTTTCACTTTTCCATTAACAGAGAAAGATTTATTTAATTTTATTTGCTTAATAAAATGTTCTACTGTAGAACCTAGAAAAACAGACTTGTCACTCATTTATAAACAACTATGCTTTTTTTTTTTTTTTAATACTTTCGATCACCTTCGTCTGTGGAATTTAAATGACTTTCACACCCTTCATTTGTTCGTGTCATTTTTGCACTTCGCACATTAATCCCATGGCCCAGTTTGGACATTTTCGGGGAGCCAGTTTAATTCCCCTGGTCTATGGTGTCCAAATGGCAGCAGAAAATAATGAGCAGCATCACAGTTTGCCGTCCACTAATTAAATACTGAACCGTCTATGGCATTAACGCACAGATGCACGTCTTGGCCTCTGAAGTCTTTCACTGTGAGAACAAAACAAAATGATTAGTAGCGATTTACCAACTGAATGACATGTTTGTACATTTGTGGTGCCAGGCTGCTAAATTGAATATTGACTAACCATTCATTTGCTAGTACCGAGGTCAAACATATTCTAGAGGCTAATGATTTAATAATGGTAGCTTCAAGCAGGAAGAACTGGAAAAAATAAAACAAAATAAATGAATGAATGGATAAATAATCAAGTTAAACGTTGTTTGTTTTTTTTAGCAGTTTTTTTTTTTTTTGCCCTCGGATATGAGTAATAAAATTTGTAATATTAACCACTAGTCTGGAGGGAATTCATGAAAATCTTGCACTTATTGACAGGTTTTTTTTCAGATTTTTGGCCTGGTGTTAGTTATGGGTCTAAGGTTTTCACTGGATACAAGGTGTCGGCGCCCCCTAGTGGCCCCCTTAAAGTCAAAATGGCCGCTACTGAAAAGACCTTTTTTGCAACAATGATTGGTTTAACAAACATTTTATTTTGACAAAAGGGAAAAGCTGCACTATACAACAATTTCAGACTAAAATTAGAAAAGCACTCTGAGAACACAAACCTCCGCCAAGGCACCCCACCCCTCTCCGAATGAAGGGAGGTCCGCCAAGGAGGTTATGTTTTCACTGGAGTTTTTTGTCTGTTTGTCTGTCTGTCAGCAACATGACTCCAACACTTATGGATGGGTTTTGATAAAATGTTCTGGATGTGTTGTTAGTGTCACAAAGAAGAAATTATTAAATTTTGGTAGTGATCCGGAAGAGATCCTGGATTCTGGATCACTTTGAAATTATCTCCATTTACGTATGTAAAATTTTAAAGTGATCCAGGATTTCTTCCGGATCACTATCAAATTGTAATCATTTATTCCTTGTCACACGCTGGAAAATGTTATGAAAATCCAGCCGTAACTTTTTGGCTAATGTTGCTGACGGACGAACTTAAGTGAAAACACACAACCTTTTTTCCCTTTTTGGCAGTGGCCATTTTGAATTATGGATACCAGCTACTAGGGGCCGCTGCCAACTTTTATCCAGTTTTTGGAAACCTTAGACCCATACCTAACACCATGCCAAAAATCAAAAACTTGTCAAGAACTACATAATTCTTATGACGTTTCACAAATTCCCTCGTTTTATTTCAGTAACACGGACCATTTTTCAAACCAAAAGTGACCATGACCAGACTTTGGTCATGAAAATAATCTTCAAATATTAATTTGGTATGACCATAACAACCATTTTATCAAATCAATTTAATAAAGTTGGACAATAGAACCATTTCAGATAAAGATAAGTTGGGATACAACATTCTTTTTTCTTTTTGCCGGTGGCCATTTTGAATTTGATGTCTACCACTAGGGGGCGCTGCCAACATGTATGCAATGATTTTTGGAAACCTTAGACCCATACCTAACACCATGCCAAACATCAAAAACTTGTCAAGAAGTACAAATTCACAAGTTCCCGTTCTGCTACACTGTAAAATATTCCGTGGGCCGGTTGTATTTCTAGTTCTACTGTGCAACTTAACGTAACTCAGGAGTTTGATGAGGTTTCGTTTGTGCAGCAGTGATGCAAGTTGGCTTCCTCCCACACTTCCTTCTACTCAATGTTTCATCTCTGTCAATGACGAGTGAGAATGATACATCATCCTTTCACAAAATAAGTCGGAATAGTTTTTCGAAGGTCGTACGTCTCTTTTGTGTCATTAACATTAGGATGAATAGGATATTACAGCTCCCTTTCTGTTGCCGTCTGTAGGCACACGGCGGCGGGCGGATGGCTGAATGCCTGGCAGAGTATTGACTCACTGTTCATTAAATGTCAACTCTTGCTCCGTCTGCCCTATATCAATTTCGTTACGTCTTCTCTCTCCACTGCAGCCCCTTTGGCCAGTTTGTTCATTCACTCATTTAATTTTGGTCCATTTGTAATAAAGGTGGTTTCTGGGTCCGGTCTTATCTCTGAGGAGCAGAATCAACACTGGACAGGCTGCTTCTCTTATTGTCTGGGAGAAATTGAGTCGTTCAGTCTCGCTGCATTTTTATTTTTTTTATTTTTTTTACTTGCGATTGAGCATTTCTTCATCACCGATGCTAATGGATTTCGAAGCCAAAAATATGAATCACAGTCTCTTGGTAAAAGAAAATCGACAAACAGACAATAGGCAAGACACAAACAAGTCTGATGGCCTGTTATCTTCTGTTATTTATACACGATTTTTAGATTAATATGTGGTTTAGAGATGTACCAGGAAATCTGTCCACTCTTCTATCCCAGGCTTTTGTTCATCTCATTTCTTAGACACTGCGTCAATATGTCATTTAGGTTTTTTTTTTTACAGGCAGGGTAACAGAGTTGACAAGTATATTTGACATTATTGCTGTTTTCAGGTTTAAAACAAATCTAATTATAATAGCACATGGCATTTTTACTGACGGATTCTTCTAGAGATCATGCACACAATTGACTGAAATTGAAAACGAAAGTTGATCAGAGACTCGTCATTACATCGTCATGGACATGTATGAGGACGGAGCGGAAAACTGGCCTAGAGTCATTTTTCTAAAAACAGCGGGAAACGAAGAAACCAAAGCACAATGCATTCAATAACAATGGAGAACACAGTAATATTAATGAAACAACCATAGAATGATTCATTTAAATGACTAAGAAAGAAAAGATGTTTTCTTCAGAGGAAGTGACATCATGTGGAGTAGGTCATGTGATGTGAAATTAACGGACTTTGTTCAGAGGATTTTTTTTAATAATGGGTAACTTGGTTAAAAGTGGTTTCTTGGACACATATCCAATTTATTTTTCATATAAACTATAACATATCGCCATAAAATAAATATGTCGTGATTATCTCAACTTAATCAAATCAAAAATATTTTTTTTTGAATAAGGTCATTTTTATTACCTAATTAGAATTCAGATTACTTAGTTGATATTTTAGTATATCCTGTGGTTTATTTATTAAGTGATTGTTGCCCTAATTATGTTATTATGGAATTTTTAAAGATCTTCTAAATTTGGATGTATAGAAGATATTTCCCTTTATTATATATTGAACATTTGCATTTTTTCCTCATTTCTAGTCAAAATATCTCATCACACTTAAAAAAAAGGATAATAATCACATAAAGAGTAACTTTTCAGTGAGAAGTACGACAATAGATCTAGATCTTTATTTCAAGAAATTTTCACTTGTCATTGACTTTTTTTTTTAACACAAAAAACAAACCTTTAAACCTTTTTTCTCATTGTACTTTGGTGATCAGTAACGTTAAACACTTCTAATATTAAATAAGTGTTCATGTCAGTGCATGCCATTAAAAAGTAGATACTAAAATAGATTAAAAGTAAAGTGGGGTGAAAGAAGTGAAGTTTAATTCAGATGCGAACACACACACACACGCGCTCACACACACACACACACACACACACACACACACACACACACACACACACGTAGACCTCTGTGACTTGTGCGTGGGAGTTGTAGTTTTTTTTTTTCACTTTCAGACGAACACACCATGATCGCTCTCGACTGTTTCAGCTCCAGTTTGTTCCTTTTAAACTAAACACAGAAATTGCTTTCAGTTTGGTACCATTTGAGCAGATAGTCAGTCTGTACAATTGTTGGAGAGACCGAGGAACCAAAATCGATTTCTATAAAGCAGCAGAATTGCTTCATCACCTACACAAGGTTTGATCAGATACCCAGTACAAACACCTTCATTACAGTCTGATGCTCACACTCCTCACAACAGACCATAAAGTCAGCTCACATACTTCTGCTGTGGTTTAGTGCCAACTTATTAAACAGAGAAAAACCCAATTGAAAACTACGTATTGGATTATTTTAAATAATTAGCAAAAGTTGAGTTATTTCTCAAACCCCTTTTCCTATCATCACTGTTATCTCAGTATTTCCACAATTCAACAGTATTCTACATAGGCCTTTGACTTTGACTTTTGATATTCGAATATAATTCAAATGTTACAAAAAAAAGACACTCATGTACATATTTACATATTTATATTACCTCCAGGCTATTTTTTTATTCATATTTTCCTCTATATTCTTAATTATATTTTACTTTATACTAGTCTAGTCTTTCTTATCTTGTATATCTTGTATATTATTTGTATAGTTGTATATTTATATAGTTATATTTTGGTTTTTGCATCTTTGCACGGTCTCTTCCATTTCACTGTAGATGCTCATCCACACGTAACAAATAAAGAATTCTGATTCTGAATATTAGGCAGCTCTTAATATTGGAACCTGTATATGGTATCATTATGACTATTTTTTTTTACTTTAATGAATGTGGTTGAAAACGTTTTCAATGCAGGTGGGGAAATATGTGAATCACAAACATGAAGGTCATTATCTTTGGGTTTATCTGGACACCTGTAGACGTAACCACTTTTAGACTCAGACATTAATGTCATTCACATATACAATACATAACACAATGTTGTTGCATTAAACTCATTGGATTATAAATATCACTCATTCAATTTATTTATATAGCACCTTACAACACCAAAAAGATGCACAAGGTGCTTTCCAAAATGAGATAAAAAGGATAAAAAAAAAGAAGTAACAATTATTAAAATATAGATGAAACAAGTTATAAAATGTGTAACAACAACATAAGAGCTGTGGACAGATGCTACATGTCAAACGTTCGTCTAAATATATGTTTTTAACTGAGATTTAAAAACAACTCAGTCGTTTATTGTAGTTTTTGGAAACTCATTCCACCACCTTTGGACAAAAACTACCAACTGTTTAAAATATAACAATATATAAATATCAAATCTGTAAAATATGAACATGTACAGAGTGGAATATATAAGTACAAAGCAAAATGTGATATTAAAATGTAACTTCTGTTGCTTATTATGGATTCATATGTAAAGTTTAACTTTTAAAAGTACATCCCATTACGTCCTGCTGCTGTGATACGAAACCATTTTAATTTGTTTTGACAGATTAACCTGATAAAATGTTTAACTCAGATAGAAAATTTGTCTGTAATTTAATCTTATCCTCCTTTTTTTCCCCCTCATGTCTTCTGCCTCCTCTCATTGGATGCTGCCAACGAACAGGTAAGAAAACACTTTAATCTCAGACAAATTATTTGTTCTTTTTACGTCTTCAGTAGAATTATTCAATGTGCACAGGAACTGAAACACCTGCTGCCGTGTGTGTGTGTGTGTGTGTGTGTGTGTGTGTGTGTGTGTGTGTGTGTGTGTGTGCGCGTGTGCGTGTGCGTGTGTGTGTGTGTGTGCGTGTGTGTGTGTGTGCGCGCGTGTGTGTGTGTGTGTGTGTGTGTGTGTGTGATCTGCAAAAAGTCCAGATGGCATTTTGTTACCTCTAGGGGGCAGTATAAACTAAAAAGAGTGAACAGTGGTGTCACTGAACACTCCCTGGGCCTTGGTTATCATAGCACATTTAAATAGAGGTTTCCATCTTAACATTTTGACTTGAATTTCTTTTGAAATATGATATTGGCTGCTCTGTGGATACGTTTATCTGCTCTGACCCTGTACGGGATTTGAAGTTATTTTGGCATCTACTACAGCTGCTCTATTTTTAAGCTTGGTTACATTTTTGTTAAGTACATGCCTGTTGGTGCTTGGAGTCTCTTGGTTTTCTGTTTTCCATCTCTCATCCATTAGTCCATAGAAACGCATCACATGTCCTTCAGATGTGTTTTTATTTAAGCATCCGCCAGACTCTTGTCATTCATTTTCCACTCACATACACAGACTCGCCTAAAAGCGTCAATAGATATTCAGGTTGTTATGACGACTGAGGACGGCACTCAATAGTACATTAGATTCTAAAGAAGCTCTTACGCTGTTGAATGTCTCTGCAAGTTTAATGCAGTGGTAATTGAACACAAAAAAATCCTTGGAAAAACAATTGCTAGGAATATCCATGTGGAAAAGTCAATAAACCTGTGTTAAAAAATGAGTAGGGGTAACTTAAAATAAAATATTGTCTATTTTAAAGATGAATTTAGGAGTGAATTTCCACCTACAGTTTTAATGGTTTTATTTTACACATAATGTACAATGGTTGTTTAGGGTCATTTGGGATAGAGCCATGGGAGCTGGGTTAATGCTCTGAGGGGAAAAAGTCCACATTTACAAGATGAAAATGGTTTATTCACAAGAAGAAGTCAGACTTTAGGTGAAATTAAACAGTCTATGCTCCTAAAAGAGCCATGATGCCTTCACCACAGGTATCACTATAACCATGTTCAGTCCCTCCAGAATTCGGTGGACCTTTTTTTGAGATTGTTTTATCCTAAAATGTCTGATGCAGGAAAGTTGTGGTGCTTTTTAGGCTTTTGTTGCAGAGTGGAAATGGGGCTTATATATTTATTTTAGATTTGGTGATATAGTTATTTCTTTTGTACAATATTAAATAATTAGTTAATTTGCCACTTTAATCTTAGAAAAGGTGCCCCCCCCCCCCTTAAATTCAAACTGCAAGTTAGTCTAGAATATTCTGAATAATGCATCCTTCCTTTCGAGGTGCTTCATTATTCCTCAGGGGCAAATTATTGTGCAGCCAGCAGTGCACACGTAAACAACACATGACTGGTGAATACAAATACACAAACGCAATTTGCACACTGTTCAATATTCAGGAGCATGATAGCAGCAGGACTAAAATAGTTCTGGGGTCTTTTGGTCCTGCTGCGGGACGTATCTGTGACCAGACGGACGCAGCGTGTCATTCAGGACAGACCGGGGCGCATTCAATGTTCTGATCTTACACATGTGTGCGTAAGGTCATTCAAGGTCACACCTGTAATTCTGCTGCACACCTTCACAATAACCTGGAATCTGTTTTTATTTCTGATAAGTAGGTAAATGAAAAAGTTAAAATCCATTCAATAAACACCCGCTTTTCTGGAGGGGGGGATTTGAGACAGCGTAATAGGTTTTTGGACTGTTTTAATTTTAAAAAATAAATAATTGGACATCTTAATAATTATATGCAGTTTGGAAAATAGTATTGTTTCAAACATGCTGATGCATGATTAGACAAATGTGAATGTTTTTTTCTGGCATTTGAGTTTAAATATAAGGAATTGTAGAGAAAACACCAGTGAATTGTGTTTGACATTTAAATATAACAAGCTACTGTTGTATAAAATTATATATTCAATTTATTTACTAGACACGTGTCCAAAATCTACATAAAAACAGATTAAAAACCGATAAAAACTGATTAAAAACAGATTAAAATGGATACAAACAGATAAAATACACATTACAAATGGACCAAGACAATGTATATGTAACTCAGGAGCTTTAGATAAACATACAGTTGTGTTCATAAGTTGATATACACCAGTAGAATTTAAATTCTTTGGTCCTTTTTCAGAGAACCTTTTTTTTTTTTTTAAATCAAAAATGTGTTTACTATTTTTAAATCATACTAACAACAAACTATCTGAATGACTATGATTATAAGTTTATATAAAATCCTAGTTCTTCATCCTCTGCCTTGGCTCTGCCCCTTTAATGGAAGGATGGATGTCTTTTGTGATAGTTGTGGATGTAATTCTTGTTTTTCTTAAATGGTAAAACTGCCCATTCTTCTAAAAACACCTTCATTTAATTTACTTTTTGGATTTTCTGTAGATTCGACACCTTTCCAAAGTAACTCAGTGATATCAGGTCATTAAGTCAGACTCAAATCATGTCTGAGGTGGACATGCTTTTGTGTTTTGTTTTTTTTTTTCTTCTTCTGTTGTAGCCAATGACAGGTGGACGTATCCTTACATTTTTGGTCACTGTCATGTTGAAACATCCAAGTGTAAAGTCATGAGCACAGCTGTACATATGCTGATGTTTGTGGCTTTAACTGTGGTTCTGCTCAGTATATTTAACCATCTTTACGTCATTTTCATGCAGTGTTACACATTTTGACGGTATACAAAGTATGTTGCAACGTATTTTTCTCTGTCCAGATCTTGACATGCTAAAAAAAGTTTGACGGGACACAGTTCACCAGAAGCAAAAAACGCCGTCCATTGTCACAGCTGGACAGAATGAGAAAGCGGTGCAGCATTTTCCACGGCAGAATAGGGTCAAAACCACACAGCTGAGGTGGTTTTTTTTTTGGACTCGCTACGGATATTGCCTTGTCATAGAAAGAGCTGTCAGCAGGACACCAGCTTATTCTGTTGCACAAGTCAATCCACAGTAACACCATGTACGCCTTTGACTCCTTCTGCTCTTAAGTCAGTCACGCCTCAGATAATATGAATTGTAAAGTGGTTTTATGATGTAGCAAAAACATTAGTTATCATTCGAACCTGTTTTTATCAACCCCAAAAATAATTATTTTGCGAAGCTAAATGTTTGATCTTATCACTGTATCAAAATATGTGCTCTACATGAAACTGTCTTTGAAAGATAAAAAAGACTAATTATGAAAAAAATAACTACTTTAAAAGCACCGTTTCAACTTCAACAAATGTTTAATTTACACCTAGAGTGGTATGAAGGACAGATGTTTAAAAGTCAATCAACTGGTCACAAGTAATAACAAAATATACATAATAATAATAATAATAACAATTGTAATAATATATATATATATATATATATATATATATATATATGTGTATATATATATATATATATATATGTGTATATATATATGTGTATATATATATATATATATGTATATATAGAAACTGTAGCCCAAAGTGCTTCACAGTGATTGAAAATGAAAATACAGTTTTAAAATACGTTAGATTTGATTACACAAAAAATTATGAAAGTAAAAGAACTGATTCTACATAAATTATAAGATTTTAATAAAGTAAATAAAAGTTCAAGAGATAAAATAAAATTTGCATGGATTTGCATTTGAATTAAAGATGCAATTGATCATACATAAATGATAAAATGTCAGTAAAATAGAATAAGATGGAATCCAATAAATAAAAAAGCTATTTAAAATGGCACACATGCATGGTTTCTGAATTGTGAACCTCGACCCGACACGTCTTCAGTACATCCCACTCTGGAACGAGTCTTCAGATTTGTGCGTATTCACACCCCAGCGCAGCCACTGTGTAAACAACACACACTTCTGATAAAATGTGTATTTAGCCGCAATGGTCCTCATGAAAACTTAAACTCTATCAAACTTTACATTAATTCACTGTAAAACATTACTTACTTCAGCTACTTTTTACTCCCATATACAGAAGAACAAAATAATAATAATAAATAATAAAAAATCCATATATCTACTATAATGGAGTTTGTACATTTGAACTTGATGTTAAACGATATCATTGTGGTCTATTTGTTTTTACTATAACTCTGCAGCTCCAGACCTGAACAGACAAATGACACGACCAGGAGAGAGTAATAATGAACTGAATGTAGAGTTGAGCTTGATTCGGCATCTCGTATTCATCAAGTGCACGTGTCAGTTTGCAAACTAGCTCGGTGTGAAGCAGAATCATTTTATTGCTGAGGGATAATAATGGAGGAGAGGTACTTGGAAACAAGGTGTGTGTAAAAGCAGTACTTCAAACACTCTTTGTGGGGAGTGTTATCGCTGTCTGAGAGCCCCAACGTTAATTGATTCATTAAAAGTGAGCTCAGGCATAAGTGAGGAACGCTTGGATGTTGTGTCTTTGGCTTCTTCTTTTTTTTTTTTGGTCTGTTGTGTTAGAAAGTTTTGTCATCCTTAAAGTTTCTCTAAGGTTCCTCAGAGGAAAAGCCCCTCTGTCCTGGATTTTTCTAACAAATTATACAAATTACATTGCAATGTATGACTCTGCAACATTTTCTCGCAGTCCCTCAACAGCGTAGCCGCTTTGCACGGCCGGGAATTGAATATTCACCTCGACGCTGTTCCCTGTAGAATGTAGGTTTTGATTAGCAATTCACGGCGTCTTTAAGGCAGTGTAACAAAGAGATCGATATCCTCCCCTGTGATGAGCACGGTGTAGGGATTAATTTACTAATACAAAATGGAATATCGATAAGGAACCCCTCGCATATATTCACTCTTACACACACACACACTCCAGCAGCTGTATCTTCTAAGCTTTTGTTTTTCATCTCTGCTGCGTCGTGTCACTGGCCTGTTTTTATTACCGTGATAGATGACAATGAAAGGGATTCCATGGCTACATTAGATTTTCCAGCTATGTCTGCTAAATGGGCAGGCAGCAGCCTTTCATTTAAACAGAGCTCTGATGTAATTAGCACAACCTCATTACTGCGCTCGTTACCCCCTCCCACTTGTTTACCATGAGTCCAGGGGGGAAAAAAAATACTGCAAACTTGTCTTGTAATACTCTAACAATGTTCCTTTTAGGACTCTTTTTGGCTATAAAATGTGCATCATTTACCCAGACTTTATTCTGACCCCCGCCCTCAACTTAACAAGAATGTGCTAGAATGTATTGAATTATTTATCCTAGTAACATATCCTCACACTCTGAGAAATGTGAAACCTGTAGTCAAAGTGGAATTGACTGTAGATATGTAAAGGGTGACTGATCACTCTTATTTTTACATATCAGCTGATTCTGTGCTTCCTCCTTTTTTTTTTTTTATCTTCAGTCCATCTACAAAATTCACCAAATGACACAAAACACGCCACACTCATCCCAACAGGGTTCTCATGTGTCCTGGAAAACCTGGAAAATGCTTGAGCAATTATCCAGCAATGGAAAATGGAAGGGAGGAAATAAGGTCAAGTGACCTGAAAATGATTAATGCTGTTTGTCCTACAGTACATGGGATTGGCTCAGATATTTCTAGGTCCTGTTTACATGACTTTTTATTCCTATGTAATTCCAAATAAAGGTAAATTCTGCTTTAATTAGACCATGTAAACACCTGATTCCAGTTGAAAATAATCATCCAAATTAAACTTAATTCTGAAGAAAGTCACTGATTTATTCAGATGTTAATTCCAAATTTGATAATTCCTTTGCCATGTAAACAGTTCATTCTACTTTAACATTATTCACGTCGTTCTGCACATGCTCCTGATCTCATCGTGATGATGCACAGATTCCGCTGTCGGCATTAGTTTGATTCCTGTGGTCGACTCGGTTGAGCTGCTTAATGCAAAAATCACATGTTTTATCTGTCCTTCCATGTTGATAATTGAAACGAACACAAAATGGAAGGTGGCCACAATTGTTTCTTTCCAGTAGACATCCAGTAGACATCTGTCCAATCAGAACCCTCTGTACCTCCAGCTCTTGAAGCTGAATTAGAGTGGAATAAACCCTTTTCCCATAGAAACCATTATTCAGAATTATCATTTCCATGTAAACACTAAAGAAATGGCTTCAATTCTGAGTTTTGTTGTGAATAAATAATTCACAAATAAAAAACGTCATGTAAACGAAGCCATACAGATACTATCATACTTGAATGCCATGAGGTGTGACATTATTTGTTTGTTGTGTATTGTTCCATTAAGCTCACACTGGATTTTCTCATCAGGCACCAAAGACAGAAATGTCTCAACCTCCACGATCGACCATACGGTTGTTTTGTAACTGTAACTCTGAATGTGTTTTATTTTACTTTTAAATGGCACGTCGCACATTGATAACGAAATGACGCAGAGAAAACTCCACCAATCGGTGTCTATGCTGCTTAAAACGACATGTTATAGTACCGCCTGGTTAGAACCTCAGCAGAGTAGGTACCAAACATCTAGGACTGGGTACCATGGGACCAGGTTGTTTTGTTTTTGTGATGGAATTACACCAAAGTCAGCCATTAGAATTAGGCAGAGCTGATACTAGTGGAAACATGGCATAAGTCATCCTGTAGGCCCCCCCCCCCGGGCCTTTGTGAACTTGTGCCTAAACTCGTATGAAAGAAAGGAAAAAGTTTTTTTTTTTGGTGATTTATTAAAAATGTACAAATATTTCTAGAGAAGGTTCTGGAAAGACTCCAGTTTATCAGGTTAATGAAGTGCTGCGTTGAACGTCATCTGTGGGTTTGTTTGCATTATTTAGTGGTACATGTGTCAGTTATTATTTTTCACAGATAAATTGAACTTCAAATATCTGAGTAATAAACACTGAAACTATCGGAGTAAATGAAAGTTACAGATGTAGAAAAGACTTCCAAAGAACTGGGGTTGGATTAGTGGATTAGTGGATGACGTGATAACTTGTCTCTGTAGCGGCTGAAAATGTCCTGGAAAAGGCCTGGAAAATTATTTCAGGAAAAGAGTGGGAACCCAGCCTACCCATGCTACTATTGACTGACCTGTTCCCCTCCAGTCGACTAGAATGTGCCAGAATGTCATGAATCATTTCTCCTGGTACGATATCCCCACACGCTGAGAAATGTGGACGTGGAATTTGCTGTTGAAATGTAAAAACAAGAGCGATCAGTGACCCTTTGCAGATCAGCAGATTTTCACTTTGCCTTTTTGTGTGTGTGTGTGTGTGTGTTTTCATATTTTCTTGGGCTGTTTATTCACAGCTGAGCTCCAGTCTGTCTACACATCTTAATCCAAAAACCACTGAATGAAACCAAAACGCACCACACCCGTACCCATTGTTGCACATCTTACTTTCCCATCTCTTCACTTTGTTGTTCACATACTTTATTCTTTATCCTCATGTATTTAGTCAGTTATGACATAACCAAATGAAATAGACAGCATTTTGAAATCAGGATATCCAAATTAAATATTTAAAAAAAAAAAAAAAAAACCTACGGTGCCTAAAGGGTTAATATCTCAGAATATAAATGTAGAACATAAACTTGTTAATTGTAAATAAATGAATAATGCCTTAAAGGTAGGGTAGGAGGTCCTGCAGCTATATTTGAAAGTATACACACCCATGCCTCTTCATCAGCCCACCCCTCGAACCCACGCTTTCAAAAATACATGAACGTGCAGGAGGTTCACCTGAACTAAACGTCAATTATCATCCTAAATAACTAAACAATAAGCAACATTTATCGGTTTGTGTCACATGAAGCTTAGCTAACAAAAGGTTTAGAAGCATGAAATAAACACCATGACAAAACTAATGGATAAGGACAATAGTTTCTGGTGTTCCAGCTACAGTTGGTAACTGAGCTAAACCTGCTGGAACATTCTGTTTGGTCAATATCTGACATTTTCTCACTGAGGGGGTGAAGACAATACCCATAAGTGATTATGTTGAAATATTATACAATCATAACGGTAGAAACATGGTCACCTTAGCATCGGTTTTGAGCCTCTTTTCCTTTTTCATTTGACATCAGCACTAGACGCCCTTGTTCTGTTCTTTGGGTTTCTCATAGCCGTACCTTTTTCAAGCACAGTTTTTACTTTGGTTTTGTCGTCTTTTCTGCCATAACTTATATTTGATGGATGTATCAATAACTCAATCATTGTAAAGATGATCAGTACAATAATTGGCCAGAGTTTTCCTGTGGTTTCACCTTCTAGACTAGATTAAAACCAGTAATGTGTGACTGCTCTGTTTTCTATGGTTTGTTTTTTGCTTTTCTTAGTGTAGTCAGACTCTTATTATTCTATTTTTTACTAAATTTAAAGCACTATACAAATGTATTATTATTGAAACATTTACTTTTTTTTGCAAACATTCTATTCCAGTGCGTGATATGGGAACATGAAGAGGTTTTCGAGCAATGTGGTAAAAAAATTTCCAGATAAAGATCTTCCACCCCACCTCTTAATTAGTTTGACAATAAACAAAATCAGTGTTAATTACCTTGACTGTGTCGATACATGATGATGCCTTTTCTTTTTTTATCGCCACAATGAACCACTTTGTTTTATTTCATATCTTCTCATAATTGCTTAAAATATCTGAAATATTGCGGACATCTGCACGAGTCAACAGCCGAACATGGTCTAAACCTGCTCTCATCCTGATTTTATTTCCACACCAGCAGAAAACAAATGAATTATTAATAAAACCACAGGTTAAAATCAACCGAGACCTCCAATGAAAACCAACTGTAAAAGCAGCTATAAACTGACTTAAATATACTCACCATCCTTGCATTATTGATGCAAAAATCTTGTGATGCAACACCGTATAAAATACTGTAATTATGCTCGACCTCGGCCCATAAGAAATTATTATTGGTGGTAGTAGATGGTACAGTTTATTTATTTAGTTAATGATGTAATTTATGTTATTTTTCTGGAAAGCAGATCATATGACGGATACAGGTCAACCAAGATTTAAGAGCATGAGACCATTCAGTTGCCGTAAAGAAAAAGCATGACCTTGAATAAAGACCACTAATGGCTTCTGCTTCATAGTTTGGTCACGCAGTCAATTTTAAGCTTATATATTTACAGGACAAGGGCAGCTGTGATGCTTTCCTTACAGCTAAACGTCAGTCTGACCTCTGTACATGCTTCATAAAACTGCTTTAGTTTTCATGCTAAACCCACAGTACATCATAAAATCAGCCAAGTCAGTGAAGATGAAGTTATTCTCGTTATTGTAAAGTTGCTTAAGGCTCACGGTACCCACATGTGCGCTTCATGCTTCATCTCCCCTGCTCTTCTCAAGGCCTCTTTTACACCTCTCCACAACCTCAGCATGCTACAGTGAATAAGTGAAAGTGCTGATTTGGTCTGACTGGCCTCTTTAATTTGTGATGAGCGTGGGAGAGTGGGACCCCATGGGGCCGCCAGAGCCTTGTGGCCAGGTTGCTCTGCTGCTCCATCCCTCTAGCCAGCTGTACACACACCTGCCAACTCAGCGCCCGCTACCCAGTTCACTGCTAAACTCTGTTCTCAGGAGTCAACTCAGAGTTTTGTTTGTTTTTTGGTGGTTGTTTTTTTTTTAAATTATTATTTAAAGAAGAAAGGAATATGGAAATGTCACTTTATCCTTGTGATATACTCATTAATTAACTTAGACCTTGTTATATTTCGTTGGATAATGATATTTACTGTCTTAATCAAACACAAAGTTGTACATTGTCCTACATAATTCTATTTTGCATAATTCATAATTCCATCTTTTGAGTTTAAGTACCTTTTTTCTTTGCTTATTTTCTGTAAATAAACCCATTAATTTGTCATAAGACGATTGCAGAAACACTTGGAGACAATATCTTTGATTACTGGATCCTTCAGTAGCTGGAAAAACCATTGTTACAAAACTGGCTCAAACTATGTTTTTAAGTTAGAGCAGTGGTGCAACACGAGCTCACTTTTACTTAATGTTTGTAAAACTAACGAGCTAATCCTTAATTATACTGGTGTTCCATCAGCACTTGTATTGTCCAACCAGAATGTTTTAATTGTCAACTGTTTTAAAGATTTAGGTCCATTCATTGACTCCAAGCTAAACCTCAGTGACAACGTTGATGCCATATGCAGAAAGGTGAATCAAAGGTTGTTTTTAATCTGGAAATTGAAAGACATATGTATGCCAGGAGGGTGCTACATATTTTAGAGAGCACAAATTTGCCAAACATTCTTGTTATTTAAGCTAATTAATTATCTAAATGAACCCCCTTTATTGTGCCCAAAAACAAAAATAAATCCCAAAAGTTCAAAGAAACGTTTGACCCAGGTGACCTGGCCAAGTAAACAAAAGGACGGTATGTACATCAGGCCAACCCTGTACCCTATACAGCTGTCCACATACCGCTACCCCTGCCCTATTTAAACAACCTGCAACTAAGCCAATCAGCAACCTGAAAAAAAAAAAACTAAATGCAGGATATTGCACAAAAAATATTATAATGGCCAATAATTATCTAATTAAATATGACTCATAACAAACAAGAGGGAAAAAACGGTGCTGGAACATAACGTCTAATAGTGTCCTTAATTACAACATTTCTGTTTTTATGTCCACCTCACCCTGTCCAACAACAATAGGCTGTTCAGAATGATTACAATTGATAGAAATCAGAAATCACTGGGTAACCTACACTGGACTGCAGTTGACAGAAAAACCATGAACATTTTAGATGACACCCACCCTCTTCACCCTGAATTTAAAGTGCTCCCCTCAGGGAGGCGCTACAGAGCACCGATGGCAAGAAAAAAAACTCTACAAACATTCCTAATACCTAATACAATTTCCATGGTCAACAAGCAATGGAAATGCTGGTGTGGACTGGTGTAGCAAAAACATGGTCTGGAACTGGTACCAGACTGGTATGATGTGTCTGCTGGGAAGAGTGGTGAAGAAGAGGGGAGGGACTTAATGATCTGTGTACATGTATGTATCTATAGTTTTGAGTAATGGAATAAATGTCCTTTTATGCTTTTTATATGGTGAGACCAAAGACAAATTTCATGCTAGCATGACAAATAGTCTATTCTAGTCTATTCTATTCTATTCTATTCTATGTAAGACCGTTCAACTCTTTGCTTTAATAAAGAGGCTGTATTTAACTAAATCCACTCAAAATGTTAATCAAACCAAACAACACATGTTGGCCAAGACGTCAGACTGCTCAGAGGGAGGGACGGAACACCTGCTGAGGTGGGCTTTTTATAAGAGTAAGCCTCACCCATAAGGTGTGTCCACAGAACAGATGGCTCACAGTCTTGTCCTCCAGCAACACTGGAAACTGGAGAGAGATGAGAGAGTAAAGCAGGGTACACACATTAATAAAATCCAGCTGTTTTTGTCCTGGTTTTGTTTCCCTTCCCAAACGAGGACAACAAACACCAGATTATTTAGTTTTATTTGAGCCAATAGGGTCATCCTGTGGTCTGAGGTGTGTTGAGAAAATAATAATAGTATGCCTCTCATGAAGACCTTGCTCAAGTTCAATGATGACTCATACTTTTTGACACGTTTTTGTGCGACTGTGGACACGAGGCCTTCAGACCAACAGCCTGAAGGCCTTTTTTTCTTCATTTTTTGGGGTCTGTAAGGCAGTGCTTCCCAACCCTGGTCCTCGAGGCACACTATCCTGCATGTTGTCAGTGTTTCTTTCTCCAACCACACCTGATTCAAATGATCTCTGCAGAAGAATGATAATGACTGTCAGGTGTGTTCAAAGAGGGAAAACATCTAAAACATGCAGGATAGTGTTCCTCGAGGACCAGGGTTGGGAAACACAGCTGTAACGGATAAAAAAAAAAGTGTGTGTGTGTACCGTGCTTTAGTGAGGCTGTCACTCCACCTAGAAGTTAATACATTCTAGGTCCAGTTGTAGTATGTAAGAGCTAAGACGCCCTATTGTAGATATTGTAATAAGAAAAACAAATAATCCTCAATAAACACATATTTTAGATACTGACGTTTAAGGATATGCTGTCAGATATAGGAATGACTGCTCTTTGGCTCTTTTTGGAAAAGCCCATATCAGATATATTTATGATGAGCTGTAGCACTTTCTTCACGCTGTCTTGGACATTGGATTACACTTTCATACCGAGCTTGATTTATCCAGTGTTCTGTGTTCAGGTCGTCTAAAGCACATCCACTCCACAGTAGTTACTCTTACCAGCGTGGCATCACAACAACTGATTACTTGGCCTCGGCTGCTCCTTTTCTCACATTTGTGGCTCTGTACACATTGTTTATTTCGAAGACAACTTTAAGGAAAATGACAATAGTCAGTTACATGCTCTTGCCTCTGTAAATAAAACCACTTTGGCTGCAAACCCTTTCCTCACTGTAATATCTACGACGTCTGAACGAATCGGCAGTGATTGCACGGATGTTCTTTCCTTCTCTGTAATGATGACACAAGGGGAAGGGAGGTAACGTGCAGCTTGCTTAACCGATATGTAAACAATATAGCATTGCAATGTTGTAGTATTACAAAAGGAAACGTATGAGATTAGAATATGACACTGCCAGAGGACACAATGGTCCAATGTTGTGCAGCTTCGATATGAGACGTCAGCCGACATGGCTACTGAATTATAATGGATCTCATACAGCAGGTGTTGTGTTTCGAGCTGGATTTCTTTATAACCCCAGTTTAATTAGTCTCCTATAAACAAAATAATTGAAACGGTACATCTGTAATCCTCATATGTTTTATATTTGTTGGCTGCTGGGAAAACCTCTGCTTTCTGATGAAGGAAAGAAAAACACATCTTTTTTTTTTATCTCACAAACAAGTAAAAGACAAATATTACCCCGGAGCACTTTGTCACAAAAGGAACACTCTGCTTATGTTTGTTTTTGGCTTGTTTAATGTCAGGTGTATTCACATTAGCATTTCTGAGTGGCTTTGTACTTTTTCTACTGGAAAAAAAAGCCAGAACAAGTGAATGACAAAAGTATTGAACACAAACTCTGTTCATTATAACCACTCATCAAATAATTGTTTTGTTTTGTTTTTAGCGGCAGCCATCCCAGTACTGTCTCACTTTCTAAATAACAGGGTGTTTGCACAAGTCTTGAAAGTCTTAAGTAGGGAATTTTAAAATGCTTTTTTCCCAGACCTTGAAGTCTGAAATTTTGTGTTGAAGTCTTAAGTATGCAGGGAAAAAAAGTTTGTCTTATATTTAGTGTGATAGAAACACACGAGGAAAACGTGTGTATATATATATATATATATATATATATATATATATATATATATATATATATAAAAGAAAAAAAATGGATATGACTTCACTAACTGGTCGATACTGGAATGATTCTGGAGTAATTTGTTTGTGTCATATCGATGCACATTTATGGTTTCCATGTGTTCTGAAAATGTTTCTGTCAGTAAAACATAATTTACTGTGAGTGTTATGCCTTCATTCATTATAAAATTTTGTACGATGCAAAATGGGTACAATCTCAGCCAAAAAAGTAGGTATACAAATGTAAAAGTACATAAAATGAAGGTTTTGGGGTGGTGGGGGTTTATCAGGTCTGTACAAGTCTGGAAATTTTATTTGGATAAAGAGCAAGCACCCTAAATAAGACTCACTTTCCCCAACCAAACATTAATGTCAAGACATTTTTCAAGCTTTGCTATCAGAAGCACCTTTAGGTAAACAAAACTAGGTACGGAGTGACGCAGATTTCTTGGTGAACTTTAACCAAGAACCATTTACAACATCAACTAAAACTTCCTAACAAACACAAAAGAAAGTATTGTGTCGTCTGGTTCACTAGACGGAATTAAATTAGTCAGAACTTGAGCAGATCCCAGGCAATGTTTAATAACATTGTTCTTCGTTCTGTACCATGGGCAGGGGTACTGACGGTCTCACTGACTGCTATCTACAAAACCATTTGAGCAAATTGTCAATTACACCCAGTTAAGGCATTAACAGAAACATTGACACGTCGACTTCCGTAGCACAAGTTGACTTAAATTCGGAGGAGTCGACAAGTCGCATGTTCTCTCACGGTCCCTCACGGCGTAAACACAGACCAGTCGGACCTAAACCAGAGGAGACATGGCTGCTGCAGGTAAACCAGGGGGTGGTGGGTCTGACAAAACAAAAAAGTGACAAAAGCATCGCATGTGTGGAAATACTTCACCTTAGATGAAAAAAACGGCACCGTTACGTGCA
Source organism: Siphamia tubifer (assembly GCA_020466265.1). Taxonomy (NCBI): domain Eukaryota; kingdom Metazoa; phylum Chordata; class Actinopteri; order Kurtiformes; family Apogonidae; genus Siphamia; species Siphamia tubifer. The sequence continues at coordinate 3,776,093 of CM035783.1, forward strand.
CAATATGTAAGTCAAATTTAAAATACAACAAAAACACAAGTGTCATGTGTCATCTGACGAGTCGTCCACGAGTTAATACGGTCTTTTTTTCCCAAACATAATGCAGACAGGCGTGGTGTGCGTCTTGGTGGCTGCTGCCTTAAAGTTTTTGCACTTTATGTAGGGTGACCATATGTCTGGACCTCACTTTTTACATTGATGAAATGTAAAAAGTGTTGTTCCTCCGCTGATTATGTGATGACGTCGTCATGACCTGTCGACTCGACTTAAACTTTATTGGATAATTCGACTAGAAAAAAACTGAAGTCATTAATAGCCTAGACTTAATTGTAATGAATGTGCAACAGATTTGAAGTTCAGTCGACTACATTCTGACTGAAAAAAAATCTTCCATACTCCTTGGTCCAATCATATTTCAAACCTTGTGATTCATTACTAGTCAGCTTGATAACAATCACTAACATTATTCTGTTTCCAAACACGGGCCTACAGATTACCATATATAGGCTTACATATACATTTAGTAGGAAGATTCTTTAGGTAATTCTCAGTGTGTGTAAGTTGAACCAGTACTCGCAGTTGAACAGATGAAGCACAAGGTTGGTGGAGATCGACTTGCTGACAATTTACTCTTTGTAAACTTCACCTCTTTTTTTCCCTACTTTTCTCCTATTGTGCTTTACTTGTAGCACAGACAGTGCTTTTGTCACTTTCTATTCAGTGACTGTCTTTATACAGATGCACTTTTTTATGCCTCTCACTATAGTGCGCACACACACACACACACACAGATAGTGCGGGTATTTCAGAGACTGTCTGAAAGCTTGGTAACAATCCATTTGTTGTAGAAGTGTCTCCGCTGCATAACAATTAAGCAACCTTGTCACCACGTAAATCACAGACAGATGGCATGGCCACTACAGAAGAGACAAAGGAAAAGTCTTGATGTCTGTTAAGTTTCCTTTTTAAAGATGTTTCCGGCCTGTTAGGGTTGTCCCCTGAACGTTCATGGTGTGTTTGGCAAAGTGAGGTGAGTGAAAAATTGTTACAATAGGAGAAGAAATTTCTGCCACATACCCAGAGGCCAGCTGTATGATTCTATTTGTTGCATTCAAAGACTAAAAATTTCCGTTTTTTTCCTGAAATTGAGGGCTTTATTAGCACCCTCTGCAGAATTCATTACCGAATTGCAAGCCCCTGCTTCCATCACCAGAATTGCTCGACTCTAACAGCAAACAAGAGCTTTATCCCTGGATGAGGCCAGAGGCGGTACACTGCAGCCTGAAGGCCAGAGAGGGTGAATCCTGTTGCCAGGCAACAGTTTATAGATGGAAGGGAGGGGGAAATGGTGCCTGTAGCGGGGTAGTCCACCGCTGCCCACACCCCTGCCTATCCTCCGTCATCGCCGTGTCAGGATTAGATCCGCAACTTGCCTGGCCTTGAATTATTGATTTGCTTGTCTCTGAGTAAAAACATTGTGCTGTGCAAGTACTACCCAAGATATCAGACCTGAGCTGTTACCAAATAATCAGATATTTTTTGATGATATAAAGTAAATGGTGTTCCTGATTTTAGCTTCCTGAAAAATGTGACACTCCTAATTCACTTAAACATAACTTATGTCAAACTTGTACAGGTCTTATTTCAGCCACATTAATTCTCTCCCCTTTCTTTTCTCCCCTGTGGACTTTCTGCAGCCCAGTGTGTTTGCTTGTTGTTGTTGATTCGGGATGCCTGTCTGTGATGGAGCCTTATTTGTTTCCTGAATGTCTAATCTGCCAAGTTCATGCTTTTGGCTGCCCGCTGAGAAGGGCTTCCTTGTTCTGCGTCTGCCTGGCAATCCCAGTGACTGCTGCTGTACCCCGGCCTCTCGTGCACATTAACATACAGCTGTCCCACAGGATGTAGTGAGACAGACACCCATGAGCTTCAGAGGGACGCTGGGCACTCCCTCTCCCCTCTCGCAGATTCAGCTCAGAGGCAGCAGCCATAGCAGATGGGCCGTGGAGATTAAACCACAAGGCACATGGCAGCTATTGTGCGGTGCCTATTGTGAAAATTTAAAGGTCATTTATAGGGTCACGGTTGAAATGGTGCACCGAGGTTCGCTTCTCATCCGTGAACCGAGTAGAAGGTTTTGCTAATGATAGCTTTTTGTCTTGTCAGGAATATTGATAAGTAGGCAAGATGCTGAGAGAAGGCAAGAGCCAGAGGGCAGGTCAGAGATATTATTCTTATTATTTTCCATGTACTTATTTAATTTATTTATTTTTTAACTATCCTCCTGAAATTTAGGATGGAGGTGTAGTGGTTGGTTTATCTCTGCAAACGTGTAACATTTCTACTGATTTATTTGAACTGGTATAGTATCTCTTCGTAGGAAATGGTTTTGCAGATGAATGACGGTATTACCATATATATGAAAGACTGGAAATCCATGTGCAGTTTACCTTCAAAAGCGTTCAGTGTGATGCTGTTTGTGACTTTCCACTGTCACAGAGCACTTCAGCGGAGCAGGCTGACCTTCGTATTAAGAGTGTTGAAGAATGTCGACACGTGTATCTCAGAGTACCTACAAATACAATCTGAGATTAGTCAGACCTTGCATTAGTCTTGTGTAAATTGTTGAAATTGTCAGAATGGATTTTCTTGCCAAGTCTGAGTAAGCTCTGTCTCTCCAGGTGTAGTATTTCACCAAAAGTCATATTTGTGTGCAATGGAATTAAATCTGCCTAAAATCTTGTTTTATTATATACACGTCAGCACCGCAGTTTGTCAGTTTCTTTGATTCACGTCAGATAAACTGATATTTTAGGGATTTTTTAAGAAGTCATTTGTTTGCAGCTACTCAAATGACAGTTGCAATAAATTTGATGTTTCACTTAAAGCTGCGTATGACTTTTGTCTCCAATTTTTCATCGGATCTGTAAAACCCAAACATCCATTAGTTTTCCCATGACTACAGTACACACCTAAATGTCTTTCCTCCTTAGTGAATAATTTTCAAGTGTACTCCACCATAAACAGTCTATTTGCTTTCTAACGGAGCCGGTATATGAGGTAGGCATTATTGGAATTTTGTCATAACGTGCATTGTGGGAATCGGAGCTACATGCAACTACGGTAGCAAGAGGCCATTTCCATGTTTGTTATTGCTACATTGTCATAAATTTCCAAAAATGACTGACAGACCTGCCTGCTCTGTTTGCAAACAAATGGGACTGGTTATGGTAGAGTACACTTAGAAAATGTTCATCTTGGAAGGAATAGATTCAGGTAAGTAATTACGGAAAGGTTTTTCGGATGCATAATACTTAGGCTATTACCTGGGTTTTACAGATTTAATCAAAAATTGGTGACAAAAGCCATGCACAGCTTTAAATATCTTTGGATCATAAGGTTCCGATAAGGGATAGGACATGATTTTGGAATATTCATGATTGATTTCGAATGCTGCATTACTCGTATCGCGTTTCACTTGGAAAGAATGTCGTATTGACTTGCATTGTACGGTGGCTGACAGGAGCAAATTCACCGCATTGACAAAATGCTGCCAACACAAAGATGAACAACCCAAAAAAATACCCCCGTCTGGCAAAGTTGGCGAGCATGTATCCCTTTGTGCTTGCATATGTTTTCGGCAGCTGGATTAATAGTGAACAGACAGTGCACACGCCTCCACCCTGAACATGTGCACATGTTAATTTTTTTTAATAAAATTCTGCCATAAATTCATGTGACTATTGTTAAGTCCGTTCAACATTGTAGCTAAAATCAGCTGTTTCACCTGGTTCCACTTCGACAGTTACATGAAATCTAGCGTTGGCTGCAGTTGTTGTGATTTCCAAATTAAAAGCCTGACTGTTTCATGCAGAAGATGAGATGAATTGCTCAGTGAAGATCAACATGTTGTTTTGTAAACATTTGGATTCCTCTTTTGCCCTTTCTGTCATCACACGTATGTTTTGGGTTGGGGGTCTTTGGATTATCGAATAGTTTCTAAGGAATGTGGAATACTGTTTTGGACTGAAAGTCACATCCTTGGATCCGACTAGGACTCAAATGTGTCATCAGAGTCAATAGCTCTTTTTTTCTATTCTTTGCTCTTTGATAGAAGTGAACATTAGCTGCAGACCTTTTTCTTCATTTTCTTTTTCTTGGAGGCATGTCGAGGGGTGATCATGATCTTTTTTTTAGTTAATGGAAAACCCTCATGGAAGCAAACTATTAGCCAAGCCATTTTCAATTAGAGATGAAGCGGATAAAGAAGGAATATATTCAAAGCTAGCAGCGTCTAAGTGAATGTTTTGTCTATGGAGATAACTTCTGGCCTTGAAAGGACTTCCGGAGTTAAAGCAAAGTATTGATTCTCAAACATTCAAACACATTCACATCATGCTCCTTGGTATATATTTTTTCTTTTTTCCGGTTTTATTGCTCTAGCAAAACATACTTTAAATGACCCGTAATAAGATAATAAAGCAAAACGTCAAGACTTCTCACCAAAGCATCTTAAATCATTTTGACTTGTGTGACATTTGGAAATTTTTGAAATTTCTGGCAGTGTTTGACTTAAAGGTCACGGAACGCAGCGCAGGGAAGGAAAAGTGACTGAGATGATACCCTTTAACTTAAACATCCTCTGCTACAATTTAGATGCAGGTTCACGAAAGGTCAGCGTGACTGGAAAAATATTACTCCATCACTGAACAGTCATAAAACGTATATCTCTGCTTCGGTGAATGAATATTTGTCAGCACCCACTCAGAAGTTTTTTCCAACGAGGATTTAAAGATCTGCGGATAGAGATGAGGTTTGGATAACGTCCTCATGTGGTTTCTTCAATCTTCCATGTTACCTCAGCAGTGTTGACCCCCAACTTCCACTATTTCTGAAATGCAGTCAAAGATCCCCTAAAGAAGGCGGCGCGGTTTCTTAGCAGAAAACATTAAAGCCTTCGATGCCGTTGTGGTTGTAAAAGTATGACAGTGTGTGTGAGGGGGAAGTCTATTTTTGGGAACTTGTTCCAACCTCACATCCATTTTCCACTCCTTTGCTCATTTCATTGACTGGCCAGTTGTCTGTGTACTTCATTTGTTGGGGAAATTGAGAAAAGAGTAGCAGGAGAAGTGACAACCTCATCCAAATGTTCCCCATAAAATCAAGAAGTGGAAAGTCATAAAAAATAGTTAAAAAAAAAACCAACCTCATAACTCAAACTGAAGCTGCTGAATTTTTGTACAAAGAACTGACTCTATTTCAATGGATGTGAATTCCCTTTCATATTAAAATGATAAGCAAATATATATTTAGTCCATTTCTTTTTTTCTTCTGGGAGTTACGGTTTACTTCCCTCATGCCATCTGCTGTTTCCACTTCTCTAGTCTCTTTAGTGGGTTTTTTTATCTCGCCCTCAGGCCACGTGTCATTTGAAGGTCATTGCGACAGCTCATCAGGATTAATGACAACGTTTTGAGAATGAGAGGAACAATCTGCAGCCAAACTAACAATACACCGCCTGCCACAAGATGAAAATTAGCATGTGATGGCATGTTACACCATGATCAGTGTTAATTTGACAGCTACTTCCAAATGAATACGACAAACACCCTTGACCTTAGTGAAAACACACCCAGAAATATTTCTTTTATTTCGAGCAGTTGTAGTCAGTTATAATTAAATAAACAACAGCCATTTAGTGTCTGTGCAGTTTAATCTCTCAGGATAAAATGCATCATCATCAGTGAAATTAGTTTAATACTTAAATGACCGGGGTTGCCCTGTCACTACTCATGTCTGTTACTGATACCTGAAGAGGAATATTTGCAATCTTACAAAATATTCATATGTAAAAATGGTGAAGCAATGCAGAGGAGGAAAAAAAATGAAAGGTACGTTTTAAGAACAGAGTACAGAGGAGAAACCAAATTTTAAACCTCAGTAATTATAAATGATTGATGGAACATATAAATCTGAATATAACCTGAAAGCACTACACAGTGAGTTTCATTATAGACTGTTTAAAAGACATGAGCTTCAATAAAACAAGTTTTCACCATGACCTTTTGATTTTATTTTTCTTACAATTGTATGTTTCCCAGATCGTTTTTCAACATCAGATATTCATTTGTCTTACTTGTAATGTGTTTCCAGGCAGATAGATTTTTGCCACACGTTTCCACACGAGAAAACGGCCTTTAATGCCACCTGTGAAAAATTTAAACTTTTCAGTACTTCACACTAGTCTAATAATTAAATCTGAAGTAGTAGCAGCAAAGAAAAATAAACAAGCAATTTATGGAGTTTTTCTTGCTATTCAAAGCTGTGCTCAGTTGATGTGTGGGAGAAACTGTTCTGTGTAAAGGTTCCCTGCAATGCATTGTTGTGGTTGTTGTGGTCAAGTATTGAAACGTTCTGCTAATATTTTATGAGATTTGTACTGTTGGAAAGGTGGCACCCTTCCAAACCTGATGTTGCATATATATTGCATTCTCCCATATTGTACTTAAGTTCAGTGATCCTGTAAAACTTCCACAGTGCTGACATGATGCAAGCAGCTCTTGCTAACTTGCAGAACTTACTATAACATGGCGGCGGCTGCTGCTGCTTTATGACATCTCAACAAATATGTGTTTAGGTCTTCGGATCAAATTGTAATGTGCACGGAATCGCATTAAGATTTTTAAAAATGTTTCAACTCTATCTTATAGACACCCCCCACCCCCACCTGGAAATCATGTGTTAGTTGTACCATCCAAATATAACAAAAAGTAGCAGGAAAGAAATTATAAATGGGATGGATGGATTTTCACAAGTAATCAATTTATATATATATATATATATATATATATATATATATATATATATATATATATGAAGAGGCATCCACTAGCAAACCTGAGTGATATGAGCAGCAGTGCAGACAATGCACATTAACACAACATACTCTTTTTTTTTTCTTTTTTTTTTTTTTCCCCCAAACATGATGTGGACACTGTGATGTGCATCTTGGCAGCTGCGGACATAAACTTTTTTAACTTGATGTGAGGACGCATGACAGATGCCTGGACAGTCTGGTTTTAGAGCCGTTGGTCCAGATCAAATCTGGACATGTGTTCGTCTACTGATGCTGACGCTTGTGTCTTGTCAGTGGACATTGTTACATTGCAGTGAACTTTAATACCAGTTGCTCATTGCTGGACGCACGTGTGTCCGTGTTGTTCCTCTGCTGACAATGTGATGACGTCATCACGACCTGTTGACTTGAAAAAAACTGAAGTCATTAATGCCCTAATGAAAACATAATTATGACAACAGTGTCTTAACTAGTTAGCGGGCTTAAGTAAATTGTACTGCACCTGAGGATATTGCCCATTTTCCCCCCTCCATATTAAAATGTTACATTAAAAAGGGCGCAGTACATTTTGGCCAAAAGGTGCTGCCCAATATCTGAAGTCTCAGCTATGCTGCTCTGCGTTTTCCTCAGTTACATGTTCCAAAACCCAATGAATCGACTGCTGAACTTGTTGCCAACTCCTGTTGTTGCAGCAGTAATGTATAGTACTATAATAGTTTGGAGACTACCAGTTGAAATAGCCAATCATTCCACTGTGAAAATGCTCCACATTTTGGGTAATCTGGCTTCAGCCTCAGAGGAGCTTTCTGTACATTGTTCTAAATGAAAAGGAACAGGCAGTTTGAAGAGGGATTGTCGACCAATATTGAGCTAACACCAGCAGACTGTGATTACATTGTCCTCAACTACATTAGTCATTATATGTAGAATGTCAATGATCTGTTTCTTAGTCTATCAGTATCATCCTCTGTCTCTGACTGACTGTACTGCCTGCTGTATGACTGACTACACACTGTGCTTTCCACCTGCAGGCCTCTGGAGGATTTCTAGTATCTATTATACATGGCATAAAGCACAGCACATGAGCAAACACATCAAGCAGCACACAAACAAACACACCAGCTCCTTCGGGGTGTTTTTCCAAATGACCCAATATACTCTTCTCCTATTCATTCCTCTGCAAGATAGGAAGGAGAATGTGCCTTCTGTGTAGTTGTAGTGTGTAGGAGTGCTCCAGGAGTATGTGTCAGAGTTGGAGGCAGGCAGGAGGAAAAGACTGCAGTAGAAAGTCTGAATCAAATCATGCATGGCAACAGTGAGGCCCAACTGCAGATGATGATTAATCAAATACCAGTAACTTTGAAATACCCAACTGAAACACCAGTGAACACGAACAGTTACAGGAAATAAATGAGACCATTAGAGACACACACATTGCATCACATATTATAGTTATTTGTTGTAGGTGATGTTAGTTGCAGCAAAGGAAATAAGAGGCTCTAATTAAAATGTAAAATGTGGAAGCAAAAGAACATATAGCACACGCCCTCTGTCTGCAGCAAGCGCAGGAGTCTCTGGTTTTTTCTCGGTGTTCGATGGAACAAAGTTTTTTGCCCAGCCGCAGAGTTCACTGCTTCTCTGACCTTCCTGAAATGAAACATTTATGACCTTTGACTCTTGTCGTTTTCATTTAACTGTGTAAAAACTCATTGCTCTCCCAACATCACAGCAAATTTTCCCCTCACACACCTGTCACGTTGATTGCACAGGTTTCAGTGTTTGTGCTATTGTCTCCCATTGGTAGTTTTACTACAAATTAAAATTCACAAACAAAATAACCTTGAGACGGTGGATCTGAGAGGGAAAATGCACTATTTTGTTGGCAGTGGTTTTGCCTAGTTTGGGAATTTAAAAAGGAAGTTGCTTGAATAATTTTCGTCTCATGAATTAGTTATTTTTTAATTTGCTAATTTTCTGTATTAACACTAGATGTGACGTATTGCATTGGAGATATAAAACGGTTATGAACAGATTTTTCCTGAAAATGTTTGACTCTCATCCACCAGTCTGCTCTCTCGCAAAATCAGCAGCAGTTCATTGTAATACATAACATGTGGAGATGATGTTTTTATTGACTCACTGGGCCTGTCCCAATGTCCCCCCTTGGCGTTACAGTATGTCCCTATCCCTATGTTTGGAGTTATGTTTCAGAGAATAGGGCATCCCGTCCCATTTCTCTTCAGCAGTGAGGAGGAGTGGACATTCTGCCTGTCTTCTGTCCCTTTGAATGAAGTTGGCTTGGATACAGACTCGCGACCGTTGCTTGAGACGGAGGGAAGAGTCTGCCACCCATAATGCTTTGCGCCTCGCATGTTTTGTGAACCATTGCATTTTTATCGCATCCCTGTTTTAAAAATGGCAACCAAAGGAAACGCACCAATGTAAGTTTTTATTTCCATTAGCTGCAATCATCTTTGTAAATCTAATGGTACATCTTCGTTTATTGCAAACAAAAACATGTGTTTAGTTAAAATGTAAGATTTGTCAGCTTCTGGCTTGTCATACTGTATACACAACCTTATATTAGGTGCATTCTCGCTCTCTGAACGTCTGGGCCATTTTACAGGAACTTCACGGCATGCGTGTGTTTCCACTGATTGGGCCGTTCCAAAAGGGACTGTCGGAACTTTTACAGGAACCAATGGAGTTCCTGTTCAAGGGTAGGTACTCAGGAGTGACCTGGTACAGTCACTGGGTGGAAGTCATGTAGATTGGTTGTCACAAATGACATCATCAGATTGTGACAAAGACCTTGAGTAGTTGCTGGGGGAAGTTTAGCACATGACGTAGCAGAACAGCAAAAAGAAGAAAATAGACAAGAAGAGTGTCCATGTCTAGTCCTGTTGTGATTTCCTCCTCTGCTGCTGCTTTGTTTTGGTGCTTATTCGGGGCGTTACCATAGGAACTGCCATGATACAACGGCATCGAAAGGTTCTTACAGCGCCATTCTGTATGGAGACACAACGCCCGAGAGGACCAGCATGCTTCCTCTGTAAGCTTTTGAAACCTTTGGCTCGAACATTTGCACTTTATCATTTTGTTTTCCATTAGTTTCCACTGAATTGGCAGTTGATATGTCATGTCAGGCATTAAGAAGACTACTATTACCCACTCTGCTTGTGGTCCATCAGAGATAAGGATGATCCCAAACAGACACTTTTAGCCAATAGTTTTGGCTTTCAGAGCATTGCCTGTAGATGCATCTTAACAAGATCAAATGTGCCCTTCGCTTTTTGGGAATTGCTTTGTGAATCATCACAGGAGTCGTTTATATCAGTGCCATTAAATGTTGCTTTTGTCCCCCCCCCATTTTGCCCATTCATGCCACTTAACCTGGCTATCATGAAAAAAAACAAGCTGCACTTTCAACTTGAATTCAAAAACACTTGTAGGATGTTGCACCTGCATCAGTGTGAATATCACCTGCCATTAAGATTCATCACGAGAAAAAGGAGTCGGCAGCTGCATTGCTCGTAGTCTTCTTTCACTGCCTTCTTTTGCTCACTATCCTCCTTTTGTTCCTTTCCTTAACTTTGCTATCTTACAACTTGGAGAAAAAAAAAACCATCCCATCATTTATCTTACCAGTGAAGGCTGAACAGATGTGTACTTTGGTCCTTTTGTTACTCACTTGCTTGTTATGGTGTCTTTTTACAAAAGTTAAACTTTTTCTGAGTTTTCGAAGTCATTGGATGTATTGTCTTTAGGCTCCCTCTACTTCCCTGGTGTGCTTTCAGGGCGTCCCAGTGACGCATTTATTAATATTAGTGGCGCGATGAGCTTGTAAACTGGAGTATTTATAAATGCAGGGCTCCTTTTTCCATATGCTGCGGTTTGTACACACTGTGCTTTGGAAACTATAATAAAACGGACAAGGTTCCTGCTTAATTTGTAGTACACAAGGCTTTCACGGTTACAAAGAAGAACTCTCTTCATCTACTGCAATTTCTGACTAAAGAGAGCCTCAATAATCAATGCATGCCTTAGTTTTCCACTTCTAAGATGGAGTAAAACTGCTCCTTGTGATATCTGATCCACATACTGTAGATTAAGGTGAAATCTCAGATCACAGGTCACTCAGGTGTATCGCCTTTGGAAGCTCCTTATTTGGAACAGCAAGCATGCAAAGTGCTGCTTTTAGATAGAAGCCAGTATGAAGTGACGATCCAGATGAGATTAGTCTCACAAGGTAGAAGGAAAAATCCCAAAGGCAGTCTGATGTGCAGTTTTCTGTAGTGAGTCCAGGTCGAGGCATGCGACCAAAATATAGTTGGTGCCCTCTACGCAGTTTCTGACACCTTCTCAACATGTATTTAGGGCTCTGTAGATGACAGACAACACCTAGCATGTACAATTTGCCTCGCTCTGCTTTATCTGGGATGCAGAGCGGTAATTCCGGATGACTAAAGAGGTTTATTCAATTCTGTGTAAATGTTGCCAGCCGTGGCCAAGTTTCACCTGGCTCATCAGGCACATTTCCATAACCCCCTTTCATTTCTGAATGAGATATGACAGCTCACTCTGCATCCAAAAGCAAAAAGCAGATCAGCCTATCATAGGAGGATTGGAAATGGAGAAAATGTTAATACCTGTATGGAGATTTTTTTTTTCCTGTTCAGTTATCCATAAGATGGCATTCAGTATGACTTATTCAGAGGTGGTTGTACAGTAAGTTTGAAGTTATTTGACTTTCAAAGAACCAGATGTTATTTTATTTCACTTCTACAAAGCCAGAAAGTACTTTAAAACTTTTCAAACAGTCCAAATCAAACTTGGACTTGGCTTTTTTTATATATATACATTTAGCTAAAATTTGTAAGCTTCCTGTGCTTGATGTGCTTTTACATATTTTCATTGCCATTACTTTTTATTCCAGTTGTTAGTTGTTAGCCATGTCTTACCTTTATATTAATAAGAGATTCAGATTGTTGCTAGTTTAGAGTGAGTGAGTAATAAAGATTTTAGTGTAAAAACACAACCTGTGTCACGAATATAAAAGTTATCATGGATGTTGACATACAAGGCAGTCGTTAGCTTGTAAATAGTCTGCTAAAATCATCAAGTCACCAGCTCCCAATGAAACATAGACATAAACTTTACATGAACACTTGAACAGGCACAGATGTTGTACAAGAAACTTTGGGATGAGTGGAAATTAAGACACATCAGTCCAAACACACACTAGTCAAAGTCACCACAAACTATGCTCATGCTATCAGGTACTAACTCCTGTGTGTAACATGTGACTAAAACAGACAGAAAAGTGTCTGTTTTACTTGGAATGCCTAAAAACATTGTTCTTGGCAGGACAATACCATACTGATGTAATAAATGAAGTGATTTTGGTTATTATCAAGAAAACATGGAAAATATCTAGATATATGCTCTGAAATAAAACTCTTATGAGCCATGTTTGTTTTTTTTTATCATTATATTTGTCCAAATAAATGTACCTTTACTTGTACCAGGCATTAAATTAAAATGACCAAGGCGTGGTCTAATAATTTTTCCTGCGACTTTACATGACCTCCCAACAGATTATTAAATGGCAAAATTCAACTGCAGTAGCTGTTTTTCAACCAGTAGACGCCGCATTTCCAACACTGCTAATAATACTAAATATGTCTCGACTTTGTTTTTCTGCCAAAAAAAAGTTTTTTGATGGTTTAGTTGCACTTCAAGACGGAATTAAAAAAGAAAAAGTCACCTTGAATCTTTTCTTGTTTCGGCTGCTCTTCACTATGGCCATTTTTCATATAAGTCCATAATGACTGATGGTAACCTCTTGTCTCCACTCATCTTCACTTCATTGTGTCCGGCACAAAAGAACTTCACCTTTGAGGAAACATTGGGCAGACTTCGTACACGTACCATTACAACTTCTAACAGCAACATATGGATTCCACTCTTGTCCGCTTGCATCCCTTGTTGTAATAACTACACTATCCCTGTGCCAGTATGTGCTTATTATTCTGTTCAGGTAAGATTGATTGTGAGTGTAGAGACACAGCACTACACTGCACATTCAAGGTCTGCTCCAGATTAGGCCCCAGTAGAGGTTCATCTTTGCAGTCAACAGCTTTCATATAATAGAAGATATGTAAGGTAGGGAGCAACCTTCAGGGCTGATACAATGCACTTATTATGCAAAGGGACCTATAGTTAATTTTTGGAAATGATATACACCTGCAGTGGAAATGGACTTTTTTTTTTCATTTTTGACATGAACTTCTTCAAAAAAATTAGCTAAAATGCTGTTGAACTGTAGCCTGACTATGATTTGATTTCATAGTCTGGAGACGATCCACAGACTGAGCTTAAGCGTACGGGTGGGGTCAACGGATGTTTTTCAACGCGTCATAGGCCAGCGCTACGACCAATCATAGCAACAAACAACGTGACATATACAGAGCAACGAAAACAAGTCTGAAGTCTTGTCGGTTCGCATCCCACCTCTGGCTGTCCACGTGTTGTAGTGTCCTTGGGCAAGACACTGAACCCTAAGTTGTTCCCAGTAGCGTCAGGCAGCAGCTGTCTACTGGTGTGTGAGTGTGTGCGTGACTGGGTGAATGTGAGGAATTGTAAAGTGCTTTGGGCACCCAAAGGTGAATAAAATGCACTATATAAGTACAGTCCATTTACCATCTAAAAAAAACTAGCGTCTATCTGGTTGTTTTAACATCCTGTAGGCTAGGCTAATTAATGTTAACACACCGCTAACGGTGGATAAAAAATATCCAACCGGGTCTGTTTACATGCTGATTATCTGACCATAGACTGTATCTAGGTTACATTTGGCAGCCGCTTTTATCCAAAGTGACTTACAATGGTAAGTCTTTATCGACAGCCTGATATTTTATCATTTATATACACTATGATTCATGGTAGTGTCTAACCTGCATGTTGCCCTTTAAGGCTGGGCTGTTTGTTTTTTTTCAGTTTAAAAAAAAACACTCCAACATGTTTCCCAGCCAATTTCAAATTATGATAATAGTCATAATAATAATTATCAAAATCATCATAAATTACATTTCTAACATCCTATTCATTCAACAGAATTTAAAAGTTCTATAGAGAAGGAAAATTATTATTAAATATTGTATCAGGAATAAACGACTAAGTTAATAAAATAAGGCGTCATGTTGGGCCATAAAAAGCCTGTTTGAAAGGAAATATTTTTATTCCCTTTTTGAAAGAATCCAGCGACTGCGCAACTCTGAGTTGGTCAGGAGTGTGTTAATGATGTAGTGTTAAAAAGAGCTTTATTCCTCAGTCTTCTACCTCCATAAATGAACAAACCTGAAAAGGAAAATGACTAATTGAAATTGGAAGAGAAACAGAAAAACTATGTAGTTAATATCCAGAGAAATGACCACTGTGGTGACCACACACAGAGGTGGATGTACTTACTGACTTTAATACTAATGCTCTACAAATCATAAAGTAGTGGTCCAGCACAGAGACTAAATGCGATGTTCATTTTGTTGAGAACACATTATTTTTGAGATACAGCCGTTATTCTCTGAGGAAGCCCACGTTCAACTATCCCATTAAAAAAACTGTAGGTCTGCTTTATATTTTTATTAGTATTGTGGTTTTCTTCACCTGCATTCATAGCAAAATGAAGAAAATAAAGAACATTTAATTGACTGTAAACCTGTTTATATTAGCATTTACCATTCTCTCAAAAGACAAAATGGAAAAATAATGAAGCTGTACTATACTGGTATTGTTATAATGAATGAGGTTAAATGTCCTTTATCAGTCTTCAACTGGAAAGAAAAATCAATTTACACTCTGTACAGTGATGAATGACAAATAATACATCTAAAAAAATTAAATTACAAAGCATTCATGCATCCAGTGGTTTTAGTTTGTTTCTGATTGATTGCAAATTTAAAAAGGCCTCTTTTTTTTTTTTTTTTTTAATGTTTTATGTTTTTACTTCCTGTCTGGACATTTATTCTCACTTTCATGATGTAAATCATTGTCTTCAAGCAATTTATCAACTCGTCTTTCCTCTTATACGACTTAAGCATCTGCTTGAAATTCCAATTTCTAAATAATTGCCAATAATTGCAAATGCTGACCTCTGATCTCCCATTTATTTCCATGAGACCCCATTGATGTCACTGGGGAGATAACCACTGCCTCTTGCTTTAATTTCTTTTTTTGACCTGACCCCTTCAAACTTGAATGTTTCAGTCGCGTGGGTGGCTGTAGGGTATGTTAATTCAACTCCATGCAGATGATGCTATTATTATCCTCTGCAGAATGTCATGATCCATGGTTTCCTTATTCATCAAACCTCCCCCCACACGCATTGCATCTGTCCATCCCACAACGGCGACCGCACTTTACCGTTTCTGGAAAAAAAAAAATCTATTGAGAGGAGACCCCCTAGTCCTCAGTTTTTTCCATTGAGAGGACAATCGCACAATGACTTAGCCCCGTTTAGTGATGCATCACTACCCCACAAGTATTTGCCTGCGTCAAGTTCACCACCTCTCATTAAACATTTGCTCAAGAATGCCCTGTTCTCCAGTCGTGCAGTTTTTTTTTCCCCCCGCTCTAACATCTGGTGCTCGGAAATATCAAGCTAGTCACATCCCGTCTGTGCGTTACGCCTAGAATCCACTACTGCTAATACCAGTCTGTTTATTTAATGAGTGAGAGTCATGTCAAATAAAATCCTTCATCTTCTCCTTTTGCTTGTCACTGTTGACTAAATATCCTCAAATGAAAGACCCGCGGCTCTTATAAACTGTAGTGGGTGTTTGTCGTTTTTATATCAATACAGACTTGAATCCAAAAACACAATTTATTTGCTGAAGCATTAGTCTATAAAATCTCACAAAATGAATACAATGTTTAATCTGTGTTTTCAAACCACAAGGTAAAACCAGAAATTATCTTATTTGGGCCAGAGAGAAACTGGGAAATATTCACATTTAAGACACTAGGATGAAAAAAGCTACATATTTAGTTAAAGGTTGCAGATTAATTGAATAGTTCCCAGCTAATCGATAAATCACTGAAGCGTTGCCATGGGTATGTGCAATGTCAACAACAGAAAATTAGATTCATAGAAACCTTTCTACTGTGCAGAGCTGCTCTGGTCAATGACTGTGCTTTGATTTTACCTACTAATAAATATATTTTAGTTATTTTTCCATCTTATTTTGGTAGATTTACTCTTCTTTAAACCTCACCTGTCTCATTTGTCGAGCTCTATTATATGTGAATGTCGTTTTTATGTAGTTTTTCATCAACATTTATACATCTACAGCTTGTCTAGGAATAAAGGAAAATAGATTTGGTCACAAGTGTTTTAGTATTAGTTTATTATGCACTGTAAAAGATAACAAATACATAAGGAAGTAAAAAAGACAAAATATTAATATGCTTATATAGATCCTCCCTTCAACATAATTAACAGTCAAAATTAATCAAATGTGAAAAAGTAACTTAAAAAAAAAATTCAAAACAATACAATAAAACACAAATAAAAAAGAAATGACCATTATGAGAATAACACATGGACATGAGTTAAATAAGACTTTAAGGACAAATAATAAACTTAGGAAAATTATTTATATTTATTTATAAAAGCAGCTTTAGCTTCGTGCCTAACGTGACTAGGCTAGATGTTATACAGTATGTAAGCACAGAAAAAAAAGACCAGTAAAACTCAAAATGATGGTTACATAATCAAGTGCTAACACCTGTGTATGACATGATTAAAACGGACAGAAAAAAAAAACATGGAATGTTGGTTTAATGCCATAGTTATTAATGTAAGAACTGAAGTGATTTTGGTTACTATCAAGAAAACATGGGATGGATGGAGGGATGGATGGATATTAGCTCTGAAATGAAGTTATGAACTTTTTTAACAGTTATCATTATATTTGTCCAAACAAATGCACCTTTTAATTGGATTAGGCGTTAAAATGACAAAGAAACTGAAGAAAACAAGGTGTTGTCTCACATTTTTTTCCCCCATGTCTCTATCTGTGCTCGGCAGAAACCTCAGTAGCAGTGTTTGTTCCAGCAGTGAAGTTGACCTCCAGTCTAAATGTCTATTTATTCATTGGCTCCTTGTATCTTCTCGTATCCAAGGTTGCTCATCTTATCTTCAGGCATGTACAATATTTGTCGAGTCAGTTTGCTGAAACCTTGGCATTGATGTTGTCTATTATTTCTGCACAGTCAAATGAGACATTTGCATTTCCCCCGTAAGCTATCTACTGCACTGCGAAGTAATGAGTGTATTTTTATACACCCTCCACTGTTCAAATATTGCAGCAAAAGACGCCGGTGTTTGGTCGGAAGAGTTTCACCTGAAAGTGTTTGTTTTTATGTTAATCAGAGGAAATAATTGTCGGAGTCTGTGTGCTCTGTAAGACGTCTGCAACATCTGATCTGACTGGTATGATTTATTTTTTTGGTGTTGGTAAGCAGGAGGTTAGTATTGGGAGGTGGGGTGGGGTGGGGGGGGGTCTGTTAATGCTTTACAAACTGGCAGAAGGAGAGCGACAAAGGAGGCCGTGGCCTATTCAAAGGCCACAGTGCAACCCCTCTCACATGCCAAGCATTCCAATGTGCTGTGTAAAGGTTGGAGCGGCGCTGAGAGGCGAGTGGTCCTTTCTCATGAGGACCACCTTAAACACACACACACACACACACACACACACACACACACACACACACACACATATACTTGTTTTCATGTCTCACGAGGACCAAGTTTTTGATCAATTAGCCATTGGGTCGTGAGTGCAAGCACATCTTTTTTTAATTAAATAAAATTATTTTTTTTTTAAATTTTGAATAAAAATGAATGAATACATAAACACATGATAATAATCATTTTAAAAAATTAAATAAATACATGTGAATAAATAAAGAAAAAAAAAGAATATTTTTTTTAAAAAACCCATAAAATCATGTTCCCCATGATGTGACTGTGTAAACATATCAATGTCCCCATGAAGATAGAAATACACAGACACACACACACAGACACACACACACAGACACACACACACAGACACACACACAGACACACACACAGACACACACACAGACACACACACAGACACACACACAGACACACACACAGACACACACACAGACACACACACAGACACACAGACACACACACAGACACACACACACACACACACACAGACACACACAGACACACACACACAGACACACACACACACACACACACAGACACACAGACACACACACAGACACACACACACACACACACACACACACAGACACACACACTGCTGATAAAGTGTTAAATATCCAGATTAGTGAAGTTCCTCTGCTCACATTAAACCTTTGTGCTTTTTCCATATAATGCTTCATATGATTAACTTCACCTTTACAAAGTTACATCTCCATGGAGAAGTGTTAGGGTTTAAAAAACTGCAGAAAGACTTTTCTTTCCCTTTACCACGTTTTCCCCCATTTATAATCTGTGCTTTTATTATGTTGTTTTTATCTTAGTATTTTTTATCTTTTATTTTGTTTTTATCTTGGTACAGAACAAAACTTGATAAAACACATTTTCTTTTTAATTATTATTTTTCGGAATATTTAAACTATTAAACAAGGTCTGCCTTGGCTGAGTTTTGCACTCTGAGTGCTTTTCTAGTTATGGTTGTGCTTAGTGTCTTTGACTTTTTAGTTTTTATCTCAAAATTTTGACTCTTTATCTCATGACTTTGCCTTTTTCTCATAATTTTTTGCTTTTTAATCATGATTTTGACTTCACTTAATATGCCTTATAATCCAGTGCACCTTATATATGAATAAAATAAACCACCTACAACATAAACCTTTCATTGACAGGGTGCCTTATAGTCCAGTGTGCCTTATAGTGCAGAAAATACAGTATTTGTATTGAAATTAAACCGTCTATCCACTGACCACAGTTAGAACTCCTGTTTTGTTTTTGGGTTAGCAAACAAGTGAGACCTTTTGGAAAGAGCTGGTTTTGTAACCTCATCCTGCTCCATCTAAAACATGGAAGCAGCAGTCTAATGCTCAGACATGCCCAGAAGCCAACGGAAACCACAGGACCAGTACTTGAAAGTAAAATTTCTGCTGCACAGAATTAACAGCTGGACAAATTGAATGTGGAAATGTGCTCCAGTTTGTTCTCTGCACCTCAGTGACACAACACAGTTGGCTGGGTTATTGTTTAATATGCTCTCCACTCAATTTGTCCAGATTAATCAAATAAAAAGGCCTCTTGTGTATGTATTTTGCATAGCTTAACAAAGCCTTTGGTCAAATAGGAACATTTATCAGCAGTTTATTTACCTGCTGGTTATATATGTGTGATTGAAAAGGCAGTTGTGTATACATGCTGCTGTCCCTGTAAACTGAAGCTGCCATCTTGAAGTTTGTGTTTCCATTCACTGTAAATAAATGTTTGTGGAGACCTGAGCAGTGAATAGTATTTGGCGGGCAGGTGTAGTCACCCATTAGCTGGCGTACTGAAATCCAAATATTGTCCTCTGTGCGTGTGTGTGTGTGTGTGTGTGTGCGTGTGTGTGTGTGTGTGTGCAAATAAGCAGGTGCAGTGGTCATGGATCTATTCACACTGTGTCCTGTTGGATGATAATGGAGGAGTGTTTTGTGCTTCGAATGGTCGTTGTCTTGAATGCAACGGACTCTGCAGTAAAGCCAGTTATATTCATCAGTCAATCTACTTTATATGTGTAGCACATTTAAAAGATCCACAGAGGAAACCAAAGTGAAACTGTACATAAAATAGGAAAATAACTTCGACATGGGAACCAAAACCAATTAAATGAACAGGTTAAATAAACAAGGACAAAAAGTCAAATGTCTTTGTTTGAATTCTTTTTAATCTGA
Source organism: Siphamia tubifer (assembly GCA_020466265.1). NCBI lineage: Eukaryota > Metazoa > Chordata > Actinopteri > Kurtiformes > Apogonidae > Siphamia > Siphamia tubifer. The sequence goes on from CM035783.1 coordinate 3,795,912, forward strand.
CCAAATGTGTAACAATAAATGTGTTCATCGTACGGCTAGAAACATATATATATAGTCTTATTAATACATAATTATGCAGGTTCATACATTTTGAAAAAAAAACTGGGGAAGTTTTGGAATTTGAAAAAGGCAAATGCCAAGCCTGGAGAGGTTTTGGAAAAGTAAAAAGACCCAAAGATTTGGAAAAGTCATGGACTTATGGTCTCATCATTTTGACTTTTTAATCTCATGATTGATGTGCGGATAATATGGTAATCTAAATTTTTACCACAATATTAGCATATTTCCATGCAAAATATATAAAACAAATATGGTTTAATAATCCCCGCGTTTTTCCACATAACATTTTGATAAATATCGCAGCGTAACTTGACACAGGTATCGAATATGCGATGTCCAGACGTGTGCACATAAGGTAAACTAACAATGAGGCTCAGAAGAAATCCTACATGACCTAAATGATGTTTATTTGCCAACAGATATACAATAAATAAACCAGTATGCGATGTCTTGCATGAAAGCAGGTCACACTGTTTTGCAGCCCATGTTGGAACATGGACGCTGGAGCTACTTTGCCAGCGTGAAACATTTGAAAATGGTTTCCCCTGCAGCGATAATAATGCTACATGAACATAAAGGCTGTAAAAGCCTTGAAACAGGCGGCCTAGTTGACTTGACTTTTGTAAAGCAAGAGGTAATTATTTTATTTTTGACACTTGTGACTCACTTATGCCATGCGTGGAAAAAGAAAGAAAGAAGTCAAACATAAGCAGCACTTTCTTTCATGTACTGTGTATTTTCTACTGGTATGTTTGTTCATCATGGGATGTAACCACACCCCCACCTTTCCAGCACAACTCGATCCTCTCGCTATTCCACTGCAGGTTGTACCTGGTAAACCCCCCCCCCCCCCTCCCTTGTTAGCTATGATGGTATTTCTGTGGTTACTAAGGGTTAATATGATTCCCAGCTCTGGCTCAAGGACAGAGTGGCTGGAGACGATGCACAGGTGTTTTGGGAAACTACTGTGGGAAGGTGACGCAGAAACACAAAACACACACTATGAAGACGTTTACATTAGACGTTTCACATGCACAAGCTAACGGGGGCGGGACTTAGGTCACTAGCTTTGTCATCAGGTCATGGCCCAATGAAGAGAGTGGTTCTGATGGAGTTGCGAAGCCCCACCCATGTGACTGACACACGGTAACAAAAAATTCTAATAATTAAAGCTGTAAACGTTGCAGATATATGCTTTTTTTTTAATCCCCACCAGAATTGATAGTTTTACTGGTCTTTTTTTTCTGTGATTACACATAAGAGCTAGCTTAACTGCACTATCCATATTCATACCATGTATGGGTCTAGTGATGCTTCATAATCAGGGGAGGCGGGGCTAAAAGGTTGTCTTTCAGATCCTCTGTATGCAATAGGACGGTACTACAACTAATCAGTCTAATCTTTAGGATGACGTAGTTAGAGCGCTGGAAGGTTCTTGTTAGGAGTCCGGAGAAAGTTAGAAATGACTAAACAAAATGGTGGTGATGTTTTCTAACATTCTTCACTCATCTTTGATAAAAGGAAATCGCCGCTCGTTGTTGTTGTTCTTCTTCTATGGTTCTTCTTCTGGTTGTTTGGCTCAGAGGCACTTTGTTAGGCCCGCCCTCTGACTCTATACTTCACCATGATTCGCCGGCCAGTTTCAGAGAAATCTAGCTAAACATTGAATAAAGCGTAACTAGACTACTACTGTAGCACATTACATGTGCTAGTGTGGCTAGGCTAATTTATTCTGTTAATATAAGACACAAACAGAGATCATAGATTGTGGCCTTTTTTCTGCCCAGTTTTCTTTGAATGGGCAGAGCATTACTCAGAGGGGCAGGACTTGTCCCTGGGGCTGCAGCGCCCCTAGTTTTCTCTCTCTCTTTTTTTTTTATTTAGATAATTAGTCACCTAATTTGGGGACATGCAAATAATAACTCCAATGTACCAGTGTTTAACCTTGTTGAACATGTACAAATGGAATAAAATCTAAAGTCTATTCTATCTTCATCAGGGTTTAGTAATACATGATGGTAAATCAATTAAAAAATGTTAAATAGACAGAAAAAAAGGTAACACTGGGTATTTATGGGTTAAAAAGGGAGAAACTGCGGCTGTATGTGATAAACCTCTCCATAATGACAGCAGTGGTGTTGGCCCAGGTGGGTGGGGGTGCGAGTTTGTTTTTTTTCCTCCCCCCATGCAACAAGTAGGGGTCCACTTCGTATGCTTAAAGGAAGAAGGGGAGAGCAGAGAGACCCACCCAGTGCCTTCCATCCATAGGCCGGTCTCCTGCGCGCACAGGATGCGCTGCGCACCGCGGGCGGACTGCACCATTCCGCAGGTCTCCACCAGGGAGGCTGTAATCCCATCGTGTTGCTTCGTGCAGCCTGTGAAGGGAGGAAGAGGGCACTGCTCTGCGCTCTGACGCTCTCCCCCTGCACTCCTCCCCTTCTCTGCCGGAGTGTCACCCCCTTCTCCTCATCCCTTCACTCCCTCTCTCTCTCTCCGTCGGTGAGGCTGGTCGGCGGCGCACGAGCCCCGGGGATCGTCGCATCATCGGCATTGTTCACTTATAACCGCAGCTTTTTTATTTTTCCTCCTCCTTCTTCTTCTTCTTTTCATCCACCACCACCACCACTACTACTATTACTACTACTACCGATCGTCCTCATGTCTTTACCGGGGGAATCTACCGCATGCACGCCAGTCCGGTGACGTGCCCGAGCAATGTTCACATCAGAGACCGCGTCGGATTTACCTGAGTGTCCACTGTCCTCACACTGTCACAGCCGTCTGCTCACTGCGCGCACCGCCGTGGACTTCACCGATTGTCACTGAAGAGGAGGAAAAGGAAAACACACCGGATTTCAAGGATGGGGTTCTACGGCACTTTAAAGATGATTTTCTATAAAGTGAGTAAGAATCGCAGCCGCGTTGACGCCCGTGCGTCACCTCCATCCATCGCATCCCTTGTCTCATTATTTAATGTTTGACTCGCTCTGTCGCCCTCATTATCTTTGACGTGCTTCTCTCGGCACATTGTACGGCCACTGCGGAGGATGAGCAGCAGTGTAGCAGACCCCCAGAGACGCTGCTTTAATTGCCTGGGCCTCTGTGTTATGTTAGCGCTGCGTTAAATGTTGTAATATCACGACGCGATTTGGCATCCTCTTCCCTTCCTTGGTAACTTCAGTCTGGTAAATAAACGCAGCTGCTGTGAATCAAGGGGTGAAAATTGGATTTGTTAGCAGGTTTAATTCTGCAGTGATGTATGGAAATATGCATATTATTGCCCTTTTTTTTGCATCCTCTTTTGCCTCAGAGTTGCACGGATGCTCTCTGCACCTGTACACCAACTGTGGTCCTCCCCCTTTTTTCCCCCCACATTAGAAATGCAAAGCAACACTATATATATTCTATATATGTATATATGCACGGCGCTTATAACCCTTTGGATCACCTCCATATTGATTCAGACTTTCACCAAATAACTAAGTCTCCAAAGAAAAACACCCCCCCACACACACACACACACACACCCGCACACTCCTCCCCAGTTTGCAGCCTTATTATGATTCTACATTATGCAGCACTGACCAAAGACGGACTGTTTGAGATGCATGCATGCCTGTGTGCGAGCGGTCTGCCCGTCAAGAGTCCGTTTTATTCCCTGACATGGTGCACTCGCCTCAGGCTCCCAACCGCAGATAATGGGTCACTGTGTCAGACTGCGTGAGGTACAACATCCTCAAGGATGTCGGGTGTATTATGTTGGACGGCAGCCACAAAACGATGCAGCCTTTAGTTAGAAGAACCAAGAAGAAGAGGAACGGTTCTCCATTAGGCGGAGCATAATGTAAACAACTGTGTCATAACCTCTTTGAAACTGTGATACTTGAGGGGAATCCTCATCTACAGTAGCTGCAGTCAGGTTCAGCCCACAGTGGATTGTAGATTTGGTGTAGTTTCATCATATTACTAGTGTTAGAATGTTGGCTCATTTTCCTGCTGCCGTCGCCTCTAGAGGAAAATAAAACCCTAAATTGAAGCGAGGGTCAGTGAAATTCTCTCGATGCGATGATCTTTGTGTTAACAAGTTTGCAAGTATGATGCGGGCAGTGTTTTGTGTGTGACATGAACAAGTCTAGATGCTAGCGCCTCAGTGACTCTACAAGTGTTGAACAATATGATGAAAGTGTTCGACGGCCGTTTTGAAACTGATAAATGACAGCTATTTTTTCAGATGACTGATGTCGTAGGATGTAGTCTGCGATGAAACAAATCAACATGTTATGTAAGAGTGATTGCCGTCTTTAAAATATCATTAAGTGTCTGTATCCATCTGTCGTGCTTTTGGCCAGATAGGGAAGGAAGAGGAGCCAGAGATGAAGGGAAGACTGATTAGTAGTGATTTACAAACACTCTATGGTTACCTTCTACTGAAGCACAGGAGCAACACTGGTTGAGCTGGCTTTTTTTTTTTTTTTCCCTTAACATCCGTATTTAGTTTGAGGTTTTCCCAACATGCACACACACACACACACACACACACACACACACACACACACTCGTCTCTATGTCTCATGAGGACCAAGTTTGTAATCAAGCAGGTATTGGGTAGTGAATGTAAAAAATTAAAAATGATTTAAAAAATTACTAAATATAAATAATAAAAAAATAATTACATGATTAAATAATATAAAAAATTATAAATAAATTATTTTTTAGTAAAGTAAAGTTTAGAACGATAAAAATAAATACATCAAATTGAATGAATGAATGAATAAATAATAATGGAAAAGAAATTATAAATAAATAATGGAAAAACAATACATAGATATTTTTAAGTACACAAAAATAAATAATTTTTTTAAATACATGTTTTGATTTACACCTGTTTCTCTCATGCTTTATGGGGACTTCTGGGAAAAAAAACAAATGAATGTATTTATAGGACCACATCATTTCTATTTTACTAGTGGGGACCTTTATTCATATTAATCCCTTGTGGGGACCTGAATTTTGGTTCCCATAGTGTCAGAGGTCCCCATGGTGTGACTATGTAAACATATCAATGTCCCCATAAAGATAGAAATACAAACACACACACGTACACACATGGAAAGACAGCACTCCCCCTTCTTCTTTTTTCTTTTCCTCTCACACTCTAAAACACACACACAAAGCGTACACACACACACACACACACACACACACACACACCCAATGCATGCATACACACACCCAGACTCTCCTTGGCTACTGAACTGCCTTTGCAGTGAGATCACCGCTTAAAGAACAAGGAGATTCGGTTTAAGAGCTGGATCTTTACAAGCAGGAATATCTTATTAACCCCCCCTCCACACACACACACACACACACACACACACACACACACACACACACACACACACACACACCTCCCCTTTCAACTCCCACTAATCAAACCAGCTCTGTCAGCCAGTTAAATGTAGATAAGTGGAACACAGGCTCCAAATATGCAACATCCCGACTAGTTTGAGAAAATCGTAAACAACAATTGCACGTTCACATTTCCTTTATTTATTTATTTATTTTACATTTTCATTGTAAATTCTTCCAGATTTTTATGACTTTGGCTCGTCTCCTCTGTAGCTGCTGCAGCCTCACACAGGCGCTGACTCGTGAGGAAAAGATCACAAATCATTGGTCAGATCACATTCTTATGTCCAGCGGGCACCTACTCTGCAGTACATGTTGGTGTGCGAGTCATGTACACATGTTTGAGCTCAGGCTATGCTGCCCTACAAAGTACAAAGGCTGTTACTGCATGGTTTGGCCAAAATTAGTTGTTTTTTTTCCCAACATTCAAATCATTCTTTGTCATGTAATAAAATATCATCTCAAATGTCTGTCATTTTGGAGACTATTGGAGAGTGTTTGTACAGTAACTGCAAAAAGTACTAGTAAAACAAACCAAAAAAGACAGTAAAGACCATTACTGTGTTCTTACCAATGTCCATTTAGGACCCTGACCCAATAGTTTACAGTCAATACCTGTGTTAGACTGAAACACATGATGGAATTACTGTATTTTATGCACTATAAGGTGAACTGTCAATGAAGGTTTTTTATGAAGGTTTTTCATATGTAAGGCGCATTAAGTGAAGTCAAAATTCTGAGATAAAAGCCAAAATGATCAGATAAAAAGTCAAAACGATCAGATAAAAAGTCAAAACGATCAGATAAAAAGACAAAACGATCAGATAAAAAGTCAAAATGATCAGTCACTAAACACTACCAGAATTAATCCATATATCAGTCACACTGTGTTTTTTGTAGAACTAGTTAATATCCAGTAACAATAACTGCCTCATGTCTAATAATCTACCTACAACTACTGGGGCTGAACAACAACAGAACTTTAAGGTCATTTTTCTCAGTTTAGTGTCTGTACAGTTACTGACTTTTTACTTTGTAGGACAGTGTAGTTGTCTATTTTAGTTTTTTTGTTGGTTTTATTTTGTGGTGCGTTGCTTCTATGGTCGACATTATTGTAGGGATTGTGTTTTGATTTCCACTGCATGGGAGCAACCGCTGAGATCCTTTCAGTCACTCAGCATTTCTGAACATAAAATATCTGCTCACATGCTGATTTGGGTTCATCATTGCCTTGATTATGCTGCGTGCTATTTTCAGAAGTCAAATGTGCCCCTGAGGCTGAAAACACCAGGGACAATTGCACACAACTACCAGTCAACCAAATTATAGTGATAAACAAAAAACACATCTTGACAGAGACGTATAATCATGTCAAAGAACCAAACATAAACGTCATCTTTTTTTTAGTGAAGAATACGTTACTGCTAACATACTTTAATGCTCCCATAGAGGACTTTAAAAATTGGAAATTTAAATAACACAGGGTTTTTAAAATAGTGGGGCAGCTTAATCCAAATATTAGTAAAGCAACAAAATTGGTGGAGATGAATTTTAGGACATACCGCATCATTTCAGAAGGGGGTCCCATGGTTTTATCTCAACAAAACCCTATGCTTTTTTAAAATTTTTATTTTATTTCAGAAAAAGTGGAGAAAAATTCTAACACTTGGAAATGATAACCATGGATCATATGAACTTTTTTAGGTATGTTAATTGAGCTAACTTTAACACATTTCCATGGTAAGAGACATTTTAGTGTGAAAAAAGCCTTTTTTTTCTTAGTAAAACTTAGAGAAAAACCAATCTTGCAAACAAATACACATATTTAAACAATTTTTGCATCATCAATAGCTTTTAATTATGAAAAACAACCATTTCAGTAGAAAATCTGCAATTTTGAGCACGAGAACGGTCATTTTACCCCAAAATATCCATATTATGAAACTATCTCAGCCACTTCATGACGACTAAAAATGTCCTGATGGTTTTAAGACAAGAATGATGCAAAATTGTTTAAATATCTGCACTGGTTTAATAATTGTTTGAAAACGGCAAAAGTCGACTTAAAATATCTTTTGGTCTGTTCAACGAAGTCATATTTCAACAAGACTTTATGAAGTAATAGATGTTTTCCTATAAGTTTTCCATTCCAGGTTGAGACTTGTCCAACTGTAACTGGAGGCAAACTGTCGACAGACGCTATGATTGTCAAAAAAATAACACATCCGGCACTGTGGATGATTCATAAAATACAACAGATTTCCTGTCTCTGTGCAGCCGTCGGTAAAAAATAAAATAAAATCAGGCTGAGGCTGAAACTGTAGGACTTTAATCCAAACTATCTAAGTTTTCTCTTAAACATGAAGCATATTTAATTAATCAAGGCCAGCCTGTCACGCTGACTGCATGTATTATTTTGGCTCAGTTATTGGGAGATGAGATGGTGATCACTTGCATGTGTGGCAAGAAGCTTTGGCAGAGCGAGTAGCAGGCATGGGATGAAGAAAAGTGTCTTGGCCGGGCCGTTACACAGAGTCCTTTGTTTGCTCAGTAGGGTAGGTGGGAACAGGGACTGGGTGCTGTGTGCACACGCAGGTGAAAGAGAATAAGAAAGACTGTCTCGCTTTGTTTTTCTTTTTCAAGTATCAGTAAGGGAATCAAACTCCAGTGCCAAAGAATGTGCTCTGTGCCCCTCTTCACCATGTATTGGGTGTGAATGTGTGATTGCCTCTGGTTATTATGAAATGTCTTGTTGCTCAGTCAGTGTTTTTCACTCATTCAACATGGAAGACAATCACAAAAAAAACCACCAGTGCTTTCACATCTTGAATTCTAATAATGTTGAGCGTCTCCATCTGCAGATAAGTTGTATCTTCCTTCTTTGTTATGGAACATGGTAATAAATTGAATCCGTAGCCTGTACATTAAAGTTTAATTTCCCATTTGCATTTTTCCATTTTTCTGCAAGACTGTGGTGCCTGTATTTTAATGTGCTGAATTTCAGACATAATGTTATGTCTGTCACTGGCACAGCTGTGTTCTGCTGTATTTGAAAGTTTCAAATGGCTTAAAAACTACAACATACAACACGTTACAGCACAATTAATTTTCTCGCTCTATTTTCCTTTACTTTGCTGGGGGGGGTGGGGGGGTGGGGATGTTTTTTTATTCTTTGGCCTTTAATGTGCTCATTGTAACTTTAATGGTACTACATGATTAATATTTCTTTCTTTTGTTGTCTGTCTTTTTTCAGATGAAGAGGAAGTTGGACCCCGAGGTCCGACCTTTCCCTTCAGGAAAAAAGCCGTGCAAAGGCACAGAGTATCCAAGGTAAGGAAACGTCCATGTCACCTGTAAGAAGACACACCTATTCCTGTTTCTTCTATTTATTTTTTCTTGTTTCCATTATCCTGCTTTTCTTTCCCAGTGCCTTATATCCTTACTCGAATGTGTTGCACATTTGAAATAACACAGCGTGAAAAGCATGAAAGAAACGACTAGGGTTGGGCTATATGTGCCTTCAAAAAGAATACTGGTTCGCACTGTTTTATATCTGCAAGACTCACACAGCAGCCCCAGATGTTGCTCCAACTCTAAATATTTCATGCCTGTGTTCACATGTAGCCACATTAAAATTCAGACTGAACACAGCCACTTAGCTATAAATGTTGCTATGTAACTGGCCCCGTCTCAGCTTCCTCTCCCATTAAAAATGAATCAATAATGAAATGGACCCCCAGCTTCCCGATTTGCTGTCAGCAAGCAGAAACAGAGTACGAGGGTGTCCACCGGGCACGTTCCCCTGCTGCCTTTATAGCTGGGGAGGTTATTCTTTTGATCGTGACAGAGATGATTAAAGCACCAAAATTAGAAGGGAAGATCTTTAGGACATCAGAAAATATGACCCTCTAGTCATGTGGTTTTATCTACAAATATGCTTTTTTTGGGTAAAATCTGTTTTTTTAGAATTGTTTTTTTTTTTTTTTTTTTTTAGAAAATATAACACTTGGAAATGATACCTATGGATCCTATGAAGTGTTTACAGTATTTTCATTGAGGTAACAGACATTTGTGGGTGAAAAAAGCCTTTTTTGTTTGTAAAACTTAAAAAAAAAAAAAAAAAAAAAAAAAAAAGTATCTCACAAACTGATGCAGATATTTTTGTTCTAAAACCATCAGGAAATTTTTGGTCATTCGAAGTGGAAGGGATAGTTTAGAGGTAAAATTGCAGTTTTTGCGCTCGAAATTGCTGATTTTCTGCTGAAATTAATGTTTTGCTTAATTAAAAACTATTGATGATGTAAATTTTGCAAGATAGGTTTTTTTTAAAAAGTTTTATTAACAAAGGCTTTTTTCACCCCAAAATGTCTGTTACCATGGTCATTTGTTAAAGTTAGCTCAATTAACATACCTACAAAAGTTCCATAGGTATCATTTCCAAGTGAAAAAAAAAAGAGATTTTACCTAAAAAAGCATATTTTGAGATAAAACCATGTGACCGGATTTTTTGGCACCCCTTCTGAAATGATGCAGTGCATCCTAAAATTAATCTCTACCAATTTTGATGCTTTAATCATTTCTGTAACGATTCTTTCTAATATTTGGGTGAAGCGGCCCCAGTATTATATTGCCAGGGTAAGACAGGTTCCCTTTGAAGGCCTGTCCTGATGTGAAAACCCAGGTCTGTTCAACAGCATTCAAACTTAAAAAAAAAAAAAAAAGAAATGCCATAGAAGCTTTGGATTTTTACCATTGTGACAAACACACATTTGCCACTTCATTGTGCATATTACAGATAAAATGAATTCAGCTATTTTAAGCACCCCTCAAGTCACATTACAGTCATTTCCATGTGGAGAACATCCAAATTAAGTAAATGTCTTTTCCCTAGTGGAGGAGTTTAACATATTTAGATTTTAGGGTTTTGGGCTATTTGTTCGTTATTTATTTATTAATCTTTTTTTAACCCTTTAAACTTCCAAGGGCCCACATGCAGTATAGGCTGGAAGTAGTCGCTCAAAAATGTTAAATAAACCATGTCACATGACCTAATGTAGTTTGACAACGGAGATTCTCACACACCAGAAGATATATAATAAACCACTTTCAGATAAAATAACCACAGGTGGTACAATCACTCATTTCTTCAAATTACAAATGACAAACAGCTGATTTGAACCTTTATAATAATAATGATAATAATAATAATAATAATAATAATAATAATAATAATAATAATAATAATAATAATAATAATAATAATAATAGTAATAGTAATAATAATGGATTACATTTCTATAGCACTTTTCAAGGCACCCAAAGCGCTTTATATTATTGATCCATTATTCATTCACTCTCACATCCTCCCTCTGGTGGTGGTAAACTACATATGTTGTCACAGTTGCCCTGGGGCAGACTGACAGACGCATGGCTGCCATTTTACACCTACAGCCCCTCTGACCACCACCGAACATTCGTACACCAGAGTGAGTGACACTGGAGGCAAGGAGGGTGAAGTGTCTTGCCCAGGGACACAACGGACTGACTAGGACAGAGAGCGGGAATCAAACTGCCAACCCTTTGGTTAATGGACGACCCGATTATGTCTCATAATTATCCAGAGGAACCAACAAACCCAGTCATAGTCCAACAAAAGCATCCAAAACAAAAAAAAAGTCCAAATCACATCAAGACATTAATAAATATCCACAAATGTTTTATCTATTGCATCATTTAACAGGACCTGCCTCCAATATCCCAGTTTTCATCTTAATATTTTCATTTATAATATAATTAAACATAAACTGTATGTTATTAAAATGGTTCAAGAACAACATTCAATTGACTTTATTAAGAAATTGAGGCGAAATTGAGTGAAAGTTTAAAGGGTTAAAGCTTTTGTACACTTATACATATTGATAAAGATGGTTCAAGGTTACATGGGATCACATTTTTATTGAAATAATAAAAAGTTGTTTTGGGTAGACCCACAAGGCCCCTTCAGATAAGCCTAATGTTTGTGCAAACACAAGGAAGGCAATGAAACCCAGACAGAACCTAATCCCTCTAAAGCCTTAGACAGATGTGATGGAGTCTCTTCCTTCCTTCTGTGTCATTACTGTTTGGAAACTTAAAATGAAGCTTGAAAACATTCAGTTTTATTCTTCTGTAAATCATTTGGTTGATTGATGGAAAATTAATCTGGTTTAATAGTTACAAAGATTTTTTTTTTCTTGTTGCAGTACATTTACGTAAATTTCACACTGCTGGGTTTTGTCTTTGTTTGTAGGATAGTTTCAGAGAAAGATTTTAATAATAATAATAATAACAATAATACATTTTATTTGTAAAGCACTTTTCATAGAACTCACACTTTACATAATGCAGATAAAAATAAAAGCCAGCACAATAAAAACCTGACAAAAGCAGAAAGGAATATGAAAATACTTTTCTGGTGTTTTTACATTAATAGATTAGTCAGTAAATAGTAAAACAAAACAAAAAACAAACAAACAAACATGGAATCACGGAAAACAGTAATTTAATGCATCTTTAAGTAGAAATAATGTTCATAATGAAACTTTTCATGAGTTGATCAAAGAAATAGAGGTAATTAGAGTTAGTGTCTTCATTATTATTAGTTGTTGTTATGGCTCAGTCACATTGAAATAAACTGTCATGACTTTATGCTGGTTATTGTATTTAGTTCACTATTTTTCACATGACGTTGTATGGGATCAGCATCTTTACTCTGGTGCACCCACCCCCGACAGTGTCCTGTGAGCCCATTTCTGGTCCAGTTTTGGTCAAAACGAAAGTAGTCCCGGCAGGTTTCCTGGGGTCAACAAAATAAAACGTGTTTCTTCTCAAAACAGAATGTGTTTGAATGAATGATTTATTTGCAAAACAAAACCCTCAGGGAATAAAAACTCACACCTCATAATTGCTTGGAGCTACTTTCTCTGAATAGTGATCAATGCGCATCGTCACTGCTAACAGGTGTGCACCTGTACATAGCAGCCACAAACACAGCCGAACAACTGATGAAAGTAGTTTGCTAGGGTGCACAGCTGTTAGCAGTGACAACACTAGAGCATTGATCGTTATTCAGAGAAAGTAGCTCCAAGCAATTACAAGGTGTGAGTTTTTGTTCCCTGAGGGTTTTGTTTTGCAAATAAATCACTCATTCAAACACATACTGTTTTGAGAAGAAATGCATTTTGTTTTGTTGATCCCAAGAAACCTGCCGGGACTACTTTAACTTTAATCAAAACCGGACCAGAACTGGGCTCACAGGACACTGTGGGGGGTAAGTTACTGTGGGTGGACCAGAGTAAAGACACTGATGACAAACACATTCATGAGAAAAATAGTGAATTATTCCTTTAATATGTCGTCACTGTTTGTCTGTAAAGGTTATTTCTATTTGAAGTAAAACCATGGTTGTCATGTTCTGGTTAAAACACCCACACCAGGCTGTTTCTGTCATTTACAGTTTCATTTATTTTCTTCCCATGATGCTTTTTCAGCCCGGCAGGAATCGTCCCTTGTCCAGCCACACCCACCACCTTTGGTCACATCAGAACAGCCAATGGTCAGGGGCAACAGAGAAGGCGTATCCCCTCAATCCAGCCACCTTCGGGTCTCCAGGAATGGCTCCGAACATTTCAGGTCAGCACGGTTGAGTCGTCTCTGTCCTGTCTTATTATTCCATTCCTCTGAGGGGCGACTCCAAACCCTGGAGCGAAAACTCATCAAAAAGCAGATGTTGTGCCCAATCAATGTTCACTTAGTCTCCCAGATAATTGCTGCCTTGTTGTTCTGGCCCACCACATTACCATAGGCACTGTAGCGTGGAATTGGAATTAGCCATACCTGTTCAGTCCAAAAAAAAGCAGAGTTATGGAATTTTTATTTTTTTTTTTTTTACTGTACACTTATGGTCTGTGTTAAAACTTTGGAGATGTGTCGCCTTATTGAGCCGCTCAAGTTTGTCATGTCCTTGTACTGCATCAGCCAAGGACATTGTGTACCCTTTGGGGTCTGTTAAAGAGCTTTTTTTTTTTTCCCCATCTATCCATGATGGTTTTCAGTCACTCCCTTGATTGATAATGACTCATATTGTCTGGTAATTGTGTATATTCTACCCTGTAGTAGGGACACAATGCACTGCAGTAGTAATTTTCCTCAATGTTACCTTGCTTTTATGTTCCTTTTACCATATTACCAATATCTGAAGCGATGCAACATTATAAAGTCATTTCTTTCCGGTTTAAACTTCCACTATAATGATTTCATAACTTATGGGAATAGAATGTCATTTAAACATATTAGCCTTGATGGGGGTCTCTCTCTCTTTCTCTCTCTCTCTCTTTCTCTCTCTCTCTCTCTCTCTCTCTTTCTCTCTCTCTCTCTCTCTCTCTCTTTCTCTCTCTCTCTCTCTCTCTCTTTCTTTCTCTCTCTCTCTCTCTCTCTCTCTCTTCTCTCTCTCTCTCTCTCTCTCTCTCTCTCATATTTTGCTGTATAATAGGTTGCCATGGATTTCATTACCTAAGAGAATTTAAACTCATTATGTTTGAACAGTGCAGCCAACCTGTGACACCTGAGTGTGTCTGTGTTTATTTTACATTAGTCCTCAGCCCTGAGCTACAACAGTCTACTGTCATTAATCTGTCGGACGCCAAACCTCAAACTGACGTTCTGTACATTCCCTAGTCCAGTCCCAGCCTGCAGCGTCTATTAGAAGGAAACGCAGCTACAAAGCAAGCAAGCGTCGTGAGAAGAAAAAAAACCAACAGATGTACGCGCTTTAATAGAAACCTCACCCTTCTGCGTTAGATCCGGTACATCTGGGGATCAGTTTTTGCTAAAATACAGCCTACTTCCATCTGACTTCCTGTAAACAATTCACAGTCAATCAGCCTCTGCAGTGGTATTTTAATTAGTGTTTTACTGACTTTTTAGCCACTTCAGTTACGCTTGTTTGGGTGAAGGATTGTATATTGAAGTTTCTGAATTCTCCCAGCGTATCCTCTAGTGTTTCCTCAAATGTCTGAACAGCATTTCATCAGCAGCTCATCAGTTGATCAAAAGGAAAACACTTGAGCTTCAGTGAGCGACACTGAATTCCCTGTAGATTTGAGTATCGGCAACGTGATAACTGCTATAAACTTGTCACAGCGGGTTCTCATGAGACCATTTAAAGACATTTTCTTTCTACTGTAACTATGAGTTTATAATGTAATAATGAAATGAGTTGATGTGACAAGTGCAGGTGATCACTTAAAATTAATGTTTATTTTAAAAGTTGACACAAGATGTATTTTCAGTATTATGTATCCCCATGGGGGACCATTCTATATGTTTAATCTGCATTCACAGCTGTGTAGTAGTCAAAGGAGATTTAACTTACAATAAATTACAAAAGACAAATAAATGTATAAATGAAAATGCTAAAAAGCAAGGCATTTTCTTTCTATTGTAACTAGGAATTTATAATGAAATCATTTTATGTGACAAGTGCAACTATAATATTTTACAGGTGGTGACTTAATATTAATGTTTATTTCTTTTAAGAGTTGACGCAAGATGCATTTTCAGATTTATTGAGTATTATGGAGCCCCCACCAGGGACCATTCCTTATGTTTAATCTGCATTTACAGCTGTGTAGTAGTCAAAGGAGTTGTAACTTACAATACATTAGAAAAAATAAATGCATACATTAAAAATTCAAAAACAAGACATTTTCTTTCTGTTGTAACTAGGAATTTATAATGAAATAATTTGATGTGACAAGTGCAACTATAATATATTACAGGTGGTGACTTAAAATGAATGTTTATTTCTTTTAAAAGTTGACACAAGACTCATTTTCAATATTATTGAGTATTATGTAGCCCCATGGGGGACCTTTCTTTATGTTTAATATCTACTGTATAGTAGTCAAAAGACTTGTAACTTGCAATACATTTGAAAAACAAAATTTAATTTTTTTTTAAATTAAAACAAATTCCTCAATGTTCTGTCAGTTTTCTGAATGTCTTACCATCTGAGAGGTTTAGTAGAAATGGAAACGGAATATTCCCAGCACAGGTTGGGGATTGCAGACCTGAGGTGTTTATTATGCTGCAGGAACAAAAACACAAATAATCATGTCAGAAAATTGATGTAACACGAAAGTAGCTCTTGCGTGGTCCTCACTGCTGTTGAGAGGAGGTCTCTGAACCCCCTGATTACCTCCAGTGCCAGCACCTCTGGCTAAAGCTTTTAGCTGCCAAATTACAGGTGGTTTGCGTGTGCCAGATTTTCCATCCTGCTTCATAGCCTGTAATCATTGTTGGATTTCAGTGCTCCACATAGGAAAACAACTGTTGGGCCTTTCTCTGTAGACGGTTTTAAACATCCTAGTGTTCACGTCAAAGGGGGCGGGGGGGACAAAAACCCAGAGGTCTATTACACAGACATATGACATGGATGATGGAGTCTTGTGCCTGATGATCAAATTTTCCACTAATGTGTTGGCACGTAGAAAACACACAGGTGCCTGAAGCAGCTCCGTGCTGCCGCTGAGGACACGCACAGTATGGATCATTAACGTGTTACAGACACATTACGCAGAGCTGTATGTTTCCAAGGCACTCCAATCAATTTACTGTATCAAACTTGCCAAAGGAAAGTAAAGGCGCACAGAGGCACACTGGAGTCTGTTGTCTGTCGGCGATAAAGGGGGCACGATCTGCCAATAACACCCCCTCTGCACACTTAACACTGTGCCTCACAGCGAGGGTTGGGTAAAGAAAGGGTGTCATTCAATACTAAATCAGTTCTTTCAAAAGTGTCTCAGTTCCTAAGTGGTATTTAAAATGGTACTTTAAAAAGAAGAAAAAATAAATTAAACCAGAGACGTATGTGATTGAACTGTAACCAGTGTTTGACAAACACATAAAAAATCTGTTACAACATATTAAACTATTATTATTATTAAGCTAGCACCACATCACATGTCACCAGTTGAGGAGTTCACAAACCCCAATTAATTATTTGTAGTTATTAAAAATACTCACTCTAGGACTGTCATGGTCCAGTAGTTCCACAGTAGCTTTATCTCTTGGGTCTGTCATTTCGTCACTGGGTATTTTCATTTCTAATATGTAACCCGCCACCACGAAACCAGGCATAAGTCGCGCTGAGCCAAATTTAGGCTGGAAGGCGATTTGTTATTTGTGTTTACACCTTATCAAAAAACGGTACCTTAACACCTCTATTTTCAGTTCCTGTGGTCATTACATTGAAATCCAATCAATAAAGGTGTTTATTGGGTCAATTATTTAAGCGGCGACAAAAGTTCAGGTATTGTTGAGCAAAGACAAAGACGACTTCCACCTCTTTTCGCCGAACAAAACAATCTCCGTTCCGTGGGTAAACACCCAAGTGTTTGGTACGAGGTAAAAGCTTATATTGAATGTTCTGTCCAATGGTGTAAGCCAAATGATTATAATACTTCACACTTCTGTCCTATTATTATAATATATAAAACTTCTGTGACATGTCCATCAGAGTGTCCTTTAACATCTGTGAATATGTTTTGTCAATCGGATACGAATTATTGTGCGTTGCTAAGGACTTCCTACCCCAAAAAAGTCCAAAACTTTAACGGACAATATCTAAAAATATGCAAATTGCAAAATATGTCCAAATGTGGATATTAAAATGACCATAACTTTGGTTCTACTTGTGATAGAAACATCATTTTTTCACCATCTTAAACCTTAGTTTCCACTCTACCAAGATACACAGATAACTGTTTTGATTTCCAGACACATATGCCTGGTTTCGTGGTGGTGGGTCACATATACTATTAGCTCAGTGCTAGTCTACTTTTGCTCATCACAGAAGCTTTAGAGGCTTTAGTAAACACTGTGTCACTAAGGCTGAATCCCATTTCACCCCTTAGCCCCACCCCTTCAAATGGAGCTATAAGGGGTAGGGCTTGAAAAACAACCCCTATGAATTGGGACACCCCTTCAGCACTCAACTACATCATCAGTTCACTCCGCCAGTTATGTAACCAAAAACTACAGCTGTAACCAGAAGTAAACAAACATGTCTGCTGCTGTAGTTGTGTCATTCTCCTGGGATATGAACATATTTTTTTACTAATATCTGTGTCGAATCGGAGACGTGCTATGCATCGACCGATTACTCCACGTTTATATAATTTTTTTTCATGTGCATTTTATGGTGAAAATTACCTTTACACATTGCGACAATGTCAAACTTTATACAATAAAACAGTTTTCACAACTGAAGAACTGTTAATTACTGCATAAATACGACCTTTGTCTAATTATTTTGTAGATGTCGCCATTTTTTTAAATGATTCACATTGTATTCTGAGAGGTTTCTGGAAAAAAGCCCTTCCCCCGATCCCTCTGCCTTTAACGTGAATTGAGACACCCCTACCCCCACATGTGGACGCACAAAACAGAGGGGAAGGGATGAAATGGGATTCAGCCTTAGTGCTTCATTAAATCAGTCGTATTCCAGCCTTTGCATGTAAATGTCTTTAGACACCTGTAGTCTATGGAAGAATCTGGAACCTCATGTGAACTATAACTGCACACGTTTCACTTTTGACATTTTGCTGTCGACACCGCTGTGTGTGCGCTTTAGTTTAACAGGACGTAATTAAACAAGTGCTCCATATGCAAAGCGTGATACCGAAATTCATGTTAGATTTTGGTCTGGTTATTTCTGTGAATGTTTGCCCTGGTTCCATACCTATACCGACTTCTGGTACCGAACCCTAATCACAGCTGTATTAGTTTTGAAAATGCAGATGTGGATGCGTAAAGAATATTCAGTTCATACTAATGGACCTGTGACAGCGAAGTGACAAAAATGTATTTCCCCCTGTTTTTAAACGGTACAATAGAGACAGTATTATGTGTGCACAGTACTAATGTGCAAGGGCTAATGTACAGATATCTGGCCTTGAATAAACCACCTCGGGGCTTACATTGCCCTATTTTTTTGCAGCTGCTGCCAGTTGGCTGTACATCATCCAGCGTATTGCACAGTGTCTTACTAAAGAAGTCAATAGAAAATCAATTGCAACAAAAATATTGACTTGAAAGGTGGAACTGTGTGCTCATGACCTGACATCAGTTTTGTGTAGGAGTCTTTTTTTGTGTGTGTGCATGGAACCAGTCATTTGTTGACAGCAGTTAAGCGAATTTCAAAGCTAATAACCGTCTGTTTCCTGTGTAGGTATATGCGCTACTTCAATGTGTGTCTTTTTTTTTTTTTAGGGGGATGTATTTTTCATATCAGAAGTATGTTAAGATTAATAACAAAGTCAATTTGTTAACAACTTGTACAATGATTTCAGGACAAACGAATGTACCTTTAGTGGCATTAAATTGAACAACAAATTGAAGAAAACAAGTTGGGCTAATATTTTTTTCTGCAATTGTACTGTTAGCTAAAAAAAATGAAGTCAATAGAAAAATAAGCAACACGGCAAAAAGTATATTTAGAATTAATGCAGCTCATGAAAGATGAATACACTGCAACATCTAATAATACCACTGTGTTTATTCTGTAAATAAGTAAACAAACCAGAGGTAAAATGTAATTGTTAACTGTCTGTACAAAAGCCAGGTTTCTGTTTCAGTATGTCCCTGTTAGTGGGATGTACTTTTCCTTTTAAAAGTCAATGAAAAGTAAACTACTTAACAAATCCTTGTTAAAAAATATTTGACAGGGTTTGAAAAGATAATCTTTGCACTCATGTTAATTGATAATTTAGATGCCTGTGGATGTCAGCTGTGGACTTGAAATTTTTATGATTTGAAACGATGTTATGAACCTTTATTGCAGCTAAATATAATTTATTTATATTTATATTTAGCTACAATAAAGGTTCATAACATCATTACTGTGCATGGCTGACAACCCATGCAGTTCAGTGCTTTTAATTAGCTTCACCTTTTTGTTCATTGACACCAGCTGTCACTTTATGCCAACTAACTGTAGAACTGTGCCCGTCCTAAAAGCGAATCTGTCCTGTGTGTGTGTGTTCCAGAGCTGGACTGGTCCCGAGAAGCTGCTGGCGCTGGATGAGTTGATTGACAGCTGTGAACCCACACAAGTCAAGCATATGATGCAGGTGATCGAGCCGCAGTTTCAGCGAGACTTCATCTCCTTGCTCCCCAAAGAGGTGAGTCCCCTAATCACCATTTCCTGTCTGAACTACCTTCCTTCACCGTCTTCCGTCTGTGGAAACATCCTTTTTGGTGGGTGTCGTCTTTGAACGGCAGAGGCGTACAGTCTCCTTTTGCATCTGCAATCCTGTCACTATCTTCTCTCTGATCATTTATGTGAAACAAACAGCATCCATAATGTGTGTCTTGTTTTGGCTGCGTGTCATAACTGACAATACACACAATCTGAAGTGCCACACTGGTGATAAGATCACATATGGGATTCACCCAAAACAGCCTGAATCCACTCTATCTGATGTCACTGATCAAATACTTAGCACCTTGTCTCTGTCTGGCAGGTGTTTGGATGAGGGGGGGTGGGTGGGTCAGATTAGAGTGTGAGGCAATAGGATGCAAGACTTCAAGGTGTTGGCACCTCTTAAACCAAAGTCAGATACATAACAACATAACGTGTGTTCTCATGAGGACAGAGAACAGAGCCCTCTGGCCTTTCTTTTTTATTTAGTTTGTTTTCTCTTTGCTGCTTCTGTTCTTTTTTTATATATATATCTTTTTCCTTCTGACTTTGTTTGATGAACTAATCTCTCATCTCTGGTAGAGCTGCTGGAATATTATTGGGTGGAGATGTGGAGTTATTTTTACAGGGCAACCATTTGGCCTACACTAGAACTGAAACTATGAGTGGATTCTGCAAAATCCTGCACATCAGGCTTATAACACAGTCCCCGACATGAGGTTTATTCAGAAAGCCATTTGAAATATCCTCAAACCCAGTGAAGACTTACGGCTCAGACAGACTTTCTAGTGTCTGACTCATCATTTCAGCTCAGACTCTGACATGTTTTTTTTTCCTGGCGAAACTAATTTGACCATTAAACACCTTCAGGGAGTGGACAAGACAACGGAACTATCGACTGAATATCAAGCAGCTAATGAGCAATGCACACTCGGTGACTTCAGTCTTCATCTGGGTGTTGTCACCGGAGTCAAACCCTTTGTTTATAGGTAGAGATGAACTAGATGATGCGTGCATTTCCATCACATGCTTCATAGAGCTCCGTTGAATATGTGATGAATTAAACCCTATGTATATTAGTAGATTTGTTTACATTTGTGTCAATAACAAGCATTAGTGAAGTCAAAATCATGAGATAAAAAGTCGAAATCGGTCACTAAACGCAACCAGAATTAATCCATATATAAGGTGCACTGTTGTTTTTGGAGAAAATTAAAGTCTTTTAAATGCACCTTATAGTCTGTAAAATACGCTAAATAAATATTTGTGTTTGTACAGTACAAGGATTTTCCCACTCTTGAATGTTTCCTCTGTCTTTTCTGCACTTTATTGTTTATTTTGCTGTTGTTAGGGTTAGGACTCATCTGACCCACTTGGTATTGAACTGGTCTGTATGTGGCTTTTCAACTAAAATAATTAACATCTTAGTATAATTTTTGTATTGTACAAATTTAAGCTATTAGTATTTGATATCGACTCTGGTATCGGCATTTTAGCTGGATCTGGGATCGTAAAAGTAACCAATCTGTAAAGGCCCGATCGTTCCCCTTTAAATTTCTGTACATGCATGCCGAACATAATTCTAAAATGAATGTGACGGACCTTTGCAGGACGTTGTTGGTTATATACCTCTGTAGTTAAAACTGTGAGAACATAACAGTGAGCGCCCCTCAGTTGAGTACCCGCTGCCCCCCTGAAAACAAATTTCCGACCAAATTGAGGTTGGGGTGGAGTATGTGTCAAGTGATTAATCCTGTTATGTACAAAAGGACTCATTAATGTGCACAAACAACAATGTCATTCGCAACTCTAGCCCCTTGTGCTCACCCCCCCCTGTTGAGACCCTCTGCTCTAAATCAATGTTATCCAGTCGGTACCAGCATCGACCGATTCACAAGGTCCCGGCATCAGACCTGAAAAAGTAGGATTGGTGCATCATCCCTAGTTACAAATTCATCCCATGGGTTGGATTTGGCTCCCAGGCGTCATGTTCGACGATGGAACAAAACCATGTCAATCCCATAATACGACACACCTCAGTTCAACTGTTGATGAAACTATCCTTTAATTTGTCACACTGTGAGTTTTTGGGTAATTTTTCTCCCACCCTTGGATTATTGTAAGACTGAGTTTCCAGCTCAGTCTATTAAACTGACCTGTAATCTTCACCTTCTCAGTGTTACAGAACACTTGACCTAATGCTGCTTCATTCACTCCACATCCACTACTGCTTGTCAGATGTGCTGTTTAAACTGCCTTTGGCTTTATTCTCATACACTGTGTACCCATTTAAATATGTTGGGAAAGCAGAGCATTGCCTTTCTTTTTTTTTTTTGTAGCTCAGGGGTCGGATTTGCGCTCATTACCGGGTTCTGTGTCTTTATGTGCTGCTTTTGGCTCCACAAACTGCATTCCTGGCATTATTGCGTGCTGTGTGAAGCTCCTATTGTACATGTTTTGTTTTCAAAGAGTCTTTGATTGAATGCTGCTGTCTTTGCTTCTCTAAGATTTATGCAGTTAATTTTGTCTATATTGCATTACTCTGCTTTCTTTACTCCACACCTAGTTGGTTCTTTGCACTGTTGTGTGTACACCTGTTATCTTAAATAATGAACTTTTCTGCTGGTTTTCATCTTGTATTTACACATGTCACATTTTTTGTCCTTGTCTTCCGACAGCTGGCTTTGTATGTGCTGTCGTTCCTGGAACCGAAGGACCTCCTCCAAGCAGCTCAGACGTGTCGTTACTGGCGCATTCTGGCAGAAGACAACCTGCTGTGGAGGGAAAAATGCAGGGAAGAGGGTGAGTGGAAGTCTCTGAAACAGATGCAGACAGACTGTATGTGGCCACCCAGCGGGAGCGCTGCTGAGCCACCACTGTGGTTATTGCTGTACTTAGTTTTGTTTACACTCGTTTTACTTTTAACTTTCAAAGGCTGTTAGTCTAATCAGCTTCCCTCTGTGTCTTCCCAGGCATTGATGAGCCTCTGCCCCTCAAAAAGAGGAAAATCGTCAAGCCTGGCTTCACTCATAGTCCCTGGAAGAGTGCCTATATCAGGCAGCACAGAATAGACACTAACTGGAGAAGAGGGGACCTCAAATCACCCAAGGTAACTTTTCTTCAAAACTTTAATTCTCCACAGGTTAGCCTTCGCCTTATAGATTTAATATCAAATGGTGGCAAGTCACAGACAAATGGTTCAATAAGGGTCTGAAGTGTGGAGTTGATGCAAAGTTTGGTGATGGGTCAGAGTTATGCTCTGTGAATGATAATTGAGTACAGGGTGATACGCTTCCTCAGCCTGCGTCCAATTGTCTTTTGCCTGTCTAAAAAAAATCTTCCCCTATTGACATTATTGACTGAATAAAAGTAAAGAGCACATGCCTCCTGTGACATGGTCTTCAGACAGTGGTGTCATCATTTACAGTCGCGTGGATGTCCTGGGAAACATCATCACAGAGGAGGTCCAATTCTTTTTAATGTAACTTCTTAATCTCGACCTGTCAGGAAAAAAAATGTCAATAAACCGAAGTTTAAAAGTCTGACTCAGCAGTCGTCCAAACCATCATATCCACACAGAAGACAACTCCACCTTTTATCGTCATAAAAACAAATTAAGAGCAACTTACAAAAAGGAAAAGTAGTGCTTATTCGATGATCCAAAAAGTGAATTGGAATGACTCGTGGGAAAGTTTTGACTTTGTTTTTCCAGATAAGTTGATGTTTAAATGCGAGTCAACTGGAGCCAGAACTTTGTCCGTCCACCATCTGCTGACACTTTAAGACACTTTATATATTGACTTGAGTTTGAAGCTGTTGTTGTTTCCCTTTGTAAAGATACTTAAGAAACCTACACATGCTGACATAAAGTTTGTTTCAGTCCTCCTCATACTTATTTGCATATGCAGCTTGCAGTTATTTGCTGAACCAGCAGGCTTGTGACCCAAAACTAGCCATAAGAGAGAGACACACACTCACACACACACACACACAGTTCTGCTTAAAGAGCCATGTACACCTGCAGGTCTTGATGACATTTCTGCCTTATCTCATTTTCACTTTGATGTATAAAGCACCAGAGACTTGTCCTTGACAGCCTGAGTTCTTGCCATTTGCTTTGTCATTCTTCATCTACGCCACCATCTCTCCTCTTCCTCCAGCTCCTCCTTATTTAATCTCTCTCTGTCTGTCCCGTCCCAAAGGTGCTGAAAGGTCACGACGACCATGTGATCACCTGCCTCCAGTTCTGTGGCAACCGCATTGTTAGCGGCTCTGATGACAACACACTCAAAGTGTGGTCGGCCATCACAGGAAAGGTAAGAGCAGAGCGTCGTCTGTTTTTCACTTGTCCGTCATGACCAAGGTTGTTGTCTCAAATCTTAATGGACATACTTTTCAAGTTACATGCATTTTTCAGTGGTATTGATTGAGAAGGGAAATGGACGGTCCTCGGGTTTACTACTAAATTGTTCAAAAAGCTTCCTGTGCTCATTCATAACATGTTGCAGATTCCATTCATGTCCATATAAACAAATGGCTTCTTCTAACCTCATGTACAAACTTACTGGTAGTTTTTACTTTCCACCTCCGTCTATTCCTTCCCTTCCCATTTTCAAACTTGTTACACAGCACATGTCCGCGAGCAGCGTTAGTATTCATAGCCGACGCTGGTGCAGCCACACAGGCCTTGTGCTGCAGCGTTACACGGCGTATTAAAAAGAAAGGCAGTGGTTGTGCTGTGGAGTTGTGGAAAGGGTCACAGATTGTTGTAAATCAGCATACTTTTCATATTATACTGTAGATTTTCTTTGAAAGTGGCTTTTACTAAAATCTTCTGTACACCTGTAGTCTTTATTTTCTCCTCGCGCCTTTACTCTTCAAGTAAACTCGAGAAAATTGGTCCCACTGCATAACCGCACTCTTGCAATTTAATTTCACACAAACTATGTATTCAGACAAAAAAAAGGCTTTTGAGAGACTGATGTTCTCCATGATCTGACTGCTGCTGGTTTCTCTTTCTGTTGGATACAATAGACCAGAGAAAGGAGAAACAAGCTTGCTTTTCATTGCTGCAACAACTCTTTAAGTCGAACAGATAGTGAGTCTGGCATTGAGCCATGTGATGATTACACGCATATCAGTCACAGCATTTGCTGATCTGAACAGATCTCGCCAAGGTCATTGGATAGGCATAGAGTAGGAATTGGCTCTCCTTCACCCGAGACTAATATATGGACGTACAGCTGGATAATTTGGCCAAAAGATCATATGAGAGTCTTTTGAGGTAAGAATCATAGTATACAATGTGAGTCATAGTTTCTCTAACCTCTCATAAACTGCAGGGGAATTACAACTAGACCATAGAAAGATGCCTTAGCGTTCTGAAAGACTTGGGTAATGTGTGATGACATTTTTTAGTTGTTTTTTTTTTTTTTGACATAGTTTAAAACTTGCATTATGGCAGTATTTTTGACAATAGTCAGAAGAACCCCAATAAAAATGTGCTAATTGCAGAAATAAACAGTATTTCACATTTCTCTTACTGTATCTGTGACAGCTGCCATGTTTCCCACTAATTGCCCAGATTCTACTAGTCTGTTATAGTATCATTCCTGTCCTTGGAGCCTTAGAATGTAACGTGAAATACCTCCAACAATGTGTTTTGCACCATCAGCAAATCATCTGTATAAAATTGGTCGTACTGACATCTACAGCCGCTCTATTAAATGCGGTTTCTACACTGGATAAGATGACAAAATTTTTCTCATTTCTATTAAAAAATATCTCATCACACTTAAAATGAGACAGAATAACTTTTCAGTGAGATATTTTTTAAAACAATAGATTTTGAAAATGTTATTTCAACTAATCTTAACAAAATGTTTCATTTTCAGATTTTTTTTTTGTCTCAACTAGTAGTAGTCGTAGTTTATTTAACCATAACAACATCAAATATTGTACACAACGTTTACATTTCACACAAAAAACAAAAATAACTGAATGACTGTGTTGAATAATGACTAAAAAGGCATTGGTAGAAGCAGACTACTTATAAAAGCACAACTTTAAAGGCTGCCAACATCCAGAAAAGCAAAGAAACAGATAATTAATTACACTTATAAGTTTCAAAAATAGCTTTGCAAACCATTTTTTTAAAGATCAAAAAAGAATGGCATGTTTTTAAGTTTATGTTGGCATCATTCCAAAATGTAACTCCAATAATAGAGACACAGTCAGTCATAAGTTTTTTTTAGCTTTTTATGCAGTAAATTTTCAAACACCTCTAAGATTACACAGACTGTCCTGAAGTGAAAAGAACCTTTGTACTGGGTCAGGGAGCATTTTTGATTTTGCTTTGAACATAATTTGCATTATTTTATACTCAACCAAGTACATATCTACCAATAGAACAAGTGAACATTAGCAAGATTTTCAAGATATATTGTCTAAAAATAAGTTCTTACATCTCACTGAAAAGTTATTGTGTCATATTTTAAGTGTGATGAGATATTTTGACTAGAAATGAGAGAAATATACTTGGTAAGATTTAGATTTTTTTCAGTGTATAGTTAGAAAGTTGTTTTTTTTTTTTTTTTTTTACTTCTGTAGGACCAGCACGTTTAGTCTGGACGGAGGCTGAAGAATAACTATGAATGTCTTTAAAGTCAATAACAGCATTAATGCTACAAACAGCCTCAAATGCAGCGCGCTCTGCAAACTCCAGTAATTACACTAGTGCTCAGACCTTGTAAGCTGAATATTAGTGACAGTTTTGACAGCGCTGTTATTTATTCATTTATTTAATGATGTGATCCGTACAATCCCTCTGAAAAGCAGATCATTTACTGAATTAAGATCATCAGATTGCACAGTCCTGTGTGGAAGGCACATTGTCAAGTAGCGAATGCGGGAGCTTTGAGTCGATGCTCAGAACATCAGTGAGTCACAGCACCAGCAGGCTCGACCGGTTTTTTTGTGAATCCACCCTGTATTTAGAGCGACGTCACTGGAAGACAGCAATGATGGTCACTAAATCTGTCACAAAGAAGAGAGGAGCCTAAGTTCTGTTCTGCGTAGGAATCTGTATTCGGTGCACATCTCTCTGGTGGATTTTATCTTTTTGCTTCCTTAACTCTCAACACTAGAGACAATCCCCACACTGAAGAGGAATGGCCAATTAAGCCTAGTCGACCATTTTCGGCTGAAGTAGCTGTCAGTGCTAGTAAAACTGTAAAGTGAAAATACAATGGGATTACTAGTACCTGTGTCCCCCCCCACCCCCCACCCCCTCTGCGCTGTCAACATTCTTTATAGCATGTTTGAGGACTCTTTTGCTACGTTTTCCTTCCTGTCAGTTCGCCCCTATGAGGTGTTGGATTGTAAAGTGTGTTCGGGGATCTTGGGTGAACGTCCCTGGAGGCTCCTGGTTCTATTCCCTTTCTCCTTCACGTCACAAATTATAGCAAAACACATCCTCCCTGAACATTATTTTTTAAAAAGTGGTTTATTTGACCTTGATGTACCCTTTTCTTACTTGCATATATTCCCCAGTGAAAGCTCAGGGTGCCCTTCCACTGCCTGTCTGCCAATGCTACAACTTATGCCTCACTTAGACTTAGAGATCAATAAAAGATGGCGGACAGATGATGAACAGAGATGAGAAATGCTGATTTCAGTCTCCAAACACTGTCATTTTCAGATCCAGTGCTATTAAGTGAAAGATGCATTTGTATTTTTTTTTTCTTCTGTTTCATTGCCTTTTCAAAGCAAAAACATTTTTTAATGTGTATTTTTTATTTATTTTTCTTATTATTATTCAGGCAAAAGCTCTGTTCCGTAAATCTAGACTGAGATAGGTGAAGGATTTCTGATTGAGCTGAATTGGCTCAAACTCTGGTATCAGCAGCTCCGTCTGTCCTTTCCTTCTGATATAGTGCTCCACAGTCATGTAGACGGCTGGAGGTGGAGGCTTTAAATTGTTCAGGCAGAAAAAAGAAACTGGCCACAGTGCCGACAAACCGTGCCAGAGGTTGGGTGATGTTAAGTCGTGCTCATCTTCTCAGCTGCTTGTGTTCTCATTTCACCAAAATCTGTGTGTTCAGCTTTTTCAGATGAGTTATGAAGACTTTGGACACTCCTGAGTGTCTTAAAGGGACAGTTCAGTATTTTTAACATGAATGTGTTTGTGTTCACCGTCTTTACTCTGGTGCACCCACAGTGACTTACCCCCGACAGTGTCCTGTGAGCCCAGTTCTGGTCCGGTTTTGGTCAAAGTGAAAGTAGTCCCGGCAGGTTTCCTGGGGTCAACAAAATAAAACGTGTTTCTTCTCAAAACAATATGTGTTCGAATGAGTGATTTATTTACATAACAAAACCATCACGGAACAAAAACTCAAACCTCATAATTACTTGGAGCTATTTTCTCTCAATAGCGATCAATGGTCGTTATCACTGCTAACAGCTGTGCACCTGCACGTAGCAGCCGCTAACGCAGCCAGCACTAAGTACAGCAGCCAACACTGGACACATGACCAACATAATGCCTCTGTCTCCTTTGCACTGACTTGCACATTGCCCCCAAAGAATTGCACATTACATATTTTTACTATATTTATTTTTATCTTATTCTATCTTGGTGCATGCTTATTATATTTTTTTATTTTATTTTTTTAATACTATATGTATATATACATATATATATATAATTCCTTTATTGATATACTATATGTTGAATGTTGCAGCGTTACACCGAGACAAATTCCTAATTGTATACTACATGTGTACTATACGAACAATGGCAATAAAACTCATTCTGATTCTAAACAACTGATGAAAGTAGTTTGCTAATGTACACAGCTGTTAGCAGTGAGAACGAGCGTTGATCGCTATTGAGAGAAAATAGCTCCAAGTAATTACGAGGTGTGAATTTTTGTTTCCGTGACAGTTTTGTTATGTAAATAAATCACTCATTCGAACACATACTGTTTTAAGAAGAAACACATTTTATTTTGTTGACCCCAGAAAACCTGCCGGGACTACTTTCGCTTTGACCAAAACCAGACCAGAACTCTATTCACATGACACTGTTGGGGGGTAAGTCACTGTGGGTGGACCAGAGTAAAGACGGTGGTGAGATATACATTCATGTGAAAAATACTGAACTATCCCTTTAAGTGTTCACACAGAAGTGTTTTCATCCAGTATTTTGTGTTCGATCGCCTTAATAACGTGTCTGTCTGAAGGTTTCCCCCAGAAATCGTGCTAAGCCTGGTGCTAGAGCCACCAGTGAAAATGTACGATTGGCTCCAAATATCATGTTAGAAATATGGGCGGGTGTATCTGATGTTTAAAGAAAATAGAATAAAATACGATAAAAAAAAAAATAAAAATGGTTTGAGCCAAAAAAAATCCATATGTTGATCACTAGTAAGGAACTAAATATGGTAACTTCACTGACCCTGACTTTTCTACAGGACACAATCAGAATTGACTTTATTTGTCATAACACCAGATGATAAAAGTCTCATTAAATCCTACGTTGACACTAAGGTTTACAGAGTATTTCTATTTATGCTTCATAAAGAGTATAAAGTGAACATTACGTCTCATCTTATGTATTAGTAGAATAATAGCTTCTTTATTCATCATATGCAGCACATTGTGAAGTTTTAAATCATCTTTTCATAAATAACCAGTTCATAGTTAATACATTTCTTCCATCTTGTTAGACGTTCACTTCTACATTTGTCCGTTACTTGCTTTACTTTTGATTTCAGTGAATCAGACCAGTCGTGTAGCTGTTCATTACTTTGACTTGTGCACAGTTGAACAATCACAGGGTTTGTAATAAATATAGATAATAGGCTTTCAATGCATTTCATCATTTTTGGAATGTGGCGCCGGAAGAGTGGACTGATCTGCTCCAAACGTTATCACATCAGGTTTTAAAAACACACCGTCTTCAACACCAGGTAAATTATAAGTTATTTTAAAGACGTTCCTTGCATTTCCTTGGCGTTCGTTTTAATATTCAACCCTACTGTATTAGTTGGAGAAGCGTCTTAAGGGAAACAGAACGAACTGCTCATGTACCTGTCATGTTTTATACGTGCTCTGGATTTTTCTTCTCGTATAAAAGTGCAGTGAATTGAACTCCTGCAGTGAAGTAATCATGAAACCATTATTTGAAGACGTGCAGAACCATCACACATGAAACAACCAGGTTGTTAGTGATCAGGTAACGCAACAGGATTGTAATTGCGTTGTATGGGATGTGTCGAACATAAACGACCAGAATCACAGAGGCATGTGCGGACACCTGGGTGCGTGCTTAGACTGATTTTATTTTATTTTTTTAACCCTTTGTTGGTTAGCTCAACCATTTGGTAGAGGTAATTTTGTACCCTGATCTAAATTTAAGTCCTTTGACACCAAGCTTCTTGGGCGGTCAATGCTATATTCAGGTCCTGCTATTGTGTGTGTGTATGTGTATATATATATATATATATATATATATATATATATATATATATATATATATATATAATATATATATATATATATATACATCATCATGGAAGAAGATCATAACCATGACAACACCCCTGCTATGATCTCTTCTTTTGGACACAAAATTGCAGGCAAATTAGATATATTTTTTTCATTTTATTAACTAGTCTATTTTAGTCTAGTCTATTTTATATAAATAATCCTCATGTTTCAGAAATAATTTGGTATTCATGTAATAATGTTTTGAAAACATGCTGATAGTAAAGGGTCATGAAATGCTAATGCTAATCACTAATGATAGAAACACAAAGAGTTAACACATTTAATTTGGTAGGATTGGTGAAGGAATAATGTTTGAGTTTTAATACGATTACTGACTTTAGGGTCAGTAAAAAAAAAATAAATGTGTTTTAAGTTATAATAGTCCCTGTTAGTTGAAATAAGCCAAAGATATTTAGTTTTATTGTGATTTTTGTCATGTGACCAAGAAAGGGTTAATCTTTCTAAAGGCTTATGTTGATGCTAAACATAGAGCTGCTCTGACGTTCCCTTCAGACTCGTCTTCACCTGTTGGCCCGTTGTCTTTGCGTATCATCTAGCGTCAGTCTTGTGTGGAGGTGCACAAACAGCCTCACACTAACCGGGGTGTTTCAGAGGTGGCAGCCTGTCCTTACTGAAACCTGCCAGCAGCAAACTGGGCTGTCAGGCAGATCTAAGATGGCAGACGTATGGAGCGACCGCTGTCGTATCCAGAGACACGTGTCCTCAGCCAGATGCTTTAGTTGCATGGACGCCCAGGTTACCTTCCACGCCTTCTAATAATAATAATAATAATAATAATAATAATAATAATAATAATAATACAGACGGATGAACAGATTAAACACTGCTTTCCAAACTGTGTCCATATTAAGAGCAGTGTTCAGGTCAGTGTTCATTCAGTGATGACTTTATATAAAACATGTTTAGAGCAGCCGTTGTTTTCTTCAATTCCTTGGTCATTTTAGTGCCGGGTGCAAGTAAATGTAGATTTGTGTGGATATTCATGATTAGTGTTCATTGTGTGTTGTCTTCAGGGATGTACTGTATGTATGGATTTTGTCAGGTTAGGTGTGTATGAGTGGGTATGTGCATGTGAAGATAAGTGAGGTTAATGCATCCAAGGGATTTCTATTATGTATTATGACGATAAGAAGCTAAATCATTGTTTTATCAAGTCAAAAGTCAAAGTCGTTTTATTTCCTCCACCAAGGAGGTTATGTTTTCACCAGAGTCTGTCTGTCTGTCTGTCTGTCTGTGTCTGTCTGTCTGTGTCTGTCTGTGTCTGTCTGTCTGTCTGTGTCTGTCAGCGAGATAGTTATGGACGGATCTTGATGAAAATTTCTTGACGTGTTGGGGGTGTCTCAAGGAACAAATAGATTTTGATGATGATCAGGAGGAGATTCTGGATCAGTTTGAAATATATTCTCTATTTATCACAATTTAAAATGATCCAGAATACAGAAACATAACCTCCTTAGCGGACCTGTCTTCATTCAGAGAAAGGGGTGTTGGGGGGGTGGGGGGGTACACTGAGTGCTTTTCTAATTGTCCATTTCTTCACATGTACTTGACATACAAAGGAAGTGAAGTTAGTTTCTCACTCTCCTACGTGTTTACATGGACAACAGTGAAGTGCAGATGCACAACCAGACAAATCCTAAACTAAGTTAGTGTAAATAAATAGTGTAATAGTTAAGGTTAGTTTTACCTAGTGCTGCTAAACTAACCAGGTATGACAAGACATAAAGGACACTAAGAGAAAGGGTGGGATTAAATAAGGTTCACTTCCTTACACTCTTTTTCAAATATGCAAATGAAGTCATGCATGTTTTTTTGTCTTTGTTTCATCAGTTGGGACAGAGTGGGATTGTAATTTTATTTATTTATTTGCACATTCAAAATAAATTGAACTGAACAAATGTAATAGTAACAACAAAAATAGCTTGTATTAGTTTAATTTCAGAGTTGATATTTATCTATTTTCCATGTTTTGTTGATAATAACCAAACTGACTTCAGTTCTTACATCAGTCTCTGTCATTGTACTGATGAAAACGCTGCTTTTATTTATTCTATATATTCTCTTCTGTCTGTTTTAATCACATGATACACACAGGAGGTAGTACTTGATTGCATAACCCTTGTTTTGGATACGTTTTGACGTCTAATAATTTTTTTCTGCGACTGTACAATCATCTGCATTAGATAGATTACAGATGCATTTAATGATCATTGCTCTTCACTGCAAATATTCAAATCTATCCAAGTGTATTTATCTCATTTCTCATCCAAATATCTCACTACAATTAAAATAAGACATAATTACTTAAAGAGTAATGTTTCAATGACGTATAAAGAACTATTTTTCTACTTTTTTCCCCTTTTTTTTTAACATGGTTTTAGTAGAGCGTTTTCCCAGTGTTTAACCTGATGTCATTAAATCATTAGTTTTTCTTTTTCAGTCTCATGGCATCTTTTCGACACTTTAAACGCCATTCAAAACGCTCGCACAAGGTTTTGAAACTCGATCTTAATGGGAAAAATGAGTGACATGATAGAGATCTAAACTATTGAATTAACTCCCGTCACCCACGCGAGACCTTCTGGTAATTTCACGGCCACAGTTTCAATACGTTGAGTTTTTCAGAAAATCATAACTCCTTTCACTTGGTTAAAGTCCAGAAGATTAAAATGAGGGAAAAGATTAAAGGGAAACGCATGAAAAGTTACCAAATGAGAAGTAGACTGACACACACACACAGCCTGGGTAATCATTTAATGATGCAGTGAGGATCTATGATGATGTGGAACGTTGACCTTCATGTACTTTGTTGTAACCTTTGTAAAACATTTTGCCCTGGGTCAACGATTTTGTCCATTTCGAAGACAAACGCAGACACAGAGCATTAATTATGTTAAATAGTCCTGAGTGTCACGGCTTATATAGTGGAGACTCTCAGGTTGTTGTTTTTTGGGTTTTTTCTTATTATTATACTCAATGAAAAGCAAATAATGATGTGAAGCATTACATGAAAACCCTCACAGTCAGAAAAGGTCCTTCACAGGTTCATTAAAAGGATGCTAATCTTCTTTTCACTCTTAGCGACTGCCTCATTTTCCGTTTGTTTCACACACAGATAAAGACGCCTAAACCTTTCATTTCAGATTTTCTGTCTTCCCACGCAGTGTTTGAGTGGGCTCTAATCACACACTCTCAATTCTTTTTTTTTTTCTTCTTCTTCTTCTTTTTGTTCTTGTTGGTGCCTCAACCAATGACTTTGACTCACCAGAGGAATGTTGGATACTTAACAATAAGAGAAAAGAAGCATTTCTATAAAACGTAAGCGACAGTCAAATCTGGCTAAATCCTGATTACATGTGTTAATATTTAATGGTTTCGCCACTAATTTGCAGCGTATACTCAATGTTAAAAAGGCTGGATAACATTTAAAATTTTTTTTTGGAGGCTTTTTCTTTCTTTTCCTGGAGTAACGATGCTTAAAATAAAAAAAAAATAAGACCTGAGTGATAAAACCAGTGAGACTTTTAACAATGTAGTGGGGTTGATTGGTAGGTCAAGCCATATTGGCCCACAGTTAATGAAGTGATTCTCTTTAGCACAGGACAGGCAGGAAGAAGACAGGCTGCAGCATCATCTTCCTCATCTACTCACTGCAATAAAAACCTCTCACCCTACGTAGTCATTCAGCACCGTGCGACTTATCAGCTGCTGTCAGTGGTCACATGTTGTACCCTTCAATGACACGCTCCTCTATGAACCTGACACACCTTACCCCCCCCCCCCCCCACACACACACACCCTTAATCCTCAAAGAATCTGAACGTAACGCATTTAGGTTGAAGGTAACTTTATTATGATTATTGTTAAAATCAAACATGAAGGATGACATTTGTTCCTCAGACCCAGCATAAAATAATAATGAATAATGATAGTAATAAAAATATAATAAATATCCAGTTGCTAGAGTCATCACTAACACCGTACTAAAGCTGAGGTGACATACAGACGGTATGAAAAAGCAGATTAAAATGATGCAGAGGACACCTTATGGATTTAGGATGAGTGAACCAATGGACAAATGAGACAAACTGTGGAAAAGCAAATTTAATTGATCAGTTTTATCAAGTCAGAAGTCGGTCAGTTTTATTGTCAATTTATTGACAGCGAAATTACGTTTCTCACTCTCCTACGTGTTTACATGGACAACAGTGAAGTGCAGATGCACAACCAGACAAATCCTAAACTAAGTTAGTGTAAATAAATAGTGTAATAGTTAAGGTTAGTTTTACCTAGTGCTGCTAAACTAACCAGGTATGACAAGACATAAAAGACACTAAGAGAAAGGGTGGGATTAAATAAGGTTCACTTCCTCACACTCATTTTCAAATATATAAATGAATTTTTGTCTTGTTTATTTCACCAGTGGGGACAGAGTGGGATTGTGATTTTTGTTGCATATTCGAAATAAATTAAACTGAACAGAATACATATAATAGTAACAATAAAAAAGCTCGTATTACTTTAATTTCAGAGCTGATATTTATCCATTTTCCATGTTTTCTTGATAATAACCAAAATGACTTGAGTTCAGTCTCTGTCATTGTACTGACGAAAACACTGCTTTGATTCATTCCATGTTTTGTCCTCTTTCTGTTTTAGTCACATAAATAAATAAAAACCTCTTGCCTTATGTAGCCATTCACCACCATGTGACTTATCAGCTGCTGTCAGGGGTCACATGTTGTACAGTTACCAGTTACTTCTTCCTCTACTGCACCTTACACCCCCACCCCCCCTTTAATCTGAATGTAACTCATGGAGGATGACTGAACCAAGGGACAAATGAGACAAACTGATCAGAAAGATTTCCATAACTGCAGTAATCGATAGGTAATCTATCAGACCTAATGGGGATGAATGGGTGCGTTTCCGTATGGAAGACGGTTGTCAACCCTTTGTGCAAATTGAATGAACGAACGGACCACTTTCCCAGCAGATAAGCAAAAGCAATTATAAAAGCTGGTGAAAGCTCTGAGAGATTTGTCCTTTACCGCAGCAGGTAGGAAGAGTCGAGGTCGTCTTTTTCCCTCAAAGGTCACACGAAATACATTTTACTTGTCTGTTGGCTGAAGGAGCACACGGGGGAAACTCCCAAATGTGATTTTTTTTTTTTTTTTTTAAATCACCCTGAATGTCTTTGAAACTAAGTTTTACCCTGGGTCACAAGTAAAGAATCTCCTCCTGTCATGTTTGCAGTGTCTGCGGACGTTGGTGGGCCACACAGGAGGCGTGTGGTCGTCCCAGATGAGAGACAACATCATCATCAGTGGCTCCACCGACCGCACACTCAAGGTCTGGAATGCAGAGACAGGAGAATGTATCCACACCCTCTACGGGCATACCTCAACAGTACGCTGCATGCACCTACACGAGAAAAGGTAAGAAAACATGGGTCAGCATTTACATTGTAATGTGCAGCAGTTGTAGTTTTAACACTGACGCTAACATTCTTTCCATGTAACTGTCATATGCATCTGAGGCAAGTTTTCATCATATGGTTTAGAGTAAAAAACTAAGTTCCAATATGTGGTCAGAAGGTTCCGGTACCTTCTACACATGGCTGTAATAGATGAAGTTGTAGAAGCCATGAACCAGAAAACAAAACACTGTTAGTCAAATGAATGTGATAAAACAAACAAGTAAAATCAGTCACCCTGACAATGAATGAGGGAAAAAATAAAGAAAAAAGTTTCTCTAGAAGCAGAAAGTGTAGATCATTAGTTAAAAGTTGAAGAAACGTGTCATTAAATGCCTCGACTCTGTAGGAGGACAATCTGAGTGTAAAAAAATAAATTTAAAAACCAACCTTATGGTCCATTAAAAGAAGACATTTGAATTAATTTGTTGAAATAGCTGCTTAACGTTACGTAAAACATTGTTTGTTTGTGTGTTTTGAAAATTGGTTCTATCTGTGAACTCTCTAGAACATGTACATTTGTTCCTTCAGCACTACTTAAAAACAGTCCTCTGGCCTTTTCTCTGTTATTATTAGAATCATAACACCTGACTTAACAGCAATGACGCCAATCAAAAGAGCAGCTCTTCAGCGCTCTGAGACCCTCGGTATCTGTTCAGAAAGTGAGCATGCAATCTCATAGTGATTAAATAGACCCTGTGTGAGTCGTCTTAAGTGAAACTCCTGCTCACTCATTCACTCAATATTAGAGTCTAGAGACTCAAAGTGCCCTTTTAGCCTTAGGGTCCACCAAGGGTTTGTGTAGCACTTGATTACTCACACAGTGGAAACGCTGAGGACTGAGGACCATGAAAAACATGTTGGCGATTTCCATCTCATGTATTGCTGTGAGGCATGTTATAAATAAAGAGCACATGGTATGTGTATCTACTGTTTTATTTTAAAAATGATTTTTATTGTCTGTATAACCTGTGAATGAGTTGACATGGTGCTGTGGAGCAG
This sequence comes from Siphamia tubifer, assembly GCA_020466265.1. Lineage (NCBI taxonomy): Eukaryota > Metazoa > Chordata > Actinopteri > Kurtiformes > Apogonidae > Siphamia > Siphamia tubifer. Next base: position 3,832,673 of record CM035783.1, read on the forward strand.
TGTCTTTATTTATGAGTTCATAATCCAGAGGAAATGAAATAAGGTTTTCTCCTTCACTGATAACTTTTATTTCCATTTGCTTTTATCTGTTACTCATTTTGTGTAACTCTACGAAGATCACATTCTTGGAGCAATATCCTGAAAAATGTCAAACTTGGGTGTGTAATCTTCCCCTCGGGGCAGTTCTGTCTTTAACCTGTCTTTACCATTCGGGGGTAAAATGGTGCTGGGGGGGGGGGGCAGGTTGGTTTTGTACATTCAAGTGTGAACATGAACACGACGCTGCAGGTTACTGTTTGTCAGAGCAGCCGAAGAAAACGCTCATACTTGCCTCATTATTATATCAGTGCAGCTGTCACCGTGTGAATGAGCTGTTGTGTTCACTATTGAATTTCATCTCGGTGTGTGGATCTTTTGAGTCAGGTGGACCTTTTGTGGGAAGAAGCTCCAGCTCAGTGTTAAAATGAACGGTTTCTTTACATCCTCCCACTACACTCATCCCCTCTGTGGTTTTGTCTCAGGGTGGTCAGTGGGTCTCGTGACGCCACGCTGCGTGTCTGGGACATTGAGACAGGTCAGTGTTTACATGTTCTCATGGGCCACGTGGCGGCGGTGCGCTGTGTCCAGTACGACGGCAGACGGGTGGTCAGCGGTGCCTACGACTTCATGGTCAAAGTGTGGGACCCCGAGACGGAGACCTGCCTCCACACGCTGCAGGGCCACACCAACAGAGTGTACTCATTACAGGTGAGCGGCCTCACAGCGCTGCACTGGAACTAACACTCCTCTGAAAACAAGTGTAAAAAACAGATATTTGTACCAATTCCCTCATGACCCTAGTGTGGATAAAGTGGGTCAGATAATGAATGAATGAATGTTTGCATAAATGACACAGAAACAAACATCTCAGCCTTTGGGCAAGGCAAATATATTTGTGCAGCACATATGTAAAAGACATAAGAAAGTTAAAATGAAAAAGATTAAATGCATTAAAACACAATTAAGATAAGAGACCAAAAAAAACCCATTTAAGACAATTAAGACCCCAGAGGTCCTGGTCTTCTACAGCTACTATCCTGAATGTTTTGTTTGGATCCCTCTTCTAACACAGCTGATTCAAATGAGAAACATCTCATGTTCTGCAGAAGAATGATAATCACATCCATACATGTATCTAAAACCTGCAGGATAGTAGCTGTGGAGGACCAGGATCGGGCACTTGTGTTTTACATGGTCAAATGAAGAGCTACAAATAATAAATGCAGATGAAAGTTAGGTTTTTTTCTTAAACTGAAAACTCTGAAGCTCAAGCCTTTTAGCAAAAACAGATGAATTTACCTTCTTTGAGCAACTTTCTAAATATTTTCATAATATGGCTTCACCGTGACGTAAAACCTGGCAACAAAATAAATAAAAACACCATTCAATTCTTTCACAGACTGAATAAAACGTCTAAAAATAACAGGGTTTTGTCTCCAAACCCTCACCATTCATTATAATAGAAAAATGCAAGAAAAATCTGTGAACAAATTTCATTAAAGCTTTTTACTTCGTTTTAATCAAGTGTTTTTTTTCTGACAGTTTAACGGCAGAGAAATAGATAATGAGGACTCTGAAGGAAACTGGGTTTGACCTGCAGGTTTTATTGGCCCAAGTGTCAAGTGAATAACTATGTGAGGAAAAGTTGAATGGAGTACGTATCCATGGAAACCCAGAGTCTGTCCACTGGTGTAGGGTTCCACACAGACACTGTTTCCAGCTGAATCTGTATTATGTGTTTTAATGTTGAATTGATAAAACTGCTAAAAGTTTACAGGGTCTTTATTCAAATGTGCAGGAATATATTTTTTAATTGTTTTCTTGTCATTTCTACCCACTCCACATGATTTAAAATGCTCTTCCTCTTCTGCAGCTGCTAAAGTTCATAGATGTCATAAACAAGTTTCTTTAAATTGATTGCATTAACGCTCTTTATTTTAATCCTCTGTGTGTTTCTGTCAACTTTTATAGTTTTACAAATGATTTTCCTCTAAAAGTGCACATGGTACATTGGTGTATTGGGTGTAAAAATGTATTCCTGCATGTCCTCTAAGATGTCCTCTCACCCACTCTGTGTGATGACGGTGCACGTTAGCTGGTGCCATCACCCTGAGAGCGAGGAGGCGGTTTTAATGCTCTGATTGGTTTTGTGCCACGATATTGTTCAGACCTTTAGAGAGTTAAATTAAAAAAAGAAAAAAAAATTAACAGATCAATAACATTCGTTCATTCCTCTGAGTCTAATCTTTGGTTTGTTAATGAAAAATAAATAAATAAATAAATTGAGCTGATGTTCGGTGACATCTTAACCCTTTAACTCCTGAGACTTAAGCAATTCCACAGGAAAAAAAAAAAAGTAAAATAAGCAACAAAATAAACAAAAACTGCCAAAGGGATCAGAAAAATGAACAAAAATGAATAATAAACTAAGAAAATAATATGTAACATGAACAAAGTAAGACCCTAACGGAACACAATTGAAGAAAAATAATAAAATAAAGAAAGAAAATGTAGAAAAAAATAAACAAAAATAAGCGACAACATCAACAAAAAGTAATAAATATTCATAAAATAAATGAAACTGCAAAATGAAATTAATGAAAGGAATAAATGACTATTGTTGTTTTAGTTTAAGCTTTTTCTAAATCACTTTCTTTTTGACACCTGTTCATCAGTTCCATCAACAAAATCATCAGTAAAATGACAGTAAATAAAACTTGAATTACTCAGAATTTTTAAACTAACCCATCCATTCAGAACGTGCCGGCGCTGACGCATCAGGGGTTAAAGGGTTAAAGTGACAACATGAAAATAAATCTCATCAATATTCGACTTAAAACAAAAAAAGTGTCGTTAAGCTCAAGTGTTGACCCTCTGTCCTGCAGTTCGATGGGATCCACGTGGTGAGCGGTTCATTAGACACGTCTATAAGGGTCTGGGATGTGGAGACGGGAAACTGCATCCACACGCTAACGGGACACCAGTCCCTCACCAGCGGCATGGAGCTCAAAGACAACATCCTGGTCTCAGGCAACGCAGACTCCACTGTTAAGATCTGGGACATCAAGACGGGCCAGTGTCTGCAAACCCTGCAGGGTGAGTGTAACCTAAAGGACATGAGTCACTTTTTTATTGGATATAAAACTTTACCCATATTTGAAAAAAACACAAGTGCATCATGTTTGTTTTTTTCATTTCACAAATGTTGTTTATTTATTATTACAAGATGACATGAGAAGTCATCCCATAAACATGGCAACAAAAGTAAATATCCTGTTGATTTACAGATTTATTCATTCTTATTCTTATTATTATTATTATTATTATTATTATAATTATATATCACCCCTCCACACATAAGGTACTGTCCCACTGTAGGAACCTGTTGTAGTTCTTAAACCTTTGTAGTTCCTCCTGACAGGCAGGGTCTTTTTTAGGGACCTATATGACGTAGGTGTTTGGTGATTGGTAGAGCCCAGGCCACGCCTACTTCCACATTTCCTCACTTTGCAGAACCACCATCTTTAAAACCATCTGTAGTGTCGGCAGGTGTGTTTGTGATCACCTGACTCTCTGTAAACTCGTCCATTCTTTACATTAGATTCTGTATTTGACCATAATTAAACTTCCTGTGACACGGAACATAAACGCTGTCTATTCTAGTTTACAGTAGCTCTGTCTTCTAGTGTTAGCGTCACATTAACCTCCCATGGTTCCTACTGTCCCGTCAGAATACAGACCTGAAGGTTCCCTAGAACTATTTAGTTCTTAGAACTAAGTTCCTAGAGCTACTCTGTGGAAAGTGTCTATAGTGCGCTATGTTCTTTTAAAACTCTTCTTGTCTGATGGTTAAAAAAATTAAAACCCATTTAAAAAAAAAAAAAAAACCCTCTTCTTCTTTGCTTGTTGTAACACCTGTCAACATATGTTTTTTTATTTGTATTCATTTGACTGCAGTTGTGAAAAGAGGTCTTTCCTTTACACTTCTGTGTAATATATAGTTTGTGCTGCGCCTGAAAAACAGCCTCATGTCAGCGAAGAAACTTGTAATAAAAAAAAGAGGGTTTTGTCGAAATTGTTCATAGATAAAAAAATTACCAAAAGGGAAAAAATGACCAAGTTTTATATTTGTACAATTCGAGGATCAATGGAAAAACGACTATTCATGAAGAAAATCGACTTAGAACCAGGTTCTGAAAACACTGTCATTTGGTTCTGAGCTGGTTGTCATGGAAACTTTCTATAAAACTGAATTCACAAAGTGCTTTTCTGCTTCAAAATGAGCAAAAATTGCACCTAACAGTAGTAAGTCACCTGATGTTCTGCATATACACTGGGAGGATGAGCATCGAGGCACAAGTGAAGTGACTGCTTTAACTGATGGTTTTAAAAAGCCTTGGGTTCAAGTGTGTGTGTGTGTGTGTGTGTGTGTGTGTGTGTCACTACAGACTCCAACCTGCTGCTCTGTGATTACACTCATTTTCTTTGTGTCCGTCTAAATACTGCTAACTCCATTAGCACCACTGGTGCCTCACAGGAAGTTGGAAATCCTGACTGAATAGTTGCAGCAAACGGCAGCGCCCCGCCCCTAAATGCCCTCATTAGCAAAGAACGGCTCAGTGTGCTGCTCCGACAAACACAACACACAAACAGTCTAAACAAAAGGAAGCCCCAGTGAGAGGCTGAGGCGAACTGGGGGCGGGGGTGGGTGGGGGGGCAATGGGAGATGAGCTACAGTGCAGCGATGAGGGTCTGCGAACTTTGTAGGTCAGATAATCAGGGCAGTGGACGGTGTGTTGCTGTTCATTAGATAAGACAATAGGCCGACAACAAGGCTGTCACTGTCAACTGAGGAGCTCTGTGGAGGTAATGATGCAGCGGGGGGCTTTGTTGTGGTAATAGAGAAGGGGGGGTGAGAGGCGAGGCTGATGGGGGGGGGGTGTTGTTGTGTACACAGCCTTTGAACTAAACACAGACAAAAACCCAGAAACATGTGAACGCTTGTTGACGTAGAGTCTTCAACAAATGTTCTGGGCAAAGTGGGAAGACAGTAAATGTGTGAATTAAAACGGCCGCCATAGCAACGTCAGCAAAAACATGTTTATTTGTTCACACTTGATTCTCAGCTCGTTTGCGTTTCGCGTCGACCTGATTGATTTAATTAAGATATCATTTTCAAACCCTCGGGTGGAAGTCAAGTCAGTGCTCACATGTAGGATCACAAATAAAAGTCAGTTCAATGAAGGTGGAAAAACACACACACACACACACATACACACACACACACACACACACACACACACTCATTTCTATGTCTCATGAGAACCATGTTTGTAATCAAGTAGTGTTTGGGTCTTTTTTATAAAAACAATAAACATTAGAAAATGTCATTAAATTAAAAAAGAATAAAATAAAAATTAATGAATAGGAAATAATAATTACAAAAATTAATTAATTAGTTGGAAGTACTTAAAAAGAACATGTTACAACATCTGAATACATTTGAGTTAGTACAGTAGTACTAATTCTGTATATTTAATTATTCTGAACATTCCAGTGTCGTTGAATGAGCTGGAAGAAGGAAAGGTGTAAAACATGCAGGATCCCAGCCCACCCTTGGTTTAAACCGTTTAATGTCCCCATAAAGATAGGAATACAGACGCAGGGGTGTCGCTGTTGGCCTGTGACAGTGACGGGCCTAAACCCTGGGGTCTCATAAGCCTCCACTTCTCTCCCCTGTCAGAACAGAACCTCCTCCTCTTCCTGTTTCAACACTTTTCTCTTCAGCTACTTATTCTGGATTTGTCACCTGGCTGCTACGACTGCATTTTAAAATCACCCTCACACTTGTTTACTTACGTCATTACTCCTTTAAACAGTCGATGCTTTTCCCAAACATCTTTGCTTTATGAATAAAAAGTAAATAAATAAATAACCACAGTTTGTCTTCATGGTTATTGTTGAAGAAGTGACGAGCTACAGCGAACAGAGCAGTGTTAGACTGTTTAATAAGGGTGTGACGAGACACTCACCAGATGAGATGAGATCACGATTTTAAGGAAACGAAATAAAAAATGGATATGAATGAACAACAGACTTTTATTTACATGGATTTTATAACTCTGTAAACGTTAACTATTAATGAACAACTTCTACAAATTGAAACGAAAATAAAATGTTATAAAAGTTTAAATAAAAAACTAATTAAAATGCATCTTTTTGTTTTAAACTCTTTTCAGGATTTATTCCAGTCTCTGAACTCTCTCTGGGTTCTTCTTCAGTTTTCCAAACTTCATAGAGAGCACAAGTTAATCCACGTAGATCAATCTGAACTTCACTGAACACTGTCGTACAGTCGTGGAAACAAATTATTCGACAGTCAAAAATGGTTAAGCAATCAAGTACAAACTCCTGTGTCTCTGTTATACTTGTTATCAATGTATTTGTACAAACAAATGGACTTTTAGTTTTACCAGCCATTAAAATGAACTAACATCTAATATATTATTGTGACCCACATCAGTCCACGTACTATGTGGATGTTTAATAGCGCAGACGTTTACTTTAAAACCACATGTTTTCTTTAGTTTTATTTATTCGACCTCTGCCTCTCCACCAAATCTTTACCCACAAGTCAATGCAAGAGAGCGAAGTTGTCGCATAAATAATGTAAATATCCAGTCGAGTCCAAACAATGGATCAATATCATCCATGGATTCATTTTCCAAACTGCTTCAGCCGTTCACTGTCGCGCTGACGCACGTCCACACGAACCACTGCTCGCCGTCACATTCACTCCTACAGTGATTTAGAGGCTGTTTACACCAGGACGATAGCAGCTAAATACCACAGCATATTTTATCACAAGGGTTTTCCAATTACACAAAGACGACACCATCACAGTGTGAATACACACAAATGTGGGACGTATTGAAGACGCGCTACATTCATACGCTGAGCAGGTAAAGCAACAAACGTGGGACAACCTGGATCCCACAGATGATCCAACTGCATTAGCATTAGCATTAGCATTAGCAGGTCTAGTACAGGAGTCGTTTCAGTTATTGTACAGACATTACACACTATAGTCAAACAGACGAGTGGACAATTAAACATCAAAAACAGAAAAGGACAGGACTATCCAATCATTATTCACCTACTGTTGCATCTTCGTATAAACAAGAATTTCCTCCTGAATACACTCGTCTAAACACAGATGAAAAACTGTAGACGAGACACCACTTCTGTTTTCATGGTCTCTGTATAAATGTAGCCTGTGAACCTGTAAGGTGGGAGGAGGTTGTCCCACAGAGAACCCACACAGACAACAGGGACAACTTTGAGTTTTCACTACAGACATTGACATTTATTTGGTTTAGTTTTGGTTTAAGCCGTCGTAATTCTACACATGTAGAGGCCAATAACGTATCGTACCGTAATAACTTCTGGGCAGTAATAAAATAAATCATTAAATTATTGGCTCAGTTATTATATTTACAAAGATTTATTTTTTTTTAATCAGTTTTTACAATGTTAGTTTAGGATTTGTATTATGTTATTATCCACTTATTACATTACGTTTTAAAAAGGGCAAATTTATCATGTAATTGGTTATTAATACATTATTGGCCTTTACACACTTAACATACATTACAGTCCACCAATTACTAAAAGACCAATATGCAAAAGTCATGACAAACAACAACTAAAAAAACCAATATTCACTGTTACAAACAAAAACATCCATTTAATAAAGCAGCTAGTTCACTTAACCCTAACCTAATAAAAAATAATAATTAAAAATAAAAATAACCATAACTAATATATTGACGTTGATTCTCCACCAAACTTCAAAACCAGAATATCATCCTCCTCATCATCATCATCATCCTCAAACCGAGGCTCCATAACGACACCAGTCATGTGACCACACACTTGACTAAACATTAAGCAGACTGTATATAGTAACTATGACATTAGTCATGTAGTTTTACTCCCAAATGCACCGTGGTCACATTGCTGCAGCGTTCCACATGAACGTGCAGATCCAGACATTTCACCACCTTCAATAACCAGGAACGTTTGTTGTGAATGTTGTGAGCTCATTGATCAGCTGTGTTCAGTCAGCAGCACCTTCATAATCCCTCTGCACTTCCCCCGGATCTTTCTGGAACAAACAACTGGGCTCTGGCTCTCAAAGGTTTCCAGGGAAAGTTCCAGTGGAAAAACTAAAACTCTTTCTCCAACCCTTTGTAACCGTACTGTTAGAGCAAATGTCAACATTAAAAATGTGTTCTGTTCGATCCAATTCAGGTTAGTGTTCTTTAAAGGTGTTGTTCCATGGTTAGTTCATTTATACTGTTGTGTTCTGCATTGTGTGTTGGTTCTATTTAAAACAAATGTCCAGATTGTTTTGTTTCCAGCTGTTTGTTTTTTTTTTTTTTTTTGGAGGGTAGAAAAATGACTGGAGGTAAAACAACAGTTTTCTTCTACTTCCTCATACATGACACAGTGATGATGTGTCTGTGATTGGCTTAGAATGTGTGAAGGAATCCCCACCACCACCACTCCCCCACCCTCCCCTCTGGCTCTGTGTGTGTGTTTACCGTCCCAGAGTAACATCCCTTGGTGACGTCACTTGTTTTGAAAACGTGCGGTAAAAAAAAAGTATTTCCACAGAACACATGAACCAGTTTGTGCAGCAGCTACAGTGGCGCCATCTTCTCTTGTAGATGCTAATGCTACTCAGTACTCACTGACCTTTGACCTTTAACCTTAACCACAGCTCAGTACTCAAATCAACAACCGCACCTGCCAAGAAAACAACAAACCACACGATGACAAACACATTCACACCTCAGCTTCCACAGCCAATGGGCCAGATTTGATTCTGAAAAAAGGAGAAATATATAATTTTATTTATTTATATTTGAATTTTTATAACGTTTTATTTTGGTGTAAATTTGTAGAGGAAGAAGTTCATTAAATCATGTGCAACTCAGTTAAATAAGTCTGTTGTCCGTTCATATCATTTGTAATTTAGTTTTCTTAATGTCTCGTTTCGTGAACACAATCTCGAGTCTCGTCTCATGAGCTGAGTGTCTCGTCACACCCCTAATATCTGCTCCAAATGTCAACTTACAAATGTCAACAGTCTATATCGGTTATTGAGTCACACTATTGTAAAATAAATACAAATTTAAAAATCAGAAACGTCCACTAACACACGCCCTGTTTGTGCTTCATGTCTTTAGGTCCCCACAAGCACCAGAGCGCTGTGACGTGCCTGCAGTTCAACAAGAACTTTGTCATCACCAGTTCAGACGACGGCACGGTCAAACTGTGGGACCTGAAGACGGGAGAGTTCATCCGGAACCTGGTGACGCTGGACAGCGGCGGCAGCGGTGGCGTGGTGTGGCGCATCAGGGCCTCCAACACCAAGCTGGTGTGTGCGGTGGGGAGCCGCAACGGCACAGAGGAGACCAAGCTGCTGGTGCTGGACTTTGACGTGGACATGAAGTGAGAGCAAGAAAAAAACGGCGTGGCGGGAAAAAAAAAAAAAGGACAAAGAGACGAGAGCGAAACCACAGAAGAAGAAGGAACGGGAAGATGAGGCACCTGAAAACACCACAGAAGGGCCAAAAAACCCACAATTCTTCACCCAAAAATGCGCAAAATCTACAACCGATCACCACCGGCCCACGCACAGGGGGGGGCGTCCTGTCCCGTCCCGTCCTCCACCGTCGTACCCCGCCCTCCCTCGCCTCCATCGGGCAGATGTTACTGACAAAAAGCCACAGACCCTAATCATGTGTTCAGGTCCCAGGTGGAGTCGGAGGGCCACAGTTGGGGGTGTGTGTGTGGGGGGGGGGGGCACTACCGCTGTTTGTCCCCGTGATTGGCTGGGATGAGGAAGAACGACCGATGGCGACTGAACTCTTCGAAGCGACGCCGCTTCTTCAGAGACTTGGTTTAGTTCATTGCCTGACAGATTTTGAGATGTACAGAGATATATTATTTTTTAAAGACCCACACACACACCACCACTTACCCCCCCACACCCCCATCACCTGCTCATGCCCACAAACACTTACACATACTCTCAGACGGCCAAGCGGAGAGTGGAAAACACAGCAGAGTTTTGGAGGGACAAGAGGAGCTGCTGCTGCTGCTGCCGCTGCCGCTGCTGCTGCTGCTGCTGCTGCTGCTGCTGCTGCTGCCGCCGCTGCTGCTGCCGCTGCTGCTGCCGCTGCTGTCATCAGGCTCACTTCTTGTCACTCCATTTCCGTTCTTATCGTCCTCCACTGGTTTAGTTTTAGTTTTTTCTCTGTAGTTTATTTTCTTTACAGTATCGCACACAAACACAACTGTGAATTTTCAGACTTCTTTGAGTGTTTGGTTTTATCATATGAAAGAGGTTCTTCTTCTTTTGTTGTAGTAGTTTTTTTTTTCCTGTCTTTGCCGTTGCCAACAGCAACTGATCCCAGTATTAGAACCTGCTCTGTTTAGGTTTACTGTCATTATGTCACAGGTGTTTTTTCTTTTGTTTAGTTTCTTCCATCAGAGTTGTTTGTTTGTTTGTTTGTTCTTTCTGTTGTAAACACATACACGGGGTTTGGAGCTCCGTCTCCGTTAAAAACATCGATGCTGTCCAGAATTTTTCAGTCTAGCTGGGGTGGTTTCCTCAAAGCCGGTGCTGTTGATGAGAGGAAGTAAAGGTTCTTTGCTCAAAGCGCTGTGGATTATGCCCCGCCCACACCCCCCACACACCCCCTCCCCCCGCCCCACACCCACCCCGAGTGGCCAAACTGTATTTATGCTGCTAGATGAACGGAGAAAAAAAAGAAAGAGATGGAACTTTTACTTGCTGTGACGTTTTAGTCCCAGGCGAAATTCCAAAATCGAACTCTATATGTTTGGACTTGAAGACAGAGAAAAAAACAAAAGATAACATCCAACATTTTTTTTTTCTTTTCTTTTTTTTTTTTTTTAAATTTCGTTTGTTTTTTTTGCCACTGAAACTTGAGCCAAACGTGCCTCTACGAGGCTGAGAGGAGGGAGTGTGTCTGACAGAAACTGACGGGATCGTCTGCAGAGAGGAAACAAGGGGATGTTGTTGAGTCGCGTTTTGGAATAAATGTCCATTTTTCATTTCATTTTGTAACAAATTTTGCCGCCTTTCTATTTCCTAAATATATCTGTAATTTCAAATTATCCATATTGTCTAATATGTGTAATTACCAACAAAAACCATGAACCACAAACAGCTCCTTTAGTTTTAATGTCACCAAAGCACATGCTGCTGCAAAATGGAATAAATTATTATATAATGAGGAAACATTTATTACAAAATGAAATGAAAAAGTTATTACGTTTTAGATGTTTATGACAAAATGCAGCTCAACAGATGTACACTGTTGGTGTGTGTGTGTGTGTGTGTGTGTGTGTGTGTGTGTGTGTGCGTGCGTTAGCGTGTTAAATGGACAACTTGTAAACACATTCCTTGGGACAAAGCTCTTTCAGCCTGTTCTTTGGGGAAATGTACAAACGCTGTGTGAACTGGCAGTGACAAAAAGGAAAAAGGAAAAAACAAAAAACTATCAGATGTGTCTGTTTTTAACACGTGAATGAGAGAACTGTCCGTACCCGTGTGTGTGTGTGTGTGTGTGTGTGTGATTGTTGTTTTATTCAAAGATGTCTGAAGCAACAGAGGAGACCCATCACAAGCATCATCTGACAGGTGGAGCTGCCAGGAGTCTTAGTGTTACATGTGTTGCAGTTGAACTCGCCGGGGCGGCCGCTCCGTGAACGGGACGCCGCCGCCTCACCGACTGTCAGCGAGGGGGAAAAAATACAAACACAAAAAGAAACGGCAACAAAAAGTGAACACGAACATTGTAGCCAAAACGAAAATCGTCTCAATCTCCAAGAGTCACAACTCAAGCTGAACTGTGAAAGTGGTATAACACTGTATATTAAAAAAAAGAAAAACAAAAACAACAAAAAAAAAAAGAAAACAATCTTGCTCTATCTCCTCTTGTTGTTTTCTCCCTCTGTTTTAATTTATGATCTGGTTTGAAAATCAGATTTGTTGCAGGTGTTTTATTTTTTCAGTTCATGTAAACTGCCTGGCAAAAAAGAAAACAGACAGAAAAAACCTTAAAGGGATTGTGTATTTGTTTGATTCACTTAGAATTTTATTTTCTTATAACTTAAGTGCAATAAAATGTGGGTTTTTCTTTTTTCATTTCAAGCATATCAGTTGTCTGTTTTTGTTACCTGTGTGAAGGCATCTTCTATGTTTAATAAAGGAAATTATTTGGTTAATTGCATCCACAGGGGAATATTTTCAACAAATGACCGAAAAACTTGTAAAACTAATCACCAATGGGTGACGATGAATTACAGCAGCGACAGGTTGGACTTTCCCTCGTCCTACAGATAATTATGCCTCAGATTTAATTTAATTTCTAATAACACTGCACTACATTTTTTAATAAAGTATCTGCTTCAAACATTAAATGTGTAAAATATTTCAAATTTTAATCAGATAAATCTGAAATCAAGTGTTTGTTAGTTGATGTTTTTAATATATATGATAGTTTATGTACATGTAAACAATGGATTAGTAAATATTCCACTAGAAAGAACCTGGAAAGTGAATGGATCATAATGTGCAGACAATATTCCTTTGGATTAAAAACTATTCTACTGTTTATTCTAAAAATGTCACACTTTGACCCCAGACTTATCTTGGAAACTTGATCCAACCAGCATTTAAGACTTGAGTTTACTTTATCACTAACACACATGTGGGGACATTTCATTAGTTTTATTCCGGAAGCATTTTACTTATAAAGTCAGAATCATGACATAAACACTAAACATTATGAGATAAACAGTCAAAATTAAGAGATATAAAGTCTAAATCGTGACATAGAAAGTCAAATTTATGGCATAAAAGTGGAATTAAAAAGTCAAAAATCACGAGATACAAGTAATAGTTACAATATAGTTATAGTTTCTCGTCCACTGATTTTCTCTCTTTATTCTACGTCCCTCTAGAACGTCCCGTTCACTTTGAATGACGTCAGCGGGCGGATTTTTTTTCGATAACCGCCCGCTGCGCCGTTAACGCCCGCTGCCCATGGCAACGGGTTTTGTCACTTCAGATTCACTGGACCATATCACTCCGCAGGTAGTTCGGCCACTTTTAAAGTAAATATTAGCTTGGTTGTAACTGCTAGCTTATCCAATGTTAACTTATGCTAATGTTATCCTTACCGTAGTCAGGAAATCAGGGGAAATATCCGCCCTCATCTCATACAGTATCTCCAGTATTTTACCCCTCAGTTAACTCCTCTATGCTGGTTTTTATAAAACAAGGAGCGGTTTCAGTGAGTTTCGTTTTCAGTATTTATTTGCAGGAACGGGACAACACCTGCTCCGGTCGCCGACCTGACTGTGTACATCCGTGTTTCTCTTTTCTCTGCCTAAAACTCTCTGCACCCCCTTCTGTCTGCCCCACCTATTTCACAACACTAGTCTGTTAGAGTAGAGACAGTAATAAACTGTAATAACCCGTAGAATAAGCGGGATAATACATGGAACATAGTAACTCGTGTTCCATATATTATCCCTTGTGAAGTGACTCATATCTGTTTATCAAGGGATAATGTATTGCCCAGAAAAATAATCCTCAACGGGGCTGAACAGCACCCCTTCTGCATCTGGAATATTTTTGTGATAGTAATGTGTGGGCAGTACATTATCCCGCTTATTCTACAGGTTATTACATGTTATTACTGCTACTATAACAGACTGGATAAAATAACTGGAACAACAGAGTGAATATTTACTTTAAAAGTGGCCGAACTACCTGCGGAGTGATACGGTCCAGTGAATCTGAAGTGACAAAACCCGTTGCCATTGCCAGCAAGCGATTGAAGAAAATCTGGCCAATGAAGGTCGGTCACAACGTTCTAGAGGGCAGTAGAATAAGTTTAAAACTGTAACGAGTCTGTTCTGAGACTGTAAAGAATATAAAGTACAAATATTTATGAACAAATGTAGAGATAGTAAAAGTAAAAAGTATCCAGAAAAATAAATAAATAAGTACAATAACGTAGTACTTGTACTTCACTCCTCTGAGTTCTTTAACGTTCTACTGTTGGTTTAGAAACAAATGAGCAGATCTTAGAAAAATGAAGACGAGGACACAAGGGAACGTCACATTAAAGTTGTAAAGATCAAATGCACTAATCTGCTTTAAGATGCGTTCAATAACACTTCAGCCGGTCGTCAAAGGAAATCGAATTTGTTGCCGCTTGAGCAAGAACATGTTGGATGGGAATTAAAAAAACATAAATTCAGAATAATGTAGAAGTGTAATATGATAGTGAACTGCTCTGAAACATTCTACATATGGATCATTAACAAAAACACACTGTCAGTTTCAGATTTAACTGCAAATAATCTGACAAAGTCCAAATAATGAAGATATTTAATCAGATTAATGACAGGATGTTTTTCATTAATAATGATCAGTCGACTGTTTCATGGTGAAACTTGACACTTTTTGGGGTTTTTTTAACTCAAATTTCCCACAAAATATATGAAGAAACAGGTATTTTTTTGGGGGGGGGCACTAGGTAGGGCATTAACTACTTCAGTTTTTTTCAAGTCGATTTATCTGTGAATAAAGTCGAAGTCGAGTCGACAGGTGACGTCATATTGTCAGCGGAGGAATAACACAGACACATTCTCTCTCTCTCTGCCTCTCTCTCTCTCTCTCTGTGTCTCTCCCTCCCTCTCTCTCTCGTTTCTCTCTTTTCCTCCCTCTCTCTCTCTCCCTCCCTCTCTCTCTCTCTCTCTCTCTTTCTCTCTACCTCTCTGTCTCTCCTTCCCTCTCTCTCTCTCGTTTCTCTCTCCCTCCCTCTCTCTCTCTCTCTCTCCCTCCCTCTCTCCCTCTCTCTCTCTCTCTCTCTCTCTCTCTCTCTCTCTCTCAGCAGTATCTGCATAAGAAGCCATCGACAACAGGATGTTGCAGTAACTCACCTGTGTCCTGTGTTGACCTGTGACCCCAGACCTTATCCCACCCTCACCTGATTGATAGACCCTCCCCCCCTATCTCTTTCTATGGTTGTTTGTTCTCTCCAGTAAAACCCTGTGAGATGACGTTGTTGTGATTTTAAGCTCTATAAATACAATATTATTTAATTACCACCTTATCTATCTGTAACATAAAGTGTCACCTAAAATGTTCCTTCCTATATTTATTATGATATAAATCATATGTCATTGGTTGTCATGGTTTTGTAGCTCCGCCTCCTGTTGGAAACAGAACACTCATTTGCTTTATAAACGGAGTGTCATATGTAACCATAATGTTTTTCACTAATCACTGACATTTATTCGTCTAAATGAGAAAGATGGCGTCGCTGCAGAGGTGAGGAACATGTGACCAAAAGATCAATAACAGTAATTAAACTAGTCCCGTCATTAAGAATCAGTCAAGTGTTAAAGCATCTTTCATGACCTTTTTCATCTCATATGAAGATGAATCAGTGTTTGTAGATGTGAACGACACTTTACTATGTTAATAAAATGGTTTTTCTGATCAAATGTGAAGCATGAAGACGAAGACAAAAGATGATCAATATGATCCATAATAAGTTTTAATTTTAGTGGAAGAATTAATCTGCTCCATGAAACAGGATGTGATAGTTTTTGTTTTTTTTTTATTTACTCTATTTAATAAGTGATTCTTTTTGCTAAAGCAGGGGTTTCAAACATGCGGCCCGGGGGCCAAATGCGGACCGCCAAAGGTTCTAATGCAGCCCATGGAATAGTCATTTTAGTTCAGGTTCCACAGACAGACCAATAATATTTACAGTCAAATATAGAAGAATAACATACAATAAATAATGACTCCATATTTTCTTCTCAGTTTGATGTGAAAATAATTTACATTATGCCCATAAATAAATGACAACTTCAAATTTCTGTCTCTGTTATAGTACAAATAAATAACATTAAATTATGAAAATATATGTACTGACAAACTATCCTGTAACAAAAAAATATGAAAAACCTGAACAAATATGAACCTGAAATTTCTAAAGAAAATGAAGCACAATTTTAACAATTGTGTCTTTGTAGTAAATGATAAAGTGAGTCATAATATTGTTAGAATTACATGTATTTTTCTTGTTCAGGTTATTCACACCTTTTTCGTTGCATAGTTTATTTTAAAAATAATTATTTTCATAAGGCACTGTTTTTTTTTTCCACGAAAACAAAAATATGTAGTCGTCATTTAAAGGTTGTGTTTTTATTTTACTACTCCCCATTGAACATCAAATCCATCTGAATGTGTTAAAGTGACACAGATGAACAACACGTTCACGTTCATTTGGCTCCAGGCCATGTTTAAACCATGACAAACCCTACTGGGGACCCACATGAATGTGACCCACTGTTGTGTTTTTCTTTTTGGTTGTTGTTTTTTTAAATGGTCAATTTGATCCAGTCCGTTATCTGTCAGGAGGCTTCGCAGCTCGCTGTAGCGGCGTTCCATCCTCTCAGTCTGTGCTGTTGCCTAGCGATAGCTGGTCTGTGGTCAGACGCAGAGTAACACTGGCTTTGTGAGGAAGCAGCACATCCTCACATGAATGGACGCGTGGGGGAGTTTCCACTTTGGTTGGCAAGGTTACTCTGAGCGCCTGTTTGTTCCCAGGATCCTCTGGTGTGTTTGTTGTGTAAGCGGCAGCTCATACTACGCACTGGGTTTTTACTCCGACTGGCGATTGAAGGATCATTGCACTGAATCGGTACATATTGTGTCCCAGAGAAATAAATGGACATACAATCATTACAATAACAAATACATGCATCATTTTAAAGGAGTCGTAACATTTCAAGAATCGATCTAATTGTGAAGATTAAAAATCTATTCTATCCGATCCAATTCAGGTTCGTGTTCTTTAAAGCTGTCATTCCATTAATATTACTGTTGTTCTTCATTGTTATTGAACACATTATGTGTTGGTTCTATTTAAAAAAAAAACATCTGGATTGTTTTGTTTCCAGTTGTTTTTTCACAGTAGAAAAATGACTGGAGGTGGAACAACACAGTTTACTTCTACTTCCTCATACATGTCCATGACGCGCTGATGAGGCGTCTCTGATTGGCTCAGAATGCGTGAAGGAACACTCCCCCCTCCCCTCTGGCTCTGTGTGTGTTTACCATCCCAGAGTAACGTCCAGCTAGGTTTGGTGCTGTTTCATGAACCAGTTTGTTCTGCTGCAGCAGCTACTGTGGCGCCGTCTTCTCTTGTAGATGCTAATGCTAATGCTAATGCTACTTCAGATTCGCTGCACTGGGGAACAGGCTTTAACCTGAGGTGGGAAGTAACTAAGTAGAAAGATTTCATTACTGTACTTAGATTTTTTTTTTTTTTTTTTTACGTATCTGTACTTTATGTGAGTATTTATTTTTCTGCCAACTTTTTTACTTTTTCTTCCTACATGTCTTCATAAATATCTGTACTTTCTGTACTTAAGTAGAAGTACAGCTACTTATGTGGAAAAATACTCTGGTACAAGTACTGATTCAATTCCTTTACTTAAGTAAAAGTAACTTCTTATTTGTACTAAAGTAAAACTGCATTTTTTTTTTGTTTGCTATGGATGAAATAACACTAATTTAATCTAGATTAAAACTGAAAAATGTTAAAAAAATATCCAAAAAATAAAGCCTATAAAAGTGAGTTACTGTGTAGATGATGTGTTTTATTGGGTCATGGCACTCAGTTTGTACACAAGACATTTATGAAAAATTAATAAGTCATAAAACGGAAATTAAAAAAAGGATCATTATGAGATTAAAAAAAATTGTGAGATAAAAAAAAATCTACATTGTGAGATAAAAAGTTAAAATGATGATATAGTTAGTCACAATTTCTGATTTACGACTTAATTGTCAAACTGACATTTGTCTAGTTTGAAAAAGTAATGAGTCTATTCTGAGGATGTAAGGAATATAAAGTACAGATATTTATATAAATGTAAAGAGTATAAAGTACAGATATATATATATATATATATATATATATATATATATATATATATATATATATATATATATATATATAAATATGTAGGGCGTAAAAGTAAAAAGTTACCAGAAAAATAAATACTCAAGTAAAGTACAGATACCTAGAAACTGTATTTAAGTACAGTAAAATAAGTACTTCTTCTTAGTTACTTCCATTACTACCCACTGAGACCAATAAATTACATTTAAAATCTACCTTTTCTTTTATTTTTAACACATATTTCATACAAAATTAGAACATTTTTATCATGTTTAAAGGGTTTGAGAGGTAGTATTGGGGTCCTTGGAACAAATCAGGCCTTTTTCATGTAAAATGCGACTCTACGAAAAATTCACGATACAAAAACACTTCTGGAACTATATATTTTTCTAGTGTAGTTGCAGCTTTTATCTTTTTCTATTCCTCTAAACGTCTTTGTTTTTCAATGTATTATTTTCTAAAACCTTTAAAAACATCACTCCAGCCTCTGCAAATGTCAACTGGAGTTTATATCTGTAGAATAATACAGCTTTTAATGTATAAACGTCTCTCACTGCAGAAGAGGAAAGAAAAACCCAGAAAAAGTGAAGATAATCTGAGGTTGGAGACACTGATAATGTCCGCAGGCAGTTCTTTTAATGAACTTAATTTTAGGAAGTGATGAATCATCTCATTCCTTGAGGTTATTAGCCATTTATCTACTTTACACTTGCTGCCTGGATTACAGTGCACTTCCTGTTGATGAATGAAGGGCGGTCCGTGCACTCGCCGCTCGACTGAAGAGCGTCCGCCGAGGCCGTGGGCACGAAGTCATCCAGCGACAAACACAAACAGACATGAGAGATGGAATCGACTGAGACCTGCTCCTTCACCCCACACTATGTGATGCTTATGGGAAACATTTAAGGGTCGGGGGTGCGGGGATTAAAGGTGGAGGGGTTGGTGGGGGTGGGTTTCATATCCCTCCATCTCTTTGTTCCATAATCCTGCCCTGCAGCGTCCAGCGTCTTCTCTTTGCCAGCGGAGTCTCAGTGGGCTTTAGCTTTAGCGCTGCTAGCATCACACATCTCATCTCGGCCTTTGTTGTAGCCGAGAACCAATAAAGAACCACTTCATCATTAGAACCTGCTGTAGACAGATAATGTCGAGTGAACTTACACATTGATCCGCACTCACATCACACACAGAAGAAGAAGAAGAAGAAGAAGTGTATAGCATACGTGTCACATGATCAGGTTTGAACAGTTTGTACCAAATGTTCGTTGTCGTCCATATCTTCACTCTGTTATTGTTCTTCTACTGCATCTGCTTTGTATCTGCTGCATTTGTTTATCTCACCCAACATTGTTTGTTTGTTATTATAATCACCTGTGTGTGTGTGTGTGTGTGTGTGTGTGTGTGTGTGTGTGTGTGTGTCCGCAGAGACATATCATGCTATCACTCAAATATCACCATGACATTACATGGACATATACATATAGCTAATGTGCATCAGATGCAATGATCCATTTGAGTAAAGGTCAAAGGTCACAATTAACTAAAATGTCGAAATCACATTAGCGTTTATAACCTAAGGACAGAGGGTCACAGAACTTTCCGATTGGTACCAAACGATGCAGAATGAAGATTTGTACAATTCTCATAATTGATGTTATCACCTACAACCAATAGTTTTTGAGATCTGTGGAGGTCAAAGGTGTCGCAAAATTAACTTTTGTAACACTGTTTATGTGTGTCAAGTATAGACATATCACGCTATAACTTAATCAATACTGTATATATTATAATATACGTCTTCGTAAACTACTTTCATCAGTTGTTGGGCAGTGTTAGCAGCTGCTACGTGCAGGCGTGACAGTTTTGTTATGCAAATAAATCATTAATTCAAACACATAATGTTTTGAGAAGAAACACATTTTATTTTGTTGACCCCACGAAACCTGCCGTGACTACTTTCACTTTAACCAAAACCGGACCACAACTGGACTCACCAGAGTACCAGAGTAACAACGCTGATCTCATACAGATTCCCTTTAATCTGGACCCTGGGCCGGTGGACCAGGCTCTGAGTCGAGCAGGGTTACATATGTGGTTTAGACTAACCTGGACAAGTCTGACCTTCCTCTGCTTCGTGCATTTTCTTCTGACCGCGTCGAGATGCTGGGTTGGTCTTGGGCAAAATTGGCAATTTGAATAACTTCCTGTTTGATCACAGCTCAGCAGCGCAACAAATCACATCCTGCGTTTGATAATGAGATGTGTCAGAGCCATTCTCGACGATCCTGTCTGCGAAACGGAGAAGCAGAAATAGTCATTCACCTTTTCTTTTGTAGCTGCGGTCCAGTTAATAACACCCAGGTGAATATGAGACACATTCGATGAGCTGGATCTGTGTGACTGCTTTGATGGGATTTATGCCTGACTGCCACTTCGTCTGCAGAAAGAAACTGACAGCGGGAGGTAAAACTGACTGCAGGGGTCACACCTTCAGAAAACTCTGGATCCTACAGAGCCACAGCAGAAAGACATTTATTTTAAGTGATAGTTCAAATGATATTACTAAATTATCATGATTACAAATGATCAAACTATGTACCGGAAACTTTGAGTAAAAAAAAAAAAAAACAGTATTGAATGAGTCTGTACTAGGGTTGTAAAAAAAATCGATTTTAGATACTAAATCGATATTGACCCTTGGTATATAATTAGATACTAAGTTGCTGGAAAATCGATTTTTGTTTTTATGGCGCGTCGCCGCTTTTTGGTAACGTTAAGAATTCTAAACAGGCATCAACGCGGTCAGCTCTGGCACAGCCGTAATGCCGGCGTGTAAGTTAAAGTCTCTTTTTTTCTCCAGCTGCCTCTGACAGCACACGGGATGACGCCAGTGCGACCACAGACTTATACACTATTTCTATAGGTCTGTGATTGGACCATCCGATGCAACTTTGCTTTTAAAGGCCTCGATATAGTCGAACGTCTATGCGCGCGGTCGGCAGCCATATGGCAAGCCAAAGTGTTCACATAGCCACGCGTTGTCTTTATTATATCACGCGTTACAGGACGCGCTCTGGTATGCGCACTGGCGCGCTCAACGCCATGCGTTCTAGAACGCGTGATATAATAAAGACAATGCGTGGCTATGTGAACACTTTGGCTTGCCATAGTTTCGCAAGGGGTCCGCGGTGGTCACGTGATGCAATACGCTGCCGCCCGCGCACATAATGCTTGACCATAAAGAGGCTTGCAGTTAGCACTGCAGAAGGGCTTGAGCAAAAAGATAGACCTACCTTAACTTGCCAAGAGATAGACATGCATTTATTCTGCACCCGCACTGACTACCTTTTTTTAGCAGTCCATGGAGGACATTTTAAAAGGAATCCCTCACATCTCCAGTATCGAAATTAGTATCGAGTATCGAGTATTATCCTTAGTATCGGTATCGATTTGGAAATTTTAGTATCGTGACAACCCTAGTCTGTACTCTAATTCAGACGAATATAATAAATAAAAACATTATATTCCATCCTCGTGGTGCTTAGATTTGCCAAAACACTCCACATGAAAGAAAAAAATAAATAAATAAAAGCACACCACAAAGAAATATGTCCAATGAAATGCACCCACTTCAGCTTTTTGACTGCGCTGTATTTGTGTGTCATATTTCAGGTCATAACAAAACAATCTGCAGCTGCGCAGAACGTTTGGACATTAGTCCCGCCCCCCTGTCCATCTGGCCGTTCCAATCTAGCATCTACCTTCTGCTAATGGGTTGTAATGCCGTGACTCATCAGATTTGGAAAGGGGCGTCCACAGGTTTATTGAGGTGTGAAACAAACATACATACATGAAACAAGAATAAATATTAACGTTTGAAGAAATACACAAACTGTCATAATCCTTTAACTCAAAGGCTACGTCCATACATCACGTGACCCAATTAGACCCGCGAGCTAACGACCTAGCCTCCACCGCACAATAACAGAAAACTACACTGAGAAGACATAGCAAGGCAAATGTATTTATGTAGCACATTTAGTGTACAGAACAATTTAATAATAATAATTAAATAATAACACATCTAAGAAAATTAACATGTATTAAAAGACAATTAAAATAAGAGGCATACAAACATTTAAAAGACAATTAATACTTCAGTGCTTCAATGCTCCAGTTAACACTATTTTCTTTTCATTTTTTTTCTCCACATACACTTATTTACATACGTAATAGAACAGGCCGACAGCTTTATGAAATACAAAATAAAAGGTTGCCCTTTACCTCCCAGGATATATTTCATGGAAATCCATCCACAACTTTTTGAGTTATGTTGTACACAGACAGACAGACAGACAGACAGACAGACAAATGCACATCCCAATCATATCACATTAAACTCTGTGGCGCTTCTGAGCATGCTCACAACAACCAAGTGTTTTCACAGAGTAAAGGTTAGTTCAGTCCTCAGCCAGATTTGCAATTGACTTGGACACTGGACGTAAGTGATACTTTGAAAGTATATTTATTTTATCGTGCCTTTGACCAGTAAACATATAAGCAAACATGTGTCCTATAGATTAGATATTGACTTTAGTATGTTTTAAGTTATGGACGTGGGTTGTCTGTGTGTTTATTTTTCACGTTAGTTCAAACAATAGTCTGCCTTTTGAGGAACTAAATCTAAATACAATATTAGAAAACTAAAATATAAAAAAAGAGCTCTACCTATGATGGGAGCATTATATGATATCAATAATAACGTTTCCAAATGCAAAGTAAAATATTTTTATGTGAATAATGTGAATTTGTAGATTATTGTCAATTGTGGCTGTTGGTACAGTCGCTCATTTCGACAGGGATGAACATTTTGACAGAACACCTGCAAAAACAGAGGTAATTAGTCAAAATAAAGTAAAATAAAGAGTGTAGATAGAACGCTTTCATTCATAGTTATTATTAACGGAGCCATTTTCAGCCTGGATTTAAACACTGAACGTAAAACTACATTATCTGACATGAATAGTCCAATGACAAAAACTTCAGTTGAAGTCTAACTACGGTGTACATATAGTTTTAAAACTTTGATATTAACTGGACTAATGCAATAAGTGGAATTTCTATCGATGACTTATACTCAAGGGACAAATAAGGTTTACAGATTTGTTACGTAAAGGTTTGATCTAACTACAAAAACTGAAAATATTATTCATAATTATGTTTTTATTAACTCAAATTAAGAACTGCTGTGTTTGCATTACCTGAGCATGTGATCTTCCCTCAGTTTTATGTTTCTTTAGCAGCTTTAATCCAGCTTTAACGTGTATTAATGTCAAATAACACACTTGAATGTGGACCACAGTTATTACCCACAAGGCCAGAACAGACAAAACCAAGCTGCAATAAAAAAATATATGAATTTTCAAG
Source organism: Siphamia tubifer (assembly GCA_020466265.1). Taxonomy (NCBI): domain Eukaryota; kingdom Metazoa; phylum Chordata; class Actinopteri; order Kurtiformes; family Apogonidae; genus Siphamia; species Siphamia tubifer. Next base: position 3,856,234 of record CM035783.1, read on the forward strand.
CTTGTCAAATTAATGTTATTCAAGTATTTAATAGTATAGTAATTAAATATCATTAAGCAGGCAATACGCATACAAATGTTACTTTGGAATAGACCTAACACTGTTGAATGTGAAACGTGGGAAGTTGAAAGATAATAAGATAATAATGAAGCTTCAAACGTCTTCAAATCTTCATTAATCTATTAGAATTAATCTCAATATTACTCAAATGCTGCCACAGCAATAAACATAGGCCTACATATGTAAATAAATTAAAATAATAGTGTTGAATGAGGAAACTATAAAAATAACACAAAAATATAATAATATAAAATGACGTGTATGAAACAATGACCTGTAATAACAAATATAAATACTGTATAATTAGATAATTTTAGGACTATTTAAATGATATGATCACATCATTTAAATACGTTTTAGATGTTGCAAAGTGCCTCATCCTAATGGCATCTTGTGTTATTGTCAATGAATATTCATGCCGGTCACTGTTCGAATTTACCGTAGCAATCGAATAAACCTAGAATGCACAGGTGGTAAAAGTACTCACATTCTGTACTAAAGTAGAAGTACAGCAAAAAAATACTTTGGTAAAAGTAGAAGTACTGATTCAACTCCTAAAGTAAAAAAGTACAACATCCTCAATTGTAATAAAGTAAAAAAGTAAAACGATATATTTTTTTGTCATGAAGACAAAAATTTTTATTTAACCAGGAACATTTTGAAAAGTTTTGAAAGTACCTAAAATAAATCCTTTAAAGGTGAGTTACTGGGTATAAAATGTGTTTGATCAGGTCACACAGTTACTCAGTTTTATGGATATGGGCAGAACATTTTGGAATAAATAAATAAAAGTCACAATTGAGATAAAAAGTCATCATGAGATTTATTTATTTTTAATAGAAATATGAGATTTAAAACCATTTGTAAAACTATTGGTAAAATTGAAGAATGTAAAAATACAGTATAAATAATAATATATATGTAAATAGTTTGGCCTCATACCATTTCTGAATGATCGAGTAGGTGTTCATAACATGTTTTCTATTCATTCCATGTATTTTATTGTCCTCAACACTGTTTGTAACATCAACCTGTCCAGGGACTGTGGGTGAACGTTATCATATATTAGCATTTTTGTGTAGGTCAATGTTTTTATGTGCATTGTCCCACATAAAAACTAATAAATTAAACTAAATTACACATATATGCTGGTTTATGTACATGTATACAATGGATTAGTAAATATTCCACAAGAAAAGAACCTGTAAAGTGAATGTTAGCTTGCTAGTTAGCTGATTAGATAACACTTAAAAGAACATATATTTCTCAATCATTTACTGTTATGTTACTTGAAAGCAATAAATATAAATGTTTTAAATATGTTTCAACAATTAATAATGTAAGGATAATTTAATACATTCATATTTTAATCAATAACTTATCATTAGCAACATTTGAATGAGAGATATATGTTGGTTTATGTACATGTGTACAATGGATTAGTAAATATTCCACTAGAAAGAACCTGTAAAGTGAATGGATCATAATGTGCAGAAAGTATTTGGAAGTAGATCTGACACCAATATTCATTTGGACTAAAAACTATTCACTTCTTCATTCTAATCATTTCCCATTTTGACCCCAGATTTATTTTGGAGACTTGAACCAACCAGCATTTAAGGCTTGAGTTTTATTTATCAGTAACACATGTGGTAAAATGTCATTAGTTTTATTCCGGAACCATTTTACCAGTTTTATCAGGACAAATTGTCTTTAAAACACCTCAGACCAGAGGAAAAGGTTATAGGATAATCTTATGAAACATAAAATAATCTGCCGTTTGCCATCATTGGTTGAAAAAAGGAATAAAAAGAGCTCCATTATCTTTAAGTGTGCACCCTGCTGTAAAGGTCTTTCCATTTCCTGTATGTGCATGTACTCAAAGTGAAAACCAAACGCTAAGAAAGAAGTAGAGAAAAAACACTGGGCCACTGTACTGCCCCAAGTTTTGTCTAATTTTGGCTTTTTTAAAAATACAAAATGTCAAATTGCTAATGGAAATGTTTAACTTTTATTTCAAATATCAACACTTAAAACCAGAAACAATGAGGGAACATATTTTTGTATTCAGACCACGATGACTTATTTTATGACCCCTCCCCCTTCAGAAAATACTAGAAAAATCAATAAATGAATAAAGTATTTGCAGTACCCCCTGGGCTTTTTTTTTTTACGTACCTCCATTTGACAAAGGTTGTTTTATAGGCTGCTCCGGTGGCTCACCTGCTAAAGCATGTACTCCACAGACTGCTCTTATCGCAGTAGCCCAGACTTAATCACAACCTGAGGCTGTTCACTGAGTGGCATTCCCATATTCTCTTCACCCCCATTTTACATCTTTTTCCTTCTTATTCTATCAATTAAAAGATGAGAAATAAGACCGAAAATAACAGCTTTTTGACAACAGAGATGTGGAAAAAGGTTGACAAAAATCTATATTAACCCTTTAACCCCTGATGTGTCAGCGCAGAGACGTTATGAATGGATGGTTTACTTTAAAAATTCAGAATAATTCAAGTGTTTTTAGTGTCATTTTACTGAGAATTTTGTTGATGGAACTGATTTAGAAAATGAAAAAGCCCAAATTAAAACTACTGGAAACAAATTACAACAGTATTTTTTTTTTTACTTTTTTGCATTTTTTCATGTTATTTGATGTTTTGTGAATATGACTTTTTTTTTTTAAGTGTGGAATTGTTTAAGTCTTAAATCCATCATATGATAAATTTTTTTACAATAAAACAACCACCAGAGAAGAGGCCGACATTATTCACCATCACCTCAGAGATATAAATGTAGTGGAGCTGTGGTTTTGAGTGGACAAATGAGGACTCACTAAATCATGAAGAGAGCAGTGGTGAGTCCAAGCCTTTGCATTAGTAATGGATGTAGAGCTGTGTGTTCAACAGAGTCACTGCTCCGTAAAATGGAAGCAACTGCACACGTAACAATGTCAACACTATCAACCAGACAGGAAGGGACCGTCCACATGTCCTCTTCAAAATAAAACTGGATTTATATTAAACTATTAAATCTATATGTTTAAAATATCATTAATTATAAGTTACTCTTTAAGTCATTATGTTTTATTACTCCACCCAGGAGGTTATGTTTTTGTCAGTTTGTCTGTTTGTCTGTCTGTTATTTAGCAAAAAAACTAAAAAACATACAGACAGATTTTGATTAAATTGTCACAAAGAACAAATGACAACATTTTGGTGGTGATCCGGAAGAGATCCTGGATTCTGGATGAGTTTGAATTGTATTCTCCATTGTTAAATTGTTAAAAACTTGGACTCCACAAGGCCAGAGATACGGAACATTCTACAGAGCCTGGGTCTGCTACGCCGGTCAGATCCAGTGTCCTACAGCGGAGCCCCCCCCCCCCCCCACACACACACACACACACTTCCGGAGAAGCAGCGTGGAGGAAGGAAGTACAAGCGCTGTATTTACAACTAAGCTAAGAGCTAACCTGTTCCAACCGCTGCTTCCATCAGTCCTGCTCGCTAATGTACGCTCACTGGAAAACAAACTAGATTACCTGAAGCTGGATTTAAACATCAAACATGATCCACCAGACTGCTGCATCCTCATTTTCTCTGAGACATCGCTCAACTCTTCTGTCCCGGACACCGACATTAGCCTGGACAGACTAAAATCTAAATCTACATTTTCTTTTAACACATATTTTATACAAAATCTGTATCTTTCAAATAATCTTTAAAAGGTTTTAGGGGTAGCATTAGGGGCCTTGGATCGAAATTTTCAATATTGAAAAAGGTCAAAGATCAAGGTCGCATTTAGCAGAAAAGTCAAAATCACATTATTGGCTCTAATTCAAGAACACGTTTTCATATAAACTTGTGATTGGCACAAAATAGGGGTGAAATTAGGTTTCTCTGAATACTTGTTATTTTTAAGTTGAGGTGTTGTTTCTGCCACAAAAACTGACAGTGAACACAGAAAGGTAATTACTGAGGAGTGGGAACAGGCTTTACTTTAGCTTTTCAGTTGTAAAGAGATGTCACATGACTCGCCCATGTAATTTCATGGTGATATCTCAAGTATTCATTGAGTTACACACACACACACACACACACACACACACAAGGTGATTACAATAATCTCATCCAACCAATGTTGGGCTAGATTAAAAAATGATGCATTAACTCCTGCTGTGTGAACGTTATATTTCTGTTATTCATGTGTTTCTGATGATGGTGACTGTAGTGTTCTAGTAGTGTTTACATTATCTGATATGCGAGTCATGTGACATCTCTTTAAAACTGAAAAGCTAAAGCCTGTTCCCACTTCTCAGTAATTACCTTTCTGTGTTCACTGTCAGCTTTCGTGGCAGGAACAACACCTCAAACTTAAAAATAACAACTGAGCGATGACAAAGCAGCACTACGAAGGGTTAAGTATGTTTTCGGCAGGGGACACACACAGAGGAGATTTCACAATTATGCAGGAGGTCATGGCTTTGGGGATTTGAGCGTCCTCTTTTTTTTTTTCATCCCTGGGCTCGGTTGTCTCATAAACATGCTCCAGAAGGGTTTGTCATGCCCGAGCTCTGCCTGTGGCACTCTCCTGCTCAGGAGCTGTCAGCAGCAGCGTCTTCCTGCCAAACCACAGCGGGCGAAGGCAGGCGCTTGAAAGCACCAGCAACAACCTCCACACAAACAACACAAGCACACAACTGCTTCAACAAGAGGAAAAAGAACGAGTACAGCTGCAGTTTTTTGACACACTCTATTCCATATTCATGCAGATATAATAAATCTGTCCCTAAAAGACTCACACACACACACACACACACACACACACACACACACACACACACACACCGTCCTCTGTTGCGGAAAATTGACCGCATAATTAGCACTTGAGGACGACACCACAGGTGAATCTGCTTACTCATCTCCTCTGCAGATAAATGAGAGTGCACACCGTCGCACACCTTGTGCTCATCAGTTACCCATGTGAGACAGGTGGTGCTGGAGCCTGGGTGTGTGTGCCCCCCCCCCCCTCCTCCTCCATAGCAGTATGTGCTGGCACCCTCCCCTGCCATACTTTCACCGCCTACGCGCGCCAGCGTTGCAGAATCTGCTCTGCTGTAGCGTGAAGCGGAATGCTCCTTTAAAGTCCTGGGAGCTTCAGACTGCACACGCTTACAAAGTCCAAGGAGCCCAGAGAGGTCACGTTCCAAAATACAAAAACACTTCCTGAAGATGTTCAGTAATGAGAGCAGATGAGGAACATGAAGGAGTTTAAAGAGTCAGAGGTCTGAGCTCTAAGACAAAACTAAACAAAACTGTTTAGAAAAGTTACTGTTGTCAGAGCTGTGAAGAAATGAGGTCTGCAATGTGTGACCTCAACGAAGAAAACTGAAAGAGGAAAAGTGTCCGTCCATCTATCCGTCCATCCATCCGGGTGGCTGTGGTTCAGTTGGTAGAGCAGGTCGTCCAACGGCCGAAGGGTCGATGGTTTGCATCCCGACTCTGGGTGTCCACATGTTGAAGTGTCTTTGGGCAAAGACACTGAACCTTAAGTGTCTCCCATTAGGGTCAGGGGTCAAGGGTCAGGGGTCAGGCAGTACCTGTGTTTTGGCAGCAGCCATCCACTGGTGTATGAGTGTGTGAATGAATGGGTGAATGTGAGGAATTGTAAAGTGCTTTGGGCACAAACTGGTGAATAAAATGTGCTAGTATATAAGTACAGTCCGTCCGTCCGTCTGTCTTGGGTTCAACCTGGACGTGTCCTCACTTTATCACTGGGCTGAATACTAACATCAGTTAAATGATCTAATCAGAACATCCACTGTTTTCTACGAATCAGGCAGAGTTGAACATAAACAGAATGTGAAGGTAAAGCTCATGTGTTGGAGGAAAGAAAAAGTCATCCATTATTAGTTGTAAAGGAACTTGACTAAGTTATATTTGGAAAATGACCTTAAAATTATCTTCAGTATTTATAATGAAAAAGTTATTCATAGTCCACTAGGGGGAGTAGTGAGCCCCTCTGCTGTCCTCCCATTGTGAGGAAAACTAAGGCCCTGTCCCATTTCTCCCCCTAACCCTAAAATTTCCCCTAACCCTAGATTTTGCGCGTTCATGTGTAGGGGTAGGGTGTCCCATTACCTAGGGGAGCAAGTGGGAGTGCGATTTTGCCCTTAAAATCAACCCTCAAAATGTAGTGAGGTTGGTTGCGGACTTCGTTTTGAGTGGAAGATGAAATTACCCACAGAGGCTATGACCGGTAATGTTACCTTGTCAAGCTAGCGGTAATGCTAACGTTAATGTTATAAATCACCAACTATTGAAGAAAAAATACATCAAAATATTTAACTAAATCAACATACCTGAGACAAGACTGAAAGGCAAAGTAGACGGTGAATGCGTCTTCTGTTTGCCGCATTTCTTCTCTGCGCATCCCGAAGGTAAATAAACAGAACCAACACAACAGGTAACACAGCTGGGACCGGCATTTGTCCTCTGTGTAAATAGTAGTCAGCTGCTGTCAGTCTCGCGGAGGGGTAGTTTCATATTTGGCGGGGTAGACTTGTCAGCGTGTGACGTGAGCACGTTTGTTACGTTCACTTCGCGAGTGGTGTCCCATTTTCAGGGGGAATTATTTCCCCTTGATGAGTGGAATTTACTTTTTAGGGGCACTAAAAACCAAGTGGAAGTTTTAAGGGGGAGAAATGGGACGCGGCCTAACACTACGACCAAGGTGATGATGAGAACCAGGCCAAACCAGATTCAAAGTCAGAGAAAGTAAAAAAGTGGAAAATAGAAGCAGTGGCAGCGTTTTCACCCTTGAACTGAATGAAAAGAACCAAGTCTGATCCTGAAAAAAGGACATTTTCTTCTCCACAGGTCAGTTGGATGACAGGCCCTATGAAAGTTTAAAGTTATTAGATGAATACTTCATGTTCTCTGCTGTTTGTTGATCCATGGTTCAGACTAAACTGTGACAGTTCTGACCTGGTTTTTTTGGATTCTTTTTTCCCCCACATATCCAGTATCCTAACAGCAGAGTGATAGTCTGGGTGACTTTTCATTTTGAACAAATTTGCTTTGGCAAAGGAAACTCCAGAAAATATATCAGGCTCTTCCACTGTATTCTACTAGCCTAGCCACGCTAGACCCCCGTAGCAGCAGGAAATCTAATATTCTACAGTAGTAATTTAGTTTCGCTCAATCTAACTTATGGCTAGATTTCCCTGAAAATGGCCGACCAATCATGGTGAAGTATAGAGTCAGAGGGCGGGCCTAACAAAGTGACTGCAAACAACCAGAAACAAGAATAGAAGAACAACAACAACGATAGATGGCTGCCGACTGGGTGACGATTTCCTTTTATCAAAGACGTGTGAAGAACACGTCAACAGTCGTTCAGCTCCATAATCCACCATTTTGTTTAGTCATTCCTAACTTTCTCCAGACTCCTACATCAACTTTCCGGCGCTCTAACTACATCATCCTAAAGATTACACTGATTGGTTGTAGTACCGTCCTATTGCATACAGAGGGATTTGAAAGACAACCTTTTAGCCCCGCCTCCCCTGACTATAAAGCACCACTAGACCCATACATGGAATGAATAGGGTTAGCACTGTTAGCCTAATATTGTACCATCTTGATTATGAGTTTTGTTGAATCACACTTCAATGATACCAAACACATTTTTGGTGACAGGATGAGACACCCCAAGTGTGTAAAATAGAAATATCACACGTCGTTCTTTCCTACTGTGGAAAGAATCCACAACAGAAACTGCTACCAAAAAACTGTGCAATAATGTTTAGCAATATGTATATATGTATTAAAAAATGAACAAAAAACTGATTTATTTATTTATAGAAGTGGTAACTCTTGTTTGCTGTTATATTCTTGCTGCAGTAGATCTAGAATATTCCCAATTGGGACAAATAAAGCAACATCTTATTGTATTTTACTGACAACACAAACTCGTACAGAAAACTGAGGTCATTTGTGGTTTTCTTTGGCTCTTTTCTGTCTAAAAACAAAGCTCTAATGTAAACCAAGGGTACCCAAATACTGGGCCACATCATTTACAGTAGTACGAGGCCGAATAGAAACAATATTTTATGAATCGTGGGAGTTTTAAAGGTCTTTTATTTTGAAAAACTGTAACATGGTACATTAAAAATGAAACCACAAACTAGCAAAAATTTGTAAGAAGCAAAAAAGTCTTTGGGGAGTTTCTTCTTTGGAAAGAGAAAAAAAAATCCAATGAGGAAACAGACGAGCCTTTGACTTCCAGGAAAAACAAAACTGTGTTAAACAGACAATATGAGGATTCCTGTTTAAAAACAGATTCATGGCTACAGGTAATTCTCACACATCAAACCCACTCTGCATAATATGTGATGACACACATAACAACTCTGCTGGTGTTCTGGATGAAGATCAAGGATGACTGTTCAGAGATCACCAAAAAAAAAAGCACTGAATGCTTTGCTTCCATTTCTAACATCATATGTTTGCAAAGCGAGATTTTCTGCAACGAAAAACAAAATGACGGAGTAAACTGGACAAAAGTAAAAACCTTCAGGTGTCACTGTCTCCCTTAACCCTCACAAACCCTAACCCTGAAGGTCCTATTTTATTGACAATTTATAAATTATGTGTAATCATTTATTATTGTATAGTATTTTATTTTCTTGCACTTTGTAACTTTTACATTTTAATTATGTATAAACACTTACTGCACATTTGTGACATGTTTCTCTTCCTGCACTTTTATTTTATTTATTTCTTTAACTGTAACACTGCGTCACTCTGGTGTTCAGCAGATCTGTAGACTGGAGCATAGGTTTGTTTGTTGGTTTTCTTTGTTTGATCTTTTTCTCTGTGAATAGATTTAAACTCATGTGTGCTCGGAAACATCGATCTTACGGGATCATTGTGTTGGGATCATTAGTTGAACTACAAAATGTCACGCTACTACTTTTTCGTCTGCTGTTGAAAATGCAAAAAAAGACAAAAAGTCAAGAAAAGGCCAAACAGTGGGCAGTAAACTTTTCCTAACTTTTCCCACAAACACTGTATTTTTAAACTATTTCATGACATTGTGATGAACTACTGAGTAAACATGACTCACACACACACACACTTCAGTCCTCCATTTGTGACATTCAGACTTTTGCAAACTGTCTTCATTTAGAAACTCTCTGTGGAAACGTCACATAGTGGGGTCCAGGACTACTTTTTTTTTTTTGAGTGACAGCTAAAAAGTTCACCACGAGCATCCATGGTTCTCCAATGATTGTCATCTTTTATTTAGGATGACCCAAAATAACAGTGTGGAAATGGCCTGTAGCCATCCAGCTCTGTGGAGAACTTTAAAGTACTCAGTCACATGTCGTCCTCACCTGACAACCAGCTCCCCGGGCACTTTTACCACAACTCATGAGATCCGCAAGGACATCATGTGACCTCAGCGTCACATTTAGCACATAGGTGTCAAACATACGGCCTCTGGGCCAAATTTGACCCCTCCTAAAGGGTCCGCCCGGTCCAGCTTGTGGGATGGATTTGTGAAATACAAATATTTCACTGACGATACTAACAGTCGAGGGTCAAAATCAATCTGTGTATCATTTGTTTCATTCGTTTTTCAAGATAAAATGCCCATCCATATATTATTAAGTGTATTATTAAATATATATTAACTAGGGCTGTCACAATTGAGTTAATCACAATAAACTCTTTATTTTAAATATTTTTTCCCGAACATTTTGGCATTTTACAAATACATATTATTTTAGACCACATTATTATTATTATTATTATATTATTATTATTATTATTATTATTATTATTATTATTATTATTATTATTATTATTATTATTATTATTATTGTTATTGTTATTGTTATTATTATTATTATTGTTATTATTCACCCTGTTTATCATTATGGCAGATGTTAGTGTCTGTAACACTACTTGTTTGTTTTTAATAACTATTGCAGTTATGCGATTAATCGTGATTAAATATTTTAATCAGTTGACAGCACTAATATTAACATATGAGTATATATATATATATATATATATATATATATATATGTATGTCTCAATATATAGAAAGCAGCAATTCCTTATGTATTTTTAACTAGATTTTAATATATTGACACAATATATTTTCTGTATATTATATACATATATTTTTTATGCACAGTTTCAGGCAGTAATATATTGAGAGTCAGAATATAGAGAAATATGTTTTTGTTTCATAAAGACTCACAGCTCTAAACTCCTGTGTGTCTTAACCCTTTGTTGGTCACACTACGAAACATTTGTTTTTGCTTTTTCCACCTCACAGGGACTATCATAACATAAAACATGGATTTTTTTTTTTTGACTGACCCTAAATTTAAATTAAGTATTAAAACTCAAACATTACTCCTTCACCAATCTTACCAACATAATGTATGACTTGGTTCAAATTCAATGTATTAACTCTTTGTGTTTGTATCATTAGTGATTAGCATTAGCGATTAGCATTAGCATTTCCTGACCATTTAATCTCTACTGTTTAATTCAGCATGTTTTAAAAAAATTACATAAATACCAAATAAGGTATGAAAAATAAGGATTTATATAAAATCATTATTCAAAATTGAACTTGCCTGCAATTTTATATCCTCAAGAAAAGATCATAGCAGAGGTGTTGTCACTGTTATGATCTTCTTCCTTGGTGGTTTACTAGCATGACCTGAACATATGTGTCAAAGGACTTAAAATAGATTAGATATCAGGGTTCAAAGTTACCTCTACCAAACGGTTGAGCTGACCAACAAAGGGTGAACTACTTTTCTTACTTTTCATCCCTTCAAACATTCATTTAAATCCAAACTAACTTTATTTCTAACCTGGACTCAACCACAGAGTTCACAATCTCAACCTGACGTCTGGTACAAAACCATTGAGCTGTGGAAGGAAAATACTTGACTTTATCTGGGTTAAATATTACCCAGAGAAAAGAGGGAGAGAAGACAGCGATGGAGCAATTACTGAAAGTGCTTTTAATACCAGGACGCTAATTACACTCACCATCTGCAAAATACTGTGCAGGAGCGATTCCCAGGACTGTAGTGTTGTTACGCTTTCATCACCATCACACTTTTCCCCAGGAGGGAACGCTTCCTTTCTTCCAACTTGCGGCCGATACTGAACTGCAAATGGCTCCTGTCAAGTGCTGAGATGTAACTATATGATTATTATCCTGTTAGAGGTCACAGTAACATTGAATTAGTTTTGTACACATGTCCGACTTAATTCCAAGAGTGTAATCTCATTAGAAGTGACTGAAAGAGCGTCATGGGCTGATTTAACAATACAAAGGTTGAAATGTGCTGCAGAGGAAAAGTCTAAAGCAGAGGTGTCAAACTCATTTTAGTTCAGGGGCCACATTCAGACCGATTTGATTTCAAAAGGACCAGCTCAGTAAAATAATAAGATTGAAAAGAGTCGAATTACATTATGATAATATTTACATATATAATGTTTCCCTCAAAATGTGAATAACATCAACAACTTGACATGTCTTAAGAAAAACCAGTTAGAACCATTTTCTGCCTCAGTTTATCAGTTTGTCATTTGCACATGTGCAGAACAACTGACGTTTCAATTACAAATACACTAAACATTTAGTAACAGGCAGAATATGACTTACTTTTCTTCAGATGGTTCATATTTGTCCAGGTATTTATTCAGATTTTTGTGAAAAGATGGTTTGTTAACATTAATATTTTTCACGTAATTTGACTTTTGTTTTACATAAAAATCTGCAATTTTCATTATTTCTCCGTAATTCTGATCATATTTTACTGCTCTGACTGAACTGAGATCTAATTATTCTGTATGTAGAACCTCAATTCAAATCACTTTTACACCGTTAATATCTTAATTGTTATTCATCCTATGGACCAGATGGGACACTTTGGTGGGCTGAATTTGGCCCCTGAGCCTTATGTTTGACACCCCTGGTGTAAAGCTTAGGACGGATGGAGGAGGACACAGAACATTTAAGATCCACTAATCTGGAGGAAAGGAATGTGTTCTGACCTGGAAAATGTGCTGGGATGATAAATCAGAAGTTAAAACAGGTCATTAGGAGCTTCATAGAGCAGCAGCAGATGCACTAGTGGGGTCTTTAAGTCACATCTGGAGTGAAGAAGAAGCAGCGCAGACATGGTTCATTCAGGTGAGACTGGAGTTTAACACCCCACTGTCCACTGTATGAAGGAGCTCAAAGTGTGAGTCTGAGCTCGAAGACACTTTCCTTTAGAAATGAAACAAAAAAAAACTGTTTGGAGATGTTACTAAGTCTGTGTATCATTCATTTTCAAAATAAAGCGACAACTCCTTTCTTCATTATTTGTTTCTAAAACCAAAATGAAAAAACGGGATAACGAGCAGTTTTTCAGTTTTTCTTTTTGTGTTTAAATGAATAATGGAAAAAATGGATAACATACTTTTCTATTTTATCCAGTTTTGACCTGATACAAGTTGAACAACCTGGAAGTGACCGTGACCTGCAGTGACAAAGACAAACAAAATTATGAGATAAAAAGTCAAAATTGAAGAAGAATTTTTAATTTGATTCAATGTTTTATTTTTTTCAGTGCATATCAATGTCCCCATAAAGATAGGAACACAAGTGGACACGCACACACACACACAAAGTGATTACAATAATCTCACCCAACCAATGTTGGATTAGATTAATAAATAAATACTAATATTAAACAGTTCAGATAAAGCTTCCTTATAGAGGTACAGTACATCTTCAGGCTCTTTTTAAATGCATCCACAGCCTGTGGCGTCTTCAGATCCTCGAGCAGGGGTGAGGGTGGGGGTGTTTCCTCAGTGGGGGGGGGGTTTAGCTGAGAATAAAGCTCAATCCTCCGTAGTCCTGAGTTTGGTTCTGGTAAAATGGAGGAGGTTGTCATTTTTTAGCAGAGATTATGGGATGAAGTTTGTTGGATGATACGTTCTTTGAGGTAAACCGGAGCGTTGCCATGGATACATTGCCATGATAGGAAAGCAATTTTATATTGTATTCTGTGGGAGATGAGGAGTCAGTGAAGGGATTGGAGGATGTTTGTGTTTACACAACTCTCATCAGGATCCCGACAGCGTCCTTTTGTAAATGCTGGAGCTTTTGAGTACTCCTCCCAGGGATCCCGATGGAAAGTATGTGTTAGTAATCCAGCCCCGAGAAGAAGAAGACAGGTGTGGAGGAGCTTGTCTTTTAATGTCAGATAGGATGAGGGTGGGACAGAGTTTAGAGACGTTTTTGATGTGGAGAAAAAAAATGATATTCGCAGACATTTAATGTAATGACATGTTGGCCAGTTAATATTTCTGTTTTTTCTTGAAAAAAAAAAAAGGAGAAAAAGAAGAAAAAAACGGATAAAAGAAGGGGAAGGGGGGGGGGCAGAAAAGGGAAGAAAAAAAGAGAAAAGTGAGGGGGAGAAAACAAAAGAGGAGAGAATAAGGACAAAAAAAGGAGGAGGGGCAGTCCTCTTTCAGGGACAAGACATTCACAGCTTTATTGAAGCAAAAAAAAACAAACAGAAATGTTGTCCACTGCAAAAGACATTCCTTAAAATCTTAAAAAATGCATCTGAAAAAATGGTTGAATTAATTATTCAATATAAAACAATCCAAACTTGTCCTGGGTCTGAAGAGGTTAAAGATCCCACATGTGTAAAATCATCAGTGTTAATCTAACACTTAAAGAGTTCATTTTAACACCACCTCAGTGAACATATGGTTCCTGTGAGTGTAACATTTACACTGAAACTAGAGTTACATTTAGAGTCAGCTTTACACTAGGTTTTTTTGGGGGGTTTTTTTCGCTCCACTGACACAGCAATTGAGTGAAAAAACACAGTAGGTACGATGTAGCCTAGAAACTAAACAAAACAAGCTAAGATGAAAAACCTGCAGCACCAGTGGTCAAACCTTCTTCCTGATTCATAATCAATTAGACCCTGTTTATTTTTAATTGTCAAACTATAAATGCACATGGCCTTTCAATGGGACTGGGCTATATTTTGTGTTATTATTGCTTTTATTGTTTCATCGCAGAATGTGACAAAGGCGGCCGGTGTTCTATCTGACTGAAGACGTTAGTCACAATACACAAGCCAGTGGTCGATGCAGTGTTTAACATTCATAGCTACGATTATTCCCACGTTGCTCAAATGTAGCAAGTGGCAAAAACCAGGCCACATCCATGTCCCAACAGACTTTTGTCGGGACTCAGGACACACAACCCCAAATCGGGACTGTCCTGGTTAAAACTGGGATGTCTGGTCACCCTAGCATATATAGTTAGCTACCATTAGATAGCTATCCTGTTGCTCGTTTAAGATTAACCACAAAGCCTTCATGTTGGTGTTTGTACGACGATGCATACAATTTAAATCCCTTGTCTAGTTTTGACGTAGGCATCTTGGAAGAGTCTTTGATGATACGATGCACGTTGCAAATGGAGAGTTTAGGGAGGACTTGCAGGCAGCGGCTGTAAAATTCCATCATTTTTTTGTCAGACCGAAAAAGCTGCTAGCGCACTTCTGGTAACCAGGAGCGAATGTGCAAAGGGCGAATTATTTACAAGCAAAATTTGGAAGTTATTCATTTAATTTTTACTCGGTCCATTGTTAGAATAACTCTGAAAGAATTAAAACACATTTTCTACAAATTGACTATGTACGCATGACAGTATGGATATTGGAACACAGCACATGACTTCAAATGGTTTCAATCCAATATTTCCAAGGTCATAAACAGACCTTCAGCTCCAGAGCAGCGTCTTTCTGTGACGACCGTGTCCTCAGAACGGAAGCTGACAAAACCTGAAGACTAATGATGCGGAACAATAAATTATCTCCATCCCTGCCATGACCTCACTCTGACCTCAAGCCATTTCAACAGCTCTGCTACAAAATGGCTTCCTGTCACTTTACAGGGTTTGATGTATTTCACTCGTGCTATAATAAAGCTCCGAGACAAGTGATTTACCCTGTAATCAATATTGATGCACATTGTTCTCCTTTTGTCTCATCACCTTAATTGCTAAAATACTATTTTAGAGAGCAGATAATCACAAGCATAATAACTATGTTCTTCTCTTAATCCTTCTCCAATGCTACAGTGGAAACATTGTATTTTCTCTCTTTCTTAAAATCTCAATTAATTAGCGTTACATCAAAGCAGCAGTCTCACTCTATAAGCAGGAAACGTAATTAGGCACTAATGAAGAAGACTCGACTGCTTTCATTCCTGCGCAGTGACACTACACGATTGCGTCACATCAATGTCTCACTTTTTTACCCCCCCCCGGGGAGAGTCGATCATCCAGGCGGTGGGGGAGAGAAGCGGCAACTAATGACAAGCGTAGGAGCTCAGACTGTTGGGAGAGCCTGACTTCAAAGAGGTGAAGGAGAGGGAGAGAGAGAGAGAGAGAGAAAGAGGGAGAGAGAGAGAGAGAGAGAAAGAGGGAGAGAGAGAGAGAGAGGGGGAGAGAGAGAGAGGGAGAGAGAGGCAGAGAGAGAGAGATAGAGGGAGAGGGAGAGAGAGAGAGGGAGAGAGAGAGAAAGGGAGAGGGAGAGAGAGGCAGAGAGAGAGAGAGAGAGAGAGAGAGGGAGAGAGACCGGGAGAGGGAGAGAGAGAGACAGGTCACTGTCAAGCAGAGAGGGTTGGGACAGAGATACTTTTTTTTACACTGTCAAAAATATGAAGACCTGAGAAACATATTATTCCCCAAATTTCAAAATATCATTCCAAATTTTAAATATCTCCCTGAAGCAGAAAAAATTCCAATTTTACTTGGCGAGGGGCCCTTTGCAGTTCTTGCAGGACAGTATGTCTCCGGAGGGACTCCAACCACTAGTGTCATAGTCACTGCATATTGACAGGAAGTCCGCCATCTTGGATTGAAATTTCAGACATGTCGAGTCATCGTTTTCGCTGTCTTCATAATTTATCAAACTCCTCTGTGGCCGTTGGGCCCAATGAGCTCAAAATCGGTGAACACGATCTAGACAAGTGGGACATCAAAAGTTATCCAAATTTTTGGGAAAAATTGCATTGTTTTTGTTCTACGACAACGCAAATTTGGCAAAGTTTTTGGGAAAAATTACCACTACATACATTTCTTCAGCTCGGACATCTCCCAGGTCTACATCCATGGTCTACATCCATTTAGCTAAAACATTCTGATTTTGCTCTACAGCGCCCCCTACAAATTCGCCTTTACTACAATGGCTATAGTTCGGACATACGAACACTGATTTGGCTCAGATTTGACTTCGTTGTCAGTCTCGCAGTTTTACACCCATTCAACACACATTTTAAATTGGTCACTCTATAGCGCCCCCTACATATTTATACAAAAGTGTGTATTTCTGGCAGAATATCACATCCTGCGCACAGTACGACATCATCTCAGTGTCAACAGCGGCCACACAGGAAGGCGAAGGCCTTTGTGACTGCTTGCAGTTTTAATTTTCATTTCTTCTATAAAGCTATAAAGTTTGTCCTCTATAGATGACAAAAATGCATTGGTGGGTCTCAGGACGATATAATGTATATAATGCACCTTCTTCTTCTGTTTTTCTTGAAGATGTCCCAGCAGGGTCAGTGATCTTTCCATTCTCTGTTTAGTCTAGTTTTCTGTAAGACTGGGTCGAGGCAGGTTGAAGTGTAGTAATGCACATGGTCAATCAAGATATAAATGGATGCACTTACATGGTGCTTTTCCACCTTCATGGTGCTGAAAGCGTTGTACATTAGCCTCACATTCACCCATTCACTCACACACCAGTAGGTGCTGCCAGATCTACTGGGACCAATTTAGTCTTCAGTGTCTCGCCCAAGGACATTTTGACAAGTGGACATTCAGAGCCAGGATTTGAACCCCTGACCCTTCAGTCATTGGAACGACTCACTCTACCAACTGAACCACAACCACCTACAGATAATGTGTGTTTTTTTTTTAATTAAAATAAAATATATATTTAATCATTAACAACAGTGTTATCAGTATTTTTTCATCAATTACTAGAAATATCAGGTGACCCTAAAGTTGAAAAATATTGGTGTAGATGCAGAGCAATCCCAAAAAATTAAGAAATGGAGATGGATTATTTTCTTTTTCACTTTCTTAATCCAACATGTAAAATGAACATATGTCTGTTTTTTCATTTTTCAATTTTAGGCTCAGATCAAAAATACGAAATGCAAAAATGGGCCACTTGACTGAATTACATTTTTAGGCCTTCACCATGTACCACGGTGGGCACAAGGCCTATTGATACTGCTGTGATCCCAAAGAAGTCAGCCCTTTGAGCTCTAATTTAACCCCTTAAACATGCACGAAAACTCACCAAATTTTCCACACAAGTCAGAAGTGTGAAATATTTTGGGTATATATAGGTTTTGTAAAAGTTGGGAAACAGTGACAATAGTTTGTATTAGGCCAGATCACACCCTAGTGAAGTTAAAGCTTTGAAAATCAGTGTTCATCAAAAAACCTTATGATGGCCACGCCCATAAACCAACACAAAGTCCGCCATCTTGGATTGAAATTTTTGAAATTTTGAGTCATGGATTTTTGCTGTCATTGGAATTTAACAAACTCCTCCTAGGCCGTTGGGCCAAATAAGCTCAAAATCACTGAACACGATCTAGACAAGTGGGACTTCAAAAGTTATCCACATTTTTTGGAAAAGTTGCATCATTTTTGTGCTACGCTGTCGCAAAGTTTGCAAAGTTTTCGGGAAAAATGACCACAACATGAATTACTTCACCTTGGACATACGAACACCGATTTGGCTTAAATTTGACACAGATGTCTATCTCCCAGGTCTACATCCATTTAGCTAAAGACATTATGATTTTGTACTATAGCGCCCCCTAGAAATGTACTTTTAATAAAAATGGCAGTAGTTCTAACATACGAACACCGATTTGGCAGAAATTTGAATCAGACATCAACCACCAGGTCCTACACCTGCTTATCAATAGAAATTGTGATTGTCTGTCTCCCAGACCTACACCCGTTTGTCATACGGGTGTGTCATACATACATATATTGTTATTTCACACTATAGCGCCCCCTACAGATTTGCCAAATACACTGTTAATAAACACACAGATTTGGCTGAAATTTGACTCGGACGTCTATCTCTCAGTCCTACACCAATTTATCAATAAATTTTGCTCTGTAGCGTCCCCTACAAAATCGCCTTGACTAAAATGGCTGTAGATCAGGCATGCAAAACACCGATTTCACTCAAATTTAACCCGGATGTCACGTGGGGAGGCGGTTGCCAGGAGAGGCGGTCATGAGGGACAGTGAAGGTCTTTGAGACTGCTTGCAGTTTTAATTTAGTTTTAGTCTCATGATGAAAATTTCAGTTTAGTTTTAGTCACAATTTAGTCATCTAAATCATTTTAGTGTTAGTCTACTTTCAGTTGACTAATAAAATTTTATGTTATTCATTTTAGTCAACTAAAGTAAACTAAAATAATTTCATAAAATTTTTCGTTATGTATTAAAATTAAAATTAATTATTGTAGTCACCTAAAATTTAGTCAACTAAAATTATTTTAGTCAACTAAAATAATTGTAGTTATTTTTTAGTTATTATTAAAAATTATCACTTGTCATCTGAACCCACTTTATCCTCACTAGTAAGTGACTGTGGGTGCACCAGAGTAAAGACACTGATGACAAAGAGGTGCATGTGAAAAATACCGAACTATCCCTTTAAACATGATACAGAATATCGGCATGTTTGTGGATACGAGCAAATATGTAAAAGACATCTTTCTACAGAAAATGGAGACTGAGTTCACACAGCGGAACATCTGCCACCTGAGGACAACTTTGATAAAATACGATTTTAATGGGGTATTGGAAAGTGATGTAAAGTGAATATCTTATTCAGAATATAGTCAGTCCTCATTTTTTTGAATTAGGATAAAGAACATAAATGAAAGATATTAGTGTCCATGTAAAGCATGTTTCAAATGGTAGTACTGAGTGGGTGCTCATACTGTACCATGTTAGAGATCTGGTTCAAATGCAGCCGCTCCCTTTTTGAAGTCGATAAGATGATGTTTGTGATGTATATTTAAGAAAACTGCCTCTGTGTTAGCGGCCTGTTGGAATCTTGGACCATGTACTGTATTTTGATTGATAATAATGATGGTAGCCCCCGGCTGTGAGAAGCGACTTGCATGTTGATGTGCATCCCATAAATTTGATCAAAGAGTCTAAATATAAAATGTGAAGATAGTTTGAAATGAGAGAGAATGAGATTCAGGAATAAAAAAGAAGCTGATTTCTTCATAGAAACAGCAAATGGGAAAATTAATGCATATCAGAGGTTTTGCAGAAATAGACTCTCTTCTTCTTTCAGGAATGAATCCTTCAGACCCCGGTGAAATAAAGCATGTATAAGGGCCTCCCCAGCGGACCGTGATGTATGCAATCGGTTTGCTCGACACATAATGAAGATGCTCTGGGCCCGTTCGCAGCCGATTCAGTGGACGTCGGTTGTGCAGACGGTGACTGCCAGAGCCTTGGGATAATGAGGCCCAGGATAAGACGACTGTGAAGAAGGGATTGGATGAATCGGCGGTAGACTGTTGGCAGGCTCATGTTGTCTGAGCCGGGCTCTTACACCGGAGGACAACTCTTTCAGGCGAGGGAGGCAGGCAGGGAAAAAGCAGAGACCGACCGGATGAAAAGGAAGAAAGAAAAACACCCACATGCAACAAACAATCAGTTCTAAAATGTGCTCGTTTCCCCCGTGCCGCATGCTGCTACCAAAGAGACAGGAAGCAGCGTAGAGAGATGTCAGTCAGGCAGTGAGTGGGATGAGAAGATCTGCCAGGAGATGAGATGACTTGACACCACCAAACATACTGTATCTTGTTTATATCAGAGAAGGAGCAGGATGATGTCCTGGTTTTTGGCTGTTTGCCATTTCACAAAGCGCCATTTCACAAACCTAACTTTAATCTTTTTGTATCTTTTTGTTGGGAAACTGAACTTCATCTAACCTTCCATCAAATTATTTTGACAAAGATGAGGCAGGCGGCGCGCAGATGGAATCAGGAGAATAAATGGATGCTGCTGCAGCTGGCAGTGTCTCCCAAATGAATAAAAAGCAGGCTGTTTTATCATATTTCAAGAAGAGAAGGAGAGAGCGTTTTTTTGTTCCCTGGTGTAAATGACAATGTTCTATCCTTTGTTGTTTCAAGCCAGGACAAGCTCTGTTTATCAGGAGCATTAACTTCTTCAACAGAAACACAAACTGGCATCCCATTCAAAGATGGCACATGGGTTCACGGGGCGATTCATTGCCCTCTTTCATTCATGGCTTCCCCTTGAACCAAAGGGAATGGTTAAATAGTCTCCGATTGGTTGGAGAGTTTCTGATTCTTCAGTCGCCCCAGACTTCAATCAGTCTCTAATTGAAAAGTTATAATGAGGTTCAGCCGAGCTCAGTTAAAGCACTCTAGCTTGACTCCAGCTCCACACGTCTGGCTCGTTCCCTCTGAACAAAGTGACGCTCTTTGAATTCCCACACAAACAACCGACAGATCCACATGAAGGTTTATTTTTTTTATCAAATTTTTATCAAGCTTAAAATGAAGTGACATTAAGCGCGATCTAATGCAAATTGAATGCACGAAAGCAGTTTGTATTTTTCATTTTGCTGCGTCTGTAATTAGTTGCAGTCCATTCAGAGTCACAGAGGGAACGCAATGCATGCATATTACATTAGGGAGCAGACGGCAGGGGAGGAGCGTCATTAATCAAACATCCATAAACACTGCTCATAATGTTAATCTAGAGCTTATTTTCAAAGCAGCGGACACTTGTAATACGCAATATATTTCTACAAAGTATTTTTTTACAAAGTAGGATACTATGGAGCCCCTCTGATGACATGGTGAAAAAAAACCTAAATTGCAAAGCAACCACACGTTTTTTTTTTTTTATAGAACCAACGTACCATACATTCAATAACAATGGAGAACACAGCAATATTAATGAAACTAGTATTTAGAGAAAGCCTAATCTAGCCCCTATTTTGTGCCAATCTCAAGTTTCTATGACAACCTGTTCTTGAATTAGAGACAATAATGTGACTTTAACCTTTCTGCTAAATGCGACCTTGACCTTTGACCTTTTGCAATATTGATAATTTCATTATACGTATATATCCATCAGTGTGTGTAATATTATGATAATATATCCAGTATTAATTAAGTTATAGTGTGATATGTCTATGTTTGACACAAACGGTGTTACACAAGTTAATTTTGCTACATGTCACCTTTGACCTCCAGAGATCTCAAAAACTATTGGTTGTAGGTGACAACAACAATTATGAGAATTGTAGTAATCTTCATTCCGCATCATTTGGTTGTTCTACCTCAAGTCATTTTCTACCCTCTAAAAACAGCTGGAAACAAACCAACCCGAAAGTTCTATCTGTTCTGTCGCACAATTCACAGGAGAATGTTCGCTTTTGGAAGTCAGTCCAAATGAATTAAGTTTATTTGACAGAATTAGATTAACGCAGAACTTCCAGGTCACATAAATACAAATAACTAAATATCTATCTATGTATCTAAAAATCAAGTTGGACCAGACCTGGAGTTTAGACCTGGACCTGGCATAGAGTTTGTGGGTTTTTTCCAGGTACTCCAGTTTCCTCCCACCATCCAAACACATGCAGGTTAACTGGTTAATCTAAATCACCCATATGTGTGAATGTGAGAGTAATTGTTTGTCTATATATGTTCAGCCCTGAGATGAACTGGAGACTCATACAGGGTGACCTCTGACCCTGCTTTCACCCACTGTAGCTGGATTAGGCCCCCAGTGACCCCTGTGACCCTAGTGAGGATAAAACTGGTTCAGATGAATGTACAATGCATTCACTAACAAGGGTGAGCACATTTTTAATATTACTATTTTGTGGCATGTTCTACTTATTACGTGGCAACAATTTAGATTTTTTTCCCCCGTCGTGTCATCAGAAGGGCTCCGTAGTAACAGCACAGCCGGAGTAGGTGGTAAATTATCAATCGGTTTCTTTTCTATCTGGTTCTTTCCTTCCACCCACAAGCATGAAACATGGCTTCAATAATCCTCCTTGTAACCAGAGTGGTATGTCAGCTTGCATGCTTTTATTTGGCGCCTACAGCCCCAGTGAGCGTCTGTTAGTATTCCTGGTACGTTTCATTTGGCTGCTGTAGCTCAGAGGTATGCATGTGCATGTGGATCTAAGTTTTTATTGTATAGGTGCTTCAGATGAAAGCTGACTGCCCTCCTGTGGGTATTGCAACGACATGGGAGGCAGACAATCAATTGCCACTCGCCTGTATCGCCTGAAATTAATTTCCCAATGATTACCTCCAGGTATCTGGCTGTGGTGTTTTTTCCTCTACAGATCTATAATGCAAACACTGTGCAGCGTATGTGTATGTGTATGTGTGTATGTGTATGTGTATGTGTATGTGTATGTGTATGTGTATGTGTATGTGTATGTGTATGTGTATGTGTATGTGTATGTGTATATGTGTTTGTATGTATGATGCACAAGCCATCTGCAGCAAACTATAGCTTGGTGAAAAATGAGCACCCCTGGGCACTGAGGGAGGGAGAGCTGAGAAAGAAAACAGAAATAGAAAGGAGGAAATGAAGAGTGAATGTGCGCTCGTCCTCTGGTTCCATGTGTGTTTGTGTTACACACAGACTTACAGCAATTTTTCTTGGACAAAAGGGGCGTCGAGTTATTATGAGCAGGGTGCCAAAAAATGTTAAAGGCCTAATGAAAGACACCAGTCAATCTCACAAAAAGACCTGGAAGTAAATCAGTCACTGTCAATATTTGCCTGTGTTCTTTAGCTACAAACAGAAGTGAAATGACTGCGGTGGGAAAAGGGAGACTTTTAAAAGTAATGCTTTTTATTGGGTCCGTGTATATTTTGGTGTTTGGATTTTCCATTTATGAATGGGAATTAAAAAAACAAAACAAAAAAACATTGGTTTATTTGGCTTTTGTTTTGGAGCACAAAACCAACAATTGAATTATGCCGCATTTTCCTTTTTTTAAATTTCACTTTACAAAAAGAAATTCAAAGTCAACAAAAAAAAAAAAACGGACCAAAGACAAGTATTCATATTCTCATCTATGGTTTTAATTAAAGAAACTGATTTGCACATGCACACACATATCAAAGAATGAAGGTGAGTTTTCATACCTCGGCTTTGGCTTTTACCACCTCCAACTACAGATGTTCCTCGGCCAACCCCCTCAAGTTTACGTCATTTTCAGCACAGAATTTTCACACATTTCGAGCTGAATATCCTCTCATACCTCTGTTTTCCACTGAAACACGCGCAGAGATTTCCAACGATTCAATTCAAGTTTATTTATAAAGCCCCAAATCACAACAAAGTCATCTCACAGGACTTTACAGAAACACAATCGACTACAGAAATAGATTAAAAAAAAAAGTCCCAAGAATCCCCTGTCCTTAGACCCTTCTTCTCAGCAAGAAAAACTTCAAAACCCAGTGGGAAAAAGAAGAAATCTTCAGGAGAACCATGATGACAGGCCTTGTTTCATCCATTCCTTCCTATCTATCTATCTATCTATCTATCTATCTATCTACCTACCTACCTACCTACCTACCTACCTACCTACCTACCTACCTACCTACCTACCTACCTATCTATCTATCTGTGGAGGGGAAAGGAAGTGAATAAGGTGGAGGACATAGGTGATTCAGCTCATTCCTGTCTCCTCTGCTGTGGATAACTAACCTCATCATGATGCAGGACTCAGCGTTACAGAAGATCCTTCATCCTCACTACAGTCAGATCATATTAATGTTTGTCTCTTGAGCTGATGCGCATTGATTTTCACCCCGGGGATTAATAAAGTTCAGCTGTAGAGGTATGTGCCAATCAAAATTTGTGCACATTTTTCAAATATAAAAGAGAAAAGATTATCAAATGTGATTAGAAAAGCTGATCAAATATAATTCCGTATATTTTATTTGGTGAGGACATCCTGACCTTCATCTCCTCAGTTTGATTTTGTACTTTTTTGTTGTGTTGTCAAATATTCATTCATTAAAAACATAATTACAGCTCTTTTATAACTTTCTTACTGAACTAATCTTGACTTTAAATGGTCTGTTTATCAGTATAATTATCTTATTATAGAGATTGAACCATCAGCTTTTAATCAAACTATTGACTATTGATGTCTGTCATTTCAGTCCATTTATAGACATGGTGACTTTCAGAATTATATAAGGTGCTGTGTGTCCCTATAATCTAGTCGTCACTGGATATACTTCATCTACATATTATTATATCCTGAAACACAGACCGTTGGTGATGTAATAGTTTTGCGTTTGCCGCTGCCACGTCCGATGCATGAGGTCTTTCGTGTTTACGCAATAACTTTTGAACAGTTGGACAGATTTGTCCCAAATTCGGTGTGCTAATGCTGTAGGACAGGTGTTGATTTGATTTTGGAGGTCAAAACTTTCAAGATGGCCGACTTTGAAAATGGCCAAATTTTGTCTGGCTCTTAATTTTTGATCGGGTGAATGAATTATCACTAAATTTTGTGTGCTCATGCTATAGGTCAGGCACATGGACTCATTATTTTATATTTTGTATTTAATATATAAGTTTATGAATGGATGAATGGGATATACTTTCAGCAGTCTGACACGACTACATAGGCCTAATTAGAATATTGTAAATGTAGGGTGTGTATATATATATATATATATATATATATATATATATATATATATATATATATATATATATATATATATATATATATGTGACTGCTGTTTTACCTGCAGCAGCCATGTCTGGTTTAGGTCTGACTGGTCTGTGTTTACACCCCAAGAGAGAAAGAATAATAATGTGACTTGTCGACTCCTCCAAATTTAAGTCAACTTGTGCTACAGGAGTCAACATGTCGACTAATCAACATTTATATTAATGCCCTGGTAGTAATAATAATAAACTTTTTATTTATTTTTTTTTAGAAATTAAGCCAGACCAGAGTGAACCCATAATATTTTCTCATCCATCTTCCAAATAATGGTGAGTGAATGTTTGTCTAATTTCCAGCAACAGCTCATCTCTAATATCCTGTTAGAACGCTGCCCTGGTGGATGAGGGAAAAAAAAAACCAAAGACAGAGCAAACTCAAACTATCATAAGTCCAAATGAATCTATTAGCATAATTCTCAGAGCTATTCAGTTCCTTCATGTGTCGGTACTCGGGGGTGACGTTCCGAGCGCCTTCCTACCCATCTCCATTACACTCTGCTTGTCAGCTGAGCAGCCGAGCAGAACGAGGAAGAGGAGGAACAGCAGTCGTAATGAGATCGACATTAACAAAGCAGAGGATGTAGAGACGGCAGTGATGGAATGATGCGAGGCCCAGATCTAAACAGACCCAAAAGGCCTGATTTCTCACCACAGCTGTTGTCTGAAGATCATGAACTTTAAATGAACAGGCTGACAATTAGTTTTCATCATTTAGAGAAGGCTGCCATCGTCCAGAGCAAATATCGAGGTCGGCTATCGACATCATTTAGAAATGAAAAAGAACTAAAAAGATAAAAAAAAATAAAACATCCATGAATTAAACATTGTCACTAACCACTCTGCACTCATGGAGAATGAAGTGAAAACATTACTGACACTTGTTCTTGTGTTTTTTTTTTCATTAAATTGGTGCCCATAAGCATGGCTGAATCTGAAGTGATGAGTGATTAAGCAAGAGGTGAAACCCTTCACCCACTGGCCTGACCTGACTACAAACACCCTGAAAAAAAAATACCTCTGCAGCTGTTTAAAGCACAGATAAAAGAATGGGCTCTTGGTAAAAGTAACATCCTGTAGTTTGGATTTTTACTGTTTATTTAACAGGTAAAAAGCTGCAGACTTAGAAAGACTAATACATTTAGATTTTTCTCTCCTTCATGTTAAATTTAAAAAAAAAAAATGAAAACCAGTGTATTTATCTGAATGTGTTGGTATGAACTTAAACACACCATTTACTAACAGACCAATGTCTGTGCCCTTTAAAGTTCAAAGTTGAGAGCTTTATTTTTTAAAATGTCAGTTTTAGAGCATTTTTTCGATGGTTACGTTTATGTGTTTTACAGAAGGGAAATTTGGGGTATAATAATAATAATAATAATAAATTTTATTTATCAGCACCTTTCAAAAATCTCAAGGCTCTTAACAAACAGTATATAAACAGGTCTAAAAACAAAAACTACATGGATAAAAACAGGTGGCTGTGACAGATGGAAAAAAAAAAGATTAAATAAATGGAAAGAACAAGAACAAGCAAAGAAAAAGAAAAGTTTGATTATGTAGAGTATGCTATATGGAAGAGGTGAGGTTATAAATGTTTCCAGCGTGCCTACTTTATATAAATGTTATTACAACAGCATAATTAATGTGGGAGCTGTATATACATAGGTGCTATTAAAATAATGTCATTAATGTGGGAGCTGTATATGCATTTAAAATAATGTGATGAATGTATAATTTTTATTATTAAAATAATATTATCTATGTGCCGGGCGCGGGACATGAGGTTCAGAGGTTAAATCTCTCCAGGGTGTTTATTGCCGTTGGTTATAGTAACAAAGGTATGAAATTGTTCATTTGCAATGTCTAAATAAAATGGGATAATTCCCCTTGCAGCCTGTTTGTTCCACTAACTCTGGTCGTCTAACTTAATGCGTGTTGATCTGTGTGTAACACCTGAAAAGGGTCAGGTGTGTTTTGCCAGCAGCTTGGGCAGGTGTATTTCCAGTCTGCTACAGGTCAGTGATCCTCCACACGTCCACCTGCTGCCTGTCTGACTGTCTGCCTTCAAGACTACAAACAGGAAGCTGCTCATTCTGCAGGACTAAGAGTTCATAAAGTCCAGTCCTGCCTCTTATAGCCATATGGCCCAGTTACTAGATCCAATAACTGTCACAAGGCTTTAAATAACCTCACATGGGGTCTGTAAGCTGCATGAGGACAGCATTTTAGAGGTATTCTTACAAAAAAAAAAACTAAATCTTAATGCTTCTTATTAAAGAAACATAAAAAAACACTTTAAAAACAGGCTGTTGTGAATCTGTATTTTATCCATTACTTACAGATCAGATAAAACATGACTTTTAATTGATGTGTTATCTGATTTTTGTCTGCATATATGATCACACTGTGTAAAATACTGTGATTAACAGTTAGATTCAAATAAACAACTTTGCTTTGTATTTACATTTTTGTTGTTGCAATTTTACAACTTTTTTTATGTTAATTCTACACTAAAAAAAAGTATTTTAGATTTACATAGAAAAACATACACATCGGTTGCACATGTTAATGTCAGGTTTTTCTGAAAAACAAATTCATTCCATTTCCTATAAATCTACCATGTTTATTTTATGCTTAGTATATAGAATTACATCATGATAAATCATTTTATCACTAATGAGCAGCAACATGATCATTTACTACTTCATAAAGCATTATCTAAAATTAATATTTTAAACAGAATGCAAAGAGCTTTATTTCCATTTCAAAATGCAAACATAATATTTGCCAAAGCTACGGCACAGCAACAGCGTCTGATATTTAAGTTGGAGGCAGATGCACAACAGAACTTCTAACACAAATATGCTCATGTACAAAACAGAACATTTCAATTACTTATTATTTTACTGTTAAATTGTGGAACATAACTCCAGGTGAAATGGTCCCTAAAAATATCCTAGCAGTGCTATCTCTATTCATTCCATGTATGGGTCTAGTGGTGAATCTGTATTTTATCCATTACTTACAGATCAGATAAAACATGACTTTTAATTGGTGTGTTATCTGATCTGTCTGCATATATGATCACACTGTGTAAAATACTGTGATTAACAGTTAAGAGTTAAATATAGGTTTAACATGTTACATATACATGTTAGTCTGTAAATATGTTTATGGTTTGTTGTGTTTTTTTATAGAAATGTTTGGGTAAAAAAAATGCACATTTAAGGAAAAAAAAGACATATTAAAAAAAATATATCTGAAAAACTGTTGCATCATTGTGTTCCTAATTAAGGTAAATTATTTAATGTAAACAGGTGATAATTTTTACTTACTGGGTCTCAGGAGGACACTGAGATCAGACTGACTTTACCACAGTTATTACTGATTCATATTCACTCTTCTCTTTATGATTAAGATTTAGATTATTACTTATTTTTGTCTCTCATGTCCTTATCTTGTCTTGTACTATCTTATATTATCTTAACTTCTATTATTTTGTCTTATCTTATATAGACTGATAAATCCATATTTATTACTAATTCACTTTTCTTATGTATATAAATGAGTAAGATTTTAGAATATTCCTTATTTTTTGTCTCTCTTATGTTCTTACCTCATGTCATGTCATCTCATGGATATTCCATAGGAGCCAAAATTAAACCAAACATGATGTAAAGTTCTGCAGATCACAGTCTTGTCCAGGGGTGTCAAACTGTGGTCCTCAAGGGCCGGTGTCCTGCATGTTTTAGATGTTCCCCTCTTTCATTACACCTGGAGCCCATTGCATCATTATCAGTGTTCTGCAGAACTGATGAGGAGCTGATTATTAACTCTTTAAGTGTCAGCGCTGATGCATTCTGAATGGATGATTTAGTTTAAATATTCAGAAAAATTCCATCATTTTCCTTTTAGTTTTGTGGATGGAAAAGGTGTCAAAAAGCAATTTTTTTTTCATTTAAAAAAAAAAAATTAAAGGCAAAATTAAAACTACTGGGACCAAATTTTAATACTAGTTTTCTTTTCTTTTTTCAAATTTTTTCCACATTATTTTTTCATTTTGTAAATATGTATTTTGTTGCTGATTTTGTTTATTTTTCTATATTTTTTTTCATTATTTTTTCTTTGATTTTCTGCCATTTGTGTCTTACTTTGCTCATGTTAGCAATTATTTTGTTAGCTTATTATTAATGTTTGTTTTTTGTTGTTGCTCATTTAATTTAATTTACTTTAAATTTCATTTACTTTTTTACTGATTGCTAAAATCTCAGGAGTTAAAAGGTTAAACTGAATCACATGGAAGAGGGAAATCTCTAAAACATGCAGGACACCGGCCCTCGAGGACTGGAGTTTGACACCCCTGGTCTAGTCGATGCAGAATTATAACTACATAAACATACGTATGTCATTATGTTGAACTAATCCAAAGGAAATATTATGAAGACAGTGAAGCTGAAAATAAGTAGATACGCATTATTATGTTGTTTGTGTATTTGGTAAGATTTAGGACGGAGGTTTAAAAGCTTTTCACATTGTTAACTTTTCCCTCCAACCAAAGCAAAGTGAGTTTCAGTGTTTCACTACTTTAACTTTTATGTCTTATTCAAGCGAGGAATCCTTTTCATGTCTGAAACAACACAGCCTCATCACTGCAGCCCCTTTTGCATTTATTTATTCTGGCAGGATTGGAGAGTAAATCCTTGTTGTAAAGTTTGAAGGTGTCTATAAAAGCCAAGGAGGATGATGCAGGATGGACGTCTGCTTACTTCATCAAACCCCTGTTAAGTAGAAGACAAGTGGAGTCATCCCTTTGTTTGAAATAAAAAAAAAAAACAAAAGCAGCAATTCCTCGATCCCACAATCACAATTTCAAGCACGAAACTGTTGTTCTTGTTTCTACGCTTCGAGTCTCCTTGCATCGCATAAGTTCAGCGTCGTGCTAAACCGTGAACAGACTTAGGATTCTCTGTGACAAATGAAACATGTACAACGTCTTATACACAGGTGTTCAAAATACTCACAAGTACAGCTACTGGTGTGAAAAAATACTCTGGTAAAAGTAGAAGTACTGATTCAACACCTTTACTTAAGTAAAATTTAAAAAGTATAAAGTAAAACTGCTTTTTTAGTCATGAACGCAATAATACTTAAGAAAATAAAATCAGGAAAGTTTCAAAAGTATCTAAAATAAAGCATTGAAAAGTGAGTTAGTGTGTAGATAATGTGTTTGATGGAGTCACAGTTACTCAGTTTTGTGGATATGGAAATGTAGGGAAAAAAAATCACAATTAAAGAGGAAAGAAAGGAAGAAAAGTCACAATTGAGATAAAAAGTTATGAGATAAAAAAATAAGAAAAGTTATAAATATGAGATAAAAATGCATAATTTTAAGAGAAAAAGTCAAAATTATGAGATAAAATGTCAAAGTTTTATTCTCTAGAAAATGTAATAACATGGTGCATTAGGTCGTAACAATTCTAAAACACAGTTTATTTGTTAATTGTATTTTACTTTAATTTGAAAATACATTTTAGGCTCAATTTACCAGAAAACCCCAATGAGGCTTAAGAGGTTAAACAACATAAATGTCTTCTGTTTGTTTACAGAGCTGCTGTGACCAGATCATTTATCCACTAATGTTCATTTAAACTCATATGAAATTGCCTCAAAAGGCCAAAACAAACAACAAAATGTCTATTTCCAAAATATATCTGTAATTTCAAATTGTCCATGTCTAATATGTTTAATTACCAGCCAAGACATAAACCACTTGGAATATTTCCCAAACAGCTCCTTGAGTTTTAATACCACACCACCAAAGCACCTGCTGCTGCAAAATGGAATAAATGATTATATAATGAGGCTAAATGTGTTACAAAATGCGACTTTATTGCAAAATTCAATGGAAAAATTATTACATTTTGGACGTTTATTTAAAAAATGCGGCTGAACAAGGGCTCCAGGTGAGGTTTTAGTTTCCTGATGTGGATGAATGGAATATACTAACAAATTATAATTACTACATGCCCAAATGAAAGTAAAATGCAATTAACAAACAAATAAACTATGCTTTAGAATTGTTATTACGTAATGCACCATGTTATTACATTTTCTAGAGACTAAAGTTGCAAGTGCATTTTGTAATAATCTTATCAAAATATAATAACTTATTACAAAATGCACCATTATTAGAAAATGCGGCTCCTCATTGGTTCTGCCCCGTGTGTATAATTTACATAATAAAAACATCCAGTATGGAGCATTTATGGTGACTTTTGTGCTGACTTTGCAGCGGTCTTACTTCTAAGTAAAAGACAAATCCCACAATCACAATTTCAAACACGAAAACCAATGTTTTTGTTTTTACGCTTCGAGTCTTGTTGGATTTCACCAGTTGAGCGTTTTGTGCTAAAGCGTGAACAGACATTAGGATTCTCTGCCTGCAGCGTTAAAAAAACCTCAATTTCAAATATCCACTGACACGTACCCGTTGAAGCTTCTTCTATCCTTTTGTGCTTCACAACACAAACTCAGTGACAGAGCCTGAAAGTCAAAGTTGATCCGCAGTCGGGTTCAACACTCTAGGAACGATGAGCGATGCAATATTAATGATCAGACTTAAATAATGAATATGACAGAAACAACAGAGCGCGGAGCTGCTGCACACCAACGACTCGTCACAGAAGAAGGAACTGGAAACAGTCGAGAACAGAAAATACAAAAAAAAATAAATAAATCAGATATATCAATTAGTGATCACTTTAACCCTTTAACATCCACGAGTGATTTCACTGAAAAATCCCAAATTAAAACTCCAGCTGTTGTACAACCATTTACAGTAGAGATGAAAAAAATAATTGTTCTTTGTAAAGATAACATCCTGGAGTTTGGACTAAAACTGTTTATTTAACAGGTAGAAAGCTGTAGACTGATAATAATACATGTTTTGGTGAAAATCTAGGTGTTTTCTTGAAACTTTGGAAAGATTTAATAAACATATTAACTGTGTATATATATATATATATATATATATATATATATATATATATATATATATATAAAGGAGGTATTAAATTTGAGTCTGTTTGTTTGTTTGTTTGTTTGTCAGCAGGTTTAGGCAAAAAGTTCAAAACTGATGTAAATTTCAAAGTGATCCAGAATCCAGGATCTCTTCTGGATCACCACCAAAATGTAATCATTTGTTCCTTGTGACACTAACAACACTTTTGAACTTTTTCCCTAACCCTGCTGACAGACAGACAGACAGACAGACTCAAATTGAATACCTCCTTGTCAGAGGAAATAAAAAAAATTAATCCAAATGAAAATAGAAAAAATAATTGCAGAACCTGCGATGTGATTATTATGTAGATTGTGATGTCGATGTTCTAACAGTATATCCTGCAGCTATACGCTGTTTAAAAAAACATTACCTCCACCAAGGAGGTATTAAATTCGGGTACATTTGTCTGACTGTCTGTCTGTTTATTTGTCTATCTGTCTGTCTGTCTGTCTGTCTGTCTGTCTGCAGGATTACGCAAAAAGTTCTGAACAGATTTTGATGAAACTTTCAGGAATGACAGATAATGGGTCAAGGAAGAACCATTAGATTTTGAGCAATGAAGGTCAGTGTTATTTTCAATTTTATTTACAGTTTTTAATTGTTACATGTAATGAAAAACTTTTCATCATTTCCTTAGTTTTCCTTCCTAACCTTGTCAGAGAGCCACTGTCACTGAGCTGGTAATTACCTGCCAACCAGACCAGTGGACGGACCTGTGAAGGGGAAGGAAAAAAACGTCTGGTAGTCAAAGATCAGGCCCAGTTGTGGAGAAAGAAAGAAGAAATATGAGGAGGAGATGGAGGTTGATGTACGGGGGGAAAACGTTGAGACCCAGAGTCTCATAATGAGGCGTATGAAGCAGAGGCGGCTGTCAGAGCAGAAGAAGAAGAAGAAGACAGAGAGTCAATGCAAACACACACACGCCGTGGAAGCCAGTGTGACGACCGTCATCTGGGGACGTCATTGTGCTTCATTTAACAACTGTGATACTGTACGTTTGACAAACTGGAAAAGAAACAACCACCGCTGTCTAACACATGATTAGAAAAGAATAGAAGCAAAGAAGGAAAAAAGGCAGTCAGAGACAGCAGACCTCCGCCAAGGCGTGATATGACGTCAAATAGAGCCATAGGTGTTGACCCATCTGAAGTCTGAAGGTCAGAACATGTTAATGCAAAAAAAACCCCATTAGATTCTATCTTACTTGACTCCTGAGATATTACCACTGATGTGTTTTAGCTGTTGACCTTTATTATGCGTTGCTAAGGACTTCCTGCCCCAAAACAGTCCAAAACTTTGACGGACAATTTCTAAAAAATGCAAATTGCAAAATATGTCCAAATGTGGATATTAAAATGACCATAACTTTGGTTCTACTTGTGATAGAAACATCATTTTTTCAACATCTTAAACTTTAGTTTCCACTCTACCAAGCTACACAGATAACTCTGTTTGGATTTCCAGACACTTATGTCTGGTTTCGTGGTGGTAGTGGGTCACATTTATCTTTAATTATTCCACAACCTCACGCCTCAGCTTTTCATTTTCAAAGTCAGTCCAAAGCTTCTGTAGCAGCAGGTGTAGCTGGTCGACCTGTCCACTCCACATGACTGCACACATCCATCTTTTATTTGTGAACAGGACCTATGTTGTTAAACAGCATGTGTTGGAACAACTGGGCAGAAGGGGAGTGTGACTGCTACACTTCTTCTATTCCAGATGCCACTGAGCCTTTTGATCGCACACGCTGCTGTCAGGAAGTGTTTCCAACCATTTCACCTGCCGTGGCCGAGACACCAACCTCACACTTCATATTGACAAACTTAAGAGTGATTGTTGGAGAGCTGTGAGGATTTATTCCCATTTGAAACAGTGACATCACATGAGGAAATTATCTAAATTTAGTTCCTATTGTGGCACAAAAAAAACTCCTCAAATAAACAACTTTGCTTTGTATTTAAATTTTTTGTTGTTGCAATTTTACAACTTTTTGATGTTAATTCTACACTAAAAAAAGTATTTTAGATTTACATAGAAAAACATGCACATCGGTTGCACATGTTAATGTCAGGTTTTCTGAAAAACAAATTCATTCCATTTCCTATAAATCTACCATGTTTATTTTATGCTTAGTATATATAATTACATCATGATAAACCAACATTATATTTACTCATTTTATCACTAATGAGCAGCAACATGATCATTTACTACTTCATAAAGCATTATCTAAAATTAATATTTTAAACAGAATGCAAAGGGCTTTATTTCCATTTCAAAATGCAAACATAATATTTGCCAAAGCTACGGCACAGCAACAGCGTCTGATATTTAAGTTGGAGGCAGATGCACAACAGAACTTCTAACACAAATATGCTCATGTACAAAACAGAACATTTCAATTACTTATTATTTTACTGTTAAATTGTGGAACATAACTCTAGGTGAAATGGTCCCTAAAAATATCCTAGCAGTGCTATCTCTATTCATTCCATGTATGGGTCTAGTGGTGCTTCATAGTCAGAGGAGGCGGGGCTAAAACGTTGTCTTTCAAATCCCTCTGTATGCAATAGGACAACACTACAACCAATCAGTGTAATCTTTAGAATGATGTAGTTAGAGCGCTGGAAAGTTGATGTAGGAGTCTGGAGGAAGTTAGGAATGACTAAACACATTCACATTCTTCTCATGTTTGCTAAAAGGAAATCTACACCCAGTCAGCAGCCATCTATTGTTGTTGTTCTTCTTCTATGGTTGTTTACGGTTGTTTCTCTCCGAATCGTCGCAGCATCACTTTGTTACGCCCGCCCACTGACTCTATACTTCATTCCTCGGCCAATTTCAGGGAAATTTAGCCAAAAGTTACCTTAAGCGAAACTAGACTACTACAGTAGCACATTAGATTTGCTGCTGCTAGCGGCGTCTAGTGCGGCTAGGCTACCCTAAAAGTACAGGGGTTAGAAAAATACATAACTTACAACAGTTGCACGAGTTTCAGTCATAAATACTCTGTTACAACACACTCTGGGTTTGGGTTCTGTACCAGGAAAAATAAAGATGTCCGTACAGCCTCACCGCTCACCGTTCAGTTCAACTGTAGCGGCTTTTTGGCTGCAGTTCCACCAGAATTCCACTGGGGGCAATCAGCGGAGTGCAAAATAAATGTTTCCCTACAGAGCTAGATGCTAGTGTTGCGCGGGCTACCCGCTGGCCAGCAGATATCCGCGGGTGACCCGTGAGTCGGGCGGGCTGTGTCGCAGTATTAATACATATTGCGGATGCGGGTGGGGCGAGTCAGGGACGATCAATACCCGCTGAGGTGTGTGTGTGTGTGTGTGCTCGGCTCGCGCATGTGCAAGCCCGTCACTTCCTGTTTTGAATGCTTTTTTATCCCAACTTTTTGTTATTTGTTATTAGCGCCAAATCTCCCTGAACACTCAGAGATAAGAGTGAAAATGTGGGACTTGATCAGGGAGAAGATTAAAACAGGCGATGCAAAGGTTGTACGGAAACGTTGTATGTGTTGGCTTTATAGAGTGATGATGTGGGTGGAGTCTATTTTATGTGCTGGAGTGCATATTGAGACGTTAGAAAGGAGGCAAAAATTATGCTTCATGACTTTTAACATTAGAAGCACAAGGTAAAGATGCTGCGAATGTACTATGTGAGTTTAGAGACAAATTTAAGCTCACGGGTTGATAACGGGCGGGTTGGGTTTATCGATACGTGACATCATGCGGGTTGGGCGGGGCGGGCATAGCCACGTCTTGGGTTTGGGCGGGGCGGATTTCTGTAAAACCCCCTAACCGCGCATCACTACTAGATACTAAAATTTGACCTAAATGTCGCTGAGAGCGCTCACATTTGAATGCAGTTTTTGAGAGTTCACATATGTCCCTTTGATTTCAGGTTCAGGTTCATTGTGTTCATTGTTCACATAGACAAGGAATGGAACTGCAAACTAAACATGAGTGTAACTTCTGGCTGTATTAGACTTTCTGTGGATGGCTGCTTCTTCACTGTTTGCAATGTGTTGATATTCAAATTTCAAATCAAACATAATTATTTAATTTATTCTAAACATGCCTTTATTTTAAAGACCGTACACCCCCCATTAATACAATAGGGGAAACTATCTTAACATGATTGATACTGTACATGTTAAGAGAAGGAACATGAAACCGTTCAATGAAATAGTTCATATAATTAATCAACAAGCCCTGTTCTCCATCTTTTTTTTTTCACATTGTGTTTAATATCTTTCCTATAATAATATATCCTCTCATCCAGGGCGTGGCCAGACAGTCTGTTTGTTCTCCTGCTTCCTGTTCTTTTGTGTGCTTTAATTGTTGTTTGTGTGATCTGGTCAGGTTTCTGCTGGTGGCTGCTCCTCATTTATCTCAGTCACAGAATTAGCACATTAAACCCACATCCTGCAGCTACATTTGTGGTTCAAAGACTCATTAGCCACTCACTTAGCATTAGCTTCTCAACATTAATGGTGACACAGATGCTACTCTACAAAGGAAACAAGACAGAGTATTTATCTAGCGTCATAATGTGCTCAGTCGTTAAGGATGAAAGCGGTTCTGCTCAGAGTTTATTCGGACAAACGGTGGCGGCTCAGATTGAATGTTATATATATCTCTGACCACGATGTTCTTTCTTGTGAAAAACGACAATGTGAATGAATATGAAACTAACAAAATAATATGGAACATGAACAAAATAAGACACAAACAAAACACAAATGAAGACAAATAATAAAATTAAAAAAAAACATAACAGAAAAATTAACAAAATAAGCAACAGCATCAACAGAAACTAATAAATATTCACAAAATAACAAATAATGTGAAAAAAATTAAGTTAAAAAATGAATAAATGACTCTGGTTGTAATTAGGTTCCAGTTGTTTTTCTTTTTGACACCTGTACATCAGTTCCTTCAACACAATTCTCAGTAAAATAAAAGTAAAAAAAAACCAAAAAAACAAAAAAAAAAACACTAGAATTTGTCAGAATATTGAAACTAAACCATCCATTCAATACGCATCAGGGCTTAAAGGGTTAATAGTCCACAAGGCCTATAAATTTAAATAATTTGTCTGAGTAAAGCCATGATGGCGCCCTGTCAGAGTGACGCCCTTGTGATATTTTGAGAACAACGTTGAATAAGTTGTGTCTCTTGGTTCTACTCGGCGTACTCTTATTGCACACTTGGACCTTGGTTACATAAGTCTCCATTGGCTTTTTTTAGCCACAGAAGGCTTTCATTTGAGGTGCAGCATAAATGATGTAGGGCCCTGAATGACGCACATAGACACAAAAGCAGTGGAAAGGTTTCCCACCACGGCCGCCACTTTGGGCAAAAACAGTCGCCACCATGCTGGCAACACGTCTGAGTCACAGACCCAAGCACATGTATGATGTCTGCACCTCTGCTCATAGGCACAGTGGCACCGAAGGGAGCTGTCACTTTAGCTGAGGTGCATTATTCAAGAAGAAGACACTTAAGGGTAAAAGTGGAGTTCAAGAGAAATGGACTTTCTCTGTTTAACCCTTTACCATCCAGGGGTGATTTTGCTTAAAACACATTCTGTACTGAAGTAGAAGTACAGCTACCGGTGTGAAAAAATACTCTGATAAAAGTAGAAGTACTGATTCAACTCTTCTACTTAAGTAAAAGTAAAAAAAAGTACAACGTCTCAATTGTAATAACGTACAGAAATAAAAAGTAAAACAGCTTTTTTAGTCATGAACGCAATAATGCTTTAGAAAATAAAATAGGAAAAGTTTCAAAAGTATCTAAGATAAAGCATTTAAAAGTGAGTTAGTGTGTCCATAATGTGTTTGATTGAGTCACAGTTTGGTGGATATGGGCAGGAAATGTAGGAAAAATCACAATTGAAGAGGAAGGAAAGGAAGAAAAGTCACAATCGAGATGAAAAGGGAATGTTATAAATATGAGATAAAAATGCATAATTGGCTGGTACGATGTTTAAAAACAAAGAAGATAAAATAATTAATAATAATAATAATACCTCAAACTTTTATAGGGCTTGTTTGGACACTCAAAGATGCTTTAGATAACAGACAAACAAGCAATGCATTAAAAATAATTAAATAAATGAGATAAAAATAAGATAAAAAAAAAAACCACTCAGTGAAAGCCAGTTTGAAAAGATTACTTTTAAGACAAGATTTGAATGTGGATAATGAGTAGTGGGAGAGAGTTTCAGAGTTGGGGGCGGTGGCTGCGAAGACTCAGAGTTAAACATCGATGTTTCGAAGACAAACAGTCCTGCACACACACACACACACACACACACACGCACACACACGCACACATGAGGGTGTGGTGGGAGTCCAGGCTTCCACTCACACAGACCAACACCACAGAACACTCTGGAAACTGCTGACTGTCTGCAACCACACCACCATGCAGAACCATCATTTACCAACAGGACAGTGCCTTCTGCACCAGCTAACCCTAATATTTACTCCCACACAAACTGCCAGTGCTATTATCATCTCAAAATTACAGTAGTGTACTTGCTCTTCAGTGCATTTTTAAAAGCAGCCGCAGCATCATCATCATCATCATCATCAGCAGCAGCAGCAGCAGCAGCAGCAGCAGCATCATCATCATCATCATCAGCAGCAGCAGCAGCAGCAGCAGCAGCATCATCATCAGCAGCAGCATCAGCAGCAGCAGCAGCAGCATCATCAGCAGCATCATCAGCAGCAGCAGCATCAGCAGCAGTACGTGGGCTTCAGAGTCTGTGCTGCGACGTTTGCATCTGCACCTACAGACACCATGAGACAGAAAGACAGGGTGTTTATCAGAAAGCACCCTGCGTCCTGATTGATATGCACCAACTGTCCTCATAGAGGCTGCTACAACTGCTGCACTGAAGGAAAAAAAAAAAGCAGAGCTAGTGCACAGAGACACAGATGAAAAGCCCACAGCGTTCTGTATGATCCGGCTTCTGTGTTGAGCCTTTGGAAAACACAGAAGCCAGCGCCGCTCTCCAAGCCAAACAGACCTGCAGAGGCTAAATCATTAAACTTATGTAAACCGGCCTAATTGATACTCGCCGTTGTAAGACCGTCCTTTTATTTTTCATACCTTCTAATACCACCTGTTCTGAAAGGTTATAAAGAGTAAAAACCTAGACGTGAGTGTATTTGACAGAAACCTTTGAACTGTGACAGAAGAATGAGAGTTTTTCCCTAGAGATGCAAAACAGAAAAAAAAACAACAACAACAGAATGATCATGGCATTTATGTGCACGGGCTTTTATTTGGTTGTCTATCACTGAAAGGTCAGAACGTTCCTACGCAGTGTAGCAAAAAAAAAAAAAAAAAAAAAAAAAAAAAGAAAAGAAAGAAAAAGATATATGCCACAGTGAGCAGAGGAAGACATCACAGATCTGAGATGTTTATGTTTGTTCCACTTGTTTGGATGATTTACAGTAAATTATCTCCTTTGTCCTTATTTTCATATTCATT
This sequence comes from Siphamia tubifer, assembly GCA_020466265.1. NCBI lineage: Eukaryota > Metazoa > Chordata > Actinopteri > Kurtiformes > Apogonidae > Siphamia > Siphamia tubifer. Next base: position 3,895,816 of record CM035783.1, read on the forward strand.
TTACACATACACATTAACTGCTGCTGCAAAATTAAACAGGCTGTTGGAGAGGAACTAATTCTATAATATAATCACTTTATGTAATCTGAATACTGTATAGATGTAAACAATCTGTTACAGAGACTGAGAAACAAAGTGTACGATAATTATATGTGCAGTAAAGTATCCAAATGCTTGTGATTAATAAAGGGTCGAATCCGTGTCTCATTCGTTCATTCATTTTTCAACATAAAATGAAAAATAAGACGATGAAACAACAACTCATTTCTTTATTATTTGTTTCCAAAACCAAAATGAACTAGTATTCAGAGAATGTCAATTTTGTACTAATCTCACGTTTCTATGACAACCTGTTAATGTAACCTTGACCTCTGACCTTTTGCAATATTGATAATATTGTTAAAAGTATATATATGCATCAGTGTGTGTAATATTATGATAATATATCCAGTATTGATTAAGTTATAGCGTGACATGTCTATGTTTGACACACAAAAACACACACGTCACCTTTGACCTCCAGAGATCTCAAAAACTATTGTTCGTAGGTGATAATTAATTATGAGAATTGTAGAAATCTGTAATTATGCATACGTATGTAAGTATATAAGTAAGTAGAAGTACTTCCTTTGCTGTACTTAAGTACAGTTTTTAGGTATCTGTACTGTATCTTTTTACTTGTACTCCCTACATTGTTGTATAAATATCTGGACTTTATTCTCAGAATAAACTTACTTTTTCAAACCAGACAAATGTGACCATATGAAAAATATGTTTTAAATCAGAAATTTTGATTTACTATATCATAATTTTGACTTTAAGAATCCATTTATTATCTCATAATTATGAGGGTTTTTTTGTCATAATTTTAAATTTTATCTCACGATTTAGATTTTTAAACTTGTAATTATGCTTTTTTTTTTTTTTTTTTTTAATCTCCTATTTATGACTTGATTTTTTTCCTAAATGTTCTGTCCATACCCACTAAACTGAGTACCATACCACATCTACACAGTACCTCACTTTTTAAAGGATTTATTTTTGGATATTTGGTGTGTTTTTCTGCTTAAATAATTTCTTTATCAGCCTGACTTCATCCATTAAATATCTACATGCACATGTTGCGTCATGTGATGATATGTTGCATCACATGTGAAGCAGCAGTGAATGTCTTTCTTCCTTCTCATTTGTGTTCAGAGCTGCATGTGAATGTATAATAGAGCTGAGGTCCTGATCCTTCTGCCCCATGGGACCTAAGGAACTAGATATGACTGGTACTGACTAATAAGTTGGATTCCATGTGAATTGTGTCACCATTTACATATATGATGTTTATCAGATAAAAAAAAAAGATAAAGTTATGGTTTAAAAAAAACAGAGTTTGTGGTAAAGATAGGAAAGAACAGTCTGGTTTAGTGTTAAACAGCTCAAATCACCAATATCAACATAACCACTGCCTTCATATGTTTGACTTCAGTGAAGAAAAACTATCAGAAGAGTTGAAAACACGGCAGTGTGCTCATGGAGAAGCTGCAGAAACATCTTCAGACGGCCCTCAAACTTTCAGATGTGTAGCTTTTATATTTATGTATTTCCACAGCCTGATACTTGAGTAGTTTTACAATAAACTGTCATTCTTCGCTTGTAAAGTGATCTTTGAAACTGACAAACACTGTATGAGTAAATGATGAAACAATTCAAACTGCATAAGAAAACACTTGTCTCTTGGTATTGACTGCGATATTATGTATTTATTTATTTATTCAGGGGTTTAGATCCCATGGGGCACAATCAGAACAGATGGGACTTTCTTTCTATATCATTTGCAAATTCCCCACAAATTGTCTGTGGGTGAAGACACTGGATGGATTTTCTTTGGGGGGGTGTTAACGTGGAAGAGCTTACACAAAAGGACTTGAATAGGAAATGTGTAAATGAAAGTGAGCTTTGGGGAGGCACACTTTGAACTGACTCTGCCCCCCCCCCCCATCTATCTATCTATCTATCTATCTATCTAAACTAAAAGAGTCGATACGCTTACGCTTATATATATATATATATATATATATATATATATATATATATATATATATATATATATATATATATATATATATATATATATATATATGGTTTATATGGTTTATGTTCATGTATACAATGGATTAGTAAATATTCCACTGGAAAGAACCTGTAAAGTGAATGGATCATAATGTGCAGACAGTGTTTGGAAGTAGATCTGGTGGATCTATTTTCCTTTGGACTAAAACCTATTCTACTGTTCAAACAGTATTTAAAATTTAAGACTTTATCAGAAAATAAAGCAGTATTCTGTTTGAGTATAATTATCAGGACATTTAGGGTTAGGATAGATTAGGGATTCAGAACAATAGTTTGATACAATATATGTAAAGAACTGGACCCAAAGGCAGAACTCAGAGACAGAACTCAGTTTAACAAAGTTTATTAATAATGTGGTCGGTTATGTACGGGTGAATTGTCGAAATGGACGTTTAGCTGAGGACAATGAGATCAGAGGTCAGACGAAAATAGGTCATACACGTTAGAAAATCCAAAACACGTAACCGGGGTGAAGAATGAGGTCCAAAGCCAGGTGATCCGAAGTCTGATGCGAGCACACATGAGGAGCAAGCAGAGGCGAAGTCAAAAACAGACTAAAGGTCAAAACAAGGATGTGCAAAACCAGACAGACAGAAGCAGAATACAAAAACCACTGGAGGAACACGGTCAAAGCCAGGAAGTCAAGACAAGATGAAGTGTTATCAGCAGAGGAAAAACTAGAAAAGCAAACCTCCGCCAAGGCAGACCCCCCCTCTAAATAAAGAGAGGTCCGCCAAGGAGGTTATGTCAGAGTCCTGCACAGGTTCGGGTACCCGTGGGTGACCCGTGGGTGAACCGCAGATTTTCACGAAACGGATGAAAAATGTTGTGCTGTGTCGGATACGGGTTTGGTTCGGGTCGGACGTGGGTGATTTGCGGTTCATAGGCTAAAAACTGTTCTTTAGTTTGGACTTGTATAGCTGCCTCCTGTCGGGTTCCTTCTTGATGCGTTTTTCAAGCATGTGTGTGTGTGTGTATAAAAATATATTGTCTGCTCCTGTTTAACAACATTTTTATTTGGCTCTGCCTTGGCTATGTCACTGTTCAGTATATTCGTGGCAATAAATGTTTGTATTTAAGTTTGGCTATCTGACAATTTCTTCCGGGTTCGGGTCAGATATCGGGTTCATTTATAGCAGGTCGGTTTGGGTGCAGATTTTTTTTTTTTTTTTCGTCGGAAAATGGGTCGGATACGGGTTTGAACATGACGGGTACGGGCGGTTGCGGTATGTCAAAATCAGAACCGTGCAGGACTCTGGGTTATGTCTCTCTCTGTCTGTCTGTCTGTCTGTCTGATAGTTAGTAAGATAACTCAAATATGTTACGGACAGATCTTGATGACATGACATGTTGGGTCATGATTAGATTTTGGTGATGATCCAGAAGAGATCCTGGATCACTTTGAAGTTTTACATTGCCATAAATGAGAACACATTGTATACACCAGTGGGTGCCCAGAGCGCTTTACAATTCCTCACATTCACACACACACACACTCTCTTAGACCAGTAGACAGCTGCTGCCCATACACTGGTGCTGCCTGACCCAACTGAGAGACACTTACGGTTCTGTGTCTTGCCCAAAGACACGAACCGCCAACCCCTCGATCATTGGACGACCCGCTCCACCAACAGCTGCCCACAAAAATGAAATGTTAATGGAGAATACGTTTCAAAGTGATCCACAATCTCTTCTGGATCATCATCAGAACCTAATAATTTGTTCCTCGTGACACCCCCAACACGTCATGAAATTTTCATCAAGATCTATCCATAACTTTTTCTGTTATCTTGCTCAATGACAGACAGACAGACAGACAATCTGTGGCAAAAACATTCACACCCTACTGTGAGAAATGAGAGGTATTTATAGAGGAACTAACAGGTGACATGAATGGGTGAACTGATTACAGAGAAGGTAACACCAGTGACAGGAGCAAAGTAGGAAAAGGTGAACATGAACCCACATAACAAAATAAAAGACCCAGAAAGAGGTGAACATGAACCCACATAACAAAATAAAAGACCCAGGAAGAGGTGAACATGAACCCACATAACAAAATAAAAGACCCAGAAAGAGGTGAACATGAACCCACATAACAAAATAAAAGACCCAGAAAGAGGTGAACATGAACCCACATAACAAAATAAAAGACCCAGAAAGAGGTGAACATGAACCCACCTAACAAAATAAAAGACCCAGGAAGAGGTTAACATGAACCCACATAACAAAATAAAAGACCCAGGAAGAGGTGAACATGAACCCACACAACAAAATAAAAGACCCAGGACTAAGACTAACATCCAGAAAATGAGACAAAAACAAACTGAGGCTGTTAACACAACTTCGATTTTGGGATTGTTCTCAAAGTTTTGGGATGTCTAGTCACGCCGCTTATAACATTTTCCACAGGTTAACTTGTGTGTCATACGTCACATTTCAGAGCTAACTCTCCAACTTTAGCCACAGCATGGAGTCCAAGCCATGACGACGTTCATTAGACGAAGACAAAAGAGGGCTTGACAGTTTACATAAACCACAGTAGATATGTGCCCTGTAGGTCTAATCAACAACACCAAAACATATCCTTAATTAAAAATCATTAACGTGATGCATTTGCCATTAACAGCGCCAATTAATTACATACAGAGCTAATGTCTCATAAATAATGGAAAGTAGGATGAATGGATGAAAGGATAGATGGATGTGCTCACTGTAGCACAAAGAGAGGAACAGATGGATGTTCCTTTCGCTCATTTTGCTGCGTCAGTTCACGTTCAGCCTCCCCGCCCAGACCACTAAACTTCCCTAATGGGGGTCTGGTGTCAGCGGTCCGGCAGTTGATGGCGACAACTTTGTTTAGAGGGAACAAATGGGGCTGTCTGATCCCCTGCTTGAACCATCTGTTGACAGAAGCCCACACCTCCTGACACATCCACAGCCGCCGTAAAGACACCCAGGCCATGCTATGAAGCTCAGCGGCGCTAATTTCATTAAATATGTAAATCCCACAAGTGTCTACACGCACCAACTCACAATGGGCCAGTTTACATGACAGTTTTTATTCCGGTTGAATTCAGAATAAAGGTTAAGATGAGCACGTAAACACCTCATTCCAGTTGAAAATGACGATTCCATATTTAACTTCATTCTGAATAAAGCAGGTGTAAAGTAACTAAGTAAAAGTACTTCATTACTAAGTAGATTTTTTTAGGTATTTGTACGTCACTTGAGTATTAATTTTTCTGTCAACTTTTTACTTTTATTCTCTAAATTTTTACATAAATATATGTACTTTATACTCTTTACATTTATATAAATATCTGTACTTTATACTCTTTACATTTATATAAATATATGTACTTTATACTCTTTACATTTATATAAACATCTGTACTTTATACTCTTTACATTTATATAAATATATGTACTTTATACTCTTTACATTTATATAAATATATGTACTTTATACTCTTTACATTTATATAAATATATGTACTTTATACTCTTTACATTTATATAAATATCTGTACTTTATACTCTTTACTTTTTCAAACTAAACAGATGTGACTGTATGAAAAATAAGTCACTTCAGAGGGAAAATTAGTGGAGGAAAGAAACTGACTTTATATAAAATATTTGTATCACTATTATATGAAACTTTTTACTTTTATCTAATAATTTTTACTTTTTATTTCACAATTTTATCTCAGAATTTTTTATTTTCTCTTTAAATTATGCATTAAAAAAAAATAATCTCAGATTAATAACTTTTCTTTTAATTTCATGATGACTTTTTAGCTCAATTGTGACACCCCCCACACCACCATTTTCCCCAAATTTCCTGCCCATACCCACAAAACCAAGTATTGTGACTTCATCAAACACATTTTCTACACAGTAACTCAGTTTTAAAGGCTTTACTTTGGAACATTTCTGATTTTTCGTGGTTAAATAAGTATTATTGTGTTCATGTTCAAAAATTTTACTTTTACTTTATTATTAAGTGAGAAGTTGTACTTTTTTACTTCTACTTCAGTTTAGCAGTTGAATCAGTACTTCTACTTTAGTATTTTTTAACAAAAGTAGCTGTACTTCTAAGTACAGAATGTGAGTACTTAGAACACCTCTGCCCATTTCCCATATAAACCTTTATTTGGTATTAACATTTCCATATAAACATGAAAGAAATAGCTTTAATTATAAATTATTTTATTCAAAATAAGTAATTCTGGATTAAAAAACATGATGTAAATGGCATCAATGTATATATTGTTGTTGGTAGAAACACTAAAATGAACATTCATCATCAGAGAAAGAATGAACAACACAAAAATCTGTCTCACTAATCTAACAGAAGCCATGTCTGATATAAACATAACGTGTTTTTTTTTTAATGAGTAAAGCAGCTCATCTTCTGTCGCCTCACTCCTTTTTCTTCTCTAACAGACAGATGCATTATCCCACTCAATATTCCTGATTCTCTCCTCTTTATTTCTTATTTCTCCACCCTCGATCATTTCCCATTTCCTCTCTAAAGCAACAAAAATGAAAAATGCCACTACTTCATATCTTTGAGTATATCTTTAAAAAAAAAAAAAAAAAAAAGGCAGCTCCCAAGGCTCCCTTCCAAGTTGAAAGCGATTCTTTTGATATACTGCAGAACAATTTCATGCCCAATTCATTTATTCCCCTGGTACTTTAATTGTGAACCATTTCCAGAGAACCACTGTAAATTTCCTACCATCTAATATCGTTAAAGCAGCAGTACCAATTCTTTTCAAAGTTTAGTGTCTGCGGTTAAAAACTTCATGCTCTGTAAGTACTTTATTACGCAGCCTTAATTACAGTCATTCAATTGACACTTTTTCTTCGAGAGCGACTGCTGAAAATGTGAAATATTCATAGATTTAGAAAACACTGGTCCCACACGAACTAATGAGGCTCAGCCAAGTTTATTGACTGTATTCTGTCATTGTCATTAGTTAGTTTAACATATAAAGACCCGCTGCCACTTCCTAAATTAATTTTTCATCTATATTCAACCATTCTTCAAAAGGGTCATATTTTACTAAAGCCACTTTTATTAGTTTTTGGTTCATTTATTTGTGCATTTGGACCCTAATAGTTCATAATGTTTGAATTTGAACCCTCCAGGTGCTGTAAAGTTATATTTATATTCAATTTGGGGAAAAATTAAGTGGATTCCTACAACCTGTTTTGGTAACACTTCATAATACCTAGACACAATTGACTATGTATTAACCATTTATTACCCATTTATAAATGGTTGTTCATTATGTATTAACCATTTATTACCTATTTGTTAATGTCTTGTAAAGGTTCATACTAGTGTCTTCCAAAGATAAATGTAAAATTAGATTATTTTTAACCAATAGGTGCAGTGTTTGTATATCTGTTTTACAGGTAAACAAACAAACAGTTGTAAACACTGCACCTGTCGGTTAAAAATAATAACATTTTACATTTACACGAGTATGAACCTTTACAAGACATTAACAAATAGGTAACAAATGGTTAATACATAATCAATTCTGTGTAGGTATTATAAAGTGTTACCCCTGTTTTAATTACTGATTAATTTATTACGTCTATAACTTCTTAAATGTGGGATGGGAGATCTTTTTGTGGAGCTTTTTTTTTTTTTTTTTTACCATATTGCTTGAAAAACTTCCTGATCCCATATCACACACTGACATAGAATAGTCCAGTTCAGAGGGTGGAACCAGAGGAAAACTGACCAATCAGTGGACTGATCATCTTTACACTGATTGGCTGCTGATACGTCCATCAAATATCAGTCCACTGTCACCCTGTGAAGGAAAGTTGTTTCAGTCACTTGTACCTGCAACCTCATTGTTTCAGCCATGACCATAGGTGAGGGTTGGAAGGTACTGGATCGACTGGTAAATGGAGAGCTTCTCCTTTTCGGTTTAGCTTCGTCTACAAATAAATAAACACACAGAAACAGCCCAGACATTTCCCCTCCAGTTAGGTCTCAGCCCAGAGCCATCACATCCCCCTTCTCTCATCCTAACCTCATGAATGCCAGTTTACGCCACAATAAACGTATTATCCCATGATCCATCAGTGGAAGTCACAGGCTATGGCTTGTCCACCACAGACCACATCCGCTGTTTAGAACAAAGCAGCAGTAAAACAAAGGCAGCTTCTATCTGCAGGATGAAGAGTATAAATATAACACAACTTTGGTTTTTATTTTGGTTTGAAGAATGATTCAGCTGTTTGTAAGAGGCAGAGGAATGTAAGACAACCAACCAGTGTCGAGCCCCCCCCTAAAAAAAATAGAAAAATGACATGGATTAAAAACAGGATCAGCACATAGACCAGATGTGGTAAACATACTCACATTATGTAGAAGTATCGATTCAACTCTTTTACTGTAGTAAAAGTCAAAATATAATAAAATAAAAACACAACAAAAAAGAAAAATTTAAACTAATGTTTTTCCTTTGTTGTCATGGATGAAATAATATTTATTTAACCAGGAAAAAGACAGAAAAGGAGATAAGGTCAGGATGAAGACCCTCTAATATCAATAAAAAGTTTTTACGCTTTCAAGAGGTGCTTTTTCAGACGTTTCAATATTCTAACATTTCGCAAAAGTGCAATGGAAACACTTTTTCTGCAATTACACGTCACAGGACGTGACATACATGGTCACATGATCACTTCATGATCAGTGAAAATGGTGCAACATAACACACATTCTATATCTGACCTTTCAATTAATTTTATGCTTTAGAAAACATGGAACTACACTGTGGTCAGTATAGTTTCTACGCTGTGGTCAGTATAGTTTCTATACTGTGGTCAGTATAGTTTCTACGCTGTGGTCAGGGCAGAAAACAGGTCAGTAGACAATAGACAGACAAGGAGAAGAGGACAGACAGACAGACAGACAGACAGACAGACAGACAGACAGACAGACAGACAGACAGACAGACAGACAGACAGACAGACAGACAGATAGATAGAAATGTGACATTCCTAAAGATTTACATTGAACTTTTTTTCTAAAACTTTTTTCTAAAAATACTAAGTCTATAAAGTTTGGTCTCGGGCTCATTCCAGTCTCATCTGTTTTTTTTTTGTTTTTTTTGGAACCTCTAATAAGTGATCTGCTGGTCCCGAGCAGAATTTATTTTTTTGTTGCTTCCATTAATCAGATCTCAGGTGGAATAGAAGCTTTAAAGTCTTTTATGTCAGACTTGATTGACAGGTTTATAGGACATCTTACACACCTGCTGAGTCAGATTTTCAGAGTTTGAGCATATTTGATCAAATACTTTTCCCCCCTGACAGACAGCGCCTCTGTAGATGGAGTAAATAGATTCTACTGACATGACTATGAAATATGACAGTTCCATCCATCCATCCATCCATCCATCCATCCATCCATCCATCCATGGTCACTTCAGGCTCCAAAAGGTTAAATGTCAGACTACTACTGTCTTGGAAACACAAACCATTGGAGGATGAGCTGTAACAGTTTGTCTCTGTGTTAATTAAATACAGTCTATGGATAGAAGCAGAGACACACACCCTTTTATAGGACAGCAGCCAACAACTCTGTTTAACTGTTCACAAGAGGCGTCTCTGAAAGTACAAATGAAGACTTTCAACCATAAAGTAATGCTATTCAGTTGCTGAATTTATCAAGTTTAAGTCCAGAATCCCCACAAAAACAGAACAATAATGAATAAAGAACTGTTTAAAGGTCTTATTGAGCTTCTTTCCAATGTTACCACATCGTGACCTCGTGTTGTAGCTCATCTGAGACTGTTCCCAGGCCCAAGAGCATGGAAATCCACTAAGAACTGGAGGGACTGAATGATTATTACTGTTACCAGTGGAGAAAAAAGAGAACACGCTATAAGGTTAAGGTAGAGTTGGAGGAAAAAGTCAGGATGCTACTTCTGTGGACAGTATTTGAATATGAATACACACACACACACACACACACACACACACACGCCCACATGCACACATACTCGTTTACATGGGTTAGTTTGTAATTAAATTGGCATTGGCTCGTGTGAGTCTAAACACAGTTTTTTTTTAAGAATATAAAATTTTAAATGATAAAAATGTAAAAATATATAAAATTAATAAAAAAACTAATATATTTTTTAAATTATAAATAAATGTTTTAATGAAACTACATTTAAAATGATAAAAATGTGAAAATAAATACATGTGTAAACATATCAATGTCCCCAGAAAGATAGGAATACAAGCACACACACACACACACACACACACACTGCTACACAAAACTGTAACGCCACCTTAAGTTTTGTTTGTTTTTGCACCATTAAAAATACATATTTATTTATCATTGTTTTGACTGAAAACGTAAGGTTTGTGAAACATTGGCTGAGATTTTTAAAGATGATCAGCGACTCCCAGTGTTTTCTTTTCCGTGTAAACTGGGTTCAAACGTCTCTTTGGGTTTTACAGGTTGTCGACCTCCAGTGAAATAAATGCAAAAATATTTTCTCAACATATTAACTTACAAGCAATAACATTGACTTTTAACACATGAATAAATGCAGATATGAGAGTAAGGTCATGTGACGCTCATAAAGACCATTGACTACTTTTTTAAAAATGTGGGTCGTGAAGTGGGTCGGGTCCATCTTTTTCAAATATTTTTTTGGGCCGGTTAGTTAAAAAAACTTGTGTGTGTGTGTCTGTATTTGACTTTTTATTTCAGGATAAACGGTTACTGTCGATCACAATCGGGCCAAACAAACATCAATAATATTGTGGAGCTGTTACAATATCTATGGTTTAAACTGTTTACCCGCCCGGGCAGCACAACAGCATATTTAAATGAAACGCACCTCAGTTCGCCGGGCGAAATGTAAACAACTGTTCTTCGCGGTGTTACCAACCAGTCATTAAGAGAAATGTTACTGTTGTTAAACTAAGTTAACTAAACTATGTCTTGTTCTGTGACATTTACCCTAAGACAGTGGTTCTAGAACTTTTTTCAGTGATGTTCCCCCTGAGGAACATATTTTTAGTCGTCTGTCCTCACATGGGTAAAACATTTTTTAAAGAAAAAAAGAGGTACAGTGTCTGTAAAATCAGTGTCTGATTTTTTAAAATCCTTTATATCTCAAAATCTTGACTTTTTATCTAATAATTTTGACTTTTTAATCACACAATTTTTATTTTTCATTTTATAATTTTTACTTTTTATCTCATAATAAATGTTTAGTTGAGGAAAAACACATTTTTGTTATTATTTTTGGCCATTTTTTAATATACAAAATGTAATCATTAATGGATAATTGTTCATTAATTTTCCAATGATAGACTCATGTGCCACAACCTATAACAACCCCACATTTTAAATGGCTGTGATGCCCTTAGTTATGAATAAAGTAATTAAGTAATTACTCCGTTACTTGAAATGTGGCTGTGTTAGTAACACCGTTATTCCCAGCACTGTGGTTGATACATCCATAAAATAAAAGATGTTTGTAACCAGATGGTCTGTTCTCCAACTTGTTTCTTACTCGGATTGTTTTTGTGCATTCTGTTAACTAATTATATCAACCCTCTTACTTCTGATAAAGTAATGATTAGCTGATCAAAGACGCAGCCTTGTTTCCTGTCTACAGAAGGATGCATCAGGATATTGGCATCATCTATATGCAACACTGACGCGCCCGTTTGCCAAAAGCAGAAACAAAGAACACGTCTTTATGGAAACAGAGCGTGTACGAGTGCATTCACTTCACATTCAGGCAAAGAGCTTCTCAAATAGAAAAGCCTGTTAAATCCATGCTTTACAGGAATCACAGTATAATAGGACACCTCTTATCCTCGCTAAACAAGGACACACAGGTTCAGTAATTGAATCACACATGCACTGTATGTGTAATAATAATGTAGTGAGTTATCTATCAGGTTTTAATTAAAAGATAAACACAGCAGGGCTTTAAAACCAGGCTTCATTTCACTAACAGATTAATGTACACCTGTTCCTTCAGGATGCTGTGGGAATGGATTAGTCCTGATTAGATTCTATAGCTGATGGGAAAAAGCAAAGAGGGTCATTACAACGAGCTGCTTGAACTGCAAACCTCACCACATCCACAGGGGCTTTGGCTTTACTGCTTAGTTCTGTACGCTAACTAAAATATACCAGGGTTTAGAAACAAGTCCTGCTAGTGAGTCCATGAGAAACAAATCACATTTGATTTATATAACAGCAAATCACAACAGAAGTGACCTCATGATCCTTGATATATAGAGAATCTCACAGATGTTGTGACACCCCCACTTCTACACCCAGATGATTTCATACCCCCACTTTTTCCTCAGGTTATATATTGTATCGTTCCACTGGATCCACGAAACAGACACACAGTTGGTCTCACCTACTCTTTAAATAATAAATGATAAACGGTTACTGTCGGTCGCAATCACACCGAACAGTAATAACATTGCAGGGTCGTTACAATACTGTAAAGGTGTCATTCTGCTGAAAACCACTTTTTCCACATTTTCAGAACAAGCAACAGCATGAAACCTAGCTGGATGTTACTCTGGTAAAGGTAAACACAAACAGCGCCGGAGGGGGAGTGTTCCTTCATGCATTCTAAGCCAATCAGAGACGGCTCATCATCGCCACGGCATGGACATGTATGAGGAAGTACCAGTAAATTCTGTTGTTCGACCTCAAATCATTTTTCTACTGTGAAAAAAACAGCTGGAAACAAAACAATCCCGATGTTTTTTTTTGTTTTTTTTTTTAAACAGAAAAAACACAGAATGTATTCAATAACAATGGAGAACACAGTAATATTAATGAAATAACCATGGAATGACTCCTTTAAATTGTTTACCCGCCCTTGCGGTACACCAGCATAAGGAAATGCAGCGCACTTCAGTATTTTTCGCTTGCAGCTTCACTTGTGTTGCTTTTATTTCATTTGTTTGTCTTTTTGGTTTTTCATCTTTCCTTTGTTTGCGGAGTTTTGTCAATGCTATTCATTTGCCCCCGTCAGCCACCATAAAATTACACTTTACTGTTAAGTTTATGTTGTCAATTTTATATATAATATATTACTAATAAAATATTCTTGATTAAATAAAATGTGTCACAATGTTTTTGTGAGTTTTAAAATATCAGTGGTGTTTCTGTTCTTTTTTTTCCCCTTTCCTTTTGTCCCCATCGGCTACAGCTTCATACGGAAGTTGAATTCCATTATCTGCATAAATAATTTATGATGCAGAATAAAAACAACTACAGCATAGAAGAAACACAAATGATCAGCATATGTTATTAAAATCTAAATTATGACCATATTTTTAGGACTTTATGCACTTTATGTTGCAGAAGAGAATAAATCAATTTTCTTTTGTATATTTAATGATACATGAAAAACATGGATATGGGATGGTTAAAGGCTTTTGTTTGTTTTCATGTATTTGTCTCAAACTGAAATAATAATAAAAAAATTTTAAAAAATAACGATAATCATAATAATAATAATAATAATAACATCAAGAAGTCAATTATACATCCCACCGTTAATGGTCATTAATCACAGGAAAAGTAACAATTACAATAAAATTAATGTTAGTGTATAAGTGTACATGTAAATTAATGAAAATGCAAAAGCTGATCTACTTCGGCCTTTTCTTACTTTCAGTGTCAGATCAATAACCAAATATATTTCCTTCATTGGATTTTTTTAATCACATTTAAATATGATCACAAGGAATAACTAGTCATAAAACTCAGTCACTGACACTTTATTCACTGTGACTTATTCCTAAACCTCCCCCATAAAAAAAAACAGCAGAACTTTTTTCTTTTATTATGAATTCATATCTTTAATTACATTTCTTAGTATTTCCAGCCGGAGCTTTTGCAGATATTAAACCAATGCAAACCAGGCAGAGAAGATAGAGTGTAACTCACAAAGCACTTTCAAAGGGTGGAATTCACCACAGTTTGAGCTGCAGAGCAAATACAACTTCTGTTCACCACTTTATCACTGGAAGAAAACTCTTCAATAGAACCTTCAAACATTCTGTACAAAACCTGCGTCTATGATTGTGTATGAAATGTACTTCTCTACCATGACAGCCGGCTGAAATCTAAATATTATTCACTATTATATAATATTCACTGATATTTCATGCTTGAATTAAGCAAAATAAAATAAATAAATAAATCGACCAAAGGAACAATTGAAAATGATCTTGGTTGGATTTCTTGAAATAAGAATTTTCAGCTCTATTGTCTAAAACTAAGTTGTTATTTTTCATTAAAAGTTATTCTTTCCATTATTTTGCTTTATTTTAAGTGTGATGAGATATTTTTGACTAGAAAATGCATACATGTGCATTTCCATCTGTGCAGTGGTTTTGTGGAATGGACATGAGGAAAATATATTAAAAAGTACAAGTATTTTATAATTTAAGAAACTGTACATAACATTTTTTTTCTAAATACACTATGGAGGAATGACAATGAAACACTGGTTGATAGTAATGTTTGTGAGGGCACTTGTAAATATTTACTTAATCATGAATGTATAAGGGAAAATTGGGATAAAACTGGATAAGCATTGCTTCATCTTATTCCACTTTAAACAAAAGTTTTTTGGAAATAGATTTATACTTGCACTTACATTGACTCTTACACTGTCCTTAAAGGGACAGTTCAGTATTTTTCACACAAATCTGTATCAGATTAGCATCTTTACTCTGGTGCACACACAGTGACTTACCCCCGACAGTGTCCTGTGAGCCCAGTTCTGGTCCAGTTTTGGTCAAAGTGAAAGTAGTCCCGGCAGGTTTCCTGGGGTCAACAAAATAAAACGAGTTTCTTCTCAAAACAGTATGTGTTGGAATGAATGGTTTACTTACATAATAAAACCATCAGCGAACTAAAACTCACACCTAGTAATTGCTTGGAGCTACTTTCTCTCAATAGAATAGAATAGAATAGAATAGAACAGAATAGAATAGAACAGAATAGAACAGCATAGAATAGAATAGAACAGAATAGAATAGAACATCCACCATAGTGCACATTCAGTGAAATTCCGATGCAGAAGCTCGTCATCGGACATAATAAATCAATCATAAAATCATAATAAAAACAATCCAATAAATACTTAAAAACTATAATATATAAACATCTCTACTACTACACACACTTAAAGTATACAACTTGAACCACACACTCTGCATATATATGTATCAAGGAACTACTTTGAGTTGAACAGTCTTATGGACTGTGGAATGAAACTGTTACAGAACCTGGTTGTTCTGGTTCTGATTCTGCATAATCAATAGCAATCAATGTGCGTTATCATGGCTAACAGCTGTCCTTATCAAACCACTTTCATCAGTTGTTTGCCAGTGTTTGCGGCTGCTACGTGCAGGTGCACAGCTGTTAGCAGTGACAACGTGCATTGATTGATGTCACTGATATCAGCATTTGAAATAAACATCTGGTAACATTCAAGGACATGTTATGATTACTGGAATATCATTCTTATATACTGCACCTTTCAATATAGAGAAAAATATAGATTATTTGGAACTGCCACAAAAGTAGCACTAGATCTTTATGGGTAAAAAGATTCAGTACAAATCTACAGAAGAATGCTTCAAAAGTCACACAGTGAAGGATTCATTCATGGTCAGATGTTAAAGAGCAGAACATGATGTAATATTTTATATATGACACGTGTCATGAAGGTTCTCTGACTGTAAGAACATGTTCAGACACTAACATGAACTGCATGTGAGTAGACAAACATGTGAGTCCTTCTGTTATTTCCCTCGGGAACATGGCCGACTGAATCTATAGACAACTTCAGATAGTTCTAAATATTTAATATAAATATGTTGAATATAAATATGGCCTGACTATATCTTCCTTTTACCGCATGCTGCCACATAGTGTTTATTCACTCCAGAAAAAGACAAAAGGTGTACAATTTAAATCACAAACTCAGACGTGCACATTCACACAGGACTTGAATTATCACTGGACATCCGTTCTTCACCCAAACACAATAGGTAATTTGCTGCAGAATCATTACTGAGCAAATCACGGACATGGCGCATTCACACGGGGCTAAGAACTCAGACATTCTCCGTAATTATTCCGAATTACCACTGGTCCATAGGTTAATACTGATCCGGTGTGAACAGGGCATAAGTTTCTCATACTTCATGCATCAAAGGGTTAAGTGTGATAAGATATTTTAACGAAAACGAACGAAAAACACACTTGGATTGGATTTCTGCAGTTCATCCACTAATGTGTTTTGACATATTTAAATTTCTCGTTCTATAAAAAACACAAGTAAACAAAACAAATCAATACCAATACTATAACTGAACATGAAGTCATTGGGAGGAAAAATCCATTAGCAGCAAGAGTACGTATAATGACAGTCGGCATTTACATTTGTTCATTAGAACGCAGAAAACAATGGATTCCTTGTTTGTGCGATATATGACACTAATGCCTTCCTGTTTTCAGTCTGTATTTTCTATACGACTTGTTGTGCATAATTTAACACCATTTCCTTCTGCTTACATTGAAGTCATTGTAAAAAAAAACCTCAGCCATATATTACGTTGGAAATGACTTTGCACTAGAATACTGAGCTCTTTTCACTTCAGCTCTCATCACAACTCCACCTCTGCAAATGGGCACCCTCACCCCTTCTGTTTACAGCTTAATGCTCATCATCCTATCACGCCTCGCCGTCACAGCTTGCGCCTTGCTCCCCCCCCCCCCACCCACACCCCCCACCCCGTCCTCCCATCCTCCCGACGCTGGGGGTGGGGGCGGATGCACGGATGAAATAGCTGTGCACAAACAGGCCACAGCAATCAATGGGAAACGCAAACACATAAATGCTCTGTTCATCTGGAGCCTCTATCTGTTGCCACTAAGCACCGGGCAGCTAAATAACCTTTTAGCAGACCCAGGCAGCTGAGACAGATGACTTTCCTAAATGAGACCTCTGCTGACGCTGGGCCTTAAATCAATGGAGGTGGCAGGCGTTGAAATGAAGCCCCTGCAGCATGTGCTCACGGTTTGGTGTAAATGGTGGCCCTATCTCTCCACACATATCATTGGCTCTCTCATTTGCTCTTTTCTATAAGAAATGATTACTGCTGTGGGGGGAAATGTCTAATCCAGAATATATTAGTCATTATCCATCACATTGGGCTTTGATTTTCTTGACTGGTGGTCCTTGAACTGGTTTCAGATCCTACTGATTATTTTCTCTTCGCTCACACCATTTACTCGTCAGTTATTGTCCACATTCATCAGGCTGGGACTAGAATTGGTTGGTTTTCAGATTCATCAACCACAACATTGACTAAATTATTAGTCACATTTGTATGGGGTTGGAAGGTTGTGGCACAAAATGTCATTTCTGGACCCACTGCGCTATCAAAGTACACTGTAAACCCTGATTTTGAATGTAATTAAATTATTTTATTATAAATACTTATTATATTATGTTTTGTAAAAAAAAAAAACAAAAAAAAAACACAATGTCATTACAAAACAAAATGAGTTTGAATTAGAAAACTGAAAACATTCAATATGGGTGGCATGATGGTGCAGTGGTTAACACTAGTGCCTCACAGACAGAAGGTTGTTGGTTCTATTCCTACACCAGGTTGAGTTTGCATGTTCTCCTCGTGTCTTTGTGGGTTTTGTCCAGGTACTCCAGTTTCCTCCCACCATCCAAACACATGCACTGATAGGTTAACTGGTTAACTGGTTGACCACAAGTGTCGAACTCCAGTCCTCGAGGGCCGGTGTCCTGCATGTTTTCGATGTTTCCTTCTTCCATGTGATTCAGTTTAACCCTTTAACTCCTGAGAACTAACTAAATAATTGGTAACATGTGCAAAGTAAAGACACAAATGGCAGAAAATCTAAGAAAAATACTACGATAAAAAAAAAAACAATGTAGAAAAATAAACAAAATGAGCAACAAAAACTAATAAAAATTTACAAAAATGACAAATAATTTCAAAAAAAAAATTACTAAAGAAGAAAATTAGTATTGAAATTTCATACCAGCAATTTTAATTTTGCCTTTTAAAAATGTTTAAATAAAATAAAAAAAAAAACTCTTGCTTTTTGGCACCTTGTCCATGCACAAAACTAAAAGGAAAATGGTTTAATTTTTCTGAATATTTAAACTAAATCATCCATTCAGAATGGATCAGCACTGACACTTAAAGAGTTAATAATCAGAGATGAACTGGGGACTCATACAGGGTGACCTCTGACCCCGCCTTCACCCATGTAGCTAATGTAGTTTTATGTAAGTCTGTCTCCTTTATGTGTCAATGTGTTATATTTGTTTATTTCTCCCCGATATGTGTTATTGTGTTGTCTCGGTCTGAAACGTATTTTTTGTTGCCATTTTGACCAGGACTCCTGGAAGAAGAGACACTTGGTCTCAATGGGACAATCCTGGCTAAATAAAGGATAAATAAATACATGGGTGAAGGCGGTTCTCCCCAAGGTTTCTTCTTCATGCCATGGGACCTTTAAAGTATGTAAGATTTAGCACATTTAATGTCTGAAGCAGAGACTTTCTAAAAAAAATTGCAGTGTTTTATATATATATATATATATATATATATATATATATATATATATATATATGTGTGTGTTTTATTGATTCCTTACAGAAAATGTCTTTAAACACAATCTGCTGAGGGAGATCATGTGACCTAAGTTAACATGAGGTCATATTACTTTGTGCTCAAAGTGGGAGAAGGACGTAGCAGTTCATGGTGTTGCTTTTAAGTACTTTTCAGCAGACTGCCCTGCATTTAGTGAATGTGGAGAAAGTCAAGATACAATCTAGAAGCTTTAAACTATCTGCAGCTTTTGAATCTCCTTCTTATTTACTGCAGACCCAAACACAGCGCCTGTGATGATATAACATCTGCAGAGACGCAGGGGAGAAAAAAAATATTTCCTGTTAAAGCTTACACCTCATCCTATTTTCTTGACAATAGTATTCATTCACTGTGAGCATATTGAATATGGCATTCATGTGCTAATTTTACAACTTTAATATTTTCTGGCTGACTTTTCCTGAATTGACTGTAATGCAACAAGGCAAGTAAAACACGTCCTGTCCATCCACATTATTTCCGAAAGTGTTTAGACAAGACATAAAAACTGTAATGATGCAGCATATTGTAGTGTTTATGAACATATGTCTCTATAATTACTAACAAATTATTTGTCAACAGTTTGTTATTATTTGATAATTTGCATACTGACAGAGACAGAGGCCCTAACCTGCAATGTAAGGGCTTTTTTTTATTCACATGCTAATTTTGTCTGAGGGATTTTAGCTCCCAGTCAATGGCTCATTGTGTATCCCTGGCTTCCTGGTGCTCTGCAAATTTATGATGTTATTTGTGATTCAAATAGATTCAGCAGGGCAATGACTACACACACATACACACATATACACACACAGACACACACACGCTCCTGTGCATATTTGATCTTGAACTTTAGGAAGGAATATCTGCCGTCATTTCCTACCAGAACACGTTTCAGTGATGTGGCAGTTTTACTGAGTAATGAGTAAAGCCAGTTGACGGCGGGTTGTGAAATCTAATTTCATATTAAGAAAATAATGAGCGATTTGAAAAATGACCATTAATAAAGTATGAGTAACAGTGATTATGTGCTAATAATATGAGAGCAGTTTGATTTTCCAGTGTAAAAGCACCTTGAGTGATCATGTTTTCTATTAAATATAACTCAACCATTAACTTTAACTTCAGCAAACATCAATAACTATCATGAAAAATACTTTTGAAAGCGGATGAACACCTTGTATGGACAAAACACCATCTTGTTCTACTTCATCATTTCTTCAAGGGGACATATGGTTTTCCACCAGTGAACAGTTAGTTCCCTGGTGTCTCAGTGACCTCTCTGTCACATTTTTTGGTCAAAATATCATTCATTCATTCATTCATTCATTATCTGAACCCGCTTTATCCTCACTAGGGTCGCGGGGGTCACTGGGGGCCTAATCCAGCTACAATGGGCGAAGGCGGGGTACACACTGTATGAGACGCCAGTTCATCGCAGGGCTGAACATATATAAACAAACAATCACTCTCACATTCACACCTATGGCCAATTTTAGATTAACCAATTAACCTATCAGTGCATGTGTTTGGATGGTGGGAGGAAACCGGAGTGCCCGGCGAAAACCCACGCGGACACGGGGAGGACATGCAAACTCCACACAGAAAGGTTTGGTACGGGATTCGAACCAGGGTCCTTCTTTCTGTGAGGCATGAGTGCTAACCACTGCACCACCGTGCCTCCCTCAAAATATCATATTAGGCATTGTTTCCACTATCAGAACTTCCGGGCCATTTTACAGAAACTTCATGGTATGCATGTGTTTTCAATGACGGGGCCGTTCTGACAGCGCCACCTTCTGGAACTTTTACAGAAATCAACAGAGTTTCTGCTCGAGGGTAGGTAGTCTAGAGTCACTGAAGAAGTCGCACAGATTGGTCGCAAATGATATCATCAGATCGTGACATAGAACTCAAGAGTATTCGCTGGGGAAGTTTACCACACGACAAAGCAGAAGAACAGCCAAAGGAATGACAGTATTTCTTTAGTTATTAACGTTACATATCCGTCCCTCCAGGGTTTGAGAGTTTTTTAGATTGTTTCATCCTAAAATGTCTGATGTTGCGTGAGCTTTTCCAAAAAATCTTGATGAATTTTTAGGCTTTTGTTGTGGGAGGAAGTGAAAGTTGCGATAAATAGTTGTGAATTTCCCTTTTCATAATCAAAATTAAGTAATATTTCAAATATTGAGGGGATGCTTGGGACTTTTTTTTTTATCTATTTATGTGGTTGATTGTGTTTTTTGTAAAGCCCTGAGAGATGACATTGTTGTGATTTGGGGCTCTATAATTAATCTCACCAAACCAATGTTGGGTGAGATTAATTAATTCAAAATATGTATTAATTGATTCAAAATATGTGTAAAATCTACTCAACGATAATGAATGCTAATTGTTACCTGACTTTTATTGCGTAAATTCGACAGGTTTTTTTTTTTTTTAACAGATTTCCATGACAAACATCATCTAATTAAACTGGACTGACTTGAATGACAGCAGCGTCTACACAGTCAGACTACATGAAATGAAACACATGCAGTGGTTTCCATCTGAAGTACACAGTGAAGGTGAACCCTGAGTGATATTCACCAGGAGTCTGGCTCACTGCAACTTCTCTGCTGGAATAAGAGTGAATATTTCCGTCCTACAGTGGCAGGATTATCACTCTCCTTCCTAGACTGATACTGGCACCTTCACACTTTTAACCGTTAAAGACCTAAAACTTTATTTTGTTGAAAAAGTCACATTTTCTTCATTTTATTTTCTGATATAATAACCTTTGGATATACTCAGAGATTTAATGATCATCAACATGATCAGTGGATTAAATATAGAAAAAAAGGGGGGGTATGCAAAAATAAATAAATAAATAAATATCAGGAGAGGAGGACAGAGTAGAGGCATTCTGAGATTTAAAATATATAAAAAAGCTTTTAATATAACATGGCAAACCCCCCCAAAAAATTATTTGTCTTGTCCGTTTACCTGTCACATGATGTGAAGACTCCACCCCCTGTGACACCTATGGACTCCTTTTTGATTTGTGACCGAGTTTCTCTGTACATGCCCTGATGAAGCCCTTATAGCCACAACATACAGGCTCATATGTTTTTAGAATTGCCATGTTATATTAAAGGCTTTTTTATATTTTTTAAATCTCACAGTCTCCTTAGCGCTCATAGCCCTTTTGTGCCTTCTCATTGTTTTATAAATAAATAAATATCTTAATTAATTAAAAATCAGAGAATACAATAAATGATGATAGATCACTTCACCCTTAGGTCTTTCAGAACATAACATATGTTTCAGTGTCATCCTTCTTGTAGCCAAAATAATGAAATAAAATTAATAATTAAAAATAAATAAGTACAAATTGTACAAATAAATACATTTAATCAATTTAACATAAATAAAAATAATAAATAAAAATACATACAAATAAAAGAATAAAAATAAATACAAGATAAAAAAAAGGAATGAAAACAAATACATCAATAAATACATACAAAATTAACTCACACCTCTAAGTTGTAAATCCACCTTTAAAAAGCCAAGTTTTCACTGAGACACGTGTGGTATTTTTTTTGTGCTGTTTTCTTTACTCATGTGAATACCAGGACACTTTTCCTCATGTCCACGTGGTCCTTGGAAACAACTTCAAACTGACAATATTTCTTCAAACATACCACTGCATCACCCAGCCTAAGAACTGGTCAAACAACCCAGATAAGTTTTATCTATGTTCCTGAGTGATGGAGTAAGAGCTATCTCCAGCGCTGGCACAGTACTAATAAAGTGTAGAGATAGATCTGACTATGTGAGACCTGGTGAGTCAGAAACTGCTGCAAATCTAAACCCTGTGAACTCTACAGCTCAACACTTTCAAAGGAAACCTGAGGAAAAAACAAACAAGTGGTGCCAGCCACAACAAACCCCGCCCCTCGCAAAACATTTTAACTCTTAATAGACATCTCCAACAAGACAATGTTTTTCAACTTTCAATGTTGCTCAGGGTCAAAGGTCGTGATACCATTTTGGAGCATATGTAGTTTCCAATCTGTCATCAATAGTAACCGAGTACTTATCACCACTGTTTTTGGAGTTATGATCATTTTAAATCATGTGACATTGATACTGGAATACCCAAAAAAAAGCAGGTTTGGGGTCAAGGTCAACATATCCCTTCAGTACACAGTAATGCTAGCCTAGCCACGCTATACCCATTTACATACATACATATCACAGATTCATTCATTCCATGTATGGGTCTAGTGGTGCTTCATAGTCAGGGGAGGCGGAGCTAAAAGGTTGTCTTTCAAATCCCTCTGTATGCAATAGGACGGTACTACAACCAATCAGCGTAATGCTTAGGATGATGTAGTTAGAGCGCTGGAAGGTTGACGGAGGAGTCCGGAGAAAGTTAGGAATGACTAAACAAAATGGTGAATTATGGACTTAACGACTGTTGTTGCTTCTGTAAAAAAAAATTTAAAGATTGATGACGTTTTCTCACATTCTTAACTCATCTTTGATAAAAGTAAATCTACACCCAGTCGGCAGCCGTCTATCATCGTTTTCCTTCTTGTTCTATGGTTGTTTCCGTGTTTTTTTTTATTGTACTTTTTTTTTTACTTTATTTAAATTTTACAAATACAAACATTAATGAACATTCAGCCATTCCAGTTCCATGAAACAACTGCAGCAATAACTTGTAATTATTAAAAAGCATTGTGTTAGAATACACATCAAGACAGATGAAAAGAAGAGGCTCAGACGGTGCCTCATCTCACCCGTTCTTGAATTAGAGCCAATGTGATTTTGACCATTTACTAAATGTGATCTTGCAATATTGATAATTTCGTTATATGCATATATGTGCCAGTGCGTGTAATATTACGATAATATATCCAGCATGGATTAAATTATAGTGTGATACATCTATGCTAGACACAGAAATTAATTTTGCAACATGTCACCTTTGACCTCCAGAGATCTTAAAAAACTATTGGTCATAGGTGATAACACCAATTATGAGAATTCTAGAAATCTTCATTCTGTATGATTTGGTACCAACGATTTTGACCTTTTAGTTAATTGTGACCTTTGCTCAAATGAATCATTGCATCTGATGCGCATTCGCTATACGTATATGTTCATGTAATTTCATGGTGATATCTCAAATATTCATTGAGTTATAGCATGATATGTCTCTGCAGGAGACACACACACACACACACAGACACACACACAGACACACACACACAGACAGACAGACAGACACAGACAGACACACACACACACACAGACAGACAGACACACACACACAGACAGACAAGGTGATTACAATAATCTCACCCAACCAATGTTAGGTGAGATTAATAAACATTCAGCCATTCCAGTTCCATGAAACAACTGCAGCAATAACTTGTAATTATTAAAAAGCATTGTGTTAGAATACACATGAAGACAGATGAAAGAAAGAGGGGAAGGGAATGAAAAAGAAAAAGGGAGGAATACAGAGACAGACTTTTTCTTAAATATTCTATTTGCGTAAAATAATTATGACAGTATATTATTGGAGAATTCATCATAGATATCAACCACTGGCATACATTTCTTCTTTCCGGTGTTTTCTCCTAATTGTCGCAGCACCACTTTGTTACGCCCGCCCTCTGACTCGATACTTCACTGTGATTGGTCGACCTGTTTTAGGGAGATCTGGCCAAAAGTTACATTGAGCCAAACTAGACTACTACAGCAGCACATTAGATTTGCTGCAGCTACGAGGGTCTAGTGCGGCTAGGCTACAGGAGTACCATCTAAATATTAATGTAAATATAATTAATTTCATTTCCAGCTCAGGTTGGATGGTGGTGAAGGCTGGTGTATTCATCAAACTCAAGGTCAAACGTGTCTAAACTCTTTTCCCTGAAGGCTGATGGCAGAGGTGAAACAATGGCTACTCTTTTCATCCTTTAATCCACACGTCTCTAGTCTTTCATCTTGACTTCCAGCTTTGGGAATAGATCTTTTCTCCTGTTTTTCCTTCTACTTTTCTTTTCTGGGTCAGTTTGGGTAATAACAGCTGTAGCCTCTAATGTCCTTTAATTTACAAAGACCCAACGCTATTTTTGTGACAGTTCCCTATTTATTTTTTCTGTATTTTGAACCTTTCATTTTATTAAAACAATATTACCCTCTGTATTTTTCATTCTTTCTTTTTTTGACATAATTTATGTATTTTCCTATATTTAATTCACAGATCACACTGATCAACAAGTAAAATGTGTGTTACCGATAAAGTCTTAAATACTGGTTGGCTCCAAGATAAGATCACACATTTTTTAAATCACAAAATAATCAACAAAGAGAAGGAAATTAATAAAATATGGAATAAAATACTAAAAAAAAGAAAGAAAATGAAGAAATGAAGAAATTCTGAAAGAAAATTAACAAAATAATTGGTAAAAAATTCACAAGATAATCAAGATGATTCACAAAAATCAACCAATTATTGAAGAAAATGAACAACTTTTTGGAAGAAAATGGACAAAATGAGTAATTAAAAAATCTCCCAGATTCTGTTCCTCAAATGTCGGCAGGTATGATTTAGATCCTTACATGGTTTGTGTCGCTGGTGGCTCTTTGGGTCTTTATGGGTTAAATTTGCTGATATCATAAAGTATTCAGTTCAATATTTTCCAAGGGATTATAAGAGCCAGGCCCTTAACCAACCAACTAATGTGGCTTGCTCTTTATTTAATGGATGCACATTTACCTCTATCTGTCCTTGCTCATGATTCTCCGTCCATTTTTCCCGCTCGCTCTCATATCTGTCACTTTCTAACAGGCTCCAGCCTCGCATCAGGATGAACACGAGGCCATTTTTCATAATTACAGTAGGATGGGAGTTTTATACAGGCGCCTGGATGACATCTGTGAACACACACAAAACTATTAAAGACAGCATGGAGGCTGAAACTGGAGACAGGAGCCATTATTACCAAATTCACATCATGGTGAGCAATAGTTTCAAACCCTTTACAATTTTGGGGTGATTTCATTTTATAATGATTTTACTAAATAATACTTTTCCAACTGATTTCCAACTGTTTGGAAAACAGGAAAAAGAATGGGCTCTTTGTAAAAGTAACACCCTGTAGTTTGACTAAAATACAAAATTTTAAGATTTATTTGACAGGTAGACTGTAGATTTAAAAATACATATTAATAATTACATATTAATATACAATACATATACATATTAATATTAATATAATATTGATCCCCCACCCTTTGGAGTTATGGACTGAAAAACACCATTTTTCAACAGACCAATGACTGTGACCTTTACAGTTCGAAGTTGAAAAACTATTTGAAAAAGCTTTCGAGCATATGGTTATGTTTATACGTTTTACAGAGGTGAAATTTGGGGAATTATAATTTTTTCAAAGTGTCTACATTTGGAAATTTTTGGAAAGAATTAATCATTATTGAATGCATCAAATACATATAGTTTAGCAAAAATTGATGAAAAATATTTCACATACAAAATCACCATTGTTAAGGATAAAATAAAGTCCAAACTACATATGGTGCAAAAATTCCATTGTCATATACCCTGGTGTTCAGCAGCTTATTGTTACCACAGATTATAAATGTGACCTAATTTTTGGTATTGATTGGTAATTTGATTGATACATGACAAAAAAAAAGACACCTGTAAGAATATGATCATTCAAGTGGTCTCAGATGAAACAAACAGTCTCACCACTTGTGTATATTTTGTTTTCAGGCTGTACACTGCAAAAAATCTAAATATTAATAAATGTATTTTTCCTCAAAATATCTGATCACAAAGTAAGAGAGAATCATGTAAAGAGTAACTTACTTTGCCTCAGTATAGACTAGTTTATTTCAGGAGCATTTAAAACCATCAAGTATGTATTCACAGTTAAGATTAGAAAACTAATTACAGATATTGTCAAAAATAAAAAGGTGATTTAAAGATACTAAACAAAATGCCACCAAAATGACGCTGTGTGATCTTAAACAAGTCTGTCAAATACATTTCACAACGTCACCGTTTTATATAAGACACCAACCAGACAATAACAAATTATTCTTTGAAAATAAAGTTAAGAGATCATTTGCATTTTTTAGAATAAATAACAAATAACTGAAAATGTGGCAATGACAAGAATAAATGTAAAATAAAATGCATTTATTTACCAACATAATTATCCACGGTATGTGCTTATTTGAACATAAAGTGGAACCTCCTTTCTTTTTTCTAGAACACTTTAGTGGCTGTTGTACAGTTTATCTGTTTATCTATTTCAGGTCCATCAGTCAGTTTCTTTTCTATGGACATGGAGGCTAATGAAAGCTGGTTAGTAAATTTTAATACACTTTAACTCTGAAAATGACCGTTCGAAGGAACAGACAAAACAGTAACAACCAAACAGACCAGTGTGTAAAGTTGTCCCAAACTCTCACTCAGATTTTTGCTCCGAAGAAAATTCTCCTTCGTCCATTTTGGGTTAAATACAGCTGGCTCTTGAATTTCCGTGTTCAAATTGTTTAGCTATTCTCCAGATTCCCGCCTGTCAGGTCCTAGCAAGTGCTAATCCAATCACTGAACACGTTTAGCGTTAGACCTGCTAGCTTACCTTGGTTCGCAGACTCCAGATCTGATTGGCTGTTGTAACTTGACTGTTCCGGTTCATTTAGTGCAGGTGGTGTGTTATGTCTGTCCTGAAGGTCTGAAGCTAATGTAATTTACCTGACAACACAAGCTAGCTGAAATCTAATTGGTTAAAAACTCTACCATAAAAAACACCATTGGAAGCCACTCGACTAAGTGGAAATAATATGACGTAAAGAATACAGAGAATAGGGAGCCTAAGTCTCCGCCCCTTCCGGTCGGTCCACTTCCGGCCAGGAAAAATTTAACATGAGAGTGGATGAGGAGAAAATAATTATTTTCTGCTCCACTTTACTTTATGCCCTGAATCATAAATTTCTTTGATACGTGTTTTGTGATTTATTAGCGTGTAAAAATATGTAATTATTTGGACTCTGTTTGGACTACATATCAGACGTCGCATAGCTGACGTCACAGCAGGATCTTTCCCTAACCCAGAGTAGCTGCCACTTTCCACATGCCCCGATTTAAAGTGATTTTCTCCACGTTTGATGCTCTTGCCTTCGTCCTGAAAGAAGGAGGTGAAGCTCGCCAAAGTCACAGCCATTTTCAAAGAGTTTGATGGTGAAGCTTGGTGGTGATGTCATATTTGTGAGACGAACATTGTAGTCCATTACTTACTCTCACATAAAACCTAACATAACTTTGGATGCCTGTCCAAAGTGAGTGCTTTCTCAAAGTGAAAATGTATCTTTAAAATTCACAGACATATGTGAAAACCGTAGCACATTTCAAACGGGACCAGAAAATTACTTTTATCCCTCCATTGACTCGCGTTAATTTTTTTTATGGCACTTAGGTCCCATTGCCCGGAAATCGACCGGAAATAGAACCGTGTCACTTGGGCTACCTATAGAGAAGAATTTAGTTTACATATTTATGAAAATAAAATAACACACACACACACACACACACACACACACACACACATATATATATATATACAATAATCTCACCAACCAATGTTAGATGAGATTAATGATCTTGGTAAGATTTGTTAAAATATAATTTTCAACATCTATTGTTTTAAAATCAGTTCTTATATCTGACTGAAAAGTTCCTATTTATGTTTTATTTTTAGTGTGATGACATATTTAGATAAGAGATAAAAGTGCTGTTGTTCAGATGCCGTGGCAGCTCACAGGTGTTTGCTTTGTTTCACAGACATTAAGGATGTGACATATAATTAATTACCTTTGACTTTTACATTTACACTCCACAGTGCTTTACTGTGCAGCTCCACACAAAAGCTGTGGAATGTGTATTCCTGTTAAATAAAATCCACTGGTGTATATTTGTACACTTGTATGTTATGGCATTTTATTGTGAGTGACGTTTGTGTAACACGTTGTTTGCTGTGAAATGTCTTAATGTTTTAATTGTAGTGTCTGTTGTGTTGTAGTATTTGTCAGCTGTCACAGATGAGAAGAGAATTTACACAAACATAATTAACTAAGTGCTTCACTGTGAAATAACTTCAGGTTGAACATGAACGGATACTATGGGGAGTTTAGTCTTACATCTGTGGTTTTGTAAACACTGTATGTTAATTAGATTACATTACATGAAATTAGGTTACACTAGATTAGATGGCATTAGATAAGAATAGATGAGATTATACCAGATTAGATTAAATAAAATTACATTACAATAGATTAGACTAGATTAGATAAAATTAGATTAGATTAGGTTACACTATATTAGATTGCATTACATTGTATTATCTGAGAATAGATGAGAATAAATTAGATTAGATTACATAAAATTAGATTACATTAGATTAAACTATATTAGATCATATTAGATTACATGAAATTAGACTAGATCAGATTACATTAGATTTGACTAGATTACATTACATTAGATTTTATTAGACTGCATTAGATTACATTATATTACATTACATTATATTTGATTAGATTAGACTACATTATTTCATATTAGATTAGATTAAATTACAATAGATTAGACCAGATTAGATTACATTGAATTAGGTTAGACTAGATCAGATAACATTACATTGCATTAGTCTGGATTAGATTATATTGCATTAGTTTATGTTAGACTATATTAGATCATATTAGATTATATTAAATTAGAATACATTAGACCAGATTAGATTAGACTAAATTAAATTAGATTACATTAAATGAGATTATCTCATATTAGATTAGATGAAATTACAATAGATTAGACCAGATTAGATTGCATTTTAGACTAGATAAAATAACATTATGTTACATTTGATTAGATCAGATTACATTAGATTAGATTAAACTAGATTTGATTTGATTACATTATATTAAATTAGATAAGATCAGATCACATTAAATCACACTTAAAACACGTAATTTTTATTCGTTTTACTCAAATATCAAAGAAACAATGAGACAAATGGAAGCAAAAACACTTACTTCTCCTTCAGGGGTGATAATAGAAATGTACTGGATATAAACACATTTATAACACAGAGGAACATTACAGTGGAAATGCAAAAAGAAAAAAGTCAGACAATACAAATGAGACACAAACAGAACAGTCTGACAGCAGTGGGATGAACGACCTGCACGACCTTTTCCATGTTTTCAGAATCCCATAAATTCTATCTGGAGTGTGTGATAGTATCAGGAATATGTTACATGTAAATACACATGTGCACAGGCTAAGGTTGTTAAAGGGATAGTTTGGTATTTTTTACATTAATCTGTATGTCATCACCATCAACTTACCCCCGACAGTGTCCTGTGAGTTGGAAGGAGTGATTTATTTACATAACAAAACCGTCACAGAACAAAAACTCACACCTCGTAATTGTTTGGAGCTACTTTCTCTCAATAGTGATCAATGTGTCACTGCTAACAGCTGTGCGCCTTAGAAAACTACTTTCATCAGTTGTTAATATCACCTAACATTGGTTGGGAGGGATTATTATAATCAGTGTGTGTGATTATAAATGAGAAAACACAAACTGGAAAAAAACAGTGTATTGTGTGCTACGAAAACTCATTAACATGTAAAAAAAAAAAAAAAAATTAACTACCTTTGATTTTGTCTTTGTTAATGTTGGATTGATATGAAATTGATTTATTTCGCTCAAGCAATTTTAGGTTGCGGCACCACTCGGTATTTTACGTTCCATTACTTGTTGTCACTTGTCATCTTCTTATCCTCACTCTACCTGGAACTATAGAGATTACCTTTGGGAGAAAACAGCAGAGGAAGAAATAGGACAAAAAAGAATAAACTAAAAACTAAACCTAAACTAAAATGAAACATTTAGAAAGAAAAAAAAACAAAACAACAAATTAGATTAAGCTAAATTAAAAGTGAATTAGAGAACAAACAAACACATTTGTGTGTGTGTGTGTGTGTGTGTGTGTGTGTCTGTGTGTGTGTGGGGGGGCATAATAGACATAATATGACGTAACACAAAATACAAACATGGCACATGGATCAGTAATTTAAACAGGAAATAAACTTGTCAGATCATATGGAAAATGCATCAGAAAGTCAAGAGTTGAGTGGTGGTCCTGTACGGTGCACGGCAATGTGAAAGTCATCTGTACCCCAGACTGGAAGTGACAAAATCCCCGGCAGACCATGGAAGTATTGTCTGCTGAAAAAGCCTCAGATCCACACGGCGCAGGCTTGGCCTTATTGATCGAGGCGCTCTGTGATATATCAGGGACAAAGAAGGTCGCTCTTCGTCACTTTGCCTCAAACAGGCTAACGGATAGAAAAGTATTAGCACTACTGTAGACAAATGAACACAACTGTTGCTTGATTGATGACGTAAGGGTTTGTCTTACTTTAGTTTATTGTTTATTTATCAGGGATGAAGCACAAATACATTAATCTCAAAGAGAATAGATGCTTTGTACCAGATTTAACTCCCAGCTACATTCCATCTGCAGGTGTGCACTATCCAGCTCATCCACAACTCTGCAGCTCATCTCCTCACACACTCCAGCTCACACCATCACATCACTCCTGTCCTCCAACACCTTCACTGGCTCCCGTCAAACACAGAATTACATTTAAGATCCTCCTACTATGGTGGCCGCCGTGGGCAAACGCATTGTATCAACAAAACGCTGCAAACACAAGAAAGATGCACCATGAAAAACACAAACACATAAAACAAATGAAAGAGAAAAATACTGCAATAACAGAAATGATGCATATTTTAAAAAACTCTTTGGTTCATGAATGACTTTAGTGGAGATTTCTTTCACAAAACTCAATGTGCAATTTTTTTTATATGAATCTATTTTTACTGGAATTGTTTAATTTTTGAAGCAAGGAATTTAAAAATGTTTGAAAAAAACATATTTAAAACTCATCATCAGAAAGTGATAAACTGTGTGAAAATAAAAATTAATTAATTAATAAAAAATTTCTCACATTTTAAAAACTCCAATACTAGTAATTACTTGATTACTTCATTAAAACAACATGCAAAAAAAGAAAAATGATTATTTTGTCCATCAAGAACAGCAAAGTTACAGTAATAATATGAATTTCAGTGTATTTGATGATACATAATCCACAAAAACAATGAATATATAAGAGCACAGCTGTGGAAAAACTGTCCACTGGAAGGATCAGTATGTACAAAAAAAAACACATAAAAAGATGTTAAAATATGTTTAAAAATTATATTTAAGCACAAAAAGAGATGAAGATAAAGATGTTTTAAAAATGTTAAGAAATAATACATAAAAAAGACTAAAAAATATTTGTATAAAAAATATTGCAGGGGTGGGGTTATTTTAGGGGAGGCTCACCTGATTTCAAACATACAGGATCAGGGGTATTCCAGGTATTCCCATTTATACGTCACATACGTACTGTACGTATCATTGGCTATGAGGGAGTTACCTATGATGTTTTTCGTTACCCTTTGACCCTCATTCATTGCAGAGTTGCTGCTGTTTGGTGAGTTTTTCCCAGTGTGTTCATTGACACTTTATTACAGTACGTATTCATTATTCATCATAAGCCCAAAGTAAGTGATTCCAGTGTGAATGAAAAGAAGAAGTGGGCTACGTTATCAATAGAAGTGAAACAGGAGATGACAAAAAAACACACGGTTGAGTGATATCACAAAAAGCAATATCTGTGGTATCAAAAAAGAGGTCAGAGGTCATCACTGAACGACCAGATGAAGAAACTGTTACTCATTTGGATAAAGGAGAAATAAATTGCAGGAGATACAGTGGCTGAGGCGATTGTTTCAGAAAAAGCATCCGCCATATTCAGTGATCTGATGATGGAGGGTGAGGGTTCTGAGGAACAGCAAGCACACCTGGACTTTAATGTGGGTGGTCAACAAATATTGTTGAGGGTGAAAATGACAATTAAAACAACCATAATGGTATGTAAATGACTGGTACATCTTGTTCATTTTAATGGTTTAATGTTTAATGTTCAGTCAGTGAAGACATATTTACTCACTGAGACCAATAAATTACATCTAAAATATAAATCTATATTTTCTTTTAACACATATTTCATACAAAAATGGTACATTTGTCTAATTTTTAAAGGGTTTGAGGTCTTGGAACTGATTAAGCATTTTACATGTAAAATGTCAATTTACTTATCACCACTCTTTATGCAGGTGTCAAAGGTCATGACACCATTTGCCCATGCCAGGTTTCCTATATGTTAATAATAGTAATTAGCACTAGGTTACAGGCAGGTTTTTGAACCCATGAATCATGACTTCAAAACATGACTCATGACTTCGGAGCGTTCCAGGCAAGTCACACCAAACAGCCGGAGTGCAAGGTATTGTGGGAGTTAGATGTAAACAAACCAGCATGGCAGACTGTACAGAGCTTATGCTCATTGTATTTTCCCAGAATACTCGCATTGTATTCTGGGAAATTTCTTGTATCCCTCTGTTTGGAGTCTGCCTCTAGAAAATCTCCATTTGAAGGGGTATAAAAACCCTTCCCCGTTCTCCTACCTCTCTGCCTTAACATGAACTGAGACACCCCTACCCCAACAAGTGAATGCATAAAACAGAGGGGAATGAGTGAAATGGGATTCAGCCTAAAGCATGAATGAACCAGCTGAAGTGTTCTTCCAATCATCTGCCTTGAACTGTCTGCCTCCATATCAAACTTTTATACAGCAGTTTTATTTCTATAAAGGGTTATTTGTAAGAACAACATGATGATGGTGTAAAAAATATATAGAGGAAAGAAACAGAACATTTTCTAAATCTGTTGTTGATTCATCAAGATGCTGTTTAAAGATGACTTTTATTAAATCACTCACAATTTCCAAACATAACATTATGTATTCTTTGTTAGTTTTAGTCTCACTTGTTTACAATAAGCTTGATTGTAAGAAATTATTCAAACACCCACTGACTTTCTGTGTTATTTTACACAGTGTAATTGCGTCCTTGTCTATAATTTACAGCTCCATAAAGCTGACTGTTTCCATTGTTAAGTGGAACAGGTGAGTTTGCTCCCTATCATTTAAAGCAGTTCAGAGTATACTTATATTTGTACGTGCAGCAGCTGTGTTTCTGATAGAAATGCAATGTGTCATAAATAACATTACACACCCATTTAATAGAGTGACAACTGTAATAGTGGTAGCAGTAAATGTAGACTACTAAACAGAATATAGAGTAGTGATCAACAGATAGGCTGGTAATCAGAGCGTAGACTAGTGATCAGAAAATGGGCTAATAATCAGAATATAGACAAGTAATTAGAATATAAGATAGTAATCAGAATACAGATTACTAATCAGAACATAAACTAGTGATCAGAAAATGGGCTAGTTGTTGTGACTTCAGTACTTGGTGTCCTGTAAGTGTTTTATTTTTGTGAGTCTGTTATTGTTAGTGTCTGGGCTTTTATTTGTTATGTGGGTTCATGTCACTCTTTTTGACTTTGCTTCCTGCCCCCTCATTAATTTCCTCCTCATGTGGAACACCTGTCTGTTGAGTATTTAAGCCCTCATGTTTCTTCACTCAGTGCGAGTACGTCTGCTTCTCTATGTGACCTATGAGCACTTATTATTCTCTAGGTTTCTCGTCGCGACTGTATTTTTCTGGTTCTTGGTTTTTGCTTGTCCCCTGTCTGTCTGTTTTGTTGATGTGATCTGACCTTTGGCCTGGGTTTTAGACCTGGATTCTGCCTTGCCCCTTTGGATACGACACTCTCTCAGCTCTCTGGCATGACCTGTTTCTGGGTTACCTTATAATGTGGAAACAAAATAATAATTTTATATATATATATATACCTTCCAATATTGCACTTCCTTTCTGTACACTGAAAACTCTTACATTTACTATGAATTCAACTCAACATGTAACTTAAAATCCCCACCTTTCTTCCCTCTGACCAACAGAGTATAAATCAATCAGGCACAACAGAAGGCAGCCTCCCCAGCACAAATACAAATATGTACACAAGTCAGACGTGGTGGGTAATCTCTCACATGGCATGACCTTTTATGTTAAGACTCAGTCACTTACTCTGCGCTCCTAAATGTCATCAAATGTCACAACCTGGCCTTAGTATTCCAGTCACCCAAAGACACGGGCACAGATTGGAAGTATGATTAAAAAAAACAAAACAGTCTAATAGAATGCTGTTGCATGATTCCTGTGCCACCTGCCCGTCCGCTGAAGACCACATTAAAGGGATAGTTGTGTATTTTTCACATGAAGCTGTATGACATCACCGTCTTTACTCTAGTGCACCCACAGTGACTTACCCCCGACAGTGTCTTGTGAGCGGAGTTCTGGCATGGTTTTGGTCAAAGCGAAAGTAGTCCCGGCAGGTTTCCTGGGGTCAACAAAAATAAGTATGTGTTCGAATGAGTGGCTCAACACGCCACTCTTACACTTTGACTGGTGAACAGAGCAGTCACATTTTCTTGCTCTTTCCTCCTTGTCCCCAACTTTGCTCTTATCAGCAGCTGCTGCTTGGCCTTCTACAACTATCTCTCTCCTGTGCGCCTGTGTTGTCATTCTTCCTTCTGAACCTCATTGACCTCTCAACTGCTACACCATAGATGTAATCAACTGGGCATTTTACGCAATTGATATTCACCAAGGAAAAGGGGTCCAGGTGAACCCCATTGTTCTGACGGAAGAGTCTTATCGGGTTACAGCCTGGATTCATGGCGAGAATGATATGCTGTCTGCCTGGCACCTCTGTCCATCGAGGACATCAAAGATGTGTATCTATTTGGATTTATGGTGATAATTTCCTCACGTTTGACCTGGGGGAATGTTGATCCATCGCAAAGTGGGGCAAATTGTAGCAGTGAAAGGGCCACTGATGCTGCGTGAAGAAATTTGTGAGCACCTCATGGAACTCAGTGACACTGTGACCGGGCTAAAGCTGTCAATGACCTAGTCCCAGGACAATCTTGCAAACTCTGTGGGACAGCTTAGCTCCATGATAGTTGCAAAGGAATTAGATTATATTTCTGGATAGCTTGGTGAAGCTCTGACACCTTTATCTAGACTAAGGGCAGAGGTGGATGAACTGAAAAAACAACAACATCAATGTGGGGTCGATGAGCGCTGTGTGGAGCGACGTCTAATTTAAGGGGTGCAGCAAAACCCTACAAGGGGTTCATTTTTCTCCTAAAGCAAAGAAGATGTCCCTGTTTTTTATCTCTGGGTTTCTTTGTTTATTGTCAGGTGTCCTTGAAATTCCAGTGCTGGAACTCCTACAAACTGTCTGTGTTCTGTTCTGCAACTTTGTCTTTTGTTTATACCACATGTGTTCATCCTGTGTGATCGAAAAATTCCAGCTCACTGACCTTGAGTACTGTGATCTGTTTTTGTGTAAATGTTATGTGCTTAGTGTGTACTTGCTTTGTATTTCCTTTCCTTATGTCTCTTCATGGAATTTTTACCTGCCGCCTGTTGAGGGCAGTCTGTTACTTCAACTATCCTATGCTGTTGTAAAAAAAATGAATTTCTTGTAAGGGATCAATAAAGTTTATTCCATTCCAAAGTCACTGTGGGTCACCAGAGTAAAGACGGTGATCCCATACCGATTTATGTAAAAAATTCCAAACTATCTCTTGAAGTGCAAACCTGTCATGTCGTAAACGAAACTGTGGTTTTTAGCCAATTAAGGTGCTGCGATGCTGAGAACTGAGGTGGGGGTGGGTGTTTAAGGAATCAATAGCCAGCTAATTTCATGCAGGACACAAGAGTATGGAGCCAAGTCTGGTGATTATGTTTGAGAAGACAGAAGTAAATAAGAGTGTTTACCCGTGTATTTATATATCTTGAAAATTCCTGGCTGGGAACAGAGTGGCATTATACACTCTCTAATTGAAATACTTGACAAATAGGCTGTCCACATTCACAAGCTTAGCATTGATTCGGAAGAAACGGCAATAGGACTGAAACTCTACTGCAAAAAACCCCCACTGTTTTATAGAGACGATTTTCACCAAGTCTTAAGGTGCGAGCGAGCGTCTTCTGGTCTATTGACAGTCAGGTCAGGTTTGCTGCTCAGTCTTTGGATGAGACCTTGGCTTCACAGCCTCAAATGTTTTCACACCATAAGACC
Source organism: Siphamia tubifer (assembly GCA_020466265.1). Lineage (NCBI taxonomy): Eukaryota > Metazoa > Chordata > Actinopteri > Kurtiformes > Apogonidae > Siphamia > Siphamia tubifer. Next base: position 3,932,968 of record CM035783.1, read on the forward strand.
AGCCAAGAATCTCAAGTGGTCATGAAACACCTTTTGATTGACAGTGTTTTGTCACTCCATCACTTTGTATTTAAACCTGAAAACAAGGAGGAGAAAAAAACACCCTGAAAAGAAGTGGGTGCTGAAATGTAGGACAAGAGAATTTTAGAGACAACAAATAGAATCTGACAGAAGGAACGGCCAAAGACTGTTTCTGCTCTGACCTTCACTCACTCTTCCTTTTCAATGTCATACTTTTTCATCAGTGCTGATTATTCCATGTATTTAAGCACATATGTTTTGTTCCCAGAAGCTCAAAAAAAAAGTCTTTATTTCAGTCACGGTGTGAAAGTAGAAATTGTTGCCAGACAGGATTTGGTAACTGCTTGAAAAACTGACAAATGAAGGTTTTTTTTGGTTGAACAGCATGGGTTTTTAATTTTTCATTTGGGTTTAAGGAAACCAAAATCAATCAATCAATCAATCTATCTATCTATCTATCTATCTATCTATCTATCTATCTATCTATCTATCTATCTATCTATCTATCTATCTATCTATCTATCTATCTATCGATCTATCGATCTATCGATCTATCTATCTATCTATCTATCTATCTATCTATCTATCTATCTATCTATCTATCCATCCATCCATCCATCCATCCATCCATCCATCCATCCATCCATCCATCCATCCATCCATCCATCCGTCCATCTGTCCGTCTGTCTACCTTCCTAGGGCTTTTATTCCAACACTTTTACTTTTACTTCCTGGTCATGTGGCAGTCATTCATTTATTTAACAATTAACTTAAAAGCATAAAATAAAATGTGTATAAACACATTTCTACTTTTATTTTGAAATCTTTTTGTTTGTTTCCTTCAACCCAACTGACCAATTTTTTTTTGTTTAAAAAAAACCCAACAAACCCCCCCACATACTTAGTCCGTTTTTCAGGCAGTTAAATCCAGTCTGACAATGATTTCTACCTTCATACTCTGACCTATTTCACAGTGGAAACAGTGACGTCAAAGTAATAGAAATGCAACATGCACAGGAATTTTCTTTTAAAAAAAAGTCCCGATACAGGATGCAGTTATCCAAGTAAGTCATCAGGCAACCGTTCCCCGCTGCATTAAAAGACGTCTGAAAATCAAGTTTAATCTGACTTTGTCAAAGAAACTAACACAGCTCCACAGAGACTAAATATGTGGTGTCTGAACTGCCAGAACATAGATTTCCATGTCCTTCATCCATCAAGGAGTAAGAAGTTTCATACTTGAAAAATGTTCCCTGCTGGAAATAGCTCAGATTTTTATAGCATTACAAGTATCTGGTGTGAAGGCAGATGAGGGTCCTGAGGGTTCTGAGGGTCCTTCTGCCTCATATATGCACCACCACAACAACATCAACAACATGCTGTGTCATGTGTGTCCATGGATCCATCGTCACAATAATCCTTTGTAAATTACATAAACACAAGTACAAATTATACAAGGACACAACAGGATGTCTGGAAAGTCACTTTGCAAAGTTCAAGAAACAATTCACAGTATTTCCTGGACTACAAGGTGTATTTAAAAGCCTGTTTTTTAAACATCTTCTTTTTTTTTTTTTTTTTAAATCAGTTCAGACTTGGCACTTAAATAGAGGAAATTAAAATGTTATCATCAGTACATGCATAGACATGATGACATCAGCTGGGTCGATGCCAACATAAACTACAGTATGTGTGGGTTTGTTGTGCCTGGAACCACTTGTTTTCTATTATGTTTTCTATTTTATTTTTTATTTTATGCATGCACAATTTTTCTTTATTTTGTTGCTGCCTTTTTTCCACCTAAATCTTTAATTTAAACTCCAGTATGAGAAGAAATAATGTGTGTTACTGTCTGTACAGTTTTTACTCATTTAATGATGTGTTAAGTTTAACTCCAATCAATCAATCAATCAATCAATCAATCTTTACTTATTTATATAGAACTTTTCATACAATGAAGTGTAGCACAAAGTGTTTTACATATAAAATCAATTCATCCCAACACTACTGTCTCACACACACACACACACACACACACACACACACTGGTTTCCATGTGATCAAGTAGCCATTGGGTAGTGAGTGTAAATACATCTTCTTTTTTTAATTAAATACAATTTAAAAAATTATAATAAAAATTAGAAAATTAAATAAAAATAAAAATTAATGAATACATTTTTAAAAATCTAATAAATAAAAATAATAATAAAACTACATAAATAAATAAAAAATACATCTTTTTTTTCTTCACTGAACAAATCTTCAAACCTTTGAAAAGTACATATTTCACTAATATTACATATTTACCTCATGCTCTTTGGGGACTTCCAGAAAAAACTAAAGTATTTACTGTATAGGGTCACATCATTTCAGTTTTACTAGTGAGGACCTTTATTTATACTATTTATTATTCATTTATATTATTATATTATTTACATTATTTCTAGTTTCATCGAATTGTAAAAACTAATGCAATCGGTTTCTACACCATTTGTGAGTAAAGTCAACTAGTTCAGGTTCACAGTGTATAAATGTGACAAGTTCCTGGACGTAAATGTTCCTTCTTCTGAACAATAATTTAAATAGCAGCAAACATAAAAGGATGCAGTAGTTTCTCTCGCTGCCGCAGGTTCTCCTGTTACATCACTATTGGTGGTTGTGGTCCACCGTGGCTTGTAATTGGACAGGGACTGAGGGGACACTTGTGATGTGATGGTGATGACAAGAACAGCGGCGTTACGAGCCGAGCGGCCTGTGGGAGCGCCCGCCACGTCTTCTGACAGAATCGATGTGTGTTGCTGGACTCACTGAGGGAATCGAGTTCAGCACAACTAATTACTGTTCATTTTAAAAGTTCATTGGCTGCTGTTTACCACTGTTGTGTTTTTCCATGTTGCTTTATGAAGCAGTAACCATTATTTTGAAGTGTTGGCAATCACAGAGCTACAGACAGCACCAACCAACGATCGCACGGTACTCAAGGAGAGATTTCAGAGCACACGACGAACAGTAAATGGTCGTTTTATAGCCAGTTAATGTGAAACAGCTCTCAGTTTCAACTGGATGTTGTGTTTGTGAATTCCCTGTAAATGTCAAAATTATCATATATATATATATATATATGGATGGTATTATCTCAGTGTGTTTGGGCTATAATCAATTCTGTCTGTTTCAAAGGCTTCCTCATTATTCAGATGTGAGGTCTAGTATCTTTGCTTCTACAGCTCCGTCATGTCGTGGCCTCTGCGCTCACATTAACCGGCCTCAGCTCCCCCCTCACCCCACCCCCTCACCCACCTGATGTACCATTTGTCACCTGATGTGAAACTCGGTGTGAACCCGATAAATGTGCTCACACATGGGTTCCTCTTGTTATTGGTAATCCAGGGGTGATGCATTCAAACTGGGCGACACACCTCTGAGCTGAGCAGAGGAGACAGTCCGTCCTTGGTAACTGAGTGGGTGTGGTGGGTCTGGGTCTGTGGGGAATCCTCCACAGGAGAACCTGGGCAAGTGGGGGTTCAATGCAACACTCTGCTCCAGCAGGGCAGCTGATGGATTGCAGCATGCACTGACAAGACACAAGCCAGCGGTAAGTAGTAGTCATAGGAGGCTAAAAATAGCTGTGACTAAACAAAAATATATTACCATGAAGACGAGTTAGACTTTCTTTGAATCCACTTACATTTGAGTTAGAAGAAATAAAAGAGACTGACATAAAAAAATATATATATATATACTTTTTTTAACCATTTGATGCATAGGTCACTCCAGTGGACAGTTCATCTATAGTTGTTTTCTTGTATATTCATGGGTTTTGTTGTTTTCGTTCCATATCAGTCAGTTTATATCGTCACTGTACCTGGTCTGTTCTTAAAGGTGAGATCTTTATTTGAAAGATTTTTGACCATATTGCTCTTCATGATCCCGTAGAGGGTGGAACTACAGAAAACTCTGGCCAATCATTGTACTGATCATCTTTACAATGATTGATTTGCTGATACGTTCATCAAATCAGCTAATAGACATCATTTGAGTAAAGGTCAAAGATCAAGGTCACAATTAACTAAAAGCTCAAAATCACATTATTGGTTGTAACAGAGGGTCACAGAACTTTCAGATTGGTACCAAGCGATGCAGAATAAAGACTTCTACAATTCTCATAATTGGTGTTATCACCTACAACCAACAGTTTTTTACATCTCTGGAGGTCAAAGGTGACATCTGATTGGCTCAGAATGCGTGAATGAACACTCCCCCCTCCCCTCTCATTCTGTGTGTGTGTGTGTTTACATTTACCAGGGTAGCATCCAGCTAGGTTTGGTGCTGTCGCTTGTTTTGAAAATGTGCAGGGAATAACCAGGCTTTATTTCCACAGAAAGGCCATGATCCAGTTTGATCCGCCATTTTTGTCAAGTTTGTGCAGCAGCTACTGTGGCTCCGTCTTCTACTGTAGATGCTAATGCTAATGCTGCATCAGATTTACTGCAATGGGGGCGGACATAACCCCACGTGGGTGACGCTAAAGTCCATGTGACGTCAGATGGACTGGCTTTTTCTGGGTCCCTCGTTCCTCTCGTTGTTTTCTGTGAATGCGGTATGAAGTCAGTGGAGGTGACAAACCAGCATGTGTTGGTAAGTCGGGGTGACCCATCAGATTCCAAATGGAGCGTGGAAAAGTGGTTTTCAGCGCAATGACACCTTTAAAGTCGACTTGCATTTTTAGGAGTACGTAGTCATGGAAATTTGCCGAAAAGTCATGGAAAAGTATTGGTTAAAGTGTGTATGAACCCTGTAAAAGAAACAAACTTTATGTCATTCTATTCTGTAATGAAAAGTAAAAACTTCTTTTTCAAGACTAACGGGCTTACATCAAGTTGCATCAGACAGAATATGATCGATTACTAATCACATCAGTGATTAGTAATCGTCTTTACCTCACTACCTGTCTGAAAATATGTGTAATTACCCAGAAACAAGTGCAGGAGAGTAGAGGGGTTTTTTTTTTAACTCGCAGGGATTAGATGCAGTATTCTCCTTTCCTCTCAAACCACTTGAATTGTAATATGCTGAAAGGTAATTATGGATATTTAGCCCCATGATGCCAAAAAAAATATCAAGCCCAGCAGTTTTGAAGAGTTTTGAAGTGTAATACCACCGACAGCTGATATCTGCTTTTAACAAAGAAGCCTAGAATTGACTCCTATTCAAAAAGTGCAACTCTCCTCAACAATTTTAGTTCAGTACTTTTTTCCTCCAAACATCAGACTGATTTCATTCACTAAATCCTGACCACCAATAAGTTGGCTTTTGTTATAGTTTTTTTAATTCCTTTTATTATATGTTTAATAGAAGCCTGCTGCTAGGAGCGATAATGCACTTGCAGCCAAGTGGTACTTTCATTTATGAAAAAAAAATAAAATTCTATCTGGTAGTTATGGGTTAATAAGTTAGGTGACCAAAAAATATATAAATAAATAAATAATAATAATTGCTACAAAAAGTGTGTACTAACTCAGTTCTTCTCATCTTACATCTGGTATTATTTTAATCGTGGTTCATTTGGAGGTGAAGGTGCACTTTGGCAAAACAGATGAGCAGATGGAAATAATGAACTTCCTTCAATAATTGCCTCAGTAATGTAATGTAGTCTATTTATTCATTAATATGTTTCATTGTGTTTTTATCTTTAATCTCCCCCAACATTGGTTGGATGAGATTATTGTAATCACCTTCTGTCTGTGTGTCTGTCT